>CM075269.1:1219166-2433333 GCA_037678475.1 x Bolboschoenoplectus mariqueter
GCTCAGTGCTGTCATTTAACTTTTTTAGAATGATAATTACTTATAATAATATATTAAAATTTTGAACTTTGTTATAATTTGTTCCACAAATTTAATATGAAATTTAAACACATATGAACATATTTATTTGACATCTTTTACTACTACAAGACCGTTGTTTATTCTTCACAGTCAAATTACTTTAATTAGGTCATGATAAGGGATAAAGTTTTTTGTTTGATAAAAATTTATAACATATTAGTTGTATAAATTGCGTACATAATATAGATGATAATAAATCTCATTTTTCTTAAAAAAAAATACAATTTCAAATCTCACAACAAACATTAAAAAAATAAATATCGAATTAACAAAACTCTTATTAAAATTTAAATACTAATTGTATTCTTATGACTTACTAACTGTTGGTTTCTTTGACAGGTACTGTACATGTGCATTAAAATATACATAAACAAAATATTATGATAAGTCTCAATTTATTTAAGAACACCTGGCACCAGAATATCTGAATCTTGTGGAATCACAACAGGTGTCCTCAATCAAATCCCCACTTCAAAAACCGACCCGAGAATATATTTAAAAATTTTTAAAAAAAAGTACAGTGGGCCCCACAACAGAAGGTTCTTCCACGGATGAAGCTTCCTGCTCCTAACCCCCCCCTTCCTGTTCGCTCTTTCCACGTGTCAGCTCCTCATCTTCTCTCCATGGGGAAAAGATATCCAATTTCTGACCTTAATTAGAGAAAAATATTGAAGAGGTGCATCTCCCCTTCGCAATTGCAACAGTGACAAATCGCACAAAAACACAAAAAGATTGGTCACATGGCCTGTACCAAATCGGTCCACGTCATCTAGACGACCACCTTTAATATTAGTATTTTATTTAATGAATAATCTTTTTTCGGGAACCTCATCGAAGCTACGAGATATTTATAGACCCCTCCTCTCCTCATTCAAACCCATCCAGAAACAGAGAGCTTAGAGCAACACAGCTAAGACTAAGAGGAGAAAGAGAGAAACCGGATCAGCACACAGAGGTATTATACCGCTTGCACCGAGGGAATTTGGTATCACAAGAGAGAAAGGTTTGAATTGGAGAAGGAAGAGAGGAAAGAATTAAAAGCATGGGGAGAATGATTGATGCTGAGGCCGAGTTGAATCTACCGCCGGGCTTTCGGTTTCACCCGACTGACGAGGAATTGGTGATGCATTATTTGTGCCGCAGGGTTTCGGGCCAGCAGTTGCCTGTGCCGATTATTGCTGAGGTCGATTTGTACAAGTATGATCCTTGGGATTTACCAGGTACTTTTCATCAAACACCTTGTAGGCATTTACAAGAAATGTTGTAGTACAAATTAAGCTCAATTTCTAATTTATTGGATTACAGTGTAAATTGCACATCTAGTGGTTATTTACCTTTCTTTGTCTTTTTTTTTTATAAGAATTGGTCTTTTATTGAGGAAATTAAGGAACAATTTTCAGTACTCTAAAAAATTTGGGGGCTTTTACAAAAATAACAATAACCAAGATCCTTAGTATATCTATTCTCTCCTCAAATTCTCAAAATTGGGTAAAAAAGAGTTTTAACTTTGAACTTTTCAGAAACTTACTTTGATTTCCTTTTTGTGTGGAAACAGAGAAGGCTCTATTTGGCAACAAAGAATGGTACTTCTTCACGCCACGTGACCGCAAGTATCCAAATGGATCGAGGCCGAACCGTGCCGCAGGTCATGGGTACTGGAAGGCTACCGGGGCTGATAAACCCATTAAGCCGTCCAGCTCGACCCGACCACTTGGGATTAAGAAGGCACTGGTTTTCTACCATGGGAAGGCACCAAAAGGGGTCAAAACTGATTGGATCATGCACGAGTACCGGTTGGCCGATTTGAGCCGTACCACTTCCAAGAAAGGCAGTCTAAGGGTATGTATTTAGAAAAAAAAAAGGCTTATTTACAATTCTTTTGTAATTGCAAAATGTTGGATTAATATGTGGTGTGATTAAATTGTTACAGTTGGATGATTGGGTGCTATGCCGATTGTACAACAAGAAGAACAAGTGGGAAAAATTGAATGATGAAACCACATCGCACGTATCGACCGAGGCTAGTCATGACATGACCATGACTCCTGAGTCGGACATCGAGCACGAGCACGAGTTACACTCCAATGAGTTTGGTTTGTTTGACCAGATCATGAACCAGACTCAGACTCAGACTCAGTCTCGGTTCCGGCCGGCCGAGCCAGTTGAGGCTGTTTCAAATTACATTCAGGCGGCATCGCTGGTGCAGAAACAAGAGGAGAGTGATTGGATGTGGGGATTGAATTTAGAGGAGATTCAGAGTTCACTGTTACAGTTCGACGGGTCGAACCAGGACCTCTTTTTCTAATTTTTCTAATTTTGTGGGGGTACAAGAGAAAGATGTGTACATAAAATTAGACTTTTTGAGAAGTTAGTTAATAGGAGGTAAAAGGGAAATTAAGGTTCTGACGTTTAGAAGATATAATAGGAATTCATTGGTTTCTTATACATGTTACCAGTATCTATCTATCTAGATATACATATATATTTTGTTAATCCCTCCAAAGAGGGAGAGTAGAATCTCTTTAGTTGATTCATGTTGTATCAGTAGCAGTTGATGTACCTTTTTGTTATCAATTATTTGAAGTATTTTGACACCATTTTTTAGTGTGTTGCATAGTTCATTCTAGAATCTTAATTTAATATTTAAACCTATGTCAAACTGTGAGCCAATTGTTGTTAGTTTTGCTGCCCTACTTTTTTGTAATTTGTTTTTACTAAGATTGATAATATAAGGTGGGTTTTTTTTTTAACTTGCTTTAAAAAGGAACCAATAATTGAAGGCCAGGATTGTAATTTTTAGATTATGCACTTTCTAAAAGGATAAAAATGTAAGAAAAACTGAAAGGAAAAATACTGATATGAAGTGTATTCAGTGGCTTTTGGCAAAGTAAATTATTAAACTCTTTTGTTTTTGAGAAATAAAGTCAGGTTTTTAAGAAATAGATGTGACTAAAGGTAGACTATGTACCAATGGAGATAAATAAATCATCTCTGCAGCTACAAAATTAATTTATGTTGTTTAGGGATAAAGCAGCATTTGTGCTATTTTAGAATATAATTTTCTGTGATAAATAATAACATAAATTAATGTAATTGAGGATAAATCCATTAAACAGACTATGCGCCTTGGATAAAATTATTTGCAACTTCATTAATTATTTTAGAATATTAGTTTATTCCCAAGCCAGGGGCGAATATGATGGGCAAAAAATTGAGATGGAATATATTTTATGATTCTTTTGAAAACGAAGTAAATTTTTACCATTATAATACAGAAATAATATTTTTATAATTATTTTTTTGTCACTGTGAGCTAGGCACGTGTCCCACCTTATCTTCACCAACCTCCATCTCTGTTTCTGAGTTTTGACACAATAAAAACTTTTTTTTAATTTGAAATGATAATTGGAATTATTTTACACTTTCCATAGAAACATATAAATATAATTGGGATTCATCCTAGTTTGATTTAGCATGTATAGAGTTATCTAGTTTGACTTAGATTTGTTCCTATATATCTCATTGCATTAATTTAATTTAAAGAGATAGACTAAGTCTCTAAGGTGTTTTGCAAAGTATCAACAGGGTAGTGTTTAACATAATTTACATGAGAATGGTTTTAATGTCATAAGTTTTTTATATCACAAAATGTCACGATTTCTTTTATTTATACTGCAAATTTTGATATTAAAAAATCAAATTCAAACTGTTAATCTTATTTATTTTTATATGAGTGATATATACATACAAAATTTTATGATTTTTTGAATTTATTTTACATAAGATCAAGTGTTAAAAAAAATAAATGAATCTAATTAATCATGATTGATTAATTCTAATACATTTGTTTTTTTAATCATTTGATCTAGTGTAAAATGAACTCAAAAAATCATAAAATTTTATATGCATACATCTCTCATGAAAATAAATAAAATCAATGATTTGAATTCGATTTTTCAGTGTTAAAATTTGAAACATAAATAAACTAAAAAAAAAGTACACGATATTTTGTGATAAAAAATTTATGACATTAAAACCGTCTTCAATTTACATATAGAAAGCATGTATAAAAGCTAACTTTTTTCTTGATTCTTTCAACCCAGTGACAATCACAAAAGTTATTCTTTTATACAAGCAAACACAACTAACTTTGTCACATAAAATGTGATTTTTTTTTTGGGATGTCTTTCTAAATGTGGAAATTATGCTCCCACTGGCATTGGTACCAGATTCCTGATATCTCGACGGCAAATGGATTGTATGGGGATGCAATCCACATACCAGATCACCAAAAGCATCTATGGTTTCATTAATTATTTCCTTGTAATTTTTAATGTGTCACTAATAGACAAAAAAAGCTTTGGTAATGATTGTAAAATACATTTAGTACCGGTTATGAAATCAGTGTCAATGGAAGGATCGTTGAAAGTTGACAACGGTTGTTTAAATAATCGGTGTTAAAGGTAAACTTTCAGCACCGACTATTAACTAGGAACCGGTGTCAAAGACAACTTTCCTTACCGGTTATTAACAAAGAACCGGTACGAAAAGGAGACATTTGGTGCTGGTTCCTAGTTAACAACCCGTGCCAAATCTTTTTTTTTACGTAAAACACTCTATAGCCACTGTTTTTTTAATAACCATTATTGAATGTATTTTTTTTATGACCTGTTGATTTTTTGTGACTAGCTCGATGATTGCTTGTCGAAATTAGGCATATGTCATGCATATAACACAATCGTAAAATTCTAATTTATATATACGATATATCCTAATAATAACATATAAATAATATTCACACAATTACAATATTAAAAATCATATAATCACACAATCACATATTTTAAATTCACACGTCAATAAAACCAAAAATATAGTTTCAATGTACAAAATCAAATAGTATAAGTAAGAAATCTCGCAATCATAGCTCGTACTTCCTCGATGTCACTCGAAGATCAAGTACGACGGGGCTTCATAATTTGTAAAATGAAAAACAAAATTTCCTGTTTGATTGAAAAAAATTATAAAACACACACACACACACACACACATACAAATGTAATTATTTTTTCATACCGTAGGGTACTAACTTTAAGAGAAAGAGAGGGGGTAGTCGGAAGAGAGGTGAAAATGATGGAGAAGAGCTATGTGCAACGGCTCAACTAAGAGAGATGAAAAATTTGAGAGAGAGTGAGTATAGTTGGGAGAGAGAGAGAGAAGAGTTTATAACTTATATAGATGGCTTGGTAGGGAGAGATGGTTTAGGGGGAAAAATTCAAAATCAAGCACATTCGGCATCGGTTATTTATTAATAACCATTGCTAAACGATACTTTGGGTACCAGTTATTAGTGAATGATTAGTGTCGAAAATACCTGCTTTGATTTTTCAGTTGTTTCTGAAATATATTCAGCACTGGTTATTTACTAATAATTGGTGCTGAAAGGTATACTTTCAACACCGATTAATAGTAAATAATTGGTGCCAAAAGTGTCTGCTTTGATTTTCGCACTACACATTCATCACCGATTTTTTGTATAAACCGGTGCCGAAAGTTTTTTTTTTTCCGGGCAGTCGTTTGGCAACGGTTATTTTCTAATAACCGTTTGTAAAGTTTCATAAAAGTTTCTAAATTACCACCGGACACTTTCGTCACCGATTTTCTTGAATAACCATTACTAAAAGGGTATTTGTGAAAGTTATTTTTATAGTAGTGTGACCAGTCCAATGTGAAATTTCTCCTTGTAATTAAATCATACAACATTTCTAATTTGCCTCATAAAAAAAAAGTTGATGTATTAATATAGTCTCCATATACAATATTATGTTGTTTACATTACATTAAATAGCTTGAATAAGATATTTAAATTTTCTGAAAAAATAATTTAATGTAAAAACAAAAACTCTTGGGTACTTCTCAAAATCTAGCTCTTGTTTTATTTCTCGCGTAGATTTTACGCTTTGCATATTCCATGAAGCCCAAAATTGTTTTCTCAATCACTTGAATGAATTTAAATCCATGTTTCTCCTTTAGCACATGAATTTAAACCTAATCTCTCAGCCCAAAACTAAATGGTCCACAACAGTGTCCCAAATATAAAATTAAATAAAATTAAGCCCAATTGACTAATTCAAATAGTATCAGGGACTTGCATCTAAACTAAATTAATGTACTACCAGAGAGGCGTGTTACGTCAAATTTCTGTCTGGAACAAAAACCTATTTGGGAAGCAAAGAGAATCCCACACACAAAAGAAATGCATGCAATTGAAGCCCAGATTACTTTCAACAGCCGTTACCTTATTACCTTACTTGCATGTAATCCGTTTTACAATCATTCCCTCACCTTTTGTGCAGAAAAGAAATACAATTTGCAAAGAAGAACTAGAACTCCTCTTGAAAACTTGGAATCTCTAAAGCATCTCCTCCTCTTACTTAATTAACTATAAGTCTAGCTACAACCTGGTCTTTACAATTTGGTGTTGCTTCTTTTCCTGTCTGACTAAAACATCCCTCTAAACAAGCTAAAGAAGCCTTCTTTAGGTCATCCTACGTGACATGCAAGCCAAACAACTGTTACCCTTGAATAGATTTATTCCCCATTTTATTTAAACAATACCAACTTTAATTTGCTCATGTTATTTGGTTTTCTATATATATCCGATGCATGCAAATTGATCAGGATATTATACAGATAGTTCAAGAGAAAGAAGAAGGTAAATTAAAGGTGGGGAATAGCTAGGTTGCTAGAGATCAAGAGATAGAGAGAGAGAGAGAGAGAGAGAGAGAGAGAGAGAGAGAGAGAGAGAGAAGAGAGAAGATAAAGAAGCTGACATGGGTGAACTTGTGTTTTTCGATGTGGAAACGACTATGCCAACAGGAGCCGAGAGCAGATGTTGGATGCTGGAATTCGGTGCCATCCTCGTTTGTCCTAGAAAGCTCATTGAAGTAGGGAGCTATTGCACATTGATTAGGCCGGCAGATATATCCGTTGTGTCGCCTTATAGGCTTAGTGGGATAACTCGTGAAGCGGTTTCCTCAGCTCCGTCTTTCGAAGATGTTGCAGATCAGATATACAAAATCATGCATGGTTGGTTGATGCATGTTACATGCATTCTTTTAAAGCTTGTGTTCGCTTTGATATGATGTCGACAATAGAGGAATAAAACATTTTTGTGTGATTCATTGTAGGTAGAGTTTGGGTGGGGCACAACATCAGAAGGTTTGATTGTCCTAGGTTAAAAGAGGCTTTTGCTGATATAGGAAGACCAATGCCAGAGCCAATCGGCATAATCGACTCCTTAAATGTGCTCTCACAAGGATTTGGCAGACGAGCCGGTGACCTAAAGGTTATTTTTCTCTATATCATTCTTTTTAGCTTTTTTTTTTGGAAGTATTACTTAACGATATTGTACTGATCTTAATGGAGTAATTATATAGGTGTTTTAAGTTAATTACTCTGAATAATATATAGTTTCTGATGCATGAATTTTCATACAAATTTATTACAGATGGCAACGTTGGCTTCCTACTTCAAAATTGGGAAACAAAAGCACAGGTTTGTCATAAGCACATCTAAGCAAATAATTTCACCGAGTTTTACGATAACTCGGATGTTGTTATCATTTATATAAAAGATAAAAGTTCAAAATGATTTTTTACTTAGTCCTTAATTATATCATGTTCAGGAGTCTTGATGATGCACGCATGAACTTGGAGGTCATCAAACATTGTGCTACTGTCTTATTTTTGGTACTTATCAACTCAAAATATAGTATTTCAGAGCTAAATAACATATATACTGGTTGCTTCAATTTATAAGTGATTTTTTTTATGTTTTTAATAGGAATCAAGTCTTCCAAATATATTAACTAACAATAACAGTACTGGCATGGTGACAAGGAGCAAAGCCACCGCGACGTTGACTTGTAGACAAGAAATAAGCCGAAAATCACCTCCTACATGTACAGCAATAAATCATAGAACTTCTCCTTATAACACAAGGGGCCTTGGAAAGGTATTATTTTTAAAAATTCAGGCAAAATATATAAATATGCTTTTCTATCTTTGTTATTCTTGACACAACAGGGCTTTGTTATTCAAGAAAATTAAAATTTCAGGCACATTTATATACTTTTGTTGACATACTTTGTGGTTATAAAGGAAAAAAAAAATCAAGTCATATTGATATTGAACAAGATTACAAGAAACAGAATGATCAATGGTACATACTTAAGAACTCTTGTTAAACTAATTAACAACCTATTAAAATCAACAAAAGTATATAAATTAGTTGTCTGTACAAACCAATTAACAACCTATCATTTCATTTCATTTCATCAAGTGAAGTAATTGTATAATTAATAGTAGTCTCTGTTTTTCATTGGTTAATTAAGCAAGATGACACAACTCAGACAACAATACTTTCTATTTTCATTAGGTTGTGGAGAAAGCAAAGGATGCATTGCGTGGCGCACGACGGTCATCGGGGCCCATAAACACTCTTCTAAGGCATTCAAGATATCTATTGAGATGAAAGTTGCAAAGCATGGATATGAGGAACAATAGGAAGAAGAAATAATTGAAGTAGCTAGTCTAGGAGAAAGTTGCTCTAACTTGACGACTATTCAATTTTTTCTTTTGGACAGATTCAAAAAATGTTGATGGTTTGTACAGCCAACTAATTTATGATTCATTTATTTGTACAGATTGTAATTATTTGACACAACCAAACACCTGTTTGATATTATAGGTTGTGTTATATTGAATGTAGTTTGTAACTAAATTTTAACTCAAAATAATGAAAAACTTAAATTCATCTTTTAATTCATATTCTGTTTTATTCGTCCAGATAAAAAATAGGAGAAATATACCTGAAATACATAATACTAGAGAAGTACCTTGCGTTGGTTCGATATATTATGATTCAATATATAATAATTTGTTGTTAAATATGTATAATGGAATACATGAAATTTGTTTTGAATTACGGAACTTAAAAGACAAAAGCACAAAAGATCAATTTGAAAATGTTCTAAAGTATTTTTGAAAGGGAAGGGATCCCTTGACAACTAATATTTTGACAACTTTGATAACTATTTTCAAATAATTTCAAAATAAATCTTAAAAATTCTTAAAAATAGAAAAAATTATAAAAATATTTTGTAACTTACAGATTAATTAATGTGTTTCAAATTTCATACAATTTAAGGGTCATTTGATGTTTCATCAAAATTACATAAATTTTTTAACAATTTAAAATTTAATACAAATGATATAACATCAAATGATTCTTAAATTGTATGAAATTTAAAACACAATCAATCTATAAGTTATAAAATACGTTTGTAAACTTTTTTCTATTTTTAAGAAATTTTAAATTATTTAAAAAATATTTGTTAAATTTATCAAAATATTAATTGTCAAGGGATCCCCTCCCTTTTTGAAATATATATATATATATAGAGTAAAGCTAACATGAGCTTAACTCAAAAAATTATCGAAACGGCTTCAAACAGAAAATCCGCGTAGCTCAATAAGTTCTTCATATTAAAATCTTATAGGGTACTAATGTTTTCTATTTTTGAAAATTTTTAACTATTTGTTTCATACTTTTTTAAAATACCTTGCTTTCATATGCAAAAATTCATTATTTTATTATTATTATTAGAGTCATTTAAAAAATTCTAAAATAATAGTTAGAAAATCCTAAAAATAGAAAATTTCGGTATCCTACGAGATTTTGATATGAAGAATTTATTGAGTAACTCATTTGTTATTTTAAGTCGATTCAATAAATTTCTGAGTTAAGCTCATCAAAAGGCTTGGTGAGCTTAATCTCATGCTAGCTTTACTCTATATATTTATAGGAAGACTAAATTGTAACGTGATGTATGGATGGACCCATATGATGGCTCAAATCTCCAATTTGAGAATAAAACTGATTGATCCGAACCGTTTAATATAATCTTCATATCAAAATATTATAGAATACCAAATTTTACATTTTTTAGAATTTTTTTGCTATTTTTTTTAGAGGAGAAAATCATTCTTATTGGATACTCCAAAATCCTCAAATCAATTGATTTTCTTTTCATCCAAAAAAATAGCAAACAAATTCTAAGAAATGTAAAATTTGGTATTCTACAAGATTTTGTTATGAAAATTATATTGAACTGTTCCAATTGATCATTTTCATTTCCAAATTGGAGATTTTCAGCCATTACATGGATCCATCCGTGCAACGCGTTGCATTTTAGCATATATATATATATATATATATATAACATTGTTTCTTAAAATGTTCAAAAATTTTGTATGTAAAATTAAGACATCATCAATTAATAAGTTTTTTTTTAATTTCAACGGTATATCCTTTTCCATATAAAGTTTCCAATTTTCATTGTAGACTT
Organism: x Bolboschoenoplectus mariqueter; assembly: GCA_037678475.1. NCBI lineage: Eukaryota > Viridiplantae > Streptophyta > Magnoliopsida > Poales > Cyperaceae > x Bolboschoenoplectus > x Bolboschoenoplectus mariqueter. The sequence goes on from CM075269.1 coordinate 1,229,659, forward strand.
TCTGTAATGAAAGAAATTATTTGTATGCTGACAAATGATAAATATCTTATTTTTTTCATGCAAGTATCTTTTCTAATAAAAGTCTAATAGTATTCATTTGTTGAAAAAAGACAACAAAATATAGAAATCGTAACAACTTTCAATCATTTTTAATCAATCATGTTTCCTTCCATATGTGTATATATATTTTTGAGTCTTGATTTTTCTTATTTGCAATGTAAACAAAATGTGTCTGATAAGAAATAAAACATCTCATATGTAAATTTATATTTCTTGTATAACTTTTTTCAGTGGAAGTTATTTAATTATGAAAACATTGAAGAAATAAGCATATTCTTTGCTATTTTCTATAAAAAGGAGATTCAGCATCATAAATTGTTAATGCCTCTCTCGGTAAAAAATAATATATATCATAACCTTTCAAAGTAAATAAACAAGACAGATTTATTTTTTAGTAAATAATTATTATAATTTATCAAAATGGAGATAGCTATGTTTTATTTTAAAAAAAAAATAAGACAGCCATTGCCATTCTTTTCTTTTCTTTTTTTTTGTTTTTTTTTTTGGAGGGATTGAGTTTCTCATGGAGTGGTGACTTAGAAGTCATTTGATCTTTACTTTTCTATGAAAACCGATAGATTTTTTTTTTAGAAGGAAAAGGGGTCTAGCCCTTAAATCTATATTGATGTAATAGTTTGTTTCAAAAAGGTTTTCAAGTATAAACCTTGTACTAAAAACAAAAAAAAAAACTTCCTAAGATTGGAAGGATTGTTGTCAAAAAAGAAAGAAAAAGAGAGGACTAAAGAGTGAAGAAATAAAAACTTAGTGACTAAAATAAAAAAATTAAAATTAAAAAAAGAAAAAAGAAAATGAGAAACTAAGGACTAAAGCTTCATGAACTTAGCTACTGCTTTTGCGACCTAACTTCTTCTAACAACATCATGTTATTTTTCTGCATCCCTTTGAATATCCTGTTGCATCGTTCTGACCATATAACAAATTGTTCTATCAGTATCGTTTCTTTTATCGTGCTATCAGCGCCGTCACTTGTTAGAAGTGCAATGTAATCTGTGAAAGTTTGATGCATAATTTCTGTCAGTAATGCTGTAAAAAATGCTTTTGCAAACGGACATCCATCGAACAGATGTCGAACTGATTCTCCATTGCTCCTGCACATGACACAAGTGAAGGCGATAGTTTTTGAACTATATCATTGAGTTACTGTGTAAAAGATGTGTTACCATTCAAATTTTCTATGAAAATCTTAACAACCGTAGAGGAACTGAACTCTATTCTACTTCCGCCCAAAATGATATGACACTGTAGAAAGCATTGTATCAGCAGTGTAGAGATGCGGTGCTAAATCTATCCAAAATTAATATTATAAATAATGATATGCATGAATCTGCATATAAATCTACTGCTATCCAAGACCACGATAGCAATTCATGAATATCATGTCCAGAATATTCTGATAACAGCAACTAATCAGCCTAATATGGCGGGTGCCTAATCCAAAAGATTCCACCAATGATCACATCATTATGTAGGTATTAGTTGAAGGAGAACAATTAATCAGTATTGCTAAGCAACAGAATTATTCTCTACTACAATTCTGCATGCCTCATGTAAAAGGAAAAAAAATGGTAATTCATATCAGTCATAGGCGCACACCAGAATACTTTTCAAAGTATAAAGTATGTTTTTAAATAGCAAAATTATTATCTAACACTATTTTTCTATATAAGCAATTAGGAACGTCATGGAGAATTTCATCCAATCACATGGCAAGAAACAGTATTTTGAAGTCAAATATTTTCTTTTAGGCAATATACTGCCTTGCACCAGGGTTGTGCAAGCTATTATCCCCGCTATGTACAGTACAGTTTGACCAAAGAAGCACACATTTCTTAAATGTAAATTTTAAAGTAACAAACGTAATTCAGAGCCAAATCAAAATGAGGAATTTGCAACTCTAATTCAATTTGATGGACAATACCCACGTATCCATCAATTTTCATTTACTATGCAAGCCTAAGAGACCCAATAAAATAGAAAAAGAATGACAAATAACATACTAACAGACTCAATCACATACCAGTCCAACTGGTCCTGGTCATCCCTGGTGATGCTTTAGGAGTTAACAATATCTAAAACACACCAAGGGAAAAATATCAATCTAATGACTGGGTAAATTCACCCAAACCGACTCATCAACAAAGGACAACAAGGAATTGCTACAGTTGTTGTCAATAAAGAAAAACAGGATTGTTTGTAGTTCCTGTTCTGATCAGCGATCAATGTTGCATGCCGGTGACCCTCGACTCATATCTGCAGTGCATTTGCTCGTGGCATGGGTTTTGATTCATGGATTAATGAAAGCATTTGCTTGGAGCTTGAATCTATTTCTGGTTGCACCCTGCAATACGTAGTCTATTTAAACTGCAAATTAGAAGTGCAAATAATTCAATATAAGATGGAAGTTAATGACAGCTCCTATATGTTACCATTATAAAAGTTTGTAAATTTGCCAAATAATTCTCTCCTTTTGTAATATATATATATATATATATATATATATATATATAGAGAGAGAGAGAGAGAGAGTATTGCTAATGTACTATCGTTAGCGTTTCGGCCGAAACGCTAATGACTCAAATTTTAAATTTTCGTGTTCGAAATTTCGATTTAAGTAGCTCAATAATTTCTTCATATCAAAATCTTATAAAATATCAAAATTTATCATTTTTAGAGTTTTTAACTATTTTTTTTCGAACTTTCAAATATAACCTTAATTGGCATACAAATATTTTTTTATTTTTATTTATTTTTGAACCAAACAAAGCCATCTTTGAAAATTTCAAAAATATAATACATTAGCACATTGACAATACTATACATATATATATATATATATATATATATAGAGAGAGAGAGAGAGAGAGAGAGAGTAAACCTATTGAATCGGCTTAAATTTTTAAATTCAAGTTGTTCAATAAATTCTTCATATTAAAATCTCATAAGATACCGAATTTTTCTATTTTTAGAGTTTTCTAACTATTTGTTTCATATTTTTTAAAAGAATAAATTACACAAATGATCCCTAAAATATTATTCTTTTATCATTTCGGATCTTAAAATTTAAAAATTATCAATTTGATCCTTAAAGTTTCACTTGATTACCATTTTGGTCCTTAAAGATTCAAAAGTACCATTTTAGTCCTTCAAGATTTTAATTTGTACCAAATTGATCCTACATTTAATGTCCATTGAAAAAAATGATAATTATATCTATATAATGTCTTTTTTTAGTACTAAGACTAATTTAAACATAATAATTAATTAATACAAATAATATAAAAAGAAATATAATTATTCACGACATCAGATATCAATTAAATTAGTATTAACATTCATATTTGTGCCATCATAAATTAATTAAAATAAAATTCATATATTTTTTTCATAAATAGAAATATAGGACCAATTTGGTTCAAATTAAAAACTTAATAGGTATAATCTTTTTTTTTATGATAGATGTAATTATCATTTTTTTTTAAATGGATATTAAATGTAAGATCAATTTGATACAAATTAAAACTTAAAATGACTAAATTAGTATCTTTAAAATTTTAAGGATCAAAATGATAACTAAGTGATACTTTAAAAATAAAATTGATATTTTAAAATTTTAAGGATCAAAATGATAAAAAATGATACTTTAAGGATTATTTATGTAATTTACTCTTGTTAAAATGACCTATTTTCATATACAAATATTATTTATTTTATTATTATTATTAGAGTCATCTTAGAAAATCTAAAAAAAATAGTTACAAAACCCTAACAATAGAAAATTTCAGTATATTATAAGATTTTGATGTGAAGAATTTATTGAATAACTTAAATTTATCGTTTGAAATCGTTTTGATAGTTTTTTGAGTTAACCTCACACTAACTTCACTCTATATATATATATATATTCACTTCGTCTTGTACTAATCTGACACTATACTATATTCTAAAAAGACTGAATAATTACCTTCATGAGATGGAGATGTTCGGTATATGGTGAATCTTGAACCAATCCTTTCCTGTATCCTTCTGACAGCGCTCCTTCAGTACCTCACTGCAATTGGTAATAATTATTTCACCAAGTGCAGTGAGACTTTGCAGACCTTCTGGCAAATGAACCAACTTGGGGCAGCAAATCAACTCCAAACTCTCGAGTGTCGCTAGATCTTCTATCCATTCAGGTAGAGCCTCGAAATTATTGCAGTCCATGACCTTTAACCTCTTTAACATGACTAAAAATTTCATGCTCACTGGAAAATTCCACAGCTCATCACAATTTTCAACCATCAGGTTCTCTAGTTTGGAAAGGTACTCCAAACCACACCAACTGTTGGTTAATACACCACAGTTTCTAACCCACAATCTCCTCAGAAGAGATTGAGGATACAGTCCTGCTGGTCCCCTCGAGGATAGCATCTCACTGCTCTCAGTAACTATTAGATCTGATACTGATGGAGGCAAGCATGGGTCTGGCATCACCTTTGGACATTCAATTACCGTTACTTTCAAAAGTTTTGGGAACATGAATACTCTCATAGTTCCCTCTTCACCCTTATTAGCGGTAACTGTAGTTGGCCATTTCTCCAAGTTTGGCAAATTTTCAAAGTGAAGTTCTTTAAGAGACGGGTACAACGCTACTCTCTGCTCTCTGTTATCAAAGGAATCTGAGCATATGGTTCTGAGACCCATCAAGTGCCTCAGCTCAATGGACTGTAGGAACTGGAGTTGCCCTAGTGGAGGAATGAAATTACAATTTGGGATATTACTTAGTTGCAAATTCACAAGTTTAGGAAGTGAATCACTTGACATCCAGCTAGAGAATGCTCGGCCACTGTATCCATTAATATGCAGAACCTCCAAGCTTGGTGGGGGCACAAGTGTTTCCAACAGCACCTCAATTTCATCTTTTTCTGTATCAGAGCTAGGCCATGTTAATGACAAGGACTGTAACTTTTTCTTATTATTAATCCTTGCCCTTGCCACATCATTTATCAAACTCTTCCTATGGCCATAAAATTTGATTTGCAGGTCACCACTTAATAGATTTAGGTGCTCTAACTCGGCAATGCTACCATATTTATCCACCTTTTCAATGCCAGCAATAAACAGGGGCAACATTTCAAGTTTAGTGAGATGACCCAAGCCAAGAGGAAGTCCTCGAAGTGATTGGCATTGGTTGTTGATTAAATATCGGAGGTTAACCATGCTGGCAGTGTCATTTGGTAGCTCCTTCAATTCTTCACAACCAACTAGATTTAGTGTCTCTAATTTTGATAGGTAGGTAATTGAGTTTGGTAGCATTTGAAGGTTCCAACAATGGGAAAGGATCAGAGTTCTCAAATTGCAGAGGTAACCAATGCTATCAGGCAGTTCTTTCAGCTCAAGGTTCATAGAAAGATTCAGAGTTTGCAAGTTTTGGAGATACCCAATTGACATTGGCAGTACCTCTAAACTAGAATTTTGTGAAAAATTAAGGATCTGAAGGCCTTGTAAGTTGCCGACAGATTTGGGCAAATTCAAAAGGCCACTACATTGCGACAGGTCAAATGTTTGCAATTTATTGAGTCTGCCTACTGACTCTGGTAATACCTTCAGATCATTACACAATGACAAATTTAAAGTAAGAAGGTTTAAGAGATTTCCCAATGATTCAGGTAATGAGCAGAGAAGGCCACACCGTGAAAGGTTCAAAAGTTGCAAGTTCTGTAGGTTGCCAATAGATTGAGGTAATATCGACAAATTACTGCATGCCTCCAAGTTAAGTGACTGTAATTTTGTGAGTCCATGAATGGATTCGGGTAGTTCTTTGAGATAACTGCACAAAGACAGGTCAAGAATTTTCAAGTTCCGAAGGCTTCCTAAACTATCTGGCAACGACACCAAATTACAAGCTGCAAGGTTTAGGTTTTGTAGATTTTTAAGCCTACCAATTGATCCAGGAAGCTTTCTAATATTGGAGCAATTTGAGAGATGAAAAGTTTCCAAGTTCGGCATTACATGGATAGATTTCGGTAGGCTCTCCACACATGATGATGAAAGATCAAGGTACCTTAAATGCTTTAATTTGTGGATAAAATCTGGTAATTCTTTCATTTGGGTACCGTGTAAATCTAGCACTCGCAGGCAATTCGAGTGACATAGAAATTCAGAATACAAAGGTCCATCTCTGAAATGAAGCGCACGCACCTTTTTCAATAGGCTGCGAGGAACTTGATTTATACCATTACGTACAGAAACATAGCGGCATAAGTCAAACGCACTGTTAGTTTGTACATCATGATTTATAGATTGGACTTCTTCCCCTGAGATAGATTGAGCAAGCTCATACACCAAATGATGTATTCCATATTTAGCACCAAATTTCACACTTTCCTTGTCCTCCAAATCCTGAAAGAAAGACATCCAGAGTAGATGATCAAAGTACTCATTACCCTTATCCTCCTTAGGCCGAATTGTTTGTTTACCGGAATCGATGAACCCAAGAGCAATCCATTGCTGGATGAGCTTTTCCTTTTCTATTTCATAATTCTTTGGAAATATAGAGCAATAAGCAAAGCACTGCTTTAAATCAGCAGGCATTTGTTCATAGCTCAGCATTAGAGATGGCAAGATAATATCTTCGTTTTCTAACTGCCAAATTTCACAATCCCTCACTGCTATCCATGAGACAGGTTCCCGTTTGAAGCGCAACATGCTTCCAAGTGCATTGGCTGCTAAAGGCACACCGCCACACTTTTTGACAATTTCCCGTCCAATTTCAACAAGGTTTGGATAAAGCTCCTCTTCCCCTTTCTCAAATGCCTTTAATTTGAACAACTCCCAGCAATCATCCTCTGACAATCCTTTCAAAGAGAATGGTGGTACTGTTCTCATCATCATGGCGACTCGTTTGTACCGAGTTGTCACAATGATTTTGCTTCCTCTCTTGCCATCTTTCAATAAAAGCTTTAGCCTCTCCCACTCTTCCCGATTCTCATTCCACACATCATCCAACACAAGCAAATACTTCTTGCCCGTGAATGTCCGCGAAAGGAAATCCGCAATTGTTTCAAGATTATTAAGATCGCACTGCTCCTTTGTGGCAGCCAAAATGGGCGCCACGATGGTCTGTAATTTGAAATTTTGGGATACAGATACCCAAATTCGCGGATCGAAAACCTCGTCGTTTGCTCTCTTGTCATGGAAAACCAGCTGAGCAAGTGTGGTCTTCCCCAATCCACCAATTCCCACTATGGGAATGACAGAAATATCCTCCTCACAAGTTGTATCAAGCACCATCTTCATAATGTCCTCCTTATCATCTCCTCTCCCAACAACTTTCGATTCATCCACCTTAGAGATTGTCTCGCGGTTCCCGACCACCGGTTGCATGGCCGGGCCATGTTTCGGGATCAGGTTGAATTGGATCCTCTCAGTTGCAATATCATCTAACTTTTTCTTCAACATTTTGATTTTCCAAAACACAGCAATCCGATTCAAGACCGGATTGGAAGAGGAAAAGAAATGGCTCACCGAATTAGGCCTCATGATAACCGCTTCACTGTGGATTTCATCTATCAAGTCGTCGATATCATAAGCGGCATCTTTGAGCTTCTTCAACCAATCACAGAGCGCCTTCTCACGGGTGCTTCTCTCCTCGGCATCAGCAAGGACAGCTTGGATAGTTGCGAGCTTGCTTCGCATTTCCTTGATCCCTGCTCTGAAATCGAAACACCCTGATTGCACGAGCTCCTCGCAAATGGAGCAGCCGAGCTTAAGTAGCACCGAGTGCACGATGCCAGATGCCAACGCAGCAGCCATGGCCATCTACTTCTCCTCTCTTTTCTGTGTGCGTGTGTGTTGGGGCGAGTTTTACTTTTGGGAAGTAGCTCTTTTCAGACTTTCACTGAAAGGAGACGAGGAGAGCGTCGAGTCGTTGGATTGAACAAAAAAAGGAAAAGCAATTTTTAGTGGGATCAATTTGGAAAAAAGTTGAAACCGGGGGGGGGGGGGGGGGGGGGGGGGGTTCCAAGCTCATTAAATTAAAATTTGATTACTGAAAAGAAAAAGGTCATCAGCGACTTTTATGTGGTGACCTGTTCATATTTTTCGCTCTCTCCTTTTGGAAGTGTTTCAGTCTAACCCAGACTTAGTGATAAATCCCATGCAAGTCCTTTTTAGCAACGGTCAACTCTACTACTACCATTGAGATGTTTTGAGTACTGATGGGTTGCTATTAATTATGGAAAATATTATGGAGATAATATTATTAATATCATCATCGATATCAATTTTATTATACACGTTAAATAAATTATTATACATATTAATGATTTTATTTTATGTAATACTTCTAATATATATAATAACTCATTTAAATTGAATAATGACAGTATTATACAAAATAAGTTTGTATAATAAAATTATTAGTATACATAATAATTCATTTAACGTATATAATAAAATTCGTATCGACGATGATATCAACAATCATATTTTGTCTATTAGCTTCCATTAATTATTCTTATAAAATACTTTAATTCGTCAATATTGTAAACTAACTTTTTCCTATCTTATAAATATTTTTTTTGACAAACTGTTAGCGGCGGTCTACCAACGGATTGTGTTTTTCGGTGTTTGATTTGGGCTGCATATTTTAAATCCCATTGTTTCAATAGGATGTTCTTAAAAAAAATTAAAACTTTTATAAAGAAAAATAAAGAAAATTCAGAAAAGTTATATCAACTATTTACAATTAATATTCCATAATGTTTCAGTTTTACTATAATGTTATTAACTTTTTAATATTTTTTGAAATAATTTGAAAAAAGAGAAATTGAGTAATATTCAATAATGATTTAATAAAATTATAGAAATTATTACATCAAAAAAATTATAGAAATTATTTATGACTAATATTCAACAATGATTTAATTTTATTGCAATTTTTCTACTTCTTTTTTCAATATCTTTGATGAACTTTTACCAAACAAAGAATTATATATGATGATATGATACTGTTTTGAAGTTGGACCTTAAGCCCATTTACTGATTCGAAAAAGAAACGTGTTCTAGCAAGTCGATATAACTCTGGTAAAACAAAAAAGAAAATTTAAGTGTCAATAATGATTTTTAAAAGGATCATAAATATCCATCCATTCACAATTGTTAACTTGATAATGTTAAAATTTTCAAATAAATTCAAAAAAGTTTTAAAAGTAGAAAAACATTTGTAGACACATTCTTAAACTCATAACTTGATTGCATTTCAAATTTCATATCATTTAAATATTATTTGATATTTTATCAAAAAAATTTAATGTTATATAAAATTTGTAACAGTTCAAATTTAATGAATATTGATGAAATATCAAATAATATTTAAATTATATGACGTTTTCAAACAATTCAAGCTATGAGTTCAAAAATATATTTATAACTTTTTTATTTTTTTATTTTTTAAAAATTAATTCGATTTTATTTGAAAAATCATTATTAAGATTGTTGAATTAAATGAATCTTAACATCTTACATCTTTTCTAAAAACTTGGTCCTGAGCTGAGTTCTATTCGACCATAAAAGACGCCTTATACTATCAGCCCAGTTCGGTTAGCTATTCCAACTTAGAAGAAACAGATTAAGGCTCAGATCTGCTGCATGTTTCCATAATATCCAACCACTCTAAAATGTATGAGATGTAGATCTGGACCGTCCATTTTAGATCGGACAGTACAATATAATTGTCCGATATGAAACGAACATTCCAGATCATCCAACTGGATCCAACAAACTTCTCGCTCTCTCCGTCTCCGAACTGGGGATCTTCCAAGATCATATTTTAGTTGGATAAGAATCATAAAATTTAATAATTTATATAATTATTAAAATATAAAACATAATTTTTATGTAAATTTTAATATCATTAAACGGTTATTTTTTTTACCGAAATAAATTTTGATTTAATAAGAATTGAAACTCCGTTTCTCTCTGTCTTTTTTATCTCTTCTTTTCTTTTGAGGTGAAGTCTCCTCTCTTCGGATTCATTTAGTAAATTAAGGAATAACATTAGAATAATATTGTTAAAATAATAAAAGTAGAATAGTGATATTTGAAAGAGTGAATAAAAAAATATTATTTTTAAATTATTTGAAAGAGTAAAAATATAATTTAATAAAAAAATAGAAACTTTTTATTATTCTGAAAATGAGTGTTATTTTATTATTCCATCAATGTTCGGAATAACAAAATAGTTTATTTATATAACTATTTTTTTTTTGTATTTAATAATTTCATTAGCGCACTATTTCGTTATTTCGCGTTCGTTGCCAAACGAACCCTTCTTGTGCAACGGGGGAATTGGAACTTAAACGAGGGTCGAAACCCTAGATTGCTCGGGGGAACGAAATAAACGAAGAGGGAAGAAATGGAGCCGGATGTAGTGAGATCGGAGCTGGTGCTTCCTCCAGTGATGCCATTCAAGAGGGTACAAATGGGAGATAAGTATCCGAAGGGACAGTCGAGAGCACGGTACTGGAAGCATCTAAAGCAGCTCCTTCAAGCTGAGAATTTCCTCTCCTTACCCCCCGACGAACCAAATTGTACGCTCCTTCCTCTTTCTTTATGTTTAATTTTGCGTAAATTGTCGTTAGTTCTGTGTTCAGTTTGCTTAGATTTTCTTTCGTTTATATGCTTGGATTGGGATTAGCCAAGTTCGTTTTTAGTACTGTTCAGATAATCATTACTGGAAAATTTACCAATTAATTGTCAATGCCGATCATGTTAATTCTTTAGTCCCCCCTAATTATCAGAAAATTATTCAATTAAAGGGCAAAGTTAACACCAAAATCTGAAAATATGGTGCCTTAGATTTACCCTACTTGTTCTTTTGCTGACTTGAATGGTTATTTTTTCTATTTTATTATTATCTCAATCAACACACAACACTTAAACAGCTTAATTTGGATGGAAGCAAGCAATGCACCAGTTAGATTGATTAATAATTGGGGTTGTTCTGGTTAGGGAACTTAGTATGCAATGTTGAAATTAGGTCGTTCTTTATGTGTTTTATCCAATGCAATAAATTCATGTCATTTCAATTAGATTGATAATAACTTGAATGGTTATTTCTTGCTATTTTATTGTTATGTCTATCAACATGCAACATTTAAACAGCTTGATTTGGATGGTAGCAATGCACCAATTCGATTGATAATAATTGGGGGTTTGTTCTGGTTAGGGAACTTAGTATGCTAGGTTGAAATTAGGTCCTTCTCTATGTGTTTTATCCAATGCAAATAAATTCATGTCGTTTCAATTAGATTGATAATAACTTGAATGGTTATTTCTTGCTATTTTATTGTTATGTCTATCAACATGCAACATTTAAACAGCTTGATTTGAATGGTAGCAATGCACCGATTAGATTGATAATAATTGGGGGTTTGTTCTGGTTAGGGAACTTACTATGCTAGGTTTGAAATTAGGTCCTTCTCTATGTGTTTTATCCAATGCAAATAAATTCATGTCGTTTCAATTAGATTGATAATAACTTGAATGGTTATTTCTTGCTATTTTATTGTTATGTCTATCAACATGCAACATTTAAACAGCTTGATTTGGATGGTAGCAATGCACCAATTAGATTGATAATAATTGGGGGTTTGTTCTGGTTAGGGAACTTAGTACGCTAGGTTGAAATTAGGTCCTTCTCTATGTGTTTTATCCAATGCAAATAAATTCACGTCGTTTCAATTGTCTGTTTCTTTATTAAAATTATCATCGGCTCATTCATTTGTTTTGCCACCAGATTCAAATATTGAGTCTACTCCATCTATGTATCCTCCAAAGAAATACTGCGACATTACTGGTTTTGAGGTGACATACTATCTTCTTTCTATGTTTTTATATTTCATAGAGATTTTTTGGTTGTTTTTCAAGTAGAATTTGCAAGATGAATCAAGTTGAAACCACTGAGTTAGGAGGATTGGACTTAGTGATTTGTACCAGCATCAGCCCTGGTTGGTGCAACTGACAACCGGTATTGGTAACAGAATGGTATGACAGATTACAATCCGAATATTGGTTTTTACCTACTAATTTACAAAACAAGAATAATAAGGTTGAGAACCTTTGCTTTGGCATTTAATAGGTAATTTCAGTTGCATTTGTGAAAACCAGACTGATTTTGGTCAAGGCAAACTCCTTGGTGGTCCCTTCATTTTCTTTCTTTCTTTTGAATCTTTTCAGCATTTTGACCACACGTATTTACATATTCAATGTAGGCACCATATGTAGATCCAAGGACAAAGCTGCGGTACGCTGATCCGGAGGTGTTCAAACGGGTCAGAAATCTCCCGAATGAGCATGTGCAACGCTATTTGGCCTTGAGAAATGCAGCTGTCATCATCAGATAGTTCCTTTCTGTCATTTGACTTATTTTATATTCTAGCTTTCCATTGTTAGCTGATCCTTTGGCTTAATGTATGTAATTATTGGGATTGAAGATAGTATATTGTATGGACCTTCAATGAATAGTTATTTTTTCGGTTTGGTTTTTTAATTTTCTTTTATTGCACAAGATTCATTCAATTGACTAATAATTTGTACTAGATTCTAATTTGCATGCAAATTGAAAAGTCAACTTAAAAAAAAATCGTTGCAACAGATAAGCTTATTATGAAGGCAAACAAAGTTATTGAATTTTTATTATTACTACATGTGCAAATAAATAAATTATATTATATTATATACAGTGTAATGGAGTATGGACAACTTTACGGTCAGATACCTCAAGAGCTATTTAGCTTCCCACTACTACAAGAAGTGTAAGTTTTCCTTAATATTTTCAAACATAAACACATATATTTTAAATTACTATTACATCGATAGAAAAAAGTCCTATTTAATGCAAAATTTCAAGATTAATCCAAAAAAGCACAATTAAACATGTTGATCCTACCCGACCGAGATAGGTCAAAAATTCTAGATTCATATCCGACTTATTTTTTCTCGGGTCATTTCGGTTGGGTCCAGTCAAAAATTGGCACACCTAGTACTATTACATACTGTCTGCTTTTTATTGTTTCAGGAGATTAAACAATAATTCATTAAATGGTACATTCGATATGGGAGATAATGTCACTAAATCTCTTCATACGGTGAACTTAGAACTCAATGATATTGCCTCATTTACACTTTCTTCTGGCTACAAGGACATCAAGCTAATGTACTATAACTCTCTTTTTGCATAGATTATTTATGCAGATGGCTCTTTTTAAAATGGAGATGACAAATTTTACGAGTTTCAATATTTTTTTCTGGAAAAGTTAAAAAAATTACTATCCCAAAACAAAGCTGTAGATTGTTTATTTCCTTGTGATTAGGGTTAAGGCTTTAGACGAATCAGTATACAAACGATAAGATGAATTTAAGAATAGGAGGGAAATTTGTTGGAATTATATTATATTAAGGGCACTCATAGTAATTCTGGCACCAACTTAAGCTTATGCTTGCAAGATATGGGGTTCTTTGCAAAAACAACAATCATGGGTTTTTTGGTAAAAAGATGATAAACATAGATGTTTTTGCTTAATCCTTTTTTATACGCCCTCTTTTTTTACTTAGAATGTACTACCAAGTAAACTATACAAATTATCTGATAGTATCATCCATCTTTTGTATTAGTCTAATTGCTGAAGTTCACTGTAGCCCTTAGTATTCTGGTTTTTATCATTTCAGCCTACATCTTTTTTTTAGTTTGTATGCATATCCTAATTGAGACTTTTGTAGAACTGAGTTATTTGGGGATGCATTTCAATAAAAATAATTAATTATGTGTTAGCTCTTAGGTCAATATTTCAATTTTTTGTTTTTAATTTGTGTAATATACATTTGTTGAACTTCTTGTTCCCAGGAAACTCGTACAAAATTGCTATATACATTTGTTGTGCTATCCTCGTGGTTCTGCTAGTTTTTTTGGGTGTTTATGCAGTTTGGCAAAAGAAACAAGTCCGGAGAGAAAAACAAAGAAACATCCCATTTGATAATGGCTTACTCACAATAAATTGTTTTTCAAATATACTTTTTTCCAATAGGTTAGTGTTATGTTTGACCCAAATTATTATTCGAGCTCGTTGGGTTTTGTATCTTTAATTTATAATTTATGTAATGACTCTTGTAAAAGAGAGAATTAAGAAAATAAAAAATCAGTTTGAGTTATCTCTCTGTCTCTTTCTCTCTTCCTCTTCTCAAACCCTAGAAAACCTAACAAATTGGTATCAGAGCCACCATTGCTGCCGGCAATTCGATCGACAGTTTCAGGGTTCAGATCAGGTTCCGTTACTGTTAGGGTTTTTCAGTTTCGCTTCTTTAGTCAGATTCATTTTGCGCAGTCGATCGGGACAATGTTTTGTGAGCCGCGACAGCAGAAGTTGCTTCGTTTCTGTGAGCCGCGTCAAAGGGTTTTTGCACCGCAATTCCATTTTCTGTGCACCGCCCCAAAGACCATTAAGCCAAGCAACTTCTGCTCTGTAGACCGCGCAAGGACCGGGAACTTTTGGTGTGCGATTTCTCAGGTGAGCCGCGCATGAGTCAAATTAAAAGAAGGTTTCTGATTTCACATCTTGGTCAGAGAGCAAAATTCTTGGTAATTCTAATCTTGTGAAATTAGAATATTTTGGTTTGTGCTGTGGTTTGGTAATTCAGATTTGTGAATTTGGGTTGTAAAATTGAATGGATATGTCGGCAAAATACGATATTGAGAAGTATGATGGGAAGACGAGCTTTGCATTATGGCAAGTACGTATGGCGGCAATTTTGTCGAGCCAAGACGTTAAGGATGCCATTTTTGATCGAGAAAAATTAATTGATGCATTGACGGATAGTAAGTGGAGAATTATGGATGACAAGGCACTCTCCATTATCTAATTGTATTTGAGCAATTCGACATTGCAAGATGTTCTATCGGAGAAGACCGCTAAGGATTTGTGGGAGAAATTGGAGAACATTTACATGAAGAAGTCTCTTACCAATCGATTACGGCTGAAATTGCACCTCTACACCCTTCGCATGGTTGAAGGTACATCAATTTCCGATCATATTTTGGAGTTTGCATCTATTTTGAATGACTTAGGTAAGATTGATGTTAAGGTGGAGGATGAGGACCAAGCCCTTTTGTTATTGTGCTCATTACCCTCATCATATAAGGCCTTTAGAGACGTGTTGATTTATAGTAGAGACAATATTTCCTTTGAGGATGTTAAGAGCAATTTGCAAGCAAAATTGCACATTGATAGTGAAATGACCAATAATGAAAAAGGGAGTCAAGGTGTTGGTTTGGTTGTTGATAGAGGTAGGTCATGGGATCGAAACTCGAAAGATACAAAGACTCGTTCGAAGTCTAGGCACAAGAATTTGACATGTAATTATTATAAGAAGAAGGGACACATTAAGACTGATTGTTTCAAGCTTAAAAATAAACAAAAGGTGGATACTAAAGATATTTCTTCAGAGGAGGCCAATGTGGCCGAATGTGACACAGTTGATACTCTTTGTGTGGTAGATACCAACGTTGATGATATGCATTGTTGGGTGATGGATACAGGTGCTTCACAACACATGACTCCGAATAGAGATTGGTTTGAAACTTATGAGCCTACGGATGGTAAAGTTCTCATGAGGAACAACAATATGTGCAAGGTTGTCGGAATTGGTTCCGTGACAATTAAGTTCCATGATGGAAAGGTCCGAAGATTGACGGGTGTGAGGCATATACCCGATTTGTCGAAGAATTTGATTTCTTTGGAGTCTCTTGAGGAAAAGGGGTGCAAGTTCCAAAGTGAAGGTGAAGTCTTTAGGGTTTCTAAAGGGGCTCTCACAATCATGAAAGCGAAGAGAATTGAAACTCTTTATTTCCTACAAGGTTCCACGGTCACGGGCTCGGCCGCCATTGCACGTTTAGGTACCATCTCGGATGCGGATGCTACAAGGTTGTGGCATATGAGATTGGGGCACATGAGCGAGCGAGGAATGACCATTTTGAGCAAGAGAGGCTTGTTGTGTGGCCAATGCATGGGCAACTTGGAGTTTTGTGAGCATTGTGTTTTTAACAAGCATAAGAGGTTGAGCTTCTCTACAGTCATTCATTCGACCAAGGGAACATTAGACTATATCCATTCAGATCTTTGGGGACCTTCTCGCGAGCCTTCCAAAGGTAATGGTTCTCATTATATGTTTACTTTTATTGATGATTTTTCAAGGAAGATTTGGGTTTATTTCTTGAAAGAGAAAAGTGATGTGGTTCGTACCTTCAAAAAATGAAAGTTACTTTTGGAGAACCAAACAGGAAGGAAAGTCAAGATGTTGAGAACCAATAATGGTTTTGAGTTTTGCAACTGTGAGTTTGATAACTTTTGTAAGGCCGAAGGGATTGTTCGGCACAAGACGGTGGTCAACACTCCTCAACAAAATGGTGTTGCAGAAATGATGAATATGACATTACTTGAAAGGTCTAGAAGTATGCTTTCAAATGCGGGTTTGGGTAAGGAGTTTTGGGCGGAAGCCATAAACACATCTTGCTATTTGGTGAATCGATCACCTACCACTTCAATTGAGTTGAAGACGCTCGAAGAAGTGTGGTCGGGTAAGCCGGCCGATTATTCGAATTTGAGGGTATTTGATTGTCCCGCTTATGTTCATGTGAATTAAAGAAAGTTGGAGCCTAGATCGAAGAAGTGTGTTTTTGTTGGGTATCCCTTAAATATGAAGGGGTATAAGTTATGGTGTCCTGAATCATCCAAGTTCCTTATCTCGAGAGATGTCATTTTCAATGAGTCAACAATGTTGAAGGCAAATGATGTTGCACCCGAGCCAACTATTAAGGATAATGAGATAGTTGAGAAGAAGGTGGAGTTTGAGGTGCCGGTCCAAGAAGGTGATGATGTGATCTTACATGATGGTGCCAATTTGGAGGAAAGCCAAGAAGAGGAACAACCATATGCATTGGCAAGGGACTGAGCAAGAAGAGAAATTCGACGACATACAAGGTATGGATACTCTGACCTTGCTTATTATTTGGCAATTGCAGAGGAAGTGGAGTATTGTGAGCCATCTTCCTACAAGGAAGCCATTTCTTCTAAGGATGCGGCCAATTGGGTTGCCGCTATGAATGAAGAGTTACAATCCTTGCAACAAAATGAGACTTGGTCTCTTCTGAAGCCTTCGAGTGGTAAGAGGATTATGGGTTGCAAGTGGGTGTTTAAGAGAAAGATTGATGGCTCAAATCCCGCAGATTTTCGATACAAGGCAAGGCTAGTGGCTAAAGGGTATAGTCAAGTCCAAGGTGTGGACTTCAATGATGTGTTCTCTCCTATAGTTAAGCACACCTCCATTCAAGTTTTGCTCTCTTTGGTGGCAATGAAGGATTTAGAGTTGGAGCAAATGGATGTGAAAACTGTCTTTTTGCATGGTGATTTGGAGGAGCAAATTTACATGAGTCAACCTGAGGGTTTTGAAGTTGTGAGAAAGAAGGACCGTGTGTGTCTTTTGAAAAAGTCCCTTTATGACCTTAAGCAATCACCGCGGCAATGGTACAAGAAGTTTGACTCATTCATGGTAAGTATTAATTTCTATCGTTCCAATTATGATAGTTGTGTTTATTTCAAGAAATTGGATGGTGGGGATTTCATTTACTTGTTGCTGTATGTGGATGACATGTTGAGTGCATCCTCAAACTTGAAAGAAGTTATTTGGTTAAAAGAGCAACTAAGTTCAGCATTTGAGATGAAAGATTTGGGGGCCGCCAAAAGGATTCTCGGGATGGAGATCACAAGGGATAGGTCCAAAAGAAAGTTGTTTCTTTCACAAAAGAGTTTTGCCGAGAAAGTTCTACGCCGTTTTGGCATGAAAAAAGCGAAGGTTGTTTCAACACCTCTTGCGGCGCATTTCAAGCTTTCGGCCGCTTTAAGCCCAAAATCCGATGATGAGAAGAAATATATGGAAAAGGTTCCATATTCGAGTGCGGTTGGGAGTCTCATGTACTTGATGGTGTGTACTCGATCTGACATTGCTCAAGCCGTTAGTGTGGTAAGTAGATATCTCTCTTGTCCGGAGAAAGGGCATTAGGAAGCGGTAAAGTGGATCTTCCGCTATTTGAGAGGTACTATTGATGCTCGTTTGGAGTTTGGTAATGGCAAGACATTAACTGGTTTTGTGGATGCGGATTTTGCGGTGATTTAGACAAGAGGCGTTCTTTGACGGGTTATGTTTTTACCCTTGGAGATTGTGCAGTTAGTTGGAAATCTACACTGAAGCCATCGTTGCACTCTCAAGTACCGAGGTCGAATACATGGCAATTACCGAGGCTATTAAGGAGGCTATTTGGCTTAAGGTGTTTGTTGGTGAGATGTCTTCTTTCGAGGGTCCTATTACGGCATTTTGTGATAACCAAAGCGCGATTCATTTGACCAAGGACCACATGTACCATGAGAAGACGAATCACATTGACATTGATACCATTTTGTTCGAGATGTGATCTCGGAAGGCAAGGTTGCCGTGAAAAAGATCGGTACCAAATTGAATCCAGCCGATATGCTCACAAAGCCTCTTCCAATTGTAAAGTTCAAGCTTTGTTCAAGTTTGATGTCGGTTTGTTTCTAGCTTGTTTGAGCTAGTTTTGTTTCTAGCATGTTACTAGTGTATCTTTATGTTTACATTTGTTTAGGTTATGTTTGCTTTATGCATTTGTTTTATGTTTTAGATGCAATTTGGTTCAAGGTGGAGATTGTTATGTTTGACCCAAATTGCTATTCAGGTCCGTTGAGCTTTGTATCTTTAATTTGTAGTTTATGTAATGATTCTTGTAAGAGAGAGAATTAAGAAAATAAAAAATCAGTTTGAATTGTCTCTCTGTCTCTTTTTCTCTTCCTCTTCTCAAACCCTGAAAAACCTAACAGTAAAAAAAACTAACACTATCTTAAAAGACGAAGCTTAATTTTGTTTATATTATTTTGGATGTTTTAGCTTTCTGGGGATCAATGGGGGAAGAGAGTGGGGAAGTGCCAAAATTAAGCGGAGCGAAAGCATTCACACTTCATGAAATCAAGATGTACACCAACAATTTCAAAGAAACAAATATTATTGGAATTGGGGGTTATGGAGAGGAAAATCCAATTTTAGTCTAATTTAGATAAAAAGTGTGTTGTTTCTAAAATTAGCAGCTTTTATATTTTTAGTTTAGTTTTAAATTTGTTTGGTGTTATAAAAAATTCATTTGCCGCTTTGCAACCCAGTATAGAACACAAAATTGGAGAATGTCATTTATAGTTTTACACCTTTACAACACATGAATAAATATTCTGTGCACCCAGATTTCACCATTTACTTCAAAAAAGCCCAAACTTCACTACTTTCTTCCCTGTTTACCTTTACACAAATGGGGTACATTTGGGTTGTTTTGGAAGAAATTGTGTGAAATAAAGGATACAAATACATAATATTGACAACTTCTATCTTGTGGTATGTGATGTTTATCATATCTCAATGGTATTCATGTTATTATGATATATTGCAAGGCACACACGAAAATTCCAATTCTTCTTTTTGGTTTTGTGTTGTTTTTCCTGATATTTTTTCATTGTCCCATTTGCAACTAATCCTAATTAGAAACAAAAATTCAATGAGACAAAAAGTAAAAGAAAGCATTAAATGATCTTGCAGTATCGCAAAAACACCTAGTAAAAAAAATATAACTAATACCGATACCGGGTTAATCCTAATTCCAATTTTCTTATTGCAAAACATCTGGTAAAAAAAATATAGAATTAATATTAATAACAGGTTAAACCTAATTCTAGTTTTCTTAGAACATCAAATAGCAAGTCAATATCAAACATACTATTGTCCTAATATTTCTTTGGTTATACACCGAACCAGGTGTATCGAGGAATGCTTCCAAATAAACACCTAGTTGCTATAAAGAGGTCAAAGGAAGGTTCAACACAAGGTGGCCTTGAGTTTAAAACTGAAATCGAGCTACTTTCTTGCATACACCACAAAAATCTTGTTGGACTTGTCGGATTTTGCTTTGAGAAGGGAGAGAGAATGCTTGTCTATGAATATGTTGGCAATGGAACCCTCCAAGATTGCCTTTCAGGTGCATATACATATTATGAACACTTTTAATGAATAAGTTTATTGTACTTGACAAGAACAGTTGAGTCCAACAAAAGTTTTCAATGCTGACTGAAATTGCAAAATTAGTAAATGCCGGCAAATTAAATACAGTGCGCTGTACCATATATACTGGACGAAGAAAACAGTGAAATCTCCAAAAGTTGCTTGTGCTAGTTGATATCAACCAGCACTACTATATCAGTTGCCAGGAAATGTACTGATATGTAATGGCCAGGTCTAGAACAGACTTTTAGGCACATAATCTTGTTGGTTTCTCAAGTGATAGACATGTTAGGTTGTAATAAGTTATTTCCATGGCGTACTTTTGGTAGTACAAGCACAAAGGGCAAAATTGTAATTTCTATCTTCCTTTTTCCTTCTTTTCAGGAGCAAATGGCATACAATTAGATTGGAGAAAGAGACTTAAAATAGCACTTGATTCTGCAGCAGGCTTGGCTTATCTCCATGACCATGCAAACTCTCCAATCATACATAGAGATGTGAAGTCCACAAACATATTACTAGATGAAAATTTAACAGCTAAAGTTGCAGATTTTGGCCTCTCTTTGCTCGTTCCAGACAGCGAAATTACTCATATGACCACTCATGTCAGAGGAACCCTGGTATATTTTTTTTTTCTATTGTATCTATTTTGAAGAACTGAATATACATAATATCACCAGTCTTTGCCAGTTAGAGAACCTCAGAATTTTCCAATACATCCCTAAACGAAACGGTCCTTATCTCCAAACACCTCCTTGCATCCTACATCACATTTTCTGAGTTTCAAAAATGATGCAAATGCAAACGCACAAAAATTGGTGGTACTAATCGGAACTATAATTTCATGCAGGCTTATCTCGATCCAGAATACTACATGACAAAGAAACTCACTGGTAAAAGTGATGTGTACAGCTTTGGAGTTGTCATGCTAGAACTAATAACAGCACAACCTCCAATTAATGACAAGAGGTACATTGTAAAAGAAGTAAGATTAGCCTTAGACAAAGAAGACAAGCAGTACCTGGGCCTAAAAGACTTAATAGATCCTATTCTTATAAAAAATAATGAGAATTTATTCGGGTTAGACCATTTCTTGGATCTGGCATTGCAATGTGTAAAAGAAGAGGCTGGTAATCGCCCCGTGATGAGTGAAATTGTGAAGGAAATTGATGAAATTATGCAAATTGGTGGGTTCAAAATCAATTCAGGTTTGGGTTTCCGTGAAAAATTTAATCTGGCTATGCATTACTCCATGGATGTTCCTTCTTCTTCTTCTTCTTCAAGCCATGTAAACATCAGTAGCAGTGATTTTAAGTATAGTGGTGGTTTTCCTTCGCAAGTAAAACTAAACAGTTCATGAGCTGCCATTGGTTTTCATAGGATACAAGGAAGAAAAATAGAGCATAGTCATGCTTATTATCATATATATATATATATATGTTTATGAAGTTTGGCCTCATCTGTCATAGTGGGTTCTAAGCATTGTACAGCGCACAAACGGATGGATTTATAGGGGAGTTTTTTTTGAGTTTTTTTTTTGTACAAATCTTAAAGCAATCAAAAGGAACAAATTCTTTGCTGCTTGGTGTTGCGCAATAGAGGACACAAATTGCAATTTAGTAAGATATGTACATAGATTCTCAAATTAAATTCTGTTAAAGAATTTTTTTGCCAAAACAACAAAACATACAAAAGTATAAATCATGATCCTCTATCAACTTAAACTTCAACTCCATGTCGCTATAAGTTTGTGGTTTTTTTTTTCCTTTTGAAGTAGTAGAGTTTGTCTATGAACCTTTTCGAGTTAATGTGATATTAGAGTATTTTAAAATCAATTTTCATGACTCTGAATCACATACTACTTTGTTATGTTAAACATTATTATTCTTTTTTGTTGGCAAGTTATAAACCTCCCATATAATTGTAGCATGGTGTTCAAATAATGCCTTTTAAAACGAGAAAGTACCGCTTAAATTTACTGAAGAGTTACAAACACCTCATTTATTTATTTTTTAAAATATTAAAATGTATGTGTTTTGTTTGTTTCTTTCATATTGGTTTTTAATCCTTCCTCGTTTGTAAGAGATACTTTTCCTAGCAAGGTATGTTGATGGTGAATTGGAAATATTGAAGTAAAACTGGAGAGATGCTACCACATCATCAATTTTCTTTTTCGAAAAAAATGTATACAAAATATCAACTGTTCTTTTTATTAGAAACACTTATGTTTTTACATTTACATCCCGATGTTCATGAAAAAAAAATGAAAAAAAGGATGAGGTTTCCTTGACAACTTTGACAATGATTTTTCTAATAAATTAAAAAGAAAAATCAAAGATAAAAAAAATATAAACATATTCCTGAATTTACAAATTGATTGTGTTTCAAATTTCATATAATTTTAATATCATTTAATATTACATAAAAGACAATCAAAATTGTATGAAATTTAAAACACAATTAAATTGTAAGTTCAGGAATGCGTCTATAATTTTTTTCTATTTTTAATTTTTTTTAATTTATTTGAAAAATCATAGACAAGGGATCTCCATCAAAGAAAACAAGTTTTACAACAATATATTATTTTATGAAAACAAAATTGTATATAATGAATCACATCAACTCATCAAGTGATGGGAGTCGGGTCAAATGACCTCATTAAATTTGCAAATTTACCATGTAAATTTGTAAAACTAGATAAATTTTGTCAATTTTTATGAACTTATTATTTTTTATTCAACTATAAAATTAGATAAATCTTGACATAGAAATTCAACTATTCATTATTTGCAAAAGGTTCCTTATTTGTTGGTTAACTCACTAATTCTACCTTCTGTTATGCTGAAAAAGAAGGGGTATAACTAAAACATGGACAAGTGATCGATGCTGTTGCACCATCAGATTACCAGTTCGTCAGGAGGAGTCAATGAAAGGAATCGTTAGTATTGATGGATCAAATGCTGTACATTAATTCTTGATAAATTGTTAGTATTGCACCTCCTTGGTTATTATCCCTTTGATTCTTTTTCTTCATTTTCTTTCTTTCTTTCTTTCTTTCTTTAGTCTTTTCAGCATATTGACCAGACCATGCTGATCAGGAGGTGTTCAAACGGGTCAGAAATCTTCCGAACGAGCACGTGTGACGATGCTTGGCCTTGAGAAATGCAGTTGCCATTCTCAGATAGTTCCTTTCTATCATTAGTTTGACTGAGTTTATAATCTAGCTTTACGTTGTTAGCTTCTCCTTTGTCTTAATGTGTGCAAATATTTAAAGATATTCAGATATGGACGTTTGATTAAGAGTTATCTTTTTGTTTGGTAACTTCTTTGATTGCTGTTTTTTTTTCTTCTCAAGCTGATCGGTCAATTTATTTTATTTTTTCTTTTATCACATAATTTTTATTCAAATGACTAATAATTGGTTCTAAGTTCTAATCTACATAGAAGTTGAAAAGTCAAATAAAATTAGCCTGTTGAACAGCTCAACACACTATTATAAAAAGAACTTTCATAAAGGCCATTTTAGTAACGATTACTCAAGAAAACCGTTAATGAAAATGTCTAGTGGTAATTTGAAAATTTTTTTGAAATCTTTAGCAACGATTGTTAGGAAACAAGCGTTGCTAAATTGCTGCCCAAAAAATGAAAAAAAATCGAAAGACTTTCAGCACTGGTCCCAATAAAAAATCGGTGTCAAATGTTCAACTTTCAGAAACAGTTCTTTACTAATAATCATTGCTGAATCTTTATTTTTTTTAATTTTTGTTTAACTTTTGACAATAGTTATTACAAGAAAACTAGTGTCGAATATTCAGCTTTTAGAAACAGTTCTTTACTAATAACTGCTACTGAATCTTTGATTTTTTTTAATTTTTGTCTAACTTTCGGTAACAGCTATTACAAGAAAACAGTGCCAAATATTCAACTTTCAGAAATGATTATTTACTAATAACCATTGCTGAATCTTTATTTTTTTTAAAATTTTTGTCTGACTTTCAGCAACGGTTATTACAAGAAAATCGTTGCCGAAAGTATTTCAGAAACGGTTATTTAGTGATAGCCGTGACTAAATCTTTATTTTTATTTTTTTAATTTTTCTCTAACTTTTTGTTTTTTTAAGTAACTGATGTTGAATGTTTTGGAGGAAAATCTCTCGTCAGTAATGCATGTGCTTGATTTCAAAATTTTGACAGTTTCCCCTTAAATCTCTTCTCTCCTTTCAAGCCTTCTAAGTTCTAAACTCTTCTCTCTCTCTCCCAGCTGAGCTGCTGTGCCCAACATCCTAGCCGAGCCGCTGTTTTCACCTCTCTCCCTGCCTCTCTCTCCTGACTACCCTCGCGCTCTCTCTCTCTCTCTCTCTCTCTCTATTAAGGTTACTACCTTAATTTTTTTAAGTAATTAGTATAATTAGATGTTGCTAGTTTAATTATGTTTAGATTATTAATTATATTAAGAAATTAGTTAGATGTTTATGAATTGTGCTTGAATTATGATTATTTGAAAATTTTATTTTTATATTTTAATAATTTCTGCATGTTTCATAAAGAACAGTGAAAATTAAAAATACAAAAATAATTTCAGACGACATATAAAAAAATTTCCAAAATTTCAGAAAATTAAAATCTAAGTTTAGATGACTCAAACGATATTTTTTGGACCCATAAACGGAGGGTTATGGGTTTCACAAATAACCCCGCTATAGATTGTTTTACGAGTTTTCCGAAAAGGTATTAATTTTTTTCTACGGATTTTCCTATCAAAAGTTATACATGTTTGAAACTCGATATTCTATTAACAATATTCTGAAATTTTGGAGATTTTTTCATATATCGTCTAATATTATTTTTTATTTTCTAATTTTCACTGTCTTTTTATGAGGCATGCAGAACTTACTAAAATTATTAAATTTTAAAAATAAATATTTTAGTAAAGGATTCTAATTAATAATATATACATACATATAGAAAATGATTTATTTTAAGTTTTGTAATTTCAAAATGAACAAATTATTAATAAAAATACATTCAACAACGGTTATTAAAAAAAAATAATGGCTATAGAGTGTCTTTTTTTTTTAAAAAAGAACTTTCAACACTGATTATTAACAAATATCTGTTGTGAATAACCGGTGCTGAAAGTACATCATTTGATAACGGTTATTTGTTAATAACCGGTGCGAAAAGTCCTACCTTTAATAACGGTTATTTAAACAACTATTGTTAACTTTCAACAATCCTTCCATTGACACCGATATCGTAATTTGGTGCTGAATGCATTTTAGAACTGGTGCTAAAGCATTTTTTTTTCTTGATAGTGACAATAATTAAGCTTCTGATGTTAGCCAAAAAAAAGTGTTTAATTTTGGTAATACACGTGCATAAATAAATTAAATAATAGAAACCGTTCCAACAATTAACCTTGTGCTCCGATGACCTAGTATACGTTTATAATATAATTTTGTTAAATTCTGTAATTTGTTCAAAGTTCAGACTACCATGTGCTCGGACGACCCAATTACATTATTATGTAATATAGAATTGACATATGCTGTTACAATTTCTCCATCATAAATTATTCATCATAAATCTGTACGAATATGAAAAAAGCTCCTCTAAATAATCAGAAATAATCGTATGTGTTGAATCGAAATCGGACGATAGAGATCACGTATCAGATGAACCTTATCATCACAATCATAGCAGCAAATTGTGACTCATGTAATCAACATCTGTTCAGTTTTCTTATGGCACTTCCATGTATAGTGATTTGTGTTGCAACTTGTTCTCAATAAAAACATGCTATGCGAGTTGCATTTAAATTTGGAACTACCAAATTTCTTAAATATTATATTAGACAGATTTAAAAAATTTTAACTTCTTAAATATCTATTATTTCCATTGAGGAAAGATTAAAAATTCAAACATTGTAGTTCCTTTCATTGTTTTGTCTCTTGTTTAGCTTCTATCAATTTTTATATTAATTTCTACATCTAAATTCTTCTGCATAAAAGTAATAATTATTCTAAGAAATTTTTGCAAAAATATATATGTATACCCGATAATAATTATCATTGTTAATAATGTAATAATAATATTAATAATTAATAGTAACAAACAAAGAAAAATAAAAAAAGTGTTCGGGAGTTTTTGCTCCATGGCGGGATGTAGTTTGTGTGGTGCAAGAAAATCAAATGTAAGAACGATATAATTATAAGAGGAGTAATAACTGCACTCTTTATCCACACGCACCCTCTTATTTGAACCTCAAATATATTTATATTTTTTTCAAAAAATATTTATATATAAATTTTAAAATATTTATACATTATATTACAGATTATACAAGATGTAGGTTCACTTGTGCTATAAACTATATAAATAAATTATTTAATTAGTACAAACACTTTGGAATTTTATATATATTTAATTAAATAAATTATTTAATTAGTACTAACTATAATAAATCCCATCTTAACCAATTTAATTTTAAAAGCAAGTAGATGGTGTATGTTGCACAACAACCTATATACTTTCATAAGGTGCCGCCAGAAGTCAAAGGCGCCTTTTTTTTTCCTTGACTTCTGATGGCTTATTTAAAAACACCTCAAACATCAAACATTCAATATTGTTCATAGCAAAAGAAACTCAAAAAGAGAAATCCATCAGATCCAAATTAACAAACCTCAAGCTCAATCAGCTCACGTTAATTTCCATGCTAGATTAAACTTTAAAGCAAGAGAATTTCTAAATTCAAGCTACAAGTTATGTCACAAAGGAAGTTGCTTCTTTTCTTGCTGTTGTGCATAGCTCTTGTTCCTCATGGTTATTCCTATACTGATCCTGGAGATGGTAATTGATCATACTTTTATTTTAGTGTTTTCTTTTTTATTTTTTTAAATTTTCTAACTTAGTGAGCATGCTAAGAGTTAAATTTTGTCGTGTCTTGTTGTACTTGAAACCAAAGCATGCCAGACATGTTTGCTGAATTGTGCAAATGAGATAAATTTCAGACTTCTACCTTTTTTCTCCTCTTCAGCTCATCTTTGTTAGCCACATTTTTAATATATTAACTGGAGCATTATTATGTATCTCTACCAGAAAAAGCAACCATAAAAGAATGTTCATTTTAAGTGATATATGGCAGCAAACTCAAGAATTATCAAGAAGCCAGGAAAAAGAAAAAATTTATAAACCTGACTGATATGTACACTCTGCTGGTGCTAGCGCATTTTGGAATCTTTTAAATATGAAAAATTTTCTGCAGTATAAAATTTTCCAATGTAATTGCCTTCTGTATTATTATATTATCTGCAAATTCTATTCTAGTTGCTGTCCTAAAGACTTTAAAGAAGCGATGGAAGAATGTACCGCCCAACTGGAAGAACTCTGATCCATGTGGCGACGGCTGGGAAGGGATCACTTGTGACAATTCCAGAGTTACGAAATTGTATGCGCAGCTTTATTATTTAGTATTCTTACAAATAAATAAATTTGCTATTTTTTATCCTATCCTATCCAATTAGCAATCTATTTATTTTCCATTTTTAATACTCCAGGAATCTATATAATATGGACATACAAGGAACTCTCAGCGAGGAAATCGGCAACCTGACACAACTCCAGAGACTGTAAGTTTGTTTCCTTCTAAGCTATCTATTGACATACATGCATAGTTACTGCTAATTTGGGCAATAGCAAGAAAATAGTGGGAACTGGAAGACATTTTGAGAAAAGGTTCTTCATATGAAAAAAAAAAAAAATAAGTAAATACTAAAGTAGGCAATTGCATATTTTACCTTAAAAAAAAGGAATTTAAACTGTAAAATGAATGTTAAATAATCTACCATTAATGGAACAGAAGCTAATATATAATTTGAAATGCAGGGACCTTTCATCGAATCAGAAATTTGGGGGTACACTTCCTGTTACTCTGGCTAACTTGGTTCACCTAGATAGCCTGTAAGTTATAGTATTTACTTAAAATAATTGTTAATCAATGTATCCAGTTCAAGTTGAATTTTGTCAAATAATTTCCTTTTAATTATTTCATAGGAAACTAGTCAATTGCAGTTTCTCCGGCGAGATCCCAGACGTACTAGGAAATCTACCAAATCTGACATTCCTGTACGGATTATTCTTCATTAGTTTTCATTACAAATTTATCATTCTCTTGTTTGAATATACTCCATTGAGTATATAAAATTCGTAAAAAACCTACGAAGTAGAACTTCAAAATAGAACTTGGAAGAGGGGTAAATTGGGATGTTCTTCAGGGAGTGTTACGAAGGGTAACGCATTGCTGTTTGCACTTCAAACTTTTTTCGAGATTTTGTGAGCATTTAAGATTGCCAATTAAACTTTTCTCTTGTAACTATGAGCAAACATTTTGACAGTTTCTTTATCATATATTTCATTCTCTTATCTTTCAAGGGCTTTGAATGCAAACAAATTTACTGGAAAAATTCCCCCTACGTTGGGTAAACTAACGAAACTGACATGGCTAGACCTGGCAGACAATCAACTAAGTGGGCCGCTGCCTATCTCGACGAAAGATGGCTGGGGCTTGGATCAACTTCTGAAAGCTGAACACTTGTCAGTCTCTTTTCTCCATATATATTATCGTTTTAATTAATATTAATTACATCAACCGATCCGTCTTAAAGCTTAATCTGTCAGATAGGCAGTTGTTTGATTATATTTTTTAGTCTTAAAATCTAATCAAGCAGGTCTTATATTTCTTCAATTTGCTTTTCCTCTACTAATAATCTATTTATTTATTTATTTATGTGATATTAGTCATCTCAACCAGAATCATTTCACCGGGGAAATTTCAGAAAGTCTTTTCAGTGCTGATATGGCTCTAGTGCACCTGTAAGATGCTAAATGTTTCTTTTGATCTGATTA
Organism: x Bolboschoenoplectus mariqueter; assembly: GCA_037678475.1. Classification (NCBI taxonomy): domain Eukaryota; kingdom Viridiplantae; phylum Streptophyta; class Magnoliopsida; order Poales; family Cyperaceae; genus x Bolboschoenoplectus; species x Bolboschoenoplectus mariqueter. The sequence goes on from CM075269.1 coordinate 1,258,788, forward strand.
TTTTTCTTGGAATTTAGTTATTTCACTGTATAACCTTCATGTTAATTTTTCTCACAGAGCTATAACCTTTTTATTTTAATTTAAAGAGAACTATAATCTTTTGGTATCTCTTATGCATTGCTGAGATATTTCCTCCCTTTTCTTTTTTCCGTATGTATAGACTTCTTGATAGAAACGAATTAAGCGGACTAATCCCAAATTCCATCGGACTCGTAAAAACACTAGAGATTATGTAAGTACCTTACTTTGTTGTCCTTTGTTTTTTATAAAAAAATATTGGTTTGAAATTTAAATTATTTGATTTTTCATCTGTTGTAGTCGCCTTGATAACAACCGCCTCACAGGCACAGTTCCTTCCATGAGCAACCTTACGAATCTTGAGTTTCTGTAAGTTTAATTCAATAACTATATGAGGAAAAAAGGATTGCTCTATTAGCATAAATAACCATGAACTTAGCCTAATTAATTCCTTTTATAGTTGTGTTTTTTGTACTATAAGCACACATTTTAAGCATAATTAATTAAGCCATAGTATATCCATTGAACCTCCAATGAAAAGAAACCCAAACTCAATATAACGAAAGCACAATAAAGTAGACAAGTGCATACAATTTACCAGTCCTTATTGATCACTAATTATCACATTTCATTTGCACAGCCTATTAACAATTACTTCTCTTCTGAATGGCATTTAGGAATATGGCGAACAACAGTCTTACAGGACCCATCCCAAATCTGACTACACTGACCAACCTTAATTTCATGTAAGAACTATATATTTCTATCAACCATACAATTGCATTGAACTTTGGTTCGGAAAAATTCTAGAGAACTGACTTTTGTTATTCGTTCAGAGATCTAAGCAATAATCAATTTGACCCATCAGAAGTTCCTTCATGGTTCTCAGATTTGCGAAATTTACGAACTCTGTAAGTAAACAAAAGAGCTCTCTCTCTCTCTCTCTCGGCCCACTACCGCACCCCCCTCCCAGCTCTCTGTGTGTGTAGGCGCATGTGTTCATGAACGTATATGTACACAGGTGCAAATAGAGATTCCTGAACTAAGATGTTTATTTTCATGATGTATTGTACAGTGCAATAGAGTCTGGACAACTTTATGGTCAGATACCTCAAGAGCTATTTAGCTTCTCTGAACTACAAGAAGTGTAAGTTTTATTTGAGATTTTCAAATAGAGACAGATAAATATATGAGAGTACTATAAAATATAATGACTGCTCTTTCCTGTTTCAGGAGATTAAACAATAATTCATTAAATGGTACATTCGACATGGGGGATAATATCACCGGATCTCTTCATACAGTGAACTTAGAACTCAATAATATCACCTCAGTTACACTTTCGTCCAGCTACAAGGACAATCTAATGTACTAAGACTCTCTCTATTTGCATCAAGTAACTCTAGTTATTTACATATTTTCAGTTTTTTTACATTTAGGCCTGCTCCATATGTTTCAATTTTTTTACATATACTAATTGAGACTTCTGTAGAATTGACTTACTTGGGAAATGCATTCCAATGAAAAATGCAATTAATTATGTATTAGCTCTAATGTTAATTTTTCAATTTTCTAACAAAAATTCAATTAAACTAGAACTAGTTACTATTCTTTCAATAGATGAGGTCAATTTTGAAAAATTTGAAACTTTCAGGCTTAAGGGAAATCCAGTGTGCAACATTACGCATCTCTCAACAACTGCCTACTGCAAAGATATTTTTGAACAAAATTCAGCCGTCGAATCTCTCAATAAATGTCAACATCCATTTAGCGGGTTTTTAGTTTTTAGAGCGCCCTTTTTCAGTGATGCATCTAATCACATCTCACTACTGGAACAAAATCTCACAAACACACTCAAGACTTGTATACCAAACAATTTCTCCATCCAAAATTACTATTTTGACACCAACACTTACTTCTGGGTCCAAGTCAAGATCTGTCCCATTGGCCAGAGTTACTTTAACAGAACCGAGATAATAAATTGCTTCGATTTGAATCATGAAGACTATGTACTGCCCCATGTCTATGGACCGTATTATTTCACTGCTTCTCCGTACCTTAAATCTTCCTTAGGTATTTATATTTTATAAATTTGAAAACATTTTGTTGCACACTGTTCAAATACAGCATCAGTATGTACAAACTGGATAGAATAGTTGTCTGTTGTTTAATTTGTGTAATATACTATTCTGACAAACTTTTTGTTCTTAGGAAAGTCGTACAAAATTGCTATATCAATTGGTTGTGCGATCCTCGCAGTTCTGCTAGTTTGTTTGGCTGTTTATGCCGTTTGGCAAAAGAAACGAGTTCGGAGAGAGAAACAAAGGAACAACCCTTTTGGTAATGATTCATCAAAGAAGATTGCCCTTTAAATATATAGTTTTGTCCTTCAATGTTAGAAAAATTAGCAATAGCTTAGAAGACAAGGAGCTTAATTCTGTTTATGTTATTTTGAATGTTTCAGCCTCATGGGGATCAATGGCGGAAGAGAGTGGCGAAGCACCAAAACTAAGCGGAGCAAAAGCCTTCACATATGATGAAATCAAGATGTATACTAACAATTTCCAAAAGATAAATGTTATTGGAGTAGGGGGTTATGGAGAGGTAAATCCAATTTGATCTATATTTTAGAAGGTCATATTGTAGTTAAAATGAGCAGCATTTATATTTTTCGTTTAGTTTTATATTTATTGGGTGTTACACAAAATTCATTTGCGGCTTTGAAAAAAACCTCAATACAGAACACAAAAATGAAGAAAGTCATTTATAGTTTTACACCTTTACAAAATATGACCAAAAATCCTGCGCATTTAGCTTTCACCATTTACAAAAGAAACTCAAACTTCACTACTTTCTTTCCTGTTAATCTTTACAAAATGGAATACATTTGGGTTGTTTTGGAAGAAATTGTGTGAAGAAAGGACATAAGTAGATAATATTGACAATTTATATGGTGGTATCTGATGTTTATCATTCCTCAAGGGTATTCATGTCATTTTGACATTTTTCAGGACACATATGAAAATTCCCAGTCTTTTCTCATTTGTGTTGCTTTTCCTGATAATTTTTGGTCGCCCCATTTGCAACTGATCCTAATTAGCCACAAAAATTCAATGAGAAAAAAAAAAGTAAAATAAAGAAGTATGTAACCATCCAGTATAGCAGCACATCAGGTCCAAGAAAAATATATAGAATTAACACTGATATCAGGTTAAACCTAATTCCAGTTTTCTAACAACAAACAACAAGTCAATTTTAAACGTACTTTTGTCCTAATATTTCTTTGGTTATACATTGAATCAGGTGTATCGAGGAATGCTTCCAGATAAACAACTAGTGGCAATAAAGAGGTCAAATGAAGGTTCAACACAAGGTGGCCTTGAGTTCAAAACTGAAATCGAGCTACTTTCCCGTGTGCACCACAAAAACCTTGTGGGACTTGTTGGTTTTTGCTTTGAGAAGGGAGAGAGAATGCTTGTCTATGAATATGTTGGCAATGGAACCCTCCTAGATTGCCTTTCAGGTGAAGATACATATCATGAACACTAATAAATAATTTTACTGTACCTTAAGTTTTCAATGCTGACTGAAATTACAAAATTAGTAATTGTTCACAACTTAAGTACATTGAGCAGTACCATACATACTGGCCAGAGAAAATAGTGAAAAATCTTCAAAAGTTGCTTATGCTTGTTGATGTCAACCGGCATTACTGTATCAATTGGCAGGAAATGTATTGGTACATAGTGGCCAGTACTAGACAAAACTCAGGCACAGTATCTTGTTTGATGCTTGTGATAACTAGTGATAAATAAGTTAGGTTGCAGTAATTTATTTCGGTAGCCGAGCTTTTGAGAGTACAAGCAGAAAGGGCAGAATTGTAATTTCTATCTTCCTTTTTCCTTCTTTTCAGGAGCAAGCGGCATACAATTAGATTGGAGCAAGAGACTTAAAATAGCACTTGATTCAGCAACAGGCTTGGCTTATCTCCATGACCATGCAAATCCCCCAATTATACATCGAGATGTGAAGTCCACAAACATACTGTTAGATGAGAATTTGACAGCTAAAGTTGCTGATTTTGGCCTCTCTTTGTTTGTTTCAGACAGCGAAATAGGCCGTGTCACCACTCATGTCAAAGGAACCCTGGTACATCTTTTTGTTCTATCTATTTCTGAAAAATGAATATATATAGGATTGACAGTCTTTACCAGCAGTCAGAGAACCTCAGAATTATCCAATACATCCCTAAATGAAATACCAGTCCTCATCTCTTTACACCTCATTGCATCGTACATCGAATTTTCTGAGTTTTGGAAATGGAGCAAATGAAATTGTTCATTGCAAATTGAGAAAAGTTGGTGGCATTAATCTGAATTATAATTTAATGCAGGGTTATCTCGATCCAGAATATTACATGACACAACAACTCACTGGTAAAAGCGACGTGTACAGCTTTGGAGTAGTCATGCTAGAACTAATAACAGCACAACCTCCAATTAATGACAAGAGGTACATTGTAAAGGAAGTAAGATTAGCCTTAGACAAAGAAGACAAGCAGTATCTGGGCCTAAAAGACTTAATAGATCCTGTTCTCATAAAAAGTAATGAGCATTTATTCGGGTTAGACCGTTTCTTGGATTTGGCATTACAATGTGTAAAAGAAGAGGCTGGTAATCGGCCCACGATGAGTGAAATTGTGAAGGAAATTGATGAAATTTTGCAAATTGGAGGGTTCAAAATCAATTCAAATTTGGGTTTTCGAGAAAAATTCAATCCAGCTTGGCGCTACTCCATGGATGCATCTTCTTCTTCTTCAAGCTATGTAAACATCAGTAGCAGTGATTTTAAGTATAGCGGTGGTTTTCCTTCGCAAGTTAAATTAAACTAAACAGTTCATGACCTATAACAAAGTTTTAATAGGATAAAAGGAAGAAGAAAAGAACATATATAGTCATATATTTTTGTTCATCATCATTTGTATAAATTTGGTCCCTTGTGTCATAATTTGGTAAGATTTTTACAGAGATTAGGTGAGAATTCTGTTGTAGACATGTTAGTTTGTATATGAGACAAATAAAGCTGTATTTCTCAAATTAAATTTTGTTATAGAATTCTTTTTGTCAAAACCACAAAACATACAAAAGCATAAATTATCATCCTCTATCAACTTAACCTTTTGTGTTTTTTTTTTTGAAGTAGTCAACTTTTTCTACGAAATTTTTTTGGGTTAGTGTGTTATTAGAGTACTTTAAGATCAATTCTCATTACTCTGAATCACATACTAATTTTTTATGTCAAACTAATTATTATTCTTTTTGTGTTGGAAAAAGAATAAACATCCCTAATTGTAGCATGGGGTTCAAATAGTGCCTCTTAAAAGGAGAAAGTACCGCTTGAATTTTGTGAAGATTTATAAGTACCTTATTCTATTTATTTTTTAAAATATTAAATCGAATGGAAGTTTTAGATCATCTATCTCAATACCACATCATCTTTTTTTCTTTTCAGATAAAATGGTATCCCAGATATCACCTATTATTTTATTACAAACACTTATATTTTACATTTACATCCAGATGTTCATAAAAAAGAAAACATGAAAAAAAAACCAAGATGACCTAATTAAAAAAAAATTGTACACAATGAATCACATTTAGTGGTGAAACCACATAGAAGGGAGTACTGGGTCAAAAGACCTAATTAAGAAAATTTGCATAATTTATCATATAAATTTGTAAAATCAAATAATTTTTTTTTGCCATTTTTTGTGGAATTGTTATTTTTGACCCCCATTAAAATAATCTTCCTCCTCCGTCACTGCATCATTGTATCTAGCCATGATTGCACAACATATCTTATTTTTAAGATATCATATACATTAATTGCCATGCCACCTACAAAATTTAATTGCCACGTTGCTATATATTTTTTTCACCTTTAGTCAATATATCACTGCCACTTCTAAGATACATTTACTTGATTTGAGAGAGAAGAAGTTTTGTTTAAAGTACTGCATATGGCTGAGTTCTAAACCCTAAATAGTATAATACAATACATTATTTATCCGATAACATTAAATTCGTATAAAAATATGTCTTAAAAAAACTTCTTCATAATATATCAATTTATATATCGTACAATACAGTACTATATTGTACAGTAAAAAACTGGATTCGTCTCTACTGTGCTGCATGATATAACACCGTATATTATCCATTCTGTTATATTAAAGTTCATAAAATATAAATTTAAAGAAAATTCTTTGTAATTCACCTATTTATATTTCATAAAGCGCAGCAAAAAATCAGAAGTCCGTATACTGACTGATGTGTGCTAGCCAGAAAGTACTATGAGGTCTACAAAATGGAACCCTTGATTGCATATATATAGCTAGCTTATCTGGGATAGGTTAAAAATGGGGCATCATGGCATACGGGCGTTAAACACCCAAAAAAAAAAGAGAAAAAAATGGGGCATCACGACAGTTTTTTTTGCCTCTTCATATTGACAGTTCTTCAATCACTAGCCTGAAAGTATGATGAGGCTACACCAGTAACACTCCTACGAATTGAAAATCTATATACTTGCCTTTACGTTACAATACCAACCAATTAAGATACTAATCATATTCAGAGAGTAATAAAACAACCAGAACTTACTGAATGTAGTTGGCTTTTGTCTGTGTCTAAAGCAAGTATTTTTTTGTGTTGAATTTAGGTTGGTGAGCATTCTCTTATCAGTTACCAGTGTATCAAGTATATGGGTTGTTGGTGATGTTACTAATTGAATTAATTTTACCTCCGTAGCTTTAATGGAGGGAACTTGTTTTTTTGTAAGTTTTCTTCTCTCTTTCTTAGCATGGGCCTCAATGTTATATTTTTATTGCATAATGGCACTGGTTATTGTCATTTACATGAATTATCTCTGACAGATATTTTATATTGTATATGTCTTTGTCTACTATTGCAAAAATATTTTTTTGTTTCTATATTGATATATGTAATTCAGATAAATAATCAAAGGTCCACAAATCAGTGTCAACTTGATGAACCTTACTACTTATTTAACAAGTACATACCATTTTGTTTTTTTTTTATTTTTGGTTTTTAAAAGAGAGCAACACAATCTACTGATGGATTGTGCAAGTTCCTACATATGTTATTCCTTCTCTAATTTGAAAATTGTTTCTATAAACAAGGCACTGCAGTTGCAATGAAGTGTGAGACCACTAAAAATTTTAACTCCAAAATAATTAGTAAAAAACCTACAAAATCCAAAAGTTTTAACTCCAAAATATATAACCACAATACAATTAGTAATTAAATTAAAATGTACACAAATTCCAGCATATTTTTACAATACGAACAAAAAAAAAATATGCTGAAGCATCGCATCTAGTATTTTGTAAGTACACACTTTCTTGACCTCTTCCAGAAAAAAAAATGCTATATATAAAATTATTGGCCTCTCCAGTCTTAATTTTTTTGGTGCCAGCTCTGTTCAAACGGGTCAGAAATTAGAATTTTTTTACAAATAATCAGACCCATTAATTTATCTATGATTTATTATCAAACTTATGGCCTACAAAGGGTGAAATTACCGTCAAGGCCTTTAAAATTATTAAAAAAAATTTAATATATTGCATAAAAAAAATAATAAGGGCATGAATAGTGTTTTCATCCTTTAAAATTATGTAAAAAAAAAATACTAAGGATGCAAATATCTTACAGACATATCATATGTATATAATAACATATAAAAAAATATATTTTTTTAAGGATGTAAATAGTATTTTCACCTTTTGATCTAATTTTAAAGGACGGACATAAATAATATTTTCGTTCTTTAAAATTATTTTTTTATATACAATTTATATAAATATATAATTTTTTTAATGATCTTGAAAGATGTAACTAGTTTTTTTGTCCTTTGAATTATAAATCATTAATATAAATAAATTGGTGGTCCGACGATCAGTAAAAAAGTTCCTCAAAAATCTACCAAAGGTGCAACACATCTTTTTCCCTTTAAATAAAAAAAATCAAACGAAGGACGGTTGACTTTGAGAACTTGAGCCGTCACCATCAGATAGTTTATCTCCATTATTAAATTCATTTGTCTTTCAAGATTTATTTACATTTAATTAGCTTTTGCTGATACCTTTTTTCTTAATTAATTAACATATGTGAATATGGGATATATATATATATATATATATAATGTTGAATATGGATGATTGTTGTTGATGAAGATGTATTTCATTGTTTGGTAAACATTAATTAGTTGTTTTACAAAACAGACCCAATCAAGAATTTTCTTTTCTTGTGACTCATCAACTTTGATTACGAATTGGTACAAGTTTCTGTACTGATTGTAATTAATTTGAATAAATCTAATCAAACGAACTACTAGAAAAGTCTAAAAGCTTTTGACAGGGGCTAACAAAGGCGTTAATTTCTTTGTTGGGTTTTCATTAAATATCAAAGAATAAGATAATTGGATAAGTTTTCACCAGATATTTTTTCTTGTGAATTACTCAATTGTCAATCAATAAATTTCCTGACTGTTACTTTTTCAGATGGGAATATTAATTAGAGCAGGAGATGTTTATTTGTTAATAAAAAGTCCAGATATGTCAATTTCTTAGACTATGATGTTCTCCAGTTTGTGTAAACTGGAGAAGCCATTTTTTTCTTTATTCATTTTTTTATTAGTAGACCGTCATAGAGATACCATTTTTTATACCACTGTCGATACATACTTTATTATATACATTAAATGAGTTATTATGTACAATATTTTTATTATTTAATTTTAATATGCATAATAGCTCATTTAAGTTGCATAATGATAATACTGTACAAAATGAGTTTGCATAATAAAGTCATTAATATGTATAATATATTAATAATTCATTTAAGTTACATAATGATAATACTGTACAAAATAAGTTTGTATAATAAAGTTATTAATATATATAATAACTCATTTAATATGTATTATTAAGGCCGTATCGATAACGGTATTAACAACCGTATCGTGTATCAACTCCTTTTTTAATATTAATCCTACGATACCGAGTTGACTTCTTCATTATGCAGATTCAATCAAAATTGTTGACACTACCAGAATGTTGACAAAAGGGAGGGAAACAAAAAAAAAGGAAATCTGTTTCACTCATAAATTTATTAATTTATTTGTTTGATTTTCTCCTATGTGCTAATAGATAGAGACATGAGAGATTGAAACAGTAAAAATATTTGAGCAGTTTCTTCAAAGCAAAATAATTTTCATGATATCAATAATGAATTTTTTTTAGTCCAATGACCAGGTAATTTCTTTGGAAACAATCAAAAGAAATTTATAATATATAATTGTATTTAATATCATATATTTATAATAAACTTTTTGTGCATTCGCACAATATATAGTCAAATTTGATCAGCTGTATTGGGATTGATATACAAGTCATAACCACCAAAAATTGACAAATTTGAATAATTAAATTTGCGCGTAGAAATCCCTATTAACAATTTTTTTTAATTTATATGAGAATCAATGTTTTGTACAATTTTTAGTTATTAGTGCTAAAATTTTAACATAAGTCTCTTCCATAAGAGGCGTGATTACTATCATCTAATTTTACAGAAATTAAATAATGTCTAGAGAAGACATACGTTTACAGCTAGAAGCCCCATTTTATATATTTATATAAGCCCCATTTTATATATTTATATAAACCCCATTATTAGGATGTGGTTGTTTTAAAATTTTTAGTGCCATGAAATATGTTGTGAATATTTAAGGGAAAAATGTTAATTATTAATTATATTATAAGTTCTAACTCATTAAAATTCTTCTCTTTTGCTTTCGCCAATTTTTTTTTAAAAAAAAATAGACAAGTGTTATTCTATGATAGTTAATTATGCATTATACAATAATCAAGTATGTATTATATAATGATGGCTTGTGCATTTTCACTATTGGTTTAAACATTTAATTTTTTAAGTCCAATATTTATTAAAAATCAAGTTAATATTAACTAATATCTAAGTATGTATTTTGGAATACTGAATGATAAGTATGGTAGTTTTAAACATTTACTGACAGTTTAAAAAATAAATATTTCGACTTAATCAAAACACATACTAATTAAAAGTTGTGTCTAAATTAAAGTATTTAAATGTACGTACATTTTGCAATAAATTAAATTTGTATTTTTTCAATCACATATATTAATTTTAAAATACTGAAAAGGTTTAAGGAATGGGAGCTGATACACAAATACGGTTATTAATACTGTCATCGATATGTACTTAGTTATATGCATTAAATGAGTTATTATGCAAAATTATTTTATACAATATTGTCATATACAATTTAAATGAATTATTATGCATATTAATGACTTTATTATATAAATTCATTTTGTACAGTATTATTATTATGCAACTTAAATGAATTATTATACATATTAATAATATTTAAGTTAAATAATAGAAATATTATATATAATAAAATTATTAATATACATATTAATAATAATATTTCCGTAATATTTTTCAAAGGAATATATTTAGAGATGATTCCATAAAAGCAATTATTTTAGTACTTTTTCTTTATTGTTTTGGGTTGTGGTTATATAAATTTTTATTATTCTTTTGTAGAAATCAGTACCTCGTGTATGCCTTATAGTTAAATACAAATACATAAATGCATCAAATGTCTCTTATATGAAGTCATATCATCCCTTATATACCCCACATAAATTAATGTTACATAAGTGTCTCAACTATGTCATAATTGGCTCATTTGACTGGATCAGACTCCTATCTAATTGTACGGATTCATTAAATTATAAAATAATTCTGGATATTTTAGATTTTGAAATGTGGCGATCCATTGATTGGAGGGTTTTTTTGAAAACAAATGATGTACACTTGTTTATTTATTTTTTTAAAAGGATGTACACTTTATTATGGTCCCACTTTTAAAGGTTGTAACTTGTAACAAACCAGTACGTTTTAAATAGAATAATAATATCAGTACCGAATTATACGGAGATGTAGCATTATGTGCTTCATTAAATTCAAATAGTTTAATTTTATTTTAATATAATAAAATATCGTCTTCCTCTTATGTGGAAATTAAAAAAAAAAAACGACACCAACAACTACCGAATGAAAAAAAAATTGAGAACTTTTTTATGAAGTTGTATATTAGGAAACGGTCTCAATATGTTTTTATATGTTTTTTAATAGGAGGGATTAATAGATGTTTTGATAATTTTAACTATGAGATTTCAAATAAATTTGATTTTTTTTAAATATAAAAAAATTATAAATATATTTTTGAGTTTAGTGGTTGATTATATTTTAAATTTCATGTAATTTTAATTATATTTAATATTTTATGAAATTTTTTTAAATATAAACTATTATAAATTATATAAATTTTAATGATTTTTGATGAACCATCAAATAAAATTCAAATCGTATAAATTTTAAAACACAATTAATTTATTTTTATTTTAAAATTTTTTCAAAATAAGCATTGTCAATTTCTCTTCTATTGGGAATAAAAAACAAGATACTTTGTACTTTTGTCCTACAATGCTGGTGCATCGTTGGATTAAAAATTTACTCCAGAGGAGAGTCTTGACCAAGTTATAATATTATCTGACTAGTTCGATATGTCTCCAATTCTCTTGCGGCACTTCCCAGTATAGCGGCTTATGTGGCTTACCAATATCAAACTACCAATTCCTATGTAAATCTCTCTATTATATGTTAACTTTTTATCAAAATATCCAAATTTAAATCTGATTTTTTTTTAAGTGACATGATTTTCACATCAGAGGAGAGGAGAGGAGAGGAGAGGAGCCTCAATCACGGAATTTGATTACATGGTTAGACATACAGCGTCTGCCACAGAAAAACCAAACCGATACGGCGATACTTCTCCATTCCAACTAAGACCAAGTAGCTGGGAAATTTCGCTGACTTAATTTCTACAACTCTATGCCTCTTAGCTCTGTTTTTTGTTCATACTTATAGCAAAGGAAAAATCAGAAAAATCTTCATATTAACTTGTTGCCAAAAGCTCAAAAGAGAGAACTCATCATCAGGTCTCAACAAACCTCAAGATCACTTCACTTTCCGATCGTTCTGTTGGATTAACCTGGAAAAACAGAGAATTTCTCAGGTTTTGAAGATAGAAAGTGATGCTACGAAGAGAGTTGCTTCTCTTCTTGTGTGTGTGCATAGCTGTTGTTCCCCTCTGTTGTTCTTATACCGATCCAGAAGATGGTACTTAATCATCCTTTTCTTTACTTTTCATTTCCTTTGCTTTTGTTAAATTATTATTACTGGGCGTTTATTGTGTCTTGTTGTGCTTCAATCATGGTGGTATGCATCGTGTTTGTTGAATTGTGCAAATGAGGTAACTTTAAGAATCTTTTTCTTTCCTGAGATTTTTCTGTCTTTTCTATTACCCACATGTCCAATAGATTGATTCAAGGACTACTGGGTACCCCGTCTCAGAACCAGAACCCAGTTTTTACCAAACCAGGAAAAGAAACCAGAAAGATAAAGAGAAAGGGAAAAACATATGTATTGACATGATATGTACTGGTATTATACTGATTCCTGACCTGCGTATGATCAAATGCTTGAGGAATTTCATGTAAAGACAACTTCTATATTTGTGGTTGCCTTGTGTATTATTTATATCCTTTTCAATTTTTTATTTCAGTTGCCGCCCTAAAATCATTGAAGAAGAACTGGAAGAATGTACCACCTAACTGGAAGAACTCTGATCCATGTGGGGATTCCTGGGAAGGGATTATCTGTGACAATTCCAGAGTTATTAATCTGTGCGTAGAGTTAATTAATTTAGTATTGTTTAATCAAAGCAATTTCTGATACTATCTTATCCATGCTAACGATCAATTTTTTGTTTATCTTTAATGCTCCAGAACTCTGTTTAACATGAACATTCAAGGTACTCTTAGCAAGGAAATCGGCAATCTGACGCAACTCCAGCTACTGTAAGTTTGTGTTTTACTTCTCACATATCTACTGAAATAATTGCGAATTCAGTTTTGTTTTTCTTGTGCTATGCAAAGCAATAAGAGCTAGAGACATTTTGAGCAAAGGCTTGAACTATAAAAAACTCTTCTTATAAATTTTTTTTTTGAAATGAATGTTATTTTACTGCTATTTTTGGAGAGAAAACTAATAGATGAATTAAAAATGCAGGGACCTTTCATCAAATCAGAAACTTGCGGGTACACTTCCTGTGACTCTCAGTAACTTGATTCATCTAAAGAGTCTGTAAGTTTCAATCCAATGTTTTGTCTGAAATAATTGTCAATCAATTTGTCAGTTCAACTTGCATTTTGTCAATTAATTTTCCCATTTTACTATTTTGTAGGAAATTAGTTAATTGCAGTTTTGACGGAGAGATCCCAGATGTATTAGGAAATCTATCAAATCTCACTTTCCTGTATGGGTTATACACTTTTACTTTAATTTTCCTAGTAAATTTTGCATTCAATTTTTTGGGATATTCTAAATTATACTCTCGATTGAGAATACTTTATAACTGGTTCCAAGTCTTATATCTTTGAACTGTATCAAAACTATATATTTCCTCACACATATGAAGCAAAAATGTAAAATGGAAAATATAAGAGAAATTGCCAATTGAACTTTTCCTCTGTAACCTGTGAACAAAAATTTTTGACAGTTACTTTATCATATATTTGCTTATTTTCTCTTCGAAGGGCTTTGAACGTTAACAAATTTACTGGAAGAATTCCCCCGTCATTGGGTAAACTTTCAAACTTGACGTGGCTAGACCTGGGAGAAAATCAACTAAGTGGCACCCTTCCTTACTCGATCACTGATGGTTCGGGCTTGGATCAGCTTCTCGAAGCACAACACTTGTCAGTCTTCTTTGTTTGAGTTTTGTTATTATATAATGGGACTGTTATTTCTCCTTTGCTTTTATTTTTCACTAATAGTCTCTTTATGTGATTTTTAGCCATCTCAACCAGAATAACTTCACGGGTGAAATTCCAGAGCTTTTCAGTGCTAATATGCGTCTAAGACACATGTAAGATGCTAAATGTTTTTAGTATTTTCTTTCCTGGCAAGTCAATTATTTTCAAGCATGCATGCCTAATTAAAGTCTCATGGTGGATTTACTTGAAGTTGATATAAGGCAAGAAAGGTCTAAAATGAAAACTTTGTCAGAGTTAGGATATTGGTATTTTGAATCAAGTTTCTTTTGATTTGTACATCCCCTGCAATTTACAGTAATAATCTTGCTGTTTGTTTCTAAATAATATTTTACAAAAAGAGAAAATAAATAAAAAAAGAACAACCTTCTTTTGGTATTTCTTTTGCATTACTGATTCCATTCTTCTTATATGTATAGACTTCTTGACAGAAACAATTTAGAGGGGTCAATTCCAAAATCCATCGGACTTGTTCAAACTCTTGAAGTTATGTAAGTACTCCAATTTTTTGTCTTTTTCATATTTCTATATTTGAGTTGAAAATTTATTACTTTTCATCTGTTGCAGTCGCTTTGATAACAACCATCTCACAGGTTCAGTTCCTTCCATCAGCAACCTTACAAAGCTAAACTTTCTGTAAGTAAAGTTGCCTTCAGTAACTAATTAAATAGAGAAAAAAAAAGATTATTCCATGGTACTACTAGCTTGTAACTACAACCACACAACAAAAGCATAAATTAATCTATCATACATCCATCAAACCTCATGTGAGGAAAAAGTCAAACTTTAGAGAGGTAATTTCTTAATTAGCTATAGAAGCAGAGTGCTTACCCTTTGCCGCATGTAATATCTTGATACACGACGTATTTTGATCTTCTGTTTGCATGGTTTCCAGAAGTCTTGCACAGAACAGTCTAACAGGAGCGCTCCCAAATCTGACTGCACTGACTGTCCTCCAACTCCTGTAAGGACAATAGCTTTCTACAATAGTATTATTTAAATAAACTTGCTTTAATTTTTCATACAGAATAACTTATTATGCTTTGCTATTTGTTTTAGAGATCTTAGTGACAACCAATTTGACCGATCTGAAGTTCCTGCATGGCTTTCTAATTTGCAAGAATTACGAACTCTGTAAGCCAATGAAACCTCTATCTCTATCTTTCTTTCTTTTTCTTTTTCTTTTTCTTTTTTTTTTGAAAAACTTGGCAGAGGTTGGCAAGGTTATTTAACCAAAAATCTCTCTCTCACCCACCCACTCCCCACCCGCCCCCTGTGTTATGTCTACAAATTAGAGATTGGTTGAACTAAGATGCATGTTTCAATAAATTATATACAGAGCAATAGAGTCTGGACAGCTTTATGGTCAAGTCCCTCAAGAGCTATTTAGCTTCAAATATCTACAACAAGTGTAAGTTTTTTCAAATTCTAACTCTCAATTGCAAACACTTGGAGATTTGTTTGATAAAATGACTGTTCTTTTATTTCAGGAAATTAAAGAATAATTCATTGAATGGTACATTCGACATGGGGAATGATGTCACCAGTGCTCTTCAATTGGTGAACCTAGAATTCAATAGTATCACTGCAGTAACAATTTCTTCCAACTACAGCAACAATCTAATGTAAAATTCTCTCTCTATTTTACTGAAAACAACTTTGATTATTTATATCTGAAGATAATTCATTTCAAAATGTGAGAAAACTACCTTTACCAACTTAGTCTTTCCATGTACTGTTATTTTTTTCTTCTTTTTCTTAAGGAGAATTTAAAAGACTTCTATTTATCTGGGCACAATGTTATATATTACTTTAATTTTCCATCTTGGCAAATAGGTCATTAGGCTTAAGGTTTTAGAGAAATCAGGAGTCGTACAATAAGAGAGAATGTAACAACTGGAGGATAATATGTTGGGATTTGATTAAATGGCACATAGTGTTGAAACCTATCTCCAGCTCTTGCAAGATACAATGTATTTTGCAAATATAAAATGTGGTATATTTTGATAAGCAGTAAGTGCTTCTGCATAAATCCAATTTTAAGCAGCCTATTTTTCTTTACAGTATGATGCGCTTCTGAATAAGTTTTACAAGTTCTCTGATAGCATCTAATCCTTTTTAACAGTGTGAACACTGTTGGTATCAAATTTCAAAAAGTTTGTCTATCCAAGATGAAACTGGCCGATACTAGAACAAATCCAAATTGAAATTGATGTATCATAATATTTTTGTAAATTTCAGGCTTATGGGAAATCCAGTGTGTAGCATCACACATCTCAGCACTACAGCCTACTGCGCTGACGTGCTTGATCAAAACTCAGCCACAGGATCTCTCAATCTGAGTGACTGTTCACATCCATTCAACGGGTTTTTAGTTTTTTTGGCACCTTTTTTTAGTGATGCATCTGATCACATCAGAGAACTTGAAAACAACCTTACCAACAGACTCAATAGCTGTAGAACACCGAACAATTTGTCCATCCAAAATTACTATTTTGATGATAATACTTACCTTTGGGTCCACATCAATATTTGTCCCATTGGCCAGAGTTATTTCAACCGAAGTGTGATAATAAATTGCTTCGACTTGAATAGTGAGAATTATTCACCGCCAAAGCAGTATGGACCATATTATTTCACTGCCTCTCCGTACCATATCTCTTCAAAAGGTATCCATATTTTATACATCTTAGAACAATTATGTACAAACTGACTAGAATAGTTGGCTATTATTTAATTTGCATAGCATACAATTCTTATAATCCGTCTGTTAACAGCATGGAAGTACATAATTGGTATAGCCGTTGGTTGTGCTGTTCTTGCGGGTCTACTAGTTCTATTGGGTGTTTATGCGGTTCACCAAAAGAAACGAGCCCAGAGAGAAAAACTCAGAAATGACCCATTTGGTAATGGTTCATTCAAACTTGAATTTTCTTTAACTACCTTTTTGTCCCTTCAATACCAGAAAATTTACTCTAGCTGAAATGACAAGGAATTTAAACTTGTTTGTTTTAAATTTGAACATTTCAGCCTCATGGAAATCAATGGGGGAAGAAAGTGGGGAAGCACCAAAACTAAGTGGAGCTAAAGCCTTCACCTTTGATGAACTAAAGATGTATACCAACAACTTCAAAGAAATAAATATTATTGGATCTGGGGGTTATGGAAAGGTAAATCCATTTTAGAGGCTAATTTAGTTAATTGCAGGTTGCATGAATAGCCTTTATATGTTCAGTTTGGTTTTATCTTTATTCTACTATTGAAAAAAAATTTCACGTGCCCATGCAATATCCCGAAGTATCATACATGTCCTTTGAAGAAACCATTTTGCCATCCCATATAGAACAAAAAGAATGTCATATATAGTTGTAGTCATTAATAAAATAAGCACATTCTATGTGCCACACCTTTCATCATTTACTTCAAAGATACCCAAACTACCCCTCTTTCTTGACTGTTAATCTTTAGTTCTTTACACGAATGAGCACATTAACCAGTACAATACAGTATAAGTCGTGATTGAAAAAATAAAAATAAAAACTAATATTAGTTTATAATAACTTCTGGCTTTCATACTACATAAAGCACTAAGTCAATAATAAACATGCTGTTTTCCTAATATCTGTTTGGTTATACACTAAAACAGGTATATAGAGGAATGCTTCCAGATACTCGACTAGTTGCAATAAAGAGGTCAAAAGAAGGTTCAATGCAAGGTGGTCTTGAGTTTAAAACTGAAATTGAGCTACTTTCCCGTGTACACCACAAAAACCTAGTGGGACTCATTGGTTTTTGCTTTGAGAAGGGAGAGAGAATGCTTGTCTATGAATATATTAGCAATGGAACTCTCAGAGATGGCCTTTCAGGTATCCATACATATTATGAACATGAGATAACAATTTAATATACCAGATAAGTTCAGTTAAATACCACTAAATATTCCAGTTCCAACTCAAATTGCAAGATTATTGATGTCAGGAACTGAATACATTGAGCTTTACAGCACACAGTCTCCTAAGAAAACAATGAAAATCTTCAATGTTGACTTGTGCAGATTAATATGAATCAGCACCATATCAGTTTCAGGAAACGTACTGGTACATAATGGCGTGTTCCAGGGTAACTTCCAGGCACGTTATTGTCTTGCTGGTTGCTTCTGATAATTGGTGACAGACAACTTTAGGTTGCAATTAATAAAGTGCTTTGTAATATGAGCATAAGTGAGGCTAAACTATTATATTTCTTTTCCCTCTTTTCAGGAGCAAGTGGCATAAAATTAAATTGGAGCAAGAGACTTAAGATAGCTCTTGATTCAGCAATAGGCTTGGCTTATCTGCATGACCATGCAAATCCCCCTATTATACATAGAGATGTGAAGTCCACAAACATATTGTTAGATGAGAATTTAAGTGCTAAAGTTTCAGATTTTGGCCTCTCTTTGTTTGTTTCAGACAGTGAAATAGGCCATGCCACCACCCATGTCAAAGGAACCCTGGTAAATCTTTCTTTCTATTTACTTTTGCAAAAATGAACATATGTAGTAGTAGTAGTAGTAATCTCTGCCACTAGAAAAACCACAGAATATATCTCATATCCTTTTATCTCCATATACCTCAATTCAGAGTTTTTCAAAGTACTGAATGTAACCCTTTTGTATTCACAACAATGATTGAGGTGTATCCTAAAGGGGCCTTATCATGTTTATTTTAAGGTACTTCCTTTTTTCTAGGACTATGATGGACACATATTGCATTTTACATTGAATTTTCTGAGTCATTTGGAATGGTGCAAATGCAATTAACTTTTGAAAATTTTAAAAAATTAGGGGCGTTAACTCTCAAGTATTATCTCATACAGGGCTATCTCGATCCGGAATACTACATGACACAGCAACTCACTGGTAAAAGTGACGTGTACAGCTTTGGAGTGGTCATGTTAGAACTAGTTACTGCTCAACCTCCAATTAAAGACCAGAAGTACATTGTAAGAGAAGTAAAGAATGCCTTTAACAAACAAGACAAACAGTACCTCGGTCTAAAAGATTTAATTGATCCTATACTTATAAATAAGAATGAAAGTCTACTCGGATTAGACCGTTTTCTGGATCTGGCATTGAATTGTGTAGAAGACGAGGCTAGTATGCGCCCCACGATGAATGATATTGCAAAGGAAATTGAGGATATTATGCGAAATGGTGGGTTCAAAATCAATTCGGGGTTGAGTCTTTGGGAAAAGAATAATCCAACTAAAAAATACTCTATGGATGTTTCCTCTTCTTCAAGCCAAGGAAATATTAAAAGCAGCGATTTCAAGTATAGTGGTGGTTTTCCTTCACAGTGGAGGCTAAACAGTTCATAGTTTTCAGTAGGATTTTGGAAAAGCTTAAAGAAAGAACATATTCATAGCTATTTCGTTGTCACATACAGTTGATCCCTTGTGTACAAATATCAGTCGAGATTAGTCTTGTAGTAGTATTTTGTGTATATAGGAGTTGAGGGCATGTTCTTTCAGCATGAGATATATAAAGCAGCATGTATTATAAAATTCACTATACAAATAGTATTTTGGACCTCCGTAAATTAATTTTGGTATATATTTTCTAGCCTTCTTTTTTCTGATCCAGCTCTCTGATGTTAGAAAACCAACATAGTTGCTTTATATTGCGTGGAAAGATTATTGCAATACGCAAAATTCCAACAGCATACTTAAAAATCAAATATAAGAAGTCGGCTAGATTTGGCATATATGCCGGAGAGCAAATTTAAATATAGCTGTTGGGGGACTACAATATAAATTCCTTGACGATATTAAAGTTGTCGATTGCGTAAAACCTTATGGCTCTTATTTATATTTTTTTCTGGGCTTTTGGCCCGTTTTATTATGGATATTTGGTGAGAGCATAGATCCTTGCCCTCCATTTATGTGCTCACATATGAAAAACTAAGAATAGACAAGCGACGATTAGAGTAAAATAAGGAGGCACAACTCAGGAAATTGTGATAGAAAGAATTAATTATTGTTCAAATTATCATTATACTTTATTAGGACAATTTATGATGAAATTGATGATACTGATGCTGATGCTGATGTTGTTGTTGTTAATTAATTATAAGTCAAGTTCATCACATCGAATGATTAATGATCAACACACAAAAGTAATGCGGACACGGCGTTACACCTGATAGCGCCAAAGCCACCAACAAATATTTCACCAGTCAAATAAAATTAAGATGTCTTTAGGTGTTGCCACATCACTGCCCTCATCAATTGCGATGTTGCTGTGTGACCTCGCTACAGACATGCTCGTCAAGTTGCTCTTCTTGTGACCATTCTATAATACGACCCTGCAGTAAAGGTAACATAAAAACTGATGCAAGGTGCCCGGTACTATTCTCCAACAAGGTGCTCACTACTCCATATATACACCAATCCAATCGAGCTGATACTGATAGATATTTTTCAGACCTCTCAACCGTGCAGGTCTTATATATGCCAATGCTTGGATTCATCCAAGTATATATATGGCAACTGATACACTATAAATGCCAATGACTGGATTCATCCAAGTACATTTACACCTACCACGAGTTTAACAACAACAACTATCATATGCTGAGTCAAAATTATTCACTTACCGAATCAGCATTCTCTTCCTGGATCAACTTCTCCGGGCCAGATATCGATTCAAATTAACCCAATTAATATTCATGTACTTCCAGGTACAAATACAATTTTATCTGCAAGTAAAAAAATAACACATAATTTGTGCATAATTGGATGTAAAGAACCCAACAATTTGTGCATAATTAGATGTAAAAGAGCCATAAGAAGCATCTTCAATTAAGAGTCAAAATATACATGCACAAGTCAACAGCACAGAATTGGCAGACTTGAGGCTCCAAGCACTATGCTGTGACAACTGTACTGAGGGATGCCTCCTTAGTCGAGCTAGCATAATCGGATCCAAATAACTGATTTAACTAATCATAATCTACGACTGGAAAAAAAAAACTAATATTAGGTTACAGTAACTTCCCATTTTCATACTACATAAAGCATCAAGTCAATAATAAACATGTTGTTTTCCTACTATCTGTTTGGCTATACACTGAAACAGGTATATAGAGGAATGCTTCCAGATACTGGACTGGTTGCAATAAAGAGGTCAAAAGAAGGTTCAATGCAAGGTGGTCTCGACTTTAAAACTGAAATTGAGCTACTTTCCCGTGTACACCACATAAACCTAGTGGGACTAGTTGGTTTTTGCTTTGAGAAGGGAGAGAGAATGCTTGTCTATGAACATATTAGCAAAGGAACTCTCAGAGATGGCCTTTCAGGTATCCATACATATTGTGAACATGAGATAACATTTTAATATACCAGACAAGTTCAGTTAAGTACCACTCAATATTCCAATTCTGACTCAAATTGCAAGATTATTGATGTCGGGAACTGAATACATTGAGCTTTACAGCACATAATGGCCTAAAAAAACAATGAAAATCTTCAATGTTGACTTTGTGCAGATTAATATCAATCAGCACCATATCAGTTTTCAGGAAAAATACTGGTACATAATGGCGTGTTCTAGGGTAAACTTCCAGGCACGTTATTATCTTGCTGGTTGCTTCTGATAATTGGTAACACACAACTTTAGATTACAATTACTAAAGTGCTTTGGTAATTTGAGCACAAGCGAGGCTAAACTGTTATCTTTCTTTTCCCTTTACTCAGGAGCAAGTGGAATAAAATTAAATTGGAGCAACAGACTTAAGATAGCTCTTGATTCAGCAATAGGCTTGGCTTATCTGCATTACCATGCAAATCCCCCTATTATACATAGAGATGTGAAGTCCACAAACATATTGTTAGATGAGAATTTAACTGCTAAGTTTCAGATTTTGGCTTCTCTTTGTTTGTTTCGACAGTGAAATAGGCCATATCACCACTCATGTCAAAGGAAATATGGTAAATTTATCTTTCTATTTACTTTTACAAAAACGAACATATGTAGTAGTAGTAGTGATATCTGGCACCAGAGAAACCACAGAATATATCTTATATCCTTTATCTCCATATACCTCAATTCAGAGCTTTTCAACATATTGAATGTAACCCTTCTGTATTCACAACAATGATTGAGTGTATCATAAATTAAGGGAGCTGATCATGTTTATTATAAGGTACTTCCTTTTTTCTAGGAATATGATGAACACATATTGCATTTTACATTGAATTTTTCGAGTCATACGAATGGTGCAAACGCAATTAATTTTTGAAAATTTTAAAAATTTAGGGCATTAACTGTCAAGTATTATCTCATACAGGGCTATCTCGATCCGGAATACTACATGACACACCAACTCATAGGTAAAAGTGACGTGTACAGCTTTGGAGTGTTCATGCTAGAACTAGTTACTGCCTAACCTCCAATTAAAAATCAGAAGTACATTGTGATAGAAGTAAAAACTGCCTTTAACAAACAAGACAAACAGTACCTCGGTCTAAAAGATTTAATTGATCCTATACTTCCGAATAAGAATGAAAGTCTACTCGGATTAGATCATTTTCTGGATCTGGCATTGAATTGTGCAGAAGACGAGACTTGTATGCGCCCCACAATGAATGATATTGCAAAGGAAATTGAGGATGTTATGCGAAATGGTGGGTTCAAAATTAGTTTGGGATTGAGTCTTTGGGAAAAGAATAATCCAACTAAAAAAATACTCTATGAATGTTTCCTCCTCTTCTTCAAGCCAAGGAAACATTAAAAGCATCCATTTCAAGTATAGTGGTGGTTTTCCTTCACATCGGAGGCTAAACAGTTCATAGTTTTCAGTAGGATCCTAGAAAAAGACTAAAGAAAAAAATATTTTCATAGCAATTTCATTGTCATGTATAGTTGATCCCTCGTGTACAAAGATTAGACGAGATTAGTCTTATAGTATAGTATTTTATGTATATAGTTGAGAGCATGTTCTTTCAGTATGAGAAAAATAAAGCAGCATGTATTATAGAATTCGTTATAACAAATAGTAAATTGGACTTGGGTAAATTTTTTTTTTTTGGTATATTGTCTAGCCTCCTTTGTTCTGATCCAGCTATATCTCTGATGTTAGAAAACCAACCAATATAGTTTGCTTTATATTGCGTGGAAAGATACTCGACTGTAAGATGTAAAATTCAAACAGTGTGCTAAAATCAAATATAAAACGTAGTCAATTGCACAAAATCTTAGAGTATCTCTATTCAAACAATTGCTAATTTTATCAAATTATATAGTTTAGCAATTTATCTCTAATACTTGTAGAACTTTTTCATTGCTGCAAATGAATTTACTTTTAGATGTAGTCTCTAATTTTATAAGTTTGAGTTTCCATTACTAGAATTCAGTACTTTCAGCCGAATTACAAGTCTTATATGACATTTTAGCAAGATTTTGTAATTTAGCAATTGCTTGAATAGAGATGCTCGTTGGTGTACAATTGTATTTTGAAGAAGTTGGTGTATAATTGTAACTTCAAAATAAAAATTATTGTAATCCGTATATAAAAGTTATTGCCTATGTCTGAATATTTTGAAGAAGTTGGTGTACAATTGTACACCAACTTCTTCAAAATATTCAGTCATGGAGCAGAATTGCTTTGAAACTCGTTAACCGAGAAACTTGTATATGCGGATTCTGTATAAAATATTTTAAAATTTTCAAAAAGAAATATTTTTAAATTTTTTTTTAATACGGAATGTGAATGATAGGTTGTTCCTAAGAATGTGAATGCGCAACTAACTAACCTATAAATAGTCCAGAACAAACAAATAAAGCTAAAGCCACTATATTAAAATAGAAAATTGACATTGATATAAAATAATTTACGGATCTTTTCACGTTTCTTGATCTTATCCTGATGTTACAAAACCAACGTAAGCAGATGCTTTGATTTATATGGTAAAAAGGTCCTTGAATAGTCGGCAAGATTTGAAATACACAGAAAAGTACGAAATAATAAGGCTGTTAAATTGCAATTTTAATTCCCTAACGATTATTCTATTTTCAACAGCACATGAAACTTGACTTGCATCACACAATGACAAGAAAACCAAAACAGCACAATCCAAAAGGAAAATACAATTGACTTGCAAGTTGCAACTCCACTTGCATGCAATGCAATCAGTTCACTTTCCTGCAGTTCAGCCGGATCTCGCCATTTTGTCCAGTAAGCACATCAGCGTTACCGAGCTTCACCATTGATACAGCGAAATCACGGAAGAATGCGGCCTGATCAACGCTGTAGTTCCTCACTAAAGGATCAGTGAAGCTACCACCATTGAAGAGTTCTTGGTCAGAGTGTAGAAGGCCTCTGCGTGCAACAAGGTTTTTGTAGTATTGATTGCTGAATCTGGAAATAATACAAAAGCATAAAATGATTATCCACTATATTTCAGCTAAATTAAACTAATATTCACGTCAAATTTATATCCTATTCAGTTGTGACTGGATATATTAATGCTTTCTCAAGATATTTTAATCTTGTTATCTGTCGATCACTATATAAATTTGTTACATTAATTATTTTAATTCCTGACATGCTAATTTTTTTTTGTTTAAATTGGCCTTATAATTAATAAACTATTTTCTATTTGTTAGAAAAATAATAGTAATGATTTTGCTCATCCAAGACAATGTACCAAGACCTGAGATAATTATAATATCACCCCCTTAAAAATTACCTATTAGTGTTTGGAGTAGTGAGGGGGGTCAGTTGGGTGTCGCCACCACTGGCCGGGCATGTCTGTCTATTTTGAAGAGCAAACAAGGTGTCAATGTTGCTATTGCCTCCCCAAACACGGTTTCTGAATGCACTGCAGATTGCTGAACCAATCGAGTGTGCGCCCGAAAGCACAGTGAGATCTTGGTAATCGAGGCCTCTGAGCCTAAAGCTAGCGAGCAATTGGGATAGGCTGGAAAAGGGTGCTGGGAGGAGATTTGCCTGTGCGAGATTAGCTGTCCTCGAGTCGCGGCGGCCAAGTGGCATCGCCCAATTGGGTCCTCCGAGCTATACAATGATGAGTGAGATAGTTTCTTTACAATTTCAACTTGATTTTAATATGACTAAAATCACTGAATATTTGAAGGTTTATGTTTACTTTTACAAAATTATGTAGAATTTTTGCAGTGGCAATATTAATTTAGATCTTTTTAGATTTGCTCACAATCTAACTTCAAATGATTTAATTTACCAAAGAGCCTAAAATGCATACAGATATATATATATAACAAGTCATAAAAAGGGGCCTTGACATGTTAACAGAGAAAGTGTATATACTAACCAAGCTGACGCTGTCACGAGCAGCAAGAGCGAGGATGTCAGCGCAGGAGACAGTGGCCTTGCATGCCTTCTCGACTTGTTGCTTGGCGGCATCGATCACTTCAAAACCTCGAGCCGACTTTATGTTTCCAAAGGCATTCTTTTCAGTGCTTATTCCTGGTGCATCATCCAAAAGGATGGATGCATCACAACCCTGCATGCACAAGGGAAAATTTTAATAAGCAAACATAGCCATTTTAAGTTTGATGAAATTTTCATCAAATAATTGATATTACTAATTTCTTGTACGCACACTAAATGCTACTTTGTTTGTTAGATGAAGTAAATGGTAAATTGAGGAAAACTTGCACGATCTATTTGGGAAAAAAAAAATAATAACTCTGTTATTTTATTTATGTACAAAATGTCCTGAGAGAAAGTAGGTGCATTTCTTATTGGGCTGGGCCGAATGACTTCAATATAAGTGGATCTCAATTGGTGTCAAGTGTCAACATAACAAAACATTTGAGAGACAAAATGATATTAAGTAATGATATTAATTATGCATATGAAAATTAAAAATAACAAACTGTGAAAAGTATCAAGTAATGCAGCTAATTAAGCAGAAATTCCGCGTAAAATAATAAAGTGTACTATTATCATATCGAAAATGAATATTACAGTAAAACTAATTTTATATTTAGTGGTTGCTATCTATTCAAAGTATATAGAAAGTATTGTAGCAAGAATTACTGTATGCATATGGCAAATTTGATTAAAAGGTTCTGTTTCTTTGCCTACCAACTGTTTGAATGGTCCTAAAAAACAGACCAGAGAAACAGAAGATAAAAGAAAAGGCTGTCATGACTGACATATAAAACCAAATAAAATGGACCAATGATGGTACCAGACTGCTACCTAGCTAGCTGTCTGATACTGCTAAAAGCAGCCACAGTCCATGATTATCAACTTTTGAAATTTCAAAAACATATCAAATCCTGGAGGATTTTTAAATTCATATTTAACTAGCAAACTAACGTTGTATTGTCCTTTCTGCAATTCTGTTTAGTAGCTACTTGGCCAAGAATCTAAGTTAAATTTTTGTTTTCATCCAAAGTGACCCACATATATAACCATATCTATACACAAGATAACTTTCTGTTACGATCTTTTCATAATCTTATTAGTTATTTTGTAAATACATATATATCATCTTAAAATCAGATTTTTGATCTAGTGGTAAAACTAATGTTTTCTGTATGTATAGAAGGTCACAGGTTCGAAATTCAGATAGAGAAATATTATTATACTTGTTTTTTGTTTTTTGTTTTTATTAAGGAAAAAGATAGGTGGTGAGCCCTTATTCTTTGCATTATGTATATATGTTGAAGCAGTAGCTAGAAAAGAAGAAGAGATTAAATGAGCTCACTTGAACAAAGCAATCATGGAAGAAGAGGCGAAGAATGGAGGCACCCATGCGCGGCTCCTTCCGCACAGCCTGCGCCACAACAGAGCGCACGATTTTCTCCACATTCCTGCAACTTTTCGCATAAAATGTCGTCGAGAGTTGCCCTTGCCCCTGGACTGAGCAAGAGAGCAATGCCAGGAGGCAAACTATGGCAGGAAGTTTTATAGAGACAGCCATATATTAATGCGTCTGAGAATGTTATGGTTTTAGCTAGGTTTCTTTTATTCTATCTTTCTTTTTTTTTTTCTTTTGATAGTAAAGGTTTTGAGTGAGGACTGAGGAATGAGGAGTGTGTTGTACTTGTTTTAGTATGGTGCTGTTTATACAAGGAAGCATGTAGACATGCCATTTTGTGAAAGGTTGATTTTTTATGGTTTTGATAGTTCAAAGTTGGCATGTGCATTTGCAAGGCCTTGTCGGAAGAAAGCAAGAGGATTTCACAACGTGTCTGAGAAAATTGACTGATCTGCTACATCACGATGTGTGCAGAGATTTATGTGGTGAGTGGATATATAAAGGTAATTAATCAACCACCATGAACCATACCAAGTGAAATATCTTATGCAAGGTTATCAAATATGCTTTCTTCTTATCAGATATCTAATATATGTGACATAATTAGAGATTAACTAGGATCTGTCTTGTGAAATCTAATATTATAACTATTTCCATCTGACATTTAATTTCAGTCTACATAGAATTTAAAAAATATATAGTCCTATATAATTTGTTTTTTTTCTAATTCATAACAAGTTTGAATGTTTATTACCAAATACTTAGATTATTTTTTTGGTACTTATAAGTTTCACCAAAATGATCTCTACAAGTTTGTGTATCGAAAGTGAAAGTATATATTGGAGAAAATGTTGAATTAGTCTCATTGCTTCCTGAAATTTTTTGCATTTTCCTTAAAAAAATGATAAGAAAAAAATTATCAAATATAGACTCAAAAAAAAAATCTTTCTAATATTGGATTGGTTTTTCTCATCAAGATGAGATGAATATTTTGAGAACATATTTATTTGGATTTGACATTTGAACTAAGCATATATACATAGCAAGCAGAATCATGCTATATTGAGATATTTGGTGATTAATAAATTTTACGGGATTAGTATACAAAATGCTAAAAAAATTATACACATTGTGAGCTCATCTAGATTGCACAATGCGATCATGTGTGATGGTTTAATTGAAAATAGATGATTTTAATTATCATAAAAAGTATGATAAAATTTGAAAAATCAAAGAAAAGTCAAATTCTTAAAATGATAAATTCTAGTGCACAAACCTCATCGTGTGGATGAGAGAAAATTTTGTGTTGATTTTCTATAGCAATACAATAATATAATATACTTTTTTTACATTTATCATTGTATTATTGTCTGTTGCTTTAGAAGTGGCACAATTTCTTATGTTGATATTTTTGCTAAAAAGAAAGATAAATTTTTAGCAGTTCCATAAATGTTTTATATAATTTTTCATGCAAATTTTACGATAAAAACAATTAGATCTAAGGAAGTGCTGAGAAGTGAGAAGTTTTAATGCTCCTCAGTCTTTTATATTAATATAGACTAAGAGTATTATATTGATTACAAAAAAGTTAGTAAAAATTTAAGTCCTAATTAAATAAAATGTAAAACATCAAGTCACAAGACACATCAAATGGCATGTAATGTAATTAAGGGCTACAGAGAACTGACAAGATAATGTAATTAAGTGGCAAAATAAGAAATTAAGATTTCTTAAAAGGAGAAAAGTGAGAAAAGGAATAAAACCTACTTGCTTTGCATGAGTTCCGAAATAATTAATGTAGGTTGCATGTTTAATTATCAAAAAAAAATAAGAGCAGTTTTCAATTTTTTTGTTGGGTTTGTTCGGCTGTAAGAGAATAGAAAGAATTGATCGGAATTGAGACTCAATTCTCACATAATCTGGTTGAAATTGAAAGGAATTAGGGAAAAGTGATAAAGTACAATTAGAAAATAATTTTGTGGTCAAATTCTTTTATTTTGTATTTTAGTCCCTTCTTATTTCATGAAATAAATTAATTCTCAATTTCGTAGAGAAGATGAAATAGAGAAAAAAAAAAACCTTTTTCAAAAATCGGAATAAATCAATTTCACTTTTTCATTATTTTTTTTATCGAACATAATCGAAAGAGATTAAAAAAGCATTTAATTTTCAATTTCATAACTCCTCAATTCTCTCGCTATTCCTTATTATAATAGGCCCGTTCAACAGCAAAGGAATAGCGAAATTCGTTGGAATTGAGTGTCTATTCCTATCCAACACAACTGGATTGAGTTAGAATAGGATACTAGAATAGTGTCTCTCTTCCACCTTTTTCAATTCCAGGGGAGGCTTGGAATTGGATATTAGACTGGAATTGAGATTAGAAGGAGAATTTTTATTATTTTTACTTTCCATTTTAGCTAATATGGCAAAGACTCTTTCACTTTCTATCCCCCCCCCCCCCCCCCCCCCACACACACACACACAACATCTTATGCACATCTTCAGAAGAGAGATGCTCAGTCTCTTCTCCGACGATTCGTTGAAATTTTTATAAATCCAAACTTACGAGCGTCGCAAGAGCGATTTTCTGTTTCGATTAAGATCCATATAGCACTAGTTCAGTTCTCAATTTTAAGTATTTCCAAATCAAGAGCTTCTACTATGAAATATTTGCTTTGGAAGATGTTGTTGATTTTTTTTTTTATATGACAATGGTTTTTTGCTTCTTTTATTTTCCTTCTCATTGTATCCTTGTAAATGGTTTCAGGAGATGCATATTTTGTGGGCTCACAATGACTTTCATTAAATTGAAGTATTAAAATATTGGTGTTTTTATTCCAACTTGATTTTTACCAACATTTTATCAAGCTTTATTAATATTTCTTGTTAATTTGAAACAAAGTATGCTTTGATGGTCATTATTATTATTTGAATCTTTTAATAGGTATTTTTTTCACTACTCCGAAAACAAAAGTTTGTTGAATAGATTTAGAATAGACTGAAAAAGTATTAATTTTTCAATTTCAAAATTCCTCTATTCTCTCACTATTCTACTGATAGTAAAATAGGCCCTATAAGAATTGAAAAAATATTCTAGTTTGTGTTAGCTATATTTCATATTATTACTCTTGATAATAATTTTTTTATTTATGTTAGTTGGTAGAAAATTTCTGAAAATTGTATTTTTTTTATTCTACAAATTATTTAATTTAACTTTTATATAATTATTCAAAAAGAAAATTAACATTTTTCACGCTACGTATAATTACTGATGAATTCAAATATGATAGACATTTTTCTTATTCTACAAAGTATTTTTCAAGTATAAATATTTTTTAATACCAATAAAGAATACATAATATAAAATATAAGTAGGAGTGTCAAATTCTTCATCCGACCTGATCTAATATGACTCGTGAAAAAACGAGTTGACTACGAATTCAAAATTTTTTATCTAACCTTAGTAGGGTTACATGTCGACCCATTTACAATTTTTTTGTGTAATTTTAGTAAATTCTTTATGAGTGCAATTATGATAAAAATAACAAAATTTAAAAATATGGTTGGTGGAAATTAAACTTGAAAAATGTACATAAAAAAACAAACGATTTATCACTATACATTCTTATCTTTTGTATTAATTAATGAATATTTATTATATTTAATCTATTTCTAAATTTAAAACTGGTCAGATCAAATCAACTAGTGATCCGCCCGGATCAAGTCAGACCGACATTTTTTTGACCTATGTCGAATCAGACCTAAATGAAATAATATTAAAATATTAATCATCCGATCCGACTCATTGACATCCCTAAATACAAGAATATTTTCTTCATTTATTTTGAATTTAACAACATCCTCATGGTTTCCTATAATTAAAAAGAGTAACTGAGTTTAATCTGCTATCCATTTAATTCAAATTATACAATGGAAAAGAAGATCCGAAAATAATGTTTAATTTACTTGTGGTAGGATCCGAACGAAATACAAGGCGATTTGCAGTTCAGTCCTTGTATTCTTGAATTTTACCTGCTCCAGGAATTAACTAAATAAATTATTTGAGATTTCAACAATTTCATATGCACATAATAAAGACTTTTATCATCAGCCTGTTTGTATCATTGTAGCATGTGATCATGACATTCAAATTTTATCACGTCTCACTTTTTTCTTAAAGAATGAAACCGAAATGGTATAATAGGAAGATTGAAATAGAAATTTATAAAAATGAAGTTCAGGAAAATATCCCTGAATTATATTTTAGATTTGTTGACATTAATTATCAACTAATACATCGGTGTTATATTGTACATAAAATTTTTGAAAATTATCAATTAAAATTAGTTCACAAACAATGAATATAAACCAAAAAAATTTCTGTCATTACTGACTTTATTTTACCTATGTTTTTTGGGTAATCAAAATAATTTCTACTGATCGTGCAACTGTGTCAAGTACAGAACTGAAACTATTTATTTTAAGGGAAATGTTGGGAGATATCATCACTGATACTCGATACCGATTTTATTATTTATATAAAATGAGTTATTATTCATGTTAATGATTTTACTATACACCTTATTTTTTACGATACTTTTATCATCCAATTGAAATATCACTAAACTGAATAATAACTCATTTAAATTGAATAATAAAAATACTATATAAATAAGTTACATAAAAAATATTAACATAAATAATAGCTCATCTTATCTGAATAATAAAATCGATATCGATAATAGTATCAACGACGATATCTCCATATCAATTCTCATTTTCTAAATAAGGTTCTTAACCGTTCGATCTAATATAACAAACAGATTCAGGGAACATAGGGAAAAAAAAAAAAAAAACATGTTTACAGTCCGGTTTAAAAGTGACTAATAGACCGTGTTCATATACAGAAGTATTGAGCAAAATATGGTCTGCTTTGGGAATTGCTGAGGCTTCAAAGATCAAACTTACAGAAGAAGATAGTACGTGCAAAGAGCGCACAAGTGAAAAATGTTCGTAGACCCGGTCCATCCGCTGGTACAGCACCGCTGAATCTATGAGGGAACAGTAGAAAAAATTATCAAGTTTGCGGAATGTAGATTTAAACTTGTTAAAAAGAGTTTCTAAGCTTAATTTTATAAAAGGTTAAATCGGTTTTAAATAATGAGTTTTAATTGTGGATCTTGACTTATTGGACGAACCAATTAGTAATTAAATTTCAAATGTTTTTTCTGTAATTATTTTTTTTATTAAAATTCATTTTCTATAAGATAAAGTAGTTCCAAAATAAATTATTTGATGTATGCTTTTTTTTTTTGACATAAAGACTCCTGTTAGTTTTAGTATTTATTTTTTTAAAATATTTTTTTTGAAATTTAAATCTGCGTATTTCTATAAAAACACTATGTTAGACTTGTGCTTCTTTTTTTAAACATTTTTTTGTCTATGTATATTATACAAATTAAGCAGAAAAAGAGAGAGAAAACATTTCACTCGTCAAATAAATTAACATCAACATTCCAAACTTGTTTAAAAGTGATTCGACAGTGTTTTAAATTGAAACTCGCGAACTTATTTTGTGAGTTTAAAATTAAGTTTAAGTCTGTATTAACTCTACTAAAAACATAAGAGTAAATTTTCTACCTAGAACCTAATAATTTGTTTTAATTACACTTTAAATATAATCTAAACTCATTAATTTGACTAATTTTTGCACACATTCAAGTAGTATACAAAAATGCTTGACAGAAGCTATAATCTTATGCAGTCACGTCATCAGTTAAATTAAAGCCGTCCGATAAAACCTTTTGAACGCCTATGATTTTTTCCGAACAGATGCCTTCTACCAACGAAAAAGTGTTATGTACTATCTCATTCTCTCTTTCGTACTTCCTTCTAATCCGACCTTTCGGCCCTCTCACTCCACGCTAAAAAGACAAAAAAATAAAACCCCCAAAAATCTCCTTCTTCCTTCGTCTTTACACTTCCCTCACTTCTCCTCGATATTCTGATTGCGATATCGAGTTTCCGATGTAAGAGTGCACCACCACTTGTTAGAAACTTTCAAACAACAAAGATTTTTTTTCTGAGAGATCGTTCTCTCCCCCAACTCTCTTCTTTTATTTTTTTAATCTCTTATGATTCTCAAAGCGTTTCCTTCTACACACTTCTTCAGTTTGGGCTTATTCAAGTAGTATATAAAAATGTTTAATCTTATGCAGCCACATCATCAGTTAAATTAAAGTCGTCCGATAGAATCTTTTGAATGCTTATGATTTTTTCCGAACGGATGCCTTCTACCAACGAAAAAGTGTTATGTACTATCTCATTCTCTCTTTCATACTTCCTTCTAATCCGACATTTCAGCCCTCCCACTCCACGCTAAAAAGATAAAAAATAAAACCCCCAAAAATCTCCTTCTTCCTCCGTCTTTACACTTCCCTCACTTCTCCTCGATATTCTGATTGCGATATCGAGTTTCCGATATAAGAGCGCACCACCACCTATTAGAAACTTTCAAACAACAAAGATTTTTCTTCTGAGAGATCGCTCTCTCTCCCCCAACTCTCTTCTTTTATTTTTTTAATCTCTTATGATTCTCAAGGCGTTTCCTTCTACACACTTCTTCAGTTTGGGCTTATTGATTTCGTAAAGTAATTAGGCGCTTCACTCTAGAACGAAGTAAAGAAGTGAATTTGAGCCGCTGAAGAAATTGCATGCTATTGAGAATAAACAATGTTTGGTGTTGCTACTTCCAATTAATCATTTGTTATTTATGAAACTAATTTGGCTTATTGAAATTTATTTCAAAATGAGTTAGTTTAATTGGTTGGCTATTTTCTAGTTCAAGTAGTAATTATCAAACCATTTAATATTAGTATAGAAGCTAAACCTATAAATTAATGTTTTTTCCCCACTAATTCACGGAAAAAGTAAATACATCTCCGATTAACCAGGGAAAATAGAAAACTAATTAATTTATTGAATAACAACTTCAAGCAAAAGATAACAAGCAAAAATTAAAAAAAAATGCTCAATTAATTGGTACCCTTCGGTTTGGGTATTCAAAATTAAATAAACTAACAAAATATCATTCTAAATGTACCCCCAATTCAATTCCTTATCTTTAAATAATTCCGCAACCTATATATAACCTAAACACATGAACTATATTATAACTAAGATCGACAAACAATTTGCAACTCCAGTTGCATAGAACAAATTAAATTGAATGTAATTAAACAGGTTTTGACACCAACACTATGCTATGCCTTGTCAGTTTAACCTCCGGCAATTGAGCCGGACTTGTCCCTGGTTTCCGGTCTTCAGTCCGACATTCCCCAATTTCACCATGGCAGCCGCAAAATCGCTCGCAAATGCCCCTCCGTTGCGAGCATAGTTCCTCACCAATCCGTCGGTGGGGCCGCCCATGTACAGCTCTTGATCCGAGTGTAACAGCGCGCGGCCAACCATCAGGTTCTTGTAGTATTGGTTGCCAAACCTGAAAATGAAATTTGAACAAGAAGCATTGCTAATTTTGTTTTCTTTGAAATAATCAAATATTTTGAACGCGCCTAAGAATTTCTAATATCATGCAAACCAGATGCTAGTAATTAATAGCTATACCCTTGGTAATATTAATTTGTGTAACTGTCACAAACAAATTCTTCTCTCCTTGCAAATAAACATAAAAAAGGGGGCTTAAGTGAATAATTTACTAATGCAATTATACAAAGCCTTCGTATTTTTGTATAATCATCAAAGTTTTATGCATCATCCCCTTAATTAATTAATTTTGTAGAGAAAAAAGGAGCCGTTCAAAGACCTGTTGATATTCGGAGTAGTGAGAGGGCTGAGCTTGTCATCACCGCCGCTTGCCGGGCAGTTCTTCCTACGTGCAATCGCAAAGGATGCGTTGACGGTGGGTTCCGGGGTCCACACCCGGGTTCTGAAGGCAAAGCAAACAGAGAAACCGATCGTGTGTGCTCCGGAAAGCACAGTTAGCTCTTGCGCATTCAGTCCCTTCGCTGCAAATTTGGTCACCAGCGAGGTTAAGTTTTCGAATGGCGATGGAAGGTTGTTGGCCTCGGTCTGATCAGCAGTCATCGAGTCACGACGGCCAAGCGGCACCGCCCAGTTGGGTCCTCCAAGCTAAAAAATGAAATTACATAAGCAAATTAAAGAGAATGAGTGTACTATTTAGCTAGTGATATGTTGTGAATTAATTTTATTTTATTGATAAAGTATTGACTGCTCATTATTTAATTAGTTATAATTAACCCATCTAACGTTCTCATAATTTGGAATGTGGATACATGGCAAACAATTTCCTCTTCACAAAAGCTTCAAACCATAATTTAAGCTGATGATTTAACAAAGACAAGTTAGAGAACAAACCAAGCTAACGCTGTCACGAGCTGCCAGAGCGAGGATGTCGGCACAGGAGACGGTGGCTCGGCAAGCACTCTCTACCTGAGCTTTGATGGCATCTATGACCTCGTATCCTCTCGCGGAGTTCTTGTTGGAAACCGCATCCTTTTCACTTACCAAGCCAGGTGCATTGTCCAAAAGGATTGATCCATCACACCCCTACATACACACACATTATGAATGATACATATAATCATAGATTTAAAAACTAGCTAATATCCATTCACTAAATAGATGTGCATTTTACATTTTAACAACAAAAATATGCAATATATAAGAGAAAACTATATGCTTAATTTACACTCACTTGAACAAAGCAATCATGGAAGTGGAGGCGAAGGATCGAGGCACCCATGCGTGCCTCCTTTCTGATAGCGTCAGCCATACCGGAGCGAACGATCTGTTCCACATTCGGGCATGATCTCGCATAAAAGCTCGTTGAAAGCTGGCCGGTTGTTGTACAAAGAAGCAAGGCAAGGAAACCAGCTATGGCTACAAATCTACTAGAGACAGGCGCCATTGATTAATTAAATTGGTTCAAAATGTGTTGTGGTTAATTAAGGGTTTAGGAGAGAAGAGGCATATAAAGGCCAGGTTGAACTTAAAAAAAAAAAGCATGTGAGTTTAATTAATTTCTTAAGTCAACGTGGAGACCAAAAACCAAACACTCTGTTACAGGCTTACAACATATGTTGAAGTTATCAAAACATGTTCTCTATATGTTTTTAATGGAATAATCTCATGCACATCCTCCACAATTTTAATCTCATCATAAGTTGTTCCTTGAACTATCAATTTGAATAATTACGTCTCATAATTTTTAATTTGGCACAATTAATTAGTCCACTACCATTAAATTCAATTAGATCCATTATCTTACGCTGTAGAATGACGATAATTAATAATCTTAATTTTCGTTTTTATATGAGAAAGAGAGTTGTAACAGAGCACATGGACAATATTTTTTGCCTTTTCAATATCAAGGATAAACTACTCTTAGATACAATACTAGTCAAAATTTCCGTTTGAAAATTAGAAATTCTCTCAGATCTTAAGATTTAACTTTTTATGATAAATTTAATATTGCACCTGTATTCAGCCCATATACAAAAATTTTACTAAGTGAAATTATATAATTTTTAAACCAATAGTTCTTGGTACTTTTGTAAATATGGAGATTTTAATGGAAAACATGAGGATCATTTATATTTATAGAAAAAATAGTATTAAAAAAATCAATCGAAACTTGTAAAATTTTAAGAGAAAAATAGAGATCAATTGAAATAACATATTTTTTTTAAAAAAAATTTCCGTTGATCTTAACATTTTTTAAAAAATATCTTTTATAGGACTTAAAACTTTTCTTATTACATTATCTGTAGGTTAGATTTAAATTTGTGTTTTTCCATAGAAAAACATGATCTATCACCATTTATATTGAACATATAATTGTCAATTGATATAATTTGAATTAAATAAATCCGCCGCTACAAAATAACAACTATCTTGATATGAGTATAGACCCATT
The DNA here is from genome assembly GCA_037678475.1 of x Bolboschoenoplectus mariqueter. Taxonomy (NCBI): domain Eukaryota; kingdom Viridiplantae; phylum Streptophyta; class Magnoliopsida; order Poales; family Cyperaceae; genus x Bolboschoenoplectus; species x Bolboschoenoplectus mariqueter. The sequence continues at coordinate 1,295,579 of CM075269.1, forward strand.
GAAGTATAATCCAACTAATAAGTTAGGAATTTTATCAAACTTTTTTTTTCTAAAATTTGAATATCCAAATTTCAATCAACCATGCATATTTGCAGAGTCAACAACATGCATGTAGGTACTAAAAAAAATAATCACCCGGGAAGCAGATTTCAAAACAAATTCCTTCAAAAAAGAGTGTCATGATGTGTGTACTTTCTATGTGTGTTATTGCATAATATTATATTATATTATATTATATTATATTATATTTTATTTACATCCTTGTAATAAATCATGTAGCTTTTTAATAATGTTTTGATAAAATGGCCTGGCAATCTCATGCCAACTTCAAGAAAAGGAAAAAGAAAAAAGAAAATGGATATCAATCAAGCTGCTCCATGTAATGCTACAAGAGAAGCGACATAGAAAATCCATAAACTAAAATCTAAAAAGTACTAGAAAGAACAAAAACAAACAAAACTATCATACTATCAGGAATGGTTCTAACTGGTGCAAACATGTAACATGTATGGTCACATGGTGTTGCACAAAAAAAATAGCTTCTGACTAGGAAAATATATTGTACAATGGCATTGCAAGTATGGTTATTTGGCATGTAGGAAGAGAGCACATGCAATCACATTTGTGGATAGTATCACATCCGTATATTTTTTTAGTGTATTACATGAAACTATTGTTGAAATCCTCAAATGTTATATTTATTATGTTATTTTCTATTTCATTATATTGCTTATATGATTAATATCACACTACACATATTTTCAAAAACAAATGCCATTTTATAAGCCAATATTTCTATTTTTTTTTCCCTTTATTTGACAACTTCAACTCAAGTTGGAATAACGAAATAACATGTTATTTCAATTAGTACGTGATACCAAACATAGAATAGTGTGATAAATAGTTTATTCTATTGTTCGATCAAAATGATTGATTAATAGAAGAAGGCAATTTTTGCGTAACGGAATATATAGCACTTTCTAATTGATATTTTACCAAACGATAATTTTACTTTTTCCAATAATACAAAAATAGCACTTTTTATGTGTTATTCAAATAATATTATTTTATCACTATTTTTTTTCTTTTATGTGTTATTCAAATAATATTATTTTATCACTATTATTTTTTTTTCTATGTGAAAAATATTATTCTAGTTTTATTTTTTTTATTTGTCAAATAAACTCTTGACAACTATTATTATTTTGACAATCTTGATAACGGATTTTCAAATAATTTTAAAAAATCTTAAAAATAAAAAATTTATAAATATATTCTTCAACTTATAGATTGACTATGTTTTAAATTTCACAAAAATTAAGTATTATTTAATATTTCATCAAAAATAATTAAAATTACATGATAGTTACAACGGTCTGTATTTTAACGGTCTTTAATAGAATATCAAATAACCCTTAAATTATATAAAATTTGAAATATAATCAATTTATAAGTTAAAGAATATCTTTATCAATATTTTTTTATTTTTGAAAATTTTTAAAAATTATTTAAAAATTAATTATCCAGACTGTCAAAATAATAATCCTCAAAAATCCCCTCCCAAAAAAAATGCATGAAGCGGAAAATTTTTTTCGTATATATCAATGAATTACCCTCATCGAGGTTTTAAAAAAAAATGCAAACTATAAAAAATGTATAAAGGTTCATGCACTCAATGAAACACAAAAAATATGAAATCCAATGCAAATGCGCCAGAAACAAGAAAACATGTCTCGGACTGATTTAATCGTTCTTGAAAAAAGAAAATTATTGATGGCTGCTTAAAGCAATAAAGCATGTCTAGAAACAGCATATTTTATTCAAATTTAATGAAAGGAATCTTTGATTGGCTAAGTAATTTAAAATGTAATTGTACCGAAATCTACATAAAAAAAAAAGAGTAATGTATTACAGAGAGCATATGCTAACGTTACAAACATAAATGCCTCTGAGAAGCCAATATTTTAATTATTAAAAAATTATGAAGTCAGAAATTAAGATCATTGCTTTTCAAGAGGAAAAATGTTAATTAATTTCACAAGTTCTTTTTACTATCAAATGTCACAATCTATTTTTTTTTCAATTATACTTAAAACTTTGAATTTAAATATTGAATATAAAATATTATTTTTTTATTAGATGCGTCCGTGTACTATTTTATAATTTCTTATGATTTTTTAAATTCATTTTTATATTAGATCAAGATGTTAAAAAAATAAATATATTAAAATCAATTATCATATTTAGTTAAATTTGTTCACTTGATATAATATAAAATAAACTCTAGAAATTATAAAATTTTATTATAATATCTCACGAATGTCAACAAAATTAATAATTTACATTTGATATCTTAATTTCATACTTCATATTTCAAAGTGTAAATAAAACAAAAAAAATGAGATTGTTGCAATAATATCACTCTATTATCATCAAATGCATCATCGAGATAAAACAAAAAAAAAAAAGAGAAATATAGGAAGGCTCACACACTGAATAGTGAATAAACAAAAAAAAATGAGAAATCTAATAAAAATGCGCCAGAAACAATAAAATACACAAATCCAGTCATTCTCGAAAACACAAAAATTAATGATGGCTGCTCGGAGCATGTCTAGAAACAGAAAAATTTATTAAAATTTAATCCAAGGAATCTCTGCTTGGTTAATGAAACCGCTTGTAATTTAGAATAAAATATCTCAATTGCATCGAAATCTTCACAAAAAGATTAATGTACTATGGTAATGTAAACAATGGGAAGTTTCCAAAAAAAGATAAAAATAAACACTTAGTTACACTTGACCAATATGAAAGATGTCTTTCACACATTTCCCCAAGTTTGATTCAATCAATACATCATGCATACATGCATGCAATCTTTGAATTTCAAATCGTTTTGTTTCCGTTGTGGGTCAATAATCTATAATAATAATAATATTAATGTTTAAGTACGTTATTATTGTGCTATAATATTTAACAATAATAATACGCTATAGTAATTATTGTTTATATATAATAGCGAAGAACAGTGTTCCGAAAAAAATACCGTTTATCTATAATATTATTTATATTTTATATGCAAATTAGTTTATGATCATATTTTATATATAATAAGAAATTAATAACAATTTTTTTACGACGCAGTGAAATATGCTCCATTTGATAGTTATATATTATTTTATGGACTAAGCAACAAATAATTTAGATTTATGGAGCTTCAACCAATTCAACTGTTCAGGATCTCTCGCATGCGCTTTCAAATTTGCAAAACCTATGAGCACTTCATTAATAAACTCATTTTTTAGTAGAGGTGACAAAATCCGATCCGATTCAAAGGATCTACTCAACTCATCCAGCTCAAAATTTTATCTGATTGGAATTTTTTGGAAAGTTGAGCTTATCCGAACTCGATCTTATTCGACTCGAGACAATTCGAGATCTGAAGAAGATTATAGTTAGACAAACCGAAATCTGACCTAATCCAACCCGTGACCCAATAGTTCTTTGAGGTCAAACTGACCCGATCCGACACAAACCTGATTTGAACCCATCTGATACCATTTTAAAAGTACTAAAATTCACTTTAACCCAAATGACCCGTATATCTGCCCGACCTGAACCCGACATGACCCGGAAATTTTAGAGAGTCAAACTAACCCAAACACGACCCAATCTAATGTGTCCAAAATCCAAACATGAGCTAATATAGGACGATTCAAAATCCAACTCGACGGGACTTATGACCTGTCAATTTTTTGAAGTCAAATTGATCCCACCCGTCCAATTGTTATCTCTCTCTAATAAACTTGTAAATATTCCAATGGTGATTAAGAGTTGACAATTACTTTTTTTTTTGGAATAAAAATTCATGATGCATGTCACTCAAAGCCCAAGTATAACACTGGAATTATTGTTTTGTCTGATGGATTGCCAACCAAGAGCTAAAAAAAAATGCATTCATGCAAAGATTCCTTTGTTTTCTACAATATCTTAAATTCCTACTAATACTATAGTGAAATAGGATATGAAAATGAGTGGTGAGTAGTTATTTTGTATTATTTTCCCTTTTTAGCTCGTATGTGGAAAGTAAACATTCTGAAATCTGATTTTAAATCACTGGCTTTATGGTTAAAATATGAGTAAATAAAATGTTTTTTTATAGTGATATCTGCACTTCTTATCCGCACCCCCACATATTTTAAATTATTCAACATAATTTTTAATTTAAAATTTGAAACATATATTTTAAAAAAATAGATGTACTTAATATTGAGTACAATTAAGGGATGTCAGAATAATTTCTCTTTTTTCTTATTATTCTTTCATTTTGGTGATACATCAAGAGGTATTTACATGTACAAGAACCCAAATTTATAAGCATGTACTACTAGAAAATTTTAGATTATATTTGGTACTAGAAAATTTTAGATTATGTCCTAGTAGATCTTTTGTAATGTGGCTTTTACACAAATAGAAATTGTTAGTATTGCCACTTTTTTCCAAAGAGGAAAAAAATACAAAACAAAGGTTCCATTAGAAAAATTGTTACATGAAGACAAAAAACCATTGTATTATGCTTACCCTAATTCATGAACTCCAGCTCACTACCCTCTGATCAGACATAAAACAACATGCAATCTTGATTCTTTTATATATTTAGCCATATAATTGCATGTTTTTGTTAGTGAATATGACATTAAAACTTGTGCACATAAACTCACTTGGTTAGTCTAAAATCAAATTGCCTATTCCATATTAACAACTAAAAATTGCTTGCTTTTTACCTTTTTTTTTAAAATGAAGACTATATAATTAACAAGAACAAAATCTTAAAAAAAAAGAAATCAAACTCGTGACTTAAAATAACTGCAAACTATATTTGACATAAGCAAACTAAAAATTAAAATAATTCCACTTTTAGAAAATATTCAAACAAACACCCATATACATTGTTACACAAGCTGCCTTCTATTATATGTATCTTCATGCACAAACACAGGGTCGGTGCTCTGAGGCGGGACCTGTGGGACCCCCATGGCTATACCCTGATTGACCTGTGGAGCCCACATCGTCTTCGAAGATTCAATCGTGATGTAGTACACCAACCCCAGTGTGACGGTGGCAAGAGATAGAATAGCTGCAGCGACGAATACACCCGGTTTTACCACAAGGCAGTAGTAGCCATAGCTAATATTATCATCATATCTTCGGTCATTTAGAGCAGCCGCTCCTAGTAATAGAAGAAAGCCTATCACAAAGGTAAACCTATATTGATAAAACAAAAGAGAAATAAGGTTTTTCATTATTTGAAAAGACAATAGCTACCAGTAAAATAGAAGAAGAATATACAGAGCCAAGTATGACTTACCCAATGTCATAAAACTATGTATGGACAATATTTGTTACAAGGTGCCAAATTACGACCCAACCTGTTTGGTCTAAGACAGATCGAGGGTCAATGGATTGGGTACAGTTCTTGAATTTCTGACCCATTGCAGATTGGATTCGTTCACAATTCAAACCAATGGCCCTCTAATACACATCCAATAGCCCTGCCATTGCACTAGTTACTCTATTGATATATGTTCCATACTTTTATAATAAAATATTTAGCTTCTAACTTAAATGGGCAGGTTGGTTCAACTTGTGAACTTTCCAGGTCAGGTATAGGACCTTGCGTTCTTGCCTCATCAACTGTCAGGTCGGATCTGACACATACAAAAACAATGTAAAATAATGTTACCCAATCCAACCCAACTCATTGACGCGCCTAATTTGTACATAGCTAAAGTTTCTTCCATAATTTTTTCGATAATACTAAACTTTCTTTAACAATACACAAGATGTTTTGCCTCATCCAGTCTGACAAAAATACTAAATTAATACATAAAACTTGACAGAATTGACAAAAATGCATTTGATAGACTTTGACAAATAAGATGCAATCAAGTCACAAAACAGACTGACATTAATCAGTTGGAAGTGGATTTTGTGGACTTCTTGGCTTCTCTATTCAACTCAATTCGATAGTGTTAAAACATATATCTCAACACATATGCCATTCATGTGAAATATATCTTTATTTAACTCAGGAAAAAAAGGAACATGGCTGAAACAAATTCAGATGAGATTATAAAATCAATTAAGATTGTAAAATGTATTCTCACTACTTTGATGATATTGTTGCATGTACATTCGAGTTGCTTAGTGGACTGATAGGTAGAGAGAAAAGTTTTTCGGAGGCCACATTGTAAAAACTAGGACAGGCTGACTTGGCAGTTGGAAGATGCACTTCACAAAAGCAATGATGCGAAGAAAAAATGTGGGGCATAGGCAGGAAGTTGACGGCTACATCCAAGCAGGAGAAATGCTAGTAAGACCTGTACCAGTAAAGAAGCATAAAGAAGCAAACCGAAATGGTAGGTACAGAAGTAGGTGATACTGCAAATAAATAGAGCAGATGATTGATCATATTAAATAGAGAACTGGACGATACAGAAGCAGGTCAACTACTAAAAGTGGAAGAAGGGAGAATCGAGAAAAGGAATTTTTGTTTTGTCTATGTAATACGCAAATGAGGTTTAAAAATTAAAAGCACATGATTGATCGTAGTAAAAATGGACGTGTGATAATGAACTGAGGACTGGATTTTACATACGTGTAAGAGATGTAACAGGCAAAAAGAGGAGGGTGTAGATCAGTGGCACGAAACAATGGGTGTACACACAAGGATTTCAATAATGAGAAATCAGTGATACATAAAACCGCTTCTATTGACAAAAAGAAATGGGAATGTATTTGCAAAACAGCTGAGTACCATTTAACAAAAAAAAAATGAACTGCTGAGTGCCAGCAACTGCATGCAACCTGTTTTGTATAGTTTGAATTCAAACAGTGCTAAAACTAACACTATTTTAGAAATTCGGACTTTGCGCCAACGCACAAGAGTTTAATTATGGGTAAGGGTATTTGAGGGCATATCAATTAATTCAAAACATAAAACTTGAAGGAGAAGATTCAGGTTCGAAATAAATAGTACAAATTGACTTTTCAAACAGCATCTGAAAGACACACAAGTATGACTCGATTGTTAATTAACATTACAAAGTTGTGAATTACAGAAAAGCAAACACTTCCTCAGTAATCATTAATCAATAGTAGTTTTTTAAGTATTCAGATATGACTATTTGAGAAAAGAAGAAGACAATAAGTATACAGATATGTGTTACTTATTGCTTACTATATTTGGTTTACGATTGCAGGGCCACTCCTGACCCAAATCAACAGGTGGTCCCAACCCAACCTGTCCCAGTTTAGGCTGCCTCCATTGCCCAGATGGTTTGATGGTCAGGTATGAACAGTTTATCAACTTGCTGGCAGTTTCTACTCCGTTCAGATCTGCTGGCAGGTCCCGTTAAACCTGACCGTCTTATGCTTTATTTTGTTTCTTTAAATCAAGATATAATACTCCCAATTGTCCATTGTGGAGATATAAAGAAAGATCATTATTGTCTCCATAACAAGGCAGAAATTGAGTGTAACTTTGCAATTCTGACTTCAAGAGTCGATCAGATGTTATGATATCCAAATACATAATCACATTGGAACACTAGCCAGGTCAGACACTGGTCAATATATGACCCACTAGTAGGTCAGACCCAACCTGTGCTGGATTATTCTCATGTTCTCTCTAAAGGACAATAAAATGGATGGAATTTACACTATTAGTTTCTTTCCTTAAAGGGCTGCAATAAAATGCAATCAATCCAAACCATTTTCCCCATAGGATGTCAGATAAAACTTTGTTTAAGTTTTTTTCGCTCAGTAGGGAGTTAGTGCAAAATCACAATCAGTTTGGATAATAACTCAAGCTGAATTCTGGTAACTGAACATATTTCATCTTCTCTAAGAATACAAGATTTATTATCCAAATCAAAGGAATACATCTGAAAATATAACTTGTAGGTCTCCTAGTAGTTCCGTCTCATTTTAGAGAGAAAAAGAGACATGCAAGCTTACATGCCAGTTTTATGATTTTAAATTTTCTTAAAATAGCAAATTACTGTAAGAATAAACAAAAGTTATAAGAACTTGACCTAATCATCAAATTTAGTAAAAACCATGAAAGAATAATATATTTTTGAATCAAACAGTGCACATACCAGGATATGATGAAGCATATGAGAGCATTGGTCCACCTGAGGCCTGACGTGGCGGGCCGGGTCTTGCAACAAAGGCACCCGGCCACAGAGTTTATAATGATTTGAGCTACTAAAAGAGATAGAGCAGACACAAACCCTAGAACCAATGCAGGGCTTCTAGGGTATACGCACTGTCCTGACTCCATGACAGTCACATCTTTTATCTGCAAAAACACATGCATGCACACACATTTACACACAACAAATTAGGATAGGCAATCATTGTAATAACAAGATAGGCATGTAGATAAATAATTGACCGATAATATGTTATGAGATCAATCTGACAGAGTAAATGTCATTTTTCTATTTTAATAAATCTTTATCAACTTCCATGTATGGTATACAACACTTTACATAAGCTCTAACTTAACAGTAAATATATATGTTAAATTGATGCTAAATTTGATAAGACAATCAGTGTGGTTTAGATATTGATTTTTTTTTACCTTCATTTAAGGCCAAGTTCAGTAATAATTTTGGGGTAATTATTAAATCAAGGGTTAATTGATGAAAAGTTAAAAATTGTATCAAACTGAGGCCTAATGATATCTTGGCCCTAATTTTGGCATGTCGTAACTTTGTAAAACAAATCAACCTAACAATGGTGATGTCAGTGTGGTGAGTACCACCGGTTTTAACGGCTAAATTTGCAAATTGTATGACTAAGTAATGGTGTAGTAGTGTTAAAGTATCACCTTTAGCCCAATTTGAAAAGATAAAAAAAAAAAGCAATTTTTCTTTTCATTTCTTTTTCAATTTTTGTTCATTCTTGCTAATTTCACAACTTATATTGGGTTTATATATTTGGACTAAACTACTTATTAAATCAGTTATAACATATCAGTGCTTACAGACAATAATTGAACTAACTGTTGAATTAGAGAAACCAGACCTAGAAAAAATAACCGAAAAATAACATGAAAGAGCAGCAGCAATTATTCAATAGCTGCAGCACGACATAAATTTGAAAAATTACCAGAAGATCTACATAGGGGGAAAGGGCAATCTCTTTACTGATTTGGAAAAACCAAGAAAAGGACAATAATTTTCAAACAACCACAAAATCAACCGATACTAAAACCAAAGAACCTTCAATTCATCCGATTAAAGAGACAGAATCTTTCAAAAAATAACACAGAGAGAGAGAGAGAGAGAGAGAGAGAGTTACAGTGACTTTGGTGGCTTCACCAGCGATGGCGAGAGCAGCAGAGAGAATTCCGAGAAACCCCACCACAGCACACACGACCTTCACCCTTCTCTCCATTTCTCCTCCCCTCCCTCTCCCTCTCTCTGCTCTTGCGAGGAAGTAGAACGCGTCCGAGTAAGAACCGGCAAGTATGGGTTCCTTCTTTGCGAATATTTTCTCATTTTTTAATTGTATAAAATTGAGGCGATCGATTAGAATTGAGTTTCTCTTCTTCAAGTTGTACGGAGAAAATTTCATACGAATCTGAACCGTACATTTCAGATCGGACATCTGTGATCAATCATGCTATGAATCTGCCTGCCTGCCCGTTCTCACCGAAGCATCAGGTTTTATATGGAACGTCGGATTTAAAACGAACGGTCCAGAAAATCCGAACTTCCTCTAAAATCATTTCAATTTCAGAGGAGTCGAATGCGAGCGATCAATTGACAGTTCACAAGAAAGCCGCGGAGAGCCTGAGCCGAGATTGAGATCTATCTCTATAGAAATAATTATTTCACTTTTTTAGTGTCTATGACAAGTGGGGTCCATGTTTTATCATCTCGAGTGTGCCGCGTGCATTCAAGATTGTGCCTCATGAGACACAAGTGTTGGACAAGTTAATACTTTTATTGTATGGTGACCACATTTGACCCGTTTGTCTGTTCTATTGACTATAGAGTGATGGTGAAATTATGGAATTACGTGCAAGAAATCTGATCATTACTGACGAATTCGTATAATCCGACCAATTATATTAAAATTCGTATAAAATAAATCTAAAAAAAATTTAATTCACCCGTCCATACTCACAGAAAGCATGGACTAACCAGTTAATAAATGAAATAGATGAGAATATTCCAAATACCATACAATATTGTCACCTTACGCCCACAAGTCAGTTTTATGTTTAGTTGAGCAATTATATGCTAATTTTCATGATTAAAAAAACTTATCTATAATACTATTAATTCTCAAACACGTTATTATTATGTTACAGTGCTTAGCAATAATAATGCGTTATAGTGACTCGAAATTTTTTTCTCCTCCGATGACTTTTTTTTTTCAGTTTTTGCCATATGCTTAAATGCGTTACTATTTCGCAATACTTAACAACAGTAACACATAATAGTGATCCGATAATTTTTTTTTATTTTTCATAAAATTATATAAGTATATCATGTTTTCTTTTCCTATTGATTAGGATTGTATAATTAATTTAACAAATTTATTTAAATAATTTCGTACGAAATTTGATAAGTTAATAAACCTACTTATTTCTTTTTTTTGTATAAATAGATTTACTTTTTATGTTTTAGACAAAAATTAAATTTATGGTTTGATTTGATTTTTAGATCATATCCTCTCTTTTTTATTTATTCTTGCAGTTGAATTTTGAATTATAAAAAATTTTATGAAGATTTTTGCCTTTATCAATTATATATGTGAACTAGAAATAGTAGTAATTATATGGTAAACTATGTATTTTTTTTCACTAAATCTAAGTCAACTTAATTGTGTTTATTTCTCTAACACACGAACTCAATTTTTTTTTATACTATTCATTTTAGCTGATAAGTTGGTATATAAATTAGGTGGTTAGGAAACTGTTGTCTAATTATATTATTTTAAATTATATATCAAGTCTAATTCAGTTTTTCTCGATTGTAACTCTTATTTCTCCATTTTTGCACTAGCTGAGTGATATATGAAGTCTATAATGTATCACTGTTAGACAACGATATTGATACATAATAGCAAGATATGATGAAAGGAAAAAAGCAAAAAATGAGATAAAGTGCATGAGAATAATGTAGTTGAGAATTATTGTGGAAAATTCAATTTATCATTATATTAGAATAACAAATTTATTGTTTAAATATCATATTTTAATTTGTTTAATGTTTCGTTAAGTTTTCAAAAGTAATATTTCATTTGGATTCAGCTTAATTTTGATTTTTTTCCCCTCTCAACTTTTAGTTTTAAATTTTATTTCATCTAATTTTAGTTTGTTTTTAAAATTTATATTAAAAATCAAGATCAACTTAAAAAACTCTTTACTCACTTTGGTCATATTTGGTTAAGGCATAAGTGGAAAATAAGTCTCTTATACCCCGCTTAAAGAGTCAAACATGCATAATTTAAGAAGTCATAAGGGGAAATAAAGAGAAATTATAGCTCCATAATTTAAAGAACCTCCCAAGGTGGAATAAATTATTCCTCGAGTTATGAAGCCACGGGTCCCACAATTCATGACAAAATTATTTTTTATTAATAATAATATTATTATTAATATTACATTTATTATTATTCTTATTATTATTATTATTATTATATTATTATTATTACATTTATTATTACTATAATTATTATTATAATTATGTTATCATTATGCTTTAAATATTATTATTTTAATTATAAATATTTGATGATTATTAATAATTATTTTATTATCATTATTATTATTATTATTATTGTCATTATTATTATTATTATTATTATTATTATTATTATTATTGTCATCAAATTAATTTTATTATGGACATTGTTATCATTATTTATATATTTTAATATGATAATAGTAACACAAGTATTATTTTTATTTTAATCTCCCACTGACTCAACCAAACAAGAATAGCTTATGATGAAACCATTTTACATAAGAAATTATGCTTCCATAATTTTACACCCCAATCAAATATGGGCTTTAAGTTTTAGTTTTATTATATTTTATTGGTAATGAGAATATGTATTAAATTGATTTTTTTGAAATGTAACAAACCTTTTAGTAGTATATTATTTTAAATCCTATAGATTATTTTGTTATTATTAAATTGGTTTAATATATTAGACTGCTTCTAAATAATAAAATTTTTTGTTATTATCATGTGATGAAGTTTTTATAAAATCAATTTTATTTGTGAAAATATTACATCTGTAAATAATTGGATCGAATAATTTTGTATATGACGCAACAGAGCGCGCAAATTTTCTATTATTCTACAATTTTAAAAAAGAAAGCAAAGAGGACTGATGAAGTTGACACAATAATTTCTATCCTCGGCTCAGTCATTACCATAACATATCGAGTCATTTGCTATTAACTTCTTCAAAAATTGACACAATAATTTACTGTCATATAAAACTTTTTAAAACTTAAAAGCAACACAAAGTACTTAAACTGCAACATAAATCGCAACTATAACAAAATTATAACAAATGAAAAACAATATGAAAAAAAAATGTGCGGAAGCATGTGAGACATCAAACCTAGTATTAATTAAAATGAAATCAACCAAAGAAGCTGATGTTGATTAATTAACCTCTAGGAAGAAAGCAAAAAGTTACAAAATTGTGGGAATAGAATCTGCTCCCCCCCCCCCCCCCCCCCCCCCCCCGCCCCAAAAGCCCTCTTAATCCATTTATAGGAACAAAATGATGAACCAACACACAAAAAATACAAAAAAAAAAAAAGACAAAAAAGAAAAGCTGAAAAGAGAGAAAGACAACCAATGAAGCCAACATGAAAAAAGAACAACTTTTGGAGACTTATTTGCTGTCTATGCCATGCTATAGAAGAAGCCCGGGAGGGAGAGCGGTCCCGGCCACGAAAAGCTCCTCGGCCGTGTCTAAAGAAAGCCTCCGATGGTCTCACCAGTCAATCTAAGCCGGATGACTCGAGAGATGATGGACAGAAGAAGCCTACAATTCCCGAACCACCTCCGGGTACCTCCATATGAACCGCCGCGTGAAAGTTCGCCGCCTCTGGATAGCAGCTTTGGCGGCGGAAGCGACGCAAGGGGTTCCCTTTCGACGCTCCTCCTCAAGTTTCTGATTAGTTAATTGAATAAATGTCAGAATATATATCCCTTTCAAATTTCAATAAAAAAAATGTATGTCAGAATAGATATATATAATTGTATGAATAAGCTATGTATCTATGTTGTAATAATAATCCGATTCAATTATTATTATATATATATATACATGCATTAATAATATTTGTCACTTATTTTTTGGATGCTGAGTAGTTGTAATGTTGGTACCGTTTTTCTTCTCTCTTTTCTTTGATTCTTCCCTTGTATTGGTTTTGAACACTTCCAAATAGGAAAAAACTTGGCTCGTGATTTTCTGCTGCGTAACATAGCGCACGGATAGATAGATTATTAAGGTGTTTTTTTTAGATTTGTTTTGTACGAATTTTAACGCGATCGGACGGATATCATGTTGCACTGCACTAAGGGTTTTTTGAGATTTGGTTTGCAGAAATCTTGATGTGATCGGACAGATATCATGCTATATTATACGGTGTAGCGCAGCAGAAAATATGAATTCGAAAACTTCTATACATACATACTATATGGCTCTTTCTCAAAAAAAAAACATAAAAAAAAGATAACAAAAAGAAAAAATCTTTTATTGTCATAATAATTGACTTCGGTTTAATTGTCCTGTGGGGGAATTTCTCTACAGATTGGACATCTGATACTTGAAGTTTATGATTTCTTGAACTCATCCTTCGAGTCAACAAAAAGCAAAACAAACTGTTACCAACTTGATTGTTATATTATATATATGTCGAATAACATGCTTATTAATTTTCTAAATTTCCTAATTTTTATTTCAATTTTTCTTGAAAAAAATGTTTAAAAAATTTATATCAAAATAAGCATTGTGAAATAATCCCTCATTACATTAAATAATAACTGAGGGATTATTTCAACATGTAGAAAATATATAATAATGGGAGAGAAATGCTGTAGAAAATATTTCAACATGCATTGTTAAGGAGTACTTCCAAACAACATGGCCATTTTTGTTTTGGTATGATTTTTTATCGCCGATGATGAAATAAGATTCTAATTTTTTTTTTTGCTTCAAAGATGGATGGGAAAATGGTTGGAATAGTACCAAGATTTTAAAATTTTAATGCAGCCATCATGAATTGAACTTCTTTTTTAGTTTTGTGATTTACAACATAAATAAGGAAAATTGACTTGGTTGCAGCCCAACCTCCCTTGATAGCGATTCTTCGTATGAGAGATTACGAGTTCGAAATCTGAATGTATTTCTTTGTGAATTTTTAGAATTAAATGATTTGATCTTTATTTTTAACTCAAAAAAATATTGTAGAAAATAATAGACTAGAGAGATTTTGAAACCATCTAAACTGGAAATCTATAATTATATAAATCCTCAGGAAATATTACTGTTCAGCCACAATACGAGGACAGTGTTCCGAGAAGATTACTATTCATACACAGCAACAAAAAAACAATGTTCCGAAAAGATACTATTCATCTACAATACTATTCATATTTCATATGCAACTAATTAATGATCATATTTCATACATGATAAAAAAAAATAATGGCAAATATTTCACAGTAATGCGAAGGACACACTCCAATGTGTGAATTTTGGAAGACAGACATATTGAGAATAAACTTGTGACCTTGCTACAAACTTAAATCTAGTTGGAACTGGAGAAAGAAGTTCTTCTCTCTCTCTGTTTTTTTTTTTTTTTCTTTTATTGTACACGCTTTGCTATCGACAAAAACTTGGAATTTATGTCAAGCGAAAAAGAATTAATTTTAGGTCAAAGTGTCTATTGAGCCCTCCTTTTTACCATCTATTGAGACAATAACAAAAACCAAGTTTATCATTGTTTGCTTTTCTGAATATCACAATACCGAATTATTTTTCCCAACACATATTTACGCTAGACATTTAAGTTGTACTTTTATAACATAGAAATTAAGTTATATGTACTTGAAACTTGCAAATTTTACTTTCCATTTAATTTGGAATTAAATTTTACAGAAAAATTATTACAAGAAATTTCATCAGTAAACTAAAATAAAAGAATTTAAAGATTTTGTTTAAATCTCAAAATGTATACAATAAAAAAAATATTGTTTTACTATTCATAATGTTATTAACATGTCCCAAATATTATTCTTTTTAAAATTCTATCAGTTGAAAAAAAAATTAAAAACCAAACATTGTAAAATATTCACATGTACAATAAGATTTGCTATTGAAAGAACAAAGGTTGAAAAGACGGAGTAGAAATACAAATGACAGAAAAAAAATGAAAAATAAATATCCTCAATATGAAATTACATATTTATTGACATCAAAAAAATTGACTAAACAAAAATTTCTATTATAGGACTTAGGTCACGTTACAAACTAATTAGGTCTTGGTATACCAAAAGTTTTCTCAATTTAATACAAGTGGTATTTGCCAATAGAAAAATTAAATTATTTCTTCATTAGCATATCAAAAAAATAAATAAATAAATAACATACAACATGCATGATTTGAAATTCTCCAACAACCTAAATCGTTGACCATCCACTCCTAATTTTCTTATTAATTATTTCTTCATTAGCTTTACTCTAATAATCAGTAAGGCTATCCTATCCTTATAATAATTAATATGGAAAATCCTAACAAAATTATCAGCATAGGATCTTCAAATTGTTAGTCAAATGTGGTTTGTAAACATTTCTTTCTTTTTGCAATTCGGATATAATATTTCGTCTTAAACTCTTGCAAAATGAAATGATAAAAACTTAATTAATTGATAGTTCAAAAAATTCAATCTACGAATTTTACAAATAATATATATCTTTGAATTTGAATTAATGGGAAGCCAAAAAAGCGCACCTATCTTTTCTTTTCTTTTTTTTTCTTTTTTCCCTTAGCGTGTCCAAAATGCTGATCCGACCTTTACATTTCCAAACTTTTCTTAACAACACAAATTTGATTAAAAAGACCATTTTACCCTTGCAAATATTTTGTTGACATTTTTCCTTTTCTCATATTTATTCATTTAAACACTGTTCAAATTCACCCCTTTGTGTAAGAGCTATAAAAACAAATGCCATGCACATGCCCAGACAGACATGTACCATATGCTTAACAAAGAAAAGCATTTTTAGAGCGAAGAAAAGAAATGAATATTTGAGAGAATGAAGTATATCCCATGATTATAACACATTTTACAGCCTTACAGGTCATATGATATTTGGAAAGTTGGCCAGATAATTCATGATTATGCTTTATGCCGCATGAATTTTCATTATTTTTCCCAATTTACAGAGGGGAAAGTGATACTTTAAGGCCTTGAAAGCGTACCTTTTTAATGTTTTTAACCAACCCAATCAATGAATGAAGGAACATAAAATACATAATGCTAGTTTCAACTTTCAAGGAACAAACAATCTAATATATCATTTGCAACAATCAGGTGTTGATGAACCAACCAATTGTAGGACACAGAAATTAAAAAAAAAAAAAACAGTCAAGTATTACCATAACAAAAAAAGGGTTCGAAAGCTATAAAATCGAGGAGGAACCAGAGAGAAGAGACTTAGATTCAAGAGGAAAACCACACTGGATTAGTATAGTGACCTATATTTAGACAAAAAAAAACCTGATCTCAAACTTTTGAAACGGAGATCAAGGTCTGATGCACAAAAACTTTGCGGAACAAGGATCCAACAAAGTTGTCAAATTGTATGGCATAAAATGTTAACAACACTAAACCAAAAGGCAACACTAGGAAATTTAAGAAGAACACAAAAACCAAAACTAAAACATCTCAAGAAATGAAAGAAGAAGTTCAAAAATCAAAACAAAATCCTACAAAATATTGGTCACTTCTGAGGCAGCGAGTTTGGCTTGCAATTCCTTGACTTTCCCATACAACTCAACTTTCTGTTCCTTGTAGCTCTGTATTAAGAAATCCTTCCCTTCTATCACTTCCCGCAACTCACCAACCTCTTTCTTCAAATTCTCCATTCTCTTCTCCATTACAGCATACCTTGCATCCATCTCTTCTATCCCGTTATCAGCATAAAACCCGTTACCATTTATAAACCCATTTGAACCTGCAACACAACGATCCACAACAATTTTTTGCAACCGTCGGATCTCCCGATCAGACTCAAACAAATCCCGATTCGCCGACTCAAGCTGGGCTTGCAAATTTGAATTGTGAGCAAGTTGAATATTCAGCGAATTTTGGAGGTCCGAGATTTGGGATTGCATCTCCATGACCATGTCATCCCGCCTCTTTAGTTGTGACCTAAGTTTCTGAATAACCTCTCTCTTGGAGTAGATATCAGATCCAGATTCTGAGAAACAGGGGGAGCCAGAACTGTTAGAGTACTGGTGCGGTTTTCGAGGCGGCTCAAGCCGGTCAGGTGAAGTTGTCCACATCACGCCACCATTGTCGATACTGTTTTCGATCCCAACTCCATTGCTTGGTAATACACCTGACTGGAGTTTTATAAGGGGAAGGGTTGGATGAGGGTCGTGCACCATACCTGGACCCTGATGCAGGCTTGTTTCCTTTGCCAGAGAGGCCGAAGGGACTTGCTTGACATCAGATCCATCTCCTGAAAAATTGCAAGAAACACGATATATTATCAAGGAATTCAAGAAAGTTTTTCTTTGATTTTATGAATATTTGAACCAAAAATTTTCTGTTTGAAAACAAAAGCCCATTGATTTAACAGACAAAAAAAAGGTAAAAAGACCAGGCTTGAAATTCCAGCTGCAGTTTTAAAATTACAGTCACACACTCACACTCACAGTTGCAGGGATAGAGGGTTTATGAGGGTTTTTCAAGTGTTTGTGCGATGTAAAACTGGGTGTTTCAGTAATCAATGAAAGCGGTGGGTTGGTGGTGTCTTGCACCACTTGTATCTAAGAAACAGAAAAAAAAAAATAGTCCAGACTTTCAAACTGCGGCCATTGGTATTTTCCAGAAAACCAGATGGGACTTTAAAGTTACAGACAAAGCTTGAAATATGTGCCATTTACATTTTTTAAACACTGGCCAGAGTTTTAACTCCATCTTTTCCAGTTTTCAATATTTTTTAATCTGACTGCATGTCTGCTAAATTTGGCCAGTTTTGTTTCCAAACACAAGGTTGTTCCTGATTGAATCATGTTTCTAGGTTCACTTGAAAGCTCATGACACCTCATTACAATTAGATAGCGCATTGATAAACGGATTTAGTCTAGCAAGATGACTGAATTTTAAGTCCGAAGTCCCCATTCTTCCACAAATCAGCATTGAATAATAAGTTTATAACTAAATCAATACCAGGGTTTAAGTAGACCTGACTAAGAGTTCCCTCTGCTCAGCTCCAACAACCCAATGAGTCTGTTTGTATTCTCATGTTATTTTCAAAATCAGTGTTCTTGGAGAAGTTCAAATGTTGAATGCAAAATAAGATTAAGAGGCACACTCCCCCTTGGCTACACTGAAGTAACCCTCAGGACAACTAGAATATATCATATCGAAAATTGCCAATATATATATATATATATATAAAGTAATTCTGGGTACTCACCAGAGAAATACATCAATGGAAAAAATAAGGAAACAAAATAAGATGAATAAATGTATACCTGAAATGCAGAAAGAGCATTTATCACTGTCCAGAGTAAAGTAATGGCGGTTTGAGTGCAGTTTACAAGCTCCTCCCTGCCTGATTCCAAAATTGTTTGTCTTGTTTGCTGGAGTTTATAAAATAAAAGAAAGATGTCAAAAAGCAAACAAACTTATAATGTAAACCACCAAATGATTTTTTTCCTATTCATACTAATGCCCTAAATTTTATCAAATACCACCTTAATAGTTCAAATGGGGTTAGAGTTCTTATCACAGCATAGAATATTTATAAGTAATTAAACAGTCCTAAGTGCAGAATGATAAGAAACTATCAAAAGACAAAACCCTGAATTTTGAGGAAACAATAATTGCACAACTGGAGTGACACAAATGTTACAATGACAAGTTCAGAATATTAGAGAGGATGAAACAAAAAACATATAATATAAGGAAATTAAAAGACCTTTTATGGGGGTATTTTGCTGTTTCTTATCAAAGGCATGCTTTAGTTTGCATCCAAGCTGAACTGTGAGAGTACTAAGCAAAACACCTCCTGCAATAAACAACCAATTTGGGCCTTCGACTTGTATATTTGAGTTTGACTTCTCTCTTTGTATAGATCGGTTATGTTTCAGTGTCATCTTTTCTGTAAACTCGACCTAAAGAGCAAGAAGAACATAAATGAAAAAGTGTTTCCTAATAAAACCCCAAGTTAGCCAAAAACATCAGTTACAAATAAGGTACCATTAGAGCATGTCAAATAAGTAGAGATATGAAAGTACAATCCAAATTCAGCCACTAAAAGCCAGCAACACACCACTTATATTACCATTGCAACAGTACCGATAATATTCAATGTAGTATCTAGACCTTTATATTGCAGTCCTTTTTTTTTGGCTGAATATGTTCATGTTCTTTTTTCATTTTATCTTTCAATTATCTTTTATGTCAATATGTTTTTGTGTAGTTACTGGCTTCAACAGAAATCGACAAGCATTCAACTATAAGAAAGGGGGAAAAAGCAGGAATCAGTGCATTTTCTTCTACTAATGTACTCAAAAGAATTCATTTGTATCAGTCAAATTTTCAAGACCTAAGAACTATCGAACTGTTGTAGTATTGAAATAGATATGTCATGTTATGTGCGAAACTCATACTATTGCGATTTCACAAGCCATTGGTCCAATCAAGTGGCATTATATGCAAAATCATGTCATATCAACTAACTATTGATGAAAATTATCAGACTTATATCCTACTAACAGCTACTTGGATTTGATTGACTTACAGAAACTGAAGTCTGACTTACGATAAGGATACTAAGACGATGAAATCAGCTCCTAGGAAAGGATTTATGATTTACAATACAATTGAAAAGAAGCTCTATCTACATTTAGCGAAAGAAAAAGAAAATAAGATGGAGAAGTGGTGAAATCGCCTTTCGATTGTGAAGTTTTCCACCTAAAGGTTTTGTGGCAAAAGTTCACGATCTATAATTAGCTGAGAAGGTGATTAGGTAACTAAAACCTAGAAACCTTCGGAAAAACCTAAGAATTGCTAAGAAATTGATCAAATTTAGTAAAACTAGCTAAGTTAACCAGGATTGAAAGCTGACCTCATTAAACGAGAAACTCTGGAGGCCAATTCGGTACGATTTCGCTCTCAATCGCTTCTTTTTATAACATCCAGCGAATGATTTTCGCTTCTGGCTTACGATTTCTCTCTCCTTCTTCTTCTTTTTCTTCTTTTCTTCCTTTTTCCCTTTTAAAAACTTCGAGAATTTTCTCTTTGTTTGTTTGATCTCTTAATCCCCCTCCCCCCCTTTTTCGCTTTTTCTTTTGTTAATTAAAGCATTGAATGGAACTTAGCAAATAAATGCAATTGAAAATGACGGCTTCTAATTCTAAGTTCTACATCTGTTGCGAGATTATTATTATTGTATTTGATTAAGAATAGAAAAAGTGGAGAGAGAGTGGAATTTCATCGTATATAGAACAATTAAAAATATATATTCAGGTAATTTTTTTTTCTCTCCCCAGAATTTAAAAAATGGAGAGTGAATGCCACTACCGAGCTAGTTTGCAAATTGCAATTAAATTATCAGAAATTATTTTTCCATCCTATACTTTTGAATCTCTTATTTATATATACAAAATATTTATATTAAATAAATAATTTATTTATATATGAATTTATAAGTATTTATAGTTAGTGTAGAAAATATTTATCACTTTTCTTTCTTAGAAATTATAGAAAAATTAAAGTTAAAAATTTTATTACATAAATATAATTATAATTTACATAATTTTTAATCCGAATAATATAAGGTATCATTAGATATAAATATTTTCTAAAAAAAATATAAATATTTCTATAATGCAAATAAGAAATACAATTATCACTCATCTTAAATTATATCTATAAAAAAAATAATTAGATCCTTTTGAATAAACATAGGAGATGGTGGTGTGGAACCTTCTTTAAGAAAATGTAGGAGACACCTAATGACTAACTCTCATTTTGGAAGCTAATTATTAATTTACAAAGGAAAATGTTTGAGAAATATTATCAGTGATTCCGTCACCAATATCGATTTTATTATTCATATAAAATAAATTATTATTTATGTTAATGATTTTATTATGCAATTTATTTTGTATCGTACTTTATTATTCAACTAAAATACCACTAATTTGAATGATGACTCACTTAAATTGAATAATAAAAATATTGTATAAATAAGTTACATAATAAAGTTGATAATATAAATAATAACTTATTTAATCTAAATAATAAAGTCGATATCGATTACGGTATTTATATATCAGCTCCCATTTAAAAAAGGTTGCTTTGGTTCACAAAAATAAAAGAAAAGGACAAATTATTGAAACTAAAAGGTGGAAGAAGAAATTTATACACATCTTTTTTGCATAGTTATGGAATTATGAATACAAAGTGTAATTAATATTTTGTCTTATTTGGTTTAATGAGCTACTAATTTTGAAAAAAAAAGGAATTTCTAAATTTTTTTGAACTATTTGCTTTTGTATATCGTTGCATTTCTATAATTCAGAACCATGCTAAATAACTACAATCCAAATATTCATGCTTCAAATATTCGTTCAATTTCTTACACATCTCATATAAACACTTAGTTATGCCATATGCATATTTTACAATTCTTCAAGATTTTGAAAACTAATTATATTTTTCTATGAGTCTGAAAATTATACCACGATTATATTGAAAATTTCCATTTCAACTCTTCTTTCGAACTTGCTATAATATAATTTAATTAAGAAAAATATTATATTTTATTAATTTAATTCACACTTTGACACCGATAATACTTATCATAAGAATAATAAAATAATAGAAAAGTATCAAAATATAAATAATAAAACAAAATGACAGTACCACGAGTGTCAAATTACCAAATTAAATTGTGTACATACTTCCATCCCGGAAAAAAAAATGACAAAAAAAAAATAAACTTGAACTGGTACACTCCAGTACTGAAAAAAAAGGAGACGTCAACCCATTTTTTAAACTTGAACTTCGAAGTCATCGCCTGTCTTATTAATGCCTAATTTCATTTCCTGAAAGTTGGTCGAGTATTAATTGTTAAAGTCTGTTGGGCCTTAAAATTTGAACCTTGATGGTTACGAGGTTTTTCCAAACTGAATAGAAAAAATTAAGTCCAATGACGAATATATTTTTTGGGATTATTGTAGTGTACATCCAGTAATTAATAAATGTTTAGAATTATTTTACATCTCTAATATAAAACGTTAATTTTGAAAGGACAGTATAGTCATTTTTATGCTATTAGCTAAATTTGGTATCTTATGCTATTAAGGAAAAGTAATATCACAATTACATCTAAATCTTAATTATGTCTAATCTTTATTAGTGCTAAATTAAATAAGGAAAATGTTTGGGATATATCAAAATCGATACCGACTTTATTATTTATATTACATAAGTTATTATTTATATTAACTACTTTATTATGAAACTTATTTTTGACGGTATTTTTATTATTCAACTCAAATATCACTAATATGAATTATAACTCACTTAAGTTTAATAACAAAAAGTACTGTACAAATAAGTTGTATAATAAAGTTGTTAATATAAATAATAACTCATTTAATATCAACAACAAAGTCAATATCAATTATGATATCTGTATATTAGCTCCCGTTAAACAAATATGTCACAGATTGTACATAAAGTCCAATTAAAATACATTCATAGTTCGTTTGTGTGTGCATGTTTTGTGTTTTTCATTAATTTATATCACATTATGATTCTTAAATCACCAAAACATACTTATCACGTCATAAGATTTGTTCTTAATGTGTGTTTGTGTTCATGTTTTTAATCATTTTTGTCAAAGTTATGATCTTGAAATCGCCCAAATTAACAAATAACCTCTCAATAAATGTGTTTAATGGATCCATTTCAATAGTTTGGATTTATAATTTGAAGCTGATTTATTATATTTTTCAATTAAATTCATTAAAGACCTTAATGAGCTAAAGAACACACTAGCTTTACTCCTAACAATTTTATGTTAATATGGTTCCAGTTTGAAAGCAACTGACGTCATAAAAATACATATCATAATATTAGAAAAAATAAACAACTTGTATGAAATGCTACTAGTCAAAGAGAAATAAATAATTTAGTATATAATATGGTTCCAGTTTGAAAGCAACTAATGTCATAAAAAAACATATAATAATATCGAAAAACATCCACCAACTGGGGCAACATTGGCACCTAACTTAGAAGTCAAGCATACTTAGACATTATGTTGCAAGAAATTTACAACTTCACAGTAACATCTATTCTAGACTAATGGAATCATCAAATTAAATGACAATACTTGAAATATCTACAAACTTTCTTTCCCCAAACTAAGCAGATGGAAGAATATTAAGAGCAACTTCTTTCAATGATGGCATTTCCTCCTGTTCGTGCAATGTTACATATGTACCCCCTAATTTTCTCAAAACCTTCCAAGGTCCAGGGTATGACCTACAAAGAAAAAGATGGATCAAAACCAGTAACAAGTGTATGTCGCGATACTATTTTTGAATAGCCATTTACTCCAAATCTAATTTCTTTTACTGCAGATATGTTACATTATTTGCAATTAAACCTAAGATTAATATTATATTTGTAATCTGAGGTTCACACATCTTCACAGTTATCTACACATTGCCTCACCAAATATTTCAAACTATCCTAACTAGTACAGGCTTAGTACTCGCAGTTATGGTGTTAGTACATCTCAATACTGCTCTTGCTGGACCATAATCTTTGCCCAAGGCATTAATCTAAAGTCGATCTACAAGCTTTAGAAATTTCCTACTTAAATTGACACTAACACCCAAAAAAAAAGAAAAATAATGCACTCCCAGAGAGACGAATTGGAAATTTAGTACCTGAAAAGTGTACCCCCTTTGCGGCCTTTGAAATTATGGACATAGTAAACTGTCTCCAATTTAGGAAGAAAGGTTTTAGTTAGTGCAGCTAACTTCGGATAGAAAAATGGTGGATAATCTTTATCACATTAAGGCCACAATGAGATAGTTAGAACATTAATTATTTTTGAAGTAGAGATAATTAGAAAATCATCGCAAAAGGCCCTCAGAAGAGAAGAAATCAGACAAAATGAAAAGTTTTTATGCCTTTCCTCTTAAACCAAGAAATATCTTAAGCTCCAATTCTCTTTAATTTTAATGTCAGAGGAGAGATTTAATTGAGAAAAAGGATACATCCGCTTCTTATCCTATCCAATTCTCCATTAAAGATAATAAGCTTTCGCTCAGTTCCAACAACAGCTTCATTATATAGCTCTTCTACCACAAGCATCTCTTCAAGTATTAGAAAAAAGGAAAAAAGTTACAAACCTGTCTGATAGCATGCATTTGCAGTAAACTGAAAATTCTCATAAACAGTTAACAGGTAAAATTGTACTATTTAACTAATAAGAAAATATTGCAACAAATTAGATGATTAGTCTTGGAGGGTACCATTGACATTGAAATAGGGATAAGCAACAAGGAATAATTCATCCTCTGGCTTAACCCTATCTGACATTTTAACTTTGGTTGTAAACCCGAAATCTTCAAATAATGATGGTTTTGTAAGGTAGTCTAGCTTTAATGAAGATCCTTCAAATGCTGATCTTCTTGCAAATCCAACCTCATTTTCTTCTGGAAAAAACTACAAGAAAAACAGTGCCAAATATAAGTGACAAAATAAAGCAAATAATGCAAAAGAAGTAATGGTAAAAAAAAAGTGCAAAATATTTCCTTTTAGGTTCTAAAAAAATGGTACTTCCTTTTTAAAAATTAATTTTAGATTGAAGCAGTGCTTAGAAAAGGAAACATGCAACTGTGCCAGTACCTGTACTGGTACCGGCCATGACTAGTATGCTCCTGAAATCATGTATAAGGCAAGCATTTATTACTGAAAGATTATTGCCTTGGTAAATGGTCTTGAATGAAAGGTAACAAAAAATGTTCCATAGAATATTTGGACGACTGAAACAATAAATTGACAAAATAGAATAACAAAAATTTTACAATTCTGGTTTTTGTGTATTTTTCTGGAGGTATTAGTCGGTCGCAATATTCTCTAATAAGAAGCAGACTTTCTGTCATTTCAATCCCTCCCTCTCCATCTCCTATTAAAATTACAATTGAAAAAGCAAAAGAAACCTGCATTATTGAAGATATTTCAAAAATCAAATGTTCCTATAAGTCCAATATTAAACTGGATAGTCTAGTACACCTATAATATACCCCTATTGCATTACCTGGAACAGACTCGAGGCTTGCCGTAGGGAATTCAATTTCCTGCAATTACAGAAAACTCGCATCAAATTTCACCACAATATTTTTTTTAAAGAAATATCGGGGACTGAATTGCTAGTTCTCCAAAACCATGGGGTGTAAAGAGGAATACTTAGTATCTCACTTACTAACAATTGTTTCCCATCCTTCAATGCCAAGTCTGTAGCCGCTTTTGCCTGAAATTACTACAAATTAAGCATCAATTAATCAGTTCTTGTCATTAGGATTTTATTTCAAAATATTAAACCTGAACGAGACACACTCGATAATTTGATATAACCATTCAGTTTTGTTTAATTACCTGAAAAAGAAGCTGATCATAATCAGAAGGGAACTTCACATCATACACACTCGATGCGCCGCCTCGTTCACCAGACACGGCATGGATCACGATTCGGTTTCTTCTCATTTTTCCTGTTAATCCACATCTCTTTTTTTTCAAGAAAAGAGAATTAATTTAAGGAAACAAAAACGAACTTCAGTAGAGAAGCAAAAAGAATAAATTGAGTACATAGAAAAATACTACAACCAGCATCTGTTAGTACCCTCGAACTATTAAATGGTTCTAATACTGCTACGCCAGTACTGTTACTTGTCAAAATCAATCTCTGCATCCCCATTTCAGCTCCGATTAAATCGATTCGCAACGCTGTCTCGTTATCTAGAAATTGCAAAGTTCCCTATGTAACTTGATACATGGTAGTACCAAGGGCAGAAAGGAGAATTGTGAGCTATACCTGATTATGATTATGGAGAGGAGATCTGGAAGCTACTGGAACTCGATAAACCGAGCAGCAAGACATCGATGTTAGTTAGTGAAGTTCGTCTCCCTTCGGAGAGTACGGATCACTCAGTCACTGTATGTGCGCGCGCGCGCGCGAGAGAGAGAGAGAGAGAGATTGTGTGGTTGACGACCATACGCTGCGTATCAGATCATACGGACCTTAGAGCTGTGGATGGATTCGGATTGGATATAGCATCTCCTAAACGCCAATACATTTAAAAATTTATAATTCACATTTAATTAAGAGTTTAGAAGTTAATGTGGATTTGTATTCATTTTTTTTTAATGAATATTGAATGGGATTCGAATTATATCCTCAGACGTATAAAATTTTTACATTAATATTTTTTTTATGTTTCTTATTTTTAAAAATAAAATGACAAAATAAACATTCTTAATTAAAAAATAAACAATATAATACAACTGTTTAGTTCTTATATTGTATGACAACTTTCATTTTTTTATGAAATATTATTTTGAAAATAAATTATTTTTTATTTATTGTAATTTAATGTAAAACTAAAGAAAATAAAAAAATCATTTTTTTAATAAAATGAAACAAGTGGTTACAGCCACTTATTTAAAAATAAATAAATAAAAAGGTTTAAATGAATATTTGTGTATTTTCAAAACTTAAAAGAAAATATAGTTTCATAATTAATGAAATAGCTAAAATAATTGTTCAAATATAAGAATATTTTTTTATCATTTATTAACAAAAGTTAACAGTATTAAATAAATTTAACAATTGAGACACTAATTATCACAAATAAAAAATAAAAAATAAAAAATAAAAAATAAAAAATAAAAAAAAATAATAAAAAAAAATAATTATCACAACTTAAAATTTAAAAAATATAACAATAATTTTAATATATAAATTTTGATTCATAATAAAATTAATATGTTTTCATCCTAACTTTCCAAAGAACCAATGAAAAACCACGGGATACTGACAGGCTTTTTTGCTCTTTGACCCGGAAAAAGCCCAGTACCAAAAAAAGAAAAGAAAAGAAAGGAACCTTTTTATCTTCCATTTCCTCAATCTGAAAAAAAAGAAAGGAAAAAACGTAGCGACTAAAGACTAATAGATATATAGATGACATTTTTCTCCAGTCCGGTGCGAGTTAGCTTTAACTGTTAACATTAAAAAAAAAGGGAAATTTAAAACAAAATACTCTTCCATTTGAAAAGTTGAAATCAACTATTCTTACGTCTAAATTTTCAAACAAATACTTTTACGGATCTCATTTGTTTGGTCATTATCACTTTCTCCCATTCGCTTTTTCTTCCCGTCACTTCCTTCCAATCAATTTTTCAAATTTTTAGTATTTTAATTTTTGTAATAAAAATATTCATAATCTTCAATAATTCATAACTAATCAAAAAGTAGTTTCATATTTTAAAATAATATGTATGAAGTGTTAATTTAAATAAAATATAATGCTTAAAGAATGGCGGTTCAAAAACATTAAGTGCAAAAGATTAAATTTGCACATCTTAAATTTTAAATATTATGTAATTGCTTCAATAATCAATTTGAGGTATTAAATTGTGTTATTTTGAATTATTAAAAGGGAGGGGATCTCTTGATAACTATTATCTTGATAACCTTGACAATCCATTTTTAAATAATTTGAAATAATTTCTAAAATTTCTCTAAAATAGAAAAAAATTGACAAACATATTTTTTTTAACTTATAGATTGATTGTGTTTCAAATTTCATATAATTTAAAAATTATTTGATATTTCATCAAAAACTATTAAATACGGAACATTGTAAATATATTTGGCATTTCTAATAAACATTTTTCATAAAATTAAATTTAAAATTTATATCTTTTTATATTTCAGAGTAGCACAATTTGACGCCTCAAATTGAAAATTGAAGCAAATAAAAACTATTCAATATTTAAGATTCGCAAATTTAATCTTTTGTGATTGAATTTTTTGAAGCAACATCTTTTAAAATTTGTATTTTGTTTAAATAAATACTGCATATGTATTATTTTAAAATATAAAGCTAAAATTTTAAAATTATGAATTATTTGATATTATAAATATTTTTATTATGAAAATTAAATATTAAAATCTTAAAAATATGAAAATTGAATTTGAAAGGAAGTGAGGGGAAGGAAAAGAGAAGGAGAGGGGAAAATAATGATCAATCTAATGGGATCCACGAAGATATTTTATTGAAAAATTTAGATTCAAAAATGTTTTATTTCAACTTTTCAATTGAAAGGTTAATTTGTAAAATTGCCCAATCTTTAATCATTGACTAACTTTCCTATAAATCAATATGATGATCTGCATATATATAATATATGCAAGTACTTGCACAACTAGAAATAGAAATGAGTAGAGTATGTGTCAAATTTAAAATTCGGTCTGTCTTGCAAAATTTTGAACCCGTCCTATTGATTAATATTGCCAGGTTTAAAATCAACGACCTGATATGTCTGTAATTTTTTTTCTCTCTCGAACTTTTACTTATAAAAGTTCTTCAGAAAAAAAATGTGGAGAGTGGGATTCAAATTTAAGAAATCATATTATCATCTAAGAGCATCACCATCACACCATTACACCGAAACTTATTTTATAACTTTTATAACATTTTATTCTTATATTGTATATATAAATAAAACTAATATTGTCCACAACGCTCCTCCATTAATATGCGAGCCAAACATAAAGAAAAGGAATACTTCAAAGTTATCCAACAATATTTTCTTTTGATAGTTCTTTTTTTTTTATGTTTGAGTTACGTGTAATTACAGGAGGGTTGTGGAGAGTTTTCAAATTTTTTTGCAATTATTGCACTGAATTTGAAAGAGGAACTCGTAGAACATTAAAGTGTACTGTAAATATTTTGTATTATTTTATTTGATTGTTTTCCTTATTTTTGCTTCAATCATGTATGTATAAATAGTGTATTGTACAGAAGTAATAATACAAGCAATTATTCCAAATTACCAGAATATGTCATTATTGGATAACAAAGAATCGATTCAAAGAAACTTTCTTTTTTTAATATAGAATCAAATTCGGATGAGGTCGAGCTATTATGGAATTATCTTTTGATAATAAGATAAGAAGAATAATTTCTACTTTTGCTAAAGAAACTAGAAAAAACCTTGAATTTTAGCTTAGAACAAGAAGAATTAGTCCTCATAATTATGTAAATCATTCACACAAACCACACATTGTCTTGAGAAGATGAAAGTGATGATGAACCATTTAGATAATTGAGGTTGATATATTACAAACAAATTGATATTTGGTGCATGCATATGCTTGCATGTTATAAGAAATTTTATGGTAGAGTTGTAGCATAACGGTCACCAACAGTGCGTTTATTACAAGGGCTAATTAATTGGTATTAGGGTTTACTCCTCATGATATTTATGAATTTAAAGATTGTTTGAAATATGTGTGTGAATGCATGCTTGTTATTATCAAACGAGAACAGGGGTGTAAGAAACATTTTGATACCATTTTGATCAACTTTAGAGCATTTAAAAGAATTGAGTGATCAATTGAGAATTAAATTCATGCTTAATTCCCTACTTCATATGATGTTTCATATTTTCTTTAAGGTATCTGGATTTTTCTATAACTTATATTTTATTTTAATTATATTGAAATTGCAATTGTACAAGCTGAGTTGGGAGCAATTGGAAGAACAGCAGGGTTTTATTTATTGTAAAAAGAAATAGATAAGATTGTATTTCAGAAAGATGTGGGTTTTCTTATTTTGCTTGATTTTATACGAAAAAATAGTTTTATATTGGTATTGAAATAATGCATTAAATTCATTAAGTAAATTTGCTCAAAACTAAATCGTAAATCTAACACAGATGATAATAGATTTTATTTTTATAAATAAATACAAATTCAAACCCTGTAACAAATATTTAAAAATAAATAAATATCGAATTAGCAGAAGTCCTCATTTAAAAAGAAATGGTGCAAAATTCTTATTCGGCAGAAAGCAGTTTGGTTAATTATTGTAAATTGAATTTGAAGCTGGATCTCAATGCATGCTTACTTTGAAAAAGAAGAAAAGAAATTTGAAAAAATTGTCTGATACTGAATTTGATTGGATAGTGTTTTGAGTTAGTCCATAGCCTCCTTCTGTATGAATAATTGATATGTCCAATTAATATATCATCCATGCATGGGTTGTGATGTGACTTGTGAGACATGGTTACGAATGAGAAACTAATGATGATTAATGTTGAGATGTGATTGGAAATTGGGACTGTCACGCAATGTGAATTATGGACATATATCTATTATGATGTTAGCATCTCTATTGAGAGATATGTGAGTTATGGTATTATTTATGATGTTAGCATCTCTATTGAGAGATATGTGAGTTATGGTATTATTTATGATGTTAGCATCTCTATTGAGAGATATGTGAGTTATGGTATTATCTATGATGTTAGCATCTCTATTGAGAGATATGTGAGTTATTGTATTATCTATGATGTTAGTATCTCTATTGAGAGATATGTGAGTTATCGTATTATCTATAATGTTAGCATCTCTATTGAGAGATATGTGAGTTATCGTATTATCTATAATTGTAGCATTTCTATTGAGAGATATGTGAGTTATTGGATGTGACAGACTAGTTGTTATTTTTTTTTATGATAAAAGTGAGAGTTAAAATTATTTAAATTTAAATATTTATATAAAATTTTCGTTTGAATTATAAATTTACAATCTTGTATATAGAGAGTATTATTTTTATTATTAAATTAAAAGTTAGTTCTTAGCTGGTCACCATGTGTTGTGAAGGCATGAATATGTATGGTGATGAATTATTGGTTATTGACAAATAGGATAGCATATGGCATGATAATGAACCACATTGATGAATAAGAATTCATGAAAGAGAATTTGAAATAATTCATCAATCTGATTTACAAATGATTTTAGATTTTCAAGATGGTATTTTTAATTTGGGAACTTAGAAAATGGTAATTGGGTTTTCAAAAATGATTTTAAAGGTGTTGGACTTATATATATTGGAGACTCTGGGAAGAAATTGGATTCTAAAAAGAAACAAGGATTTTTCATAATGTCTTTTTTAAAATAAAAAAAGGGTTAAAGTCATTTAAATTTAAATATTTATAAAAAATATTTATAATTACATTTCGAAATTATTATCTTTCATATGAAGAATATTATTTTTAATATTAGATCAAAAATTGATTCTCTTCACATTGTTTTTTTTTATTCTCTTGAGCAATACAAAATTATGAACGGTTTTTAGTAAAGATTTGTGATTGAGATTTAAATGAGAAATTATTGTCAGTATAAGTTGTTCTAGATTTTGGAAATAGATTTTGAATTTATAAAGAACGCATATATTGTAGTGTAATAATTTCGAAATGATTTGAATAAATTATTGAATTGTATAAAAAAATTTCTTTTTAGAATGAATTAGTCAAGCTAATTCTTTTGATAATTAGTTTGGTTTATGTTTGACAATTATCATTCCGAGAAAAAAAATTAGAACAACAATTTTCATTGTTCCATTTCATACAAATTTGTTATCGAGAAGTAGTGTGTCGTTAAATAACTGATTATTGAGTTTTGTAGCTGACTCTGTTTATTAAATAACAAATGAATGTAGAAAATACTGTTCATGCATTTAGTAGTAGCACATATGTCAACTTCATTGAAATTTAATGTTCCAACTAATGGACAACACCATATAACATTTTTGAAAAAAGGGAAAAAACTAAATGGACAACTCCATATAACATGTAAACATGGACTTATTGTAAAGATAAAAGGATTACTATTTAAAATTAGTTATGTTCCTTGTAAAAGAATAAACACGTTGCCACTATTATTGTATAAACAGAAAAACTTATGGCTTAATGAGAAATAAAAAATCAGAAAAAGAGAATATATGCGTTCTTTATAGTGACTTATATTAGTTTATCAGCTACCCTTTTTTTTCTTTTTGAATTGTTTTGCCCGTAGTTTACTTTCAACACTTGCAACAATTTATTTTATGCTTTTCTTTTTCTCTGGATTTCTGTAATGAGTCAATATATATATATAGTTTTGCTAATGTGCTATCATTAGCATTTCGGTCGAAACGCTAATGATCCAAGTTTTAAATTTTGGTGTTCAAAATTTTGATTTAAGTAGCTTAGCAAATTCTTCATATCAAAATCTTGTTGAATACCAAAATTTAACATTTTTAGAATTTTCTAACTATTTTTTTAATTTTCAAATATGGTTTTATTTGTCTAAAAAATAAATACAAATAAAAAAATATTTGTATGCCAATTAAGATCATTTTTGAAAATTCGAAAAAATAGCTAAAATAACTCTAAAAATGATAGATTTTGGTATTCTACAAGATTTTTATATGAAGAATTTATTGAGCTACTTAAATCGAAATTTCAAACACGAAAACTTAAAATTTAGATCGTTAGTGTTTTGACCGAAATGCTAATGATAGCATATTAACAAAACTCTATATATATATATATATATATATATATATATATTTCATTCTATGTGGAGGATATGCAAGAATAATATATAACTAGTGTTTTAGAAAAATAATTAGTATTTCAAAGTTATTTTTGCAATAAAATTAAGACTTTCTTAAATTTGCATGAAATGAAACATTCATGACATAATTTACAACATATTTGTTATTAAAAAATAATTAAACATGAAATAGTTAGTATAAAAAAATTTAATTTTTATTTACATGTATAAGTAAAATCGATAAAATTAAATAAAAGTTTGTGTGGACTAAATAAAATAATCCTAAACTCAACGCTTGCCCAAAGTAATCATTTATCCAGACTAAATGCTATTGGAACAACACATCTTGTATCACTGGGGCAATACAAGGGGCTTTATATTACTATTCTTTGATAAGCCTCAATTTTGTATATTTTTTATAAAGGTTTCACATCTCAAATCATATCAAGTTCAAGATACTGTTAGATTTGTGATTTATTTTCAGGATTCTGAAGCAATGGAACATAATTAGAGCAAGCATGTACGCGAACGAAATTATGATGGAGTGCTTGGAGCAAGATCAAACTCATATTACGACTTGTAATAGAATTATTGTGAGTCGCAATCTAAAGGACAAGAATAGCACCCTCTCGGCCTCCATTTTGCGTATTTATTGCGGATCGTAATAATTCGATTGGGACCCGCAATCTTCATACCCAAAATGCACCATCTCGGCCTCTATTTTGCACATTCACTATGGGTTGCAATAATCCGATTGTGGCCCGCAATTTTTCCCCAGTTTTGCGTCTAGAGCACTTTTTCACCTCTGCAGGGCCCTAGGCCCTATATATATTGAGAAGCACGTTCTTCAAGAACTCTAGCCACCCTAGAAGACAACCCTAGCCGACTTTGGACTGTTTTGAGAGCGAGTCGAAGTTTTGAGAAGGATTTTGAAAAGAGAACTTGAAGAAGAAGAAGAAGATCTAAAACTTGAATTAGTGTTTTTTATTTTTCCTTTTTTTAAGAACTCTTTATTTGTAATAATGAATACTTATTTATTTCTCATTGTTTGTGTCCCTATGAGATGCTAACTTCCTCTCTAGAGGTGATGGCATGTAAAATTTGAAACTTGAGTTATTTCAACTTGCTTGAATTGTTGTTTTTATCTAGTTTGTGAATTGCTCTTATATTAATTGTTAGATTTTGAGTATTATATTGATTCACCAAATTCTCCAATACACAAACTTAGGAAATTGGACAAATAACTAAAAGTCATTTGTTTGAGTCCCAAATCA
This sequence comes from x Bolboschoenoplectus mariqueter, assembly GCA_037678475.1. Classification (NCBI taxonomy): domain Eukaryota; kingdom Viridiplantae; phylum Streptophyta; class Magnoliopsida; order Poales; family Cyperaceae; genus x Bolboschoenoplectus; species x Bolboschoenoplectus mariqueter. The sequence goes on from CM075269.1 coordinate 1,329,844, forward strand.
CAAGAGTAAACCTCGGTTAGAGATCAAGTTTTAACCTGTGAAACCAATAACCTAGACAAATATCATGGGTTAAAACCGAATTCCTTTGCGAGATACTGACCTGTGAAGCAATAAGAGTTCAGGGGCAACATAGACCTATAGGATCATTATGACTCTAGATTGATAGGGCAAGGTACTGATCCATGAAGTCCGATGCAGTTTAGAGTATGGTATTGACCCATAAAAATGTCAGTTTATGTGACTTTTCACATGAAAAATATTATTTTTGTCACTAGATCAAAGGCTGATTCTCAAAAACATGCAAGTTATACTCAACACAAGGAGTTTACAAGAGAGATTTTAATAGAATATCAGGAATGGTTTAGGAATTGTAAAAAATATTTTTTTTTTGTCTTTTTTCTTTCTTGTTACGTTTATCTTGTAGTGTAAGGATCACACACTAGTGATCCATTAAGCTTCTATGGATATATAAAATTTGGGGGCTCAGACCCCATTTTTTTCATCAAACAAAATATATCATAGAAAATTTTACTAGTACTGAAATTGGAGGATGTGTATGGATACCTGACAGGCTAACAGAATTATCATATTTGGTGATTGGAATCATTATACTTATCAGTGAGATTTTTGTTATGTTTGTTCACTGTGTGATTGTGTCTCAAACAAACAAACTGAAACTCTCTCTCTCTCTCTCTCTCTCTCTCTCTCTCTCTCTCTCGTACATGGGATTTGAGAAAGAATTAATATATTGTAATCAAAATAATTCCATTGATGACTTATCTCCTTTCATACAGCTAAGTTTCAAACTTTTTCTCTTTGATTTTTATTCTGTACCCATCTTCCTTCTGACCTCTTTAACTATCATTATTCTTAATTATTGAAATTTTTCTATGAAGAGATACTTTACAAAAATTCCTAAAAATCGTCAACTGATCCAACGTTGCAACCTTGTATCACCGACTGATTCAGAATTAAATTTTTTATTTCAATAATTATTATTGACTTCTAATAAAATTGATCCTTGCTTCAATATTGATATGGCTTCATCACTGCATATAGACATATAGAGAGGGTAGCTATGTGAGAGCTCACAAATACTAGGTACTCTTTATTAATCACAAGTACGTGTTCATCAGCACCTATAAGTGGTATGTATATATATATTATGAGTTAATATCTACTAACTTTGGAAAGCAAAAAAAAGAAAAAAGAATTACATATTATGCATTCGTTTTTAAAAACACAGCCTAGCTAACAGCAGCCCCACAAGTTTCCATGGGACAGCTCGGCAGCTTTAATTAAAGAATTTAATTCATCTTCCTAAATCAGATTTGGCGCCCACAGATACTGCTGAGAGCTACATATGTAGCATGTGATCGCAATTATCAATTTAAGATGATTTTGAATTCATAATTATTAATTGTCGATTCCTTAGCTGAGCTTTTGTAACCCAACAAAAAGAGGAAATTGGGATATATTTGAAAATTAAATTAATGGTTTCAAATAGGCAAACGTGTGCTATTTTGAGACCAATAATTTCAATATTGAAAGCTGAGAGAAAGATTTCTCACTTGATACCCAATTTATGCTCATTTAACACTTTCCTATTTAAGGTCTAAGCATGCATATATAATTACTTATACAAGGAAATTAAATACTATTCAAATAAGCGATTTTTGGTTTGCTACCTTGTTTGATTTCTTATATATATTTGTATGTTCATTAATTTCATTGGAAATAAGGACCGATGCATCTTAAAATAAAGTTGCATTCAATTTTTCAAACTATAAAGAGAGAAATTACTTATATAAAGAATTTAATTAACATGAACTGGTCAATTGTTACATGGGTGCTTATGCAAAAAAATTTGGGGTTAGTTGAAATTTACACAATTTGCTTTAATTTTCAATTTAATTCATTTTCATTCTATAAGTGCAAGGAGAGAAGAGACAATCCAAAACTTCAAATGAAAACGAATTTATTTAAAGGAGAAGAAATATAAATGAGATTTGATTTATTTCCTTTATTAGTCATCCATTGATTGCATATATATAAGATACTAAATGAGAGGGCAAACTACGTATTGGGATAAAAAAAAAAAATAGGCTTAACATCATATCTACCCTTAAAACATCAACTCTTTAATATATCATACATCTCCTCTAACTCTTCAAACTCTTTCATATTTTCCATATAATTATTAGACATAATTTAAATCAAATTCTAATTCTATAAATCTGTATTTTCTTAAAGTTAATTATGTATTGGCTAAAGAACCCTCCCTTGTAATTCCTCCATCACTATCCACGCTATCCTCCCTCACTATCCACATCATATCCCGTTGTTACCTTGATTCATAGCCATGATTTTTCAGAGAGACATAATAATCGGCGATCACTGGAAGCCCTCAGATCTCCAAACAATCCCTCTCAAGCCTGTAGCCAATATTTCATTGAAAGAGTTTAAATTTGAAGAAATTTGAATATAAAGTGTGCGCATTTTGCTAATCCAAACTAAACTATATATACAAAAAGATCTTGCAAATTGCAATACATTGAACAAATCGGTGCACTTTTTATAACCTTAATATTTAAATATGATGGTTAGTTTTAGTTTGTAAGAGAGAGAGAGAGAGATACAGGAAAAACAACGGGAGAATGAACTACTGAAAATTAAAGGTGAGATAAACTTAGAATAATGTAAAAAAAAGGTCATGAAGAAAGAGAGATGTTAAAGTTAACAATAAATTTGATGTAAGGAGTTGATTGAACCAATTTAAAGAGTTTAGGGGGCTACTTGAACCAAAAAATAATTTAGAGGTTATATAAACCAAATGTAATAGTTCAATGACTAAAAGTAGACTTTTCTCTTATATTTTATTTATGCAATAAAATTTTTAACTTTAGTTTTTTTTATAATCATTTAGAAAAAATAATAAATATCTTTTATACTAAGTATAAGTATTTATAAATTTAGATACAAATAAATTATCTGTTTAATATAAATACTTTTGATATAAATACTTTTGATGTATAAAGAAAGCGTGCAACGTCCCTTATCTTGCTCAAAGTGAAAGTGTTGCAATTGATGATGATAATTAATATATCAATAATTTTAATGTAAGTATTAAATATTTCAAGTCAATTTAAAATTTTATTAGTCATTTTATGATTAAAAATTTTTAATTGTTTGATAAATGAAAGGGTACTTCACACACTACTCTAGAAATAACTTTCATAAATATTTTTTTAGTAATAGTTACTTAAGATAATGAAAGTTTTTCATGGCAATTTAGAAATTTTTGTACTTCATCTATTTCATTAAAATATTTTATTAATTAGGGTACTTTAAATTCATTTATATACAATTAAAGTACCATAATTAATGATGAAAAGGAATGAATAAATAATATTGAAAATAAAAGGTGAAAATAGCTTATGCCCATAAAGTTTTGAAATTTGGGTGTACTTTGAGCAGTGTGTTAACCTGTGAGAAGTATACCACCAAAATATTATGAGATGATCAAATAATATTTATAAATTTTAATGATGGAGTTTTAACGATTTTATAAAATGAAGGACCAATCAAATTTCAAATTTATTCAAATTTGATAGGAACCCTATCTAAATAATTAGAAATAGATCTATAATTTTATTCTTTTTAATTTGATGATATATCTCAAAAATATATATCGTCAAAGTATGATGTACCATAAAAGTTGAATGTATCCTAGAAACATCATTTTGTAAATTTAAAATTATACCCATAAAGGAAATATAATTTATACTTACTAAGAAACATGACTAGTATTATATATACTAGCATAAATATTGTAATATTTCAAAACAAAACATACCAAGTAATGAAAAAGTTAATTTGTATATTTACCACAGCTTTGTGTGTGTTTATTGTCCTTTTTTTTTTGGAGATGAAATTCTTTGTCCTACTTTTTCTCCTTTTTAAAAAAAAAATACACCATGCCATGAATATAAGTATTATTCAAATATATTATTTAGACACGAGTGTTCATGGATTCAATAACACATATATAAATTAAATGACTACATCTTTGTGTTGTTTGATACCTACCATGTGACTCTATGCATTCATGGAACACATTAATTTAAATGCAAGCATTCATATTTCAGATATAATTTTGTTATTTTTACAGAACGTATTGTCAAGTCTATATATATATATATATATATTGTACCACTTCAATGAGGACTAATTCGTAATTTCTACATTTCTTTAGAGAGATAGAGACAAACCAAATTAAAATTTCTTTGCTAATCTTATATCGGCCCCTCTTAATTTTATTGACATTGACCCCAGAGAAAAATAAGCAGATTAAAAAATAAGGATTATTCGTGTTGCCCATGTGGATGGCACTTGATTAATCCAGATTATTTACTTTCTTGTTCAAGTGGCAGCTAGCCATAATTAATAAATAAAGATTGATGTATTAGACTCTTTAACAAATATTAGATATAATAATTAATCTGGTTGGGACCGTGCTTCGCAAAATTTGAAAAATTCTCTCTCACTAATGCAAACAGCTGTTATACATGACTAGTGCATAAAGGTGATATTATAATAAGAAATGTTAGCATATATATCCATAATAAAAATAGGGAGCTGTTATACGGATACTGAAATCGATATCAAAATCGATACTGATTTTATTAATCATATTACATGAGTTATTGTTTATATTAATAATTTTATTATGCAATTTATTTGTACAGTATTTTTATCATTCAAGTTAAATGAGTTATTATTCATATTAATGATATTTGAGTTGAATAATAAAAATACTATTAAAAATAAGTTGCATGATAAGATAGTTAATATGAATAATAAAATTGGAATCGATTTTGATATCTCCCAATATTTTTCATAAAAATAATGTCTTGTCCCACGGTTACAAAGCCGACAAAATTGATTAGCTTATAGTTGGACTAACTTAATCCGATTATTTATTGTTAGAAGATTTAAGAAACCAACAAAAGGACTTCACAATCGCCGTCTTCTTCTTCTTTTTTCCTAAAAAATGTTGGAGTTAGATGGTGATAATGGCTAAGTTAATGTAAGTTGTTTTGGTGAGAGGGAGAGAGGTAAACAAGAAAGGAAAACGAGACCTACCATTAGTAAAAAGTATGTTATTGAATACAAAACGTGTTTTGCTCAGCCATGATAAAAAGCTATGATGTAAGGGGTGAATTAGGAAGGAGGGCATGCATTTCAGTCATTACATATTTATCTGTAATAAAAATATATATTTAGATTAATTTTAACTTAAAATATTATTATGTCTTATAAGTAATTATAAGGATAAATATGAAAATATTTGAAGAGTTAAAGAAGATATATGTTATATTAAAGAGTGTGCGGCCCTTTTTCGCGGCCCACGCGCGAGGCATCGGCGTCCTCGCTCACGGGGGAAGAAGGTGCAGGTACATCCCTGCGCGTGTTTGTGCGCTCAAGGACTTATTATTTAGGTGATTGTGGGAACTTTTATTTTCCGACGGGCGCAAGCCCCCGCCGTTAATTACCCCGGCTCTCGCCTCGGGAACCTCTGATTAATGGGCTAAACTAATCAAAATATATGGATCAGATTTGTGGCTTTATTTCTTCCTTCCAATTTATTATAATACATGCTTGAACTAACCCAAAGGTATAACTTTGGGTAATAAGACTAAAGACGTATGATCTAAAGTCAGAGAAACGTATAATTTCTCATAAATCGGAGATCGAGGACGTATAATCCTATTGATCTCACGCAGTTCGAATATGAAGCGCACTGCCAACTCGATGCTCAAGGAACCAGAGATGTTTGATCTCTAGAAAGGTTCATGTCAAAGACAAGGACGTATAGTCCTAAACAGTCTATTGACCTTCCAAATCCCGAATCTGAAGCGTTATGCCAATTCGAAACCTGCGAAAATTGGAGAATCGGGAACATATAATTCTTTATCGATTTCCAAATTGAGGTACATTAAACCTGAAGCGCACTGCCAGTTTAATGTTCTCGAAACATGATTTGATATGATTTGATATGTTGGTATGTTTTTACCAAGTTTTGGACTTATCTGCATATTTGGCATATTTGACCAGAGATTTGGACATATTTGCATATTTGAAATATTTTATCAAGAGTTTGGACATATTTGTATATTTGGCACGTTTGGCCAGAAATTTGGGTGTATTTGCATATTTGACATGTTTGGTCAAATGTTTGGGTTTATTTGCATATTTAACATGTTTGGTCAAAAGTTTGGTCATATTTGCATATTTGACATGTTTGGTCAAATGTTTGAGTTTATTTGCATGTTTGACATATTTGGTCAAATATTTGGACATATTTGTATTTTTGACATATTTGGTCAAATATTTGGGTATATTTGCATATTTGACATGTTTGGTCAAAGATTGGGACATATTTGTATTTTTGACATATTTGGTCAAATATTTGGGTATATTTGCATATTTGACATATTTGGTCAAAGATTGAGACATATTTGTATTTTTGACATATTTGGTCAAATATTTGGATACATTTGCATATTTGACATGTTTGGTCAAATATTGGACATATTTGTATTTTTGACATATTTGGCCAAATATTTGGACATGTTTGGTCAAATATTTGGACATAATTGTATTTTTGACATATTTGGTCAAATATTTGGATACATTTGCATATTTGACATGTTTGGTCAAATACTTGGACATAATTGTGTTTTTGACATATTTGGTCAAATATTTGGGTATATTTGCATATTTGACATGTTTGGTCAAATATTGGACATATTTGACATATTTAAATATTTTTGATTTGTTTTGTCAACATATGACATATTTTAATCATTTTTTTAATATTTTGATTTGTTTTATCAAAATATAACATAATTTGATTAAATTTTTAATGTTTTGATTTGTTTCATCAAAGTTTAACATATTTAATCATTTTTGATTTGTTTCATCATAATTTGATTATTTTGAATATTTTGATTTGCTTTATTAAAGTTTAACATATTTAATCATTTTTGAATATTTTAATCAAAAATATAATATAATTTGATTATTTTTTAATATTTTGATTTATTTCATCAAAGTTCAACATATTTAATCATTTTTGAATATTTTGATTTGTTTTATCAAAATATAATATAATTTGATTATTTCTAATGTTTTGATTTGTTTTATCATAACATGACATAATTTAATTATTTTTGAATATTTTGATTTGTTTTATCATAATTTGATTATTTTGAGTATTTTGATTTGTTTCATCAAAATATAGCATGATTTGATTATTAAAAATATTTTTGATTTGTTTATGACATATTTTAATTATCCTTGAATATTTTGATTTGTTTTATCAAAATATACATAATTTGATTATTTTGAAAATTGTTGATTTGTTTTATCATAATTTTCACTTATTTTTAAATACCCTATTTGGTATTTTGAATTTATTTTGTGGATATATCATATATTTTGAATTTTCTTTTATTTATAATAATAATAAATAAATAAATAAAAAGGAAAATAAAATCAAAATTGACATTTTATAGTCTTAAAAATATTCATAAATGAAATCATGATTTTTGATATATTTTTCATAATTTTTGGGCTTGAGAAATCATTTTTATTTGGTGTTTAAAGTTTATTTTCAAAACAGATTAATATGGGCCGTCAGATTCGGGCCCATGCATCAAGATCTGAACTTAAGTTCAGTTTTTAAAGCATCTTTTAAACTGGGCCGTTGGATCTCCGGCGCGCATCAAGCCTTCTCTGGGCTGTTTGAATTTCATCAAGATTCGCACTTTAAGATGCATCAATATTCGTGCTTCATCCTCCTCGACACTGATCGAGGCCCTGCCGGCGTCGGATCTCCGATCAGGAGACAGGGCTGGCATCGCCGGAGCGTGGGGAGTCCATCGGTGGTGGTCTCAGCGGCGGCGGCGACCTGGATCGCCGGCGATGGGGGTAACCATTTGGTTTCGGTTGAGAAGCTGGCTGAGATGAAATTTTGAGGAATTTGAGCTGATTTGTAATAAATTAACTCGATTTCTTCGTCATATGGCATCGCCAGAGCATGTTTAACAAGTTTTTGAGATTTAATTTGAGTTTAATCCATCAATTTTGCAGCTTTGGCCATTCGGTACCAAACTGGTTTCGGGGCATTGGTACCAAATGGTATTTCATGGCTTTTCCTTGCAATTTTCTTCCAATTAACCCTCCAGACAGTGTCGTTTAGCATGTTTGAACATGTTTGGATGATCAATTTCATCAATTTAGATGTGCATTGTCCTTTATGCACATTGGTTCATTTCTGGTTTTATTTCCAATTTGTTTTTCTTTTGATTTCTGTACATTCTTCTCAAATTGCATGTTTAAGTATGTTTATTTGGGTCAATTGTATGTTTTGAAAAGGTTTTATACTAGATTTGCATGTGAATTTCGTTTGTATGTAAGTTAATTTCATTTTTTCCTTTTCTGGTATTTATTTCAGAATTAACTCAATTCTGATTTTTACAGATCCAACTTCAAAAATTCATAGAAAATCACAGAAAATACCAAAAATGGTAAAATTTGGTGAATGAATGCATTAAGACTTATTTTATATGCCTATGAAATTTCAAGCTAATTGAATAATCAAAAAGCATGTTTTTTGCATTTTTACCAGACTGGATAGAAATGCCCTTTCAGATTTATTAAAAATCAAATTTGGCTTAACCTATGAATTAAAGCCTGGTTTAATTATTCTAAACCCTTTAAAACATCACATGAGGTGTCATAAAGGTGAATTAATCAAGAAATTCTGGATTTTTGAGTCAAAAGAAGAATGAACTTCTCAGTTTGACTCAAAGTTGACTTTTTTTGAGTTTTTGACAGATGAGATTGTAAAATTCATAACAATTCACAGAAAATTCCAAAAATTATAAAATTTATGTGGTAAGTTAGTATAAACCTAATCTACATGACTGTGAAATTTCATAAGAAATTAACAACTAGGATGAGAGATATGGATTGATCTCTCAGCTGGACAGAAACTGGAATACACTGGATTCAAACCAGTATTGATGTATATTGTTTTTCCATTGCTCAATTATGATTTTGAGCTATCAAGCACATCGGAGAACATGAAAGGAGGAACTAAAGAGGGAAATAAAACCAATTTGCACCAAAATATCATATCTTATAACAAATTGAAATACAATATACATGAAAAACATGGAATTTTGTTTCTCCATGGAATTTTGACAGCATAACAGCTTGTATAAAGCCATTATTGAGCTTTACACAGCCACTGCACATGTGCACAGGGCTTGAGAGAGAAAGGGGATGAACATGTGCCCATCCCCATGAAACCAGATTGGCATGTGCCAATTGGTTGGAGTATACTGCCAAAATCCATGGTGAACTCACCATGTGAGCTCCTGAGACTCAAGCTCAGCCACCAATTGAGCTCTGGAAGGAGGGAGGCACATGTGCACCTCCCCAGCCATGGGGCTAGCCATCTCACCCAGCAAGGTGAGACTAGCTCCTTGAGCTCAATTGAGACTGAGCCAAGCTCAAGGCTTGACTCCTATGGCTCTTACCTAGCTATTCAAGACTTGGTTTCTTCTCAGCTAGCTTTTTTTTTTGTGGAATTTGGTGGAGTTGAGATTTTGGCAGAGTTTTGGCTATGTTGCTCTCTCTTTTTTTTCTTCTTCACTGGGGATCTATTTATAGCCCAGAGGGCATGGTTTAAGCCCCAGAGCTGAGCTGGCATCATCCCAGCTCTTGGTTTGATCAAATGGCCAGAATTGACCAGCCAGGCCTGTGCTGGCCTGTGGCCTGTCCTTGGAAGATTCCTCCAGCTAACTGGTGCTTAGAGCTCTCCATTGAGGTGCCTACACGTGTCCATGTGCACAGGCCTGGAGAGAGAGAAGGAATCTGCTGATTTTGTCTTCTTCTTAGGCTGGAGCATCATGCCTTTCAAGTGAGGGTATATCCAGAACCTTCCTTGGCCTTGCTGGCGCTTGACATGTCACCAAGGTGCCACTGAGTGTGCCCAACGTGTCAATTTAGTTGCTTGAGTGCTGAGTTGTGCCAACTGACCACATCCAGATCAGACCGAGGTGCCAAGTGGTGCACCTGCCAATTGAGTGCTTTTCACCCCAAATTGGCACTTCAGGCAGCGTCGTGGAGGTGTCTTGAAGCTTCTCCAGGTGTTGACTTGGCATCTCGAGCTCCCAATTGCCCTGTCACCTTCAAGGTCGAGGTACTTTCTCCTTCGATTTTCTCCTTGTTTACTTTACTATTTTCAATGCTGTTTGTGGCATTGAACTCCCCTTAGGATGTAGATTAAGTCCCTAGAATGGTTTAAGCCAAATCGCGTTGTACACCTAGACTCCATTTTCGAAGCTCCACTGAGCTCTGGAGCTCGAGGAGGAAGAAAGGAGGGAGAGAGAGGGAAATTCAAAAGGTTTCTCTCGCTTGGGTTGGGTGCACGTGAACCGTGCTTTAGTTTCGGGCTTGTCAGAGGGAGGGAGCGCTTGCACCGCGCTCACCTTTCTTTCCCTTCTTTTCTTTTCGCTGGCCAAAATAACTCTGGGCGCTGGGCCCCCTTGGCAGTGAGACTGAAGGAGAGGGGCCCAGTCGTCAGGTTTAATGAGACACAGCCCCAGCGAAAAACTGAGGGTTGGGCTGTGGGCTTGGTCTTTGTGCACCAAAACGTATTGTCAGTGGTATGGTGCATGTGTACTGGTTCCACGCAAAGCGCCTTTAACACTTTGTGTGTATGACAGGCGGGTCCCAAGGGCAGAAGTCGTGTTTGAGCTCCCCAGATTGTACCTAGAGTGTTGCCCATCCCCCAAATTGCACCCAGAACTATCTCCAGTTCTGATTTTTGGTATTTTCTTTATATTTTTTTCATTTTATTTTATTCTTCATGCAAAAATCCATGAAAAATTACTGAAAAATCACAGAAAATATATTCCATGATTCTGTTATTTGGGGTAATATTTTTGGTATTTTTGGGTGTGAAATTAGGCATTAATTTCACTTAAATCATTAATTGTATATGATTAGACATATTAATCTTATACAATTAATATTTTGGCATGATTATCTCAAAGAATCATTTTTTAATTCCAAGGGATAATATTTGGGGCATTTTTCATGAATGAAATTCATGATTTTTGGATTTGGCATGTTTAATTATATGAAATTGTTTCTTGATTTCATATAATTAGGGTTTTGTGCATAGATTTTTTTTTGCACACATGTGTATATATTTTTTGAAGGGGGTTTAGTATGATTATTTCATGAAATTATTTTTTTTAATTTCAAGAAATAATTTTGGGATTTAATAAATCATGAGATTGGACATAATTTCATGATTTAATATTTGACATGGCTATTTCATGAAATTGTTTCTGTAATTTCAAGAAATAATTTTATGAAATTGAACATAATTTCATAATTTCAAATCTTTGGTATGAAAATCACATGAAATTTTATCATTAATTTCATGCAATTTAATTTATGTATTTCTCTGACAACTTTTAAACAGCAAACAAAGAGTCGATGGGAAAATATGAAATAAAGAAAGAGTTCAAGGATAGATATGATATTAACCCAAAAAACATTCTCTCAGCTTTTTGTATTAAAGTTATGAGTGATAATTGTATTTCTTATTTGTTTTTACTTATCTGCAAATCAGATATATTTATATTTATTTTAAAAAATATTTATATCTAATGATAAAAATATTTATACTTTACGTTATAAGGAAAAAAATTATGTAAGTTATATTTTGATAAAAAAAAAAGTCTATTTGTGGTCTCTAAACTCTTGCTTTTGGTTTAAATAACCCTCTAAATTATTTTTTGATTCAAATAACCCCCAAACTCACTAAATTGGTTCAATCATCGCTTCCATCAAATTTGTTGTTAATTCCTTCATCTCTCTTTCTTCCCCACTTCTCTTTCCGTTTTCTTCTTTTTCCATTCTCCCTTTTTTTGTCTACTTGGTTGCCTCTTCTTCTTGCCTCAACTTTCACCTTTTATTTCATTCTCCTGTTCTACTTCGTTGCCTTTTTTCATTCTCCCATACAAAGACATAAAGATGGTAAAAAGAAACACCAATTACTTTCTTAAGTCTAAAATAGTTGAAACTTGCAACATTTTGTTTACCCTTATAAAGGTTGTCAGAAAATATACACAGAAAGTTTAAAGCTGAAACGGAACAAAAATGTTCAGCGTAAGATTAGTCCCACAATCAGGGATTAAATCAGAGCAAAAGGTATAAATGCACAACCCTCAGTTTGATTCCAGCCTGGTGACATTCCGGCAGCTGTGCTTCAGAAGCGGACTCATTCTGCTGGAGTGTTCACCAGCTTTATCTTTTTTTTGGGTTTTGGCAAGATAAAAGCCCTATAACTGCTAACCCTGAGATCAAAACTCTCAAATATGTCATATTAAACCTAATTTAGGCTTTGGCCAGATGAAAATTTTGTAAGTTCCAACCCTAAGAAATTAAACCTCAGAAAATATTGTGTCAAAATCAAGCAAAACCTAAAACAAAGCTTAAACAGCTAGATTTGGGCCTTAAAAGCTGATGAAATTCTTGTGAGTCTCAACCCCTTTAAATTAAACCTGAAACTATGCTTAAATAGTTAAACTTATGCCTTGAAAGCTGATGAAATTCCTATAATACCCAATTCCTTGAATAAACATGCCAAAACTTTTCAATTGTGCAAATAAACATGCTCAAATCTCAATTTTATGAAATTTAGATACAATTTCAAAAATTGATCATCTCAAAACCTCTTTAAAATGTGTGCAAAAAAAATATATACACAAGACCCTGATTATTTGAAGTTAAGAAATAATTTCATATAATTAATCAGGCCAAACACAAAATCATGAATTTAATTCATGAAAAATATCCCAAATATTATTTCTTGGAATCAAGAAATAATTTCTTGAAATAATCATGCTAAATATGAATTATATGATATTAATATGCTTAATCTTGTATAAATAATGAATTTGGTGAAATTAATGTCTAATTTCATAACCCAAAAATACCAAAAATAATAAAATCATGGAAGAAATTTTTATGATTTTTTAGTGAATTTTTATGAATTTTTGTACTAAAAATAAAATAAAAAGGAAAAGAAATGAAGACAATACAAAAAAAATATTAGATGGAGACTATTCTAGGTACAATTTAGGGATTGAGAATGATCCAGGTGCAATTCGAGGATCTAAAGCACAATCCCCACCTCAGGCACTTGTCACAGACACAAAACAAAAGGGAAGAAGTTAAATGAACCCAGTGCAAAAGATTTTTTCTAACTTAATATTTGATTAATAAATACTATGAAATGTAAATCATAAATGTGGTATGCAGTGTTATTGCGAATCGGTGCAGCACGTACGCAATTATCCGGTTTCGTATTCTAAATCCGTATCATTGCTTTGAGGCTAGCATCAGGACCAATTATCCAGCCACGGTGGGTTACATCCAAAAATTTTTGAATAAAATTGACGAGCACTCATTTGTCTTTTTGCTGTATATTGAGGGGTTAGAACGATTAATATTTAAAAAAAATATTTATCTATTTCATAATTTCTTTATTTATAAAAATTAATACAAATTATAGGAAACATTGGATTCTCCTTGTTTTGCATCTCCGGGGGTCCCGTTGTAACATCCTGGATCCTGTAAATCTCGACATGCCCATAATATTATATATTCAAGTGGCATTGAATACGTAAGTTATTTTATTCATTCCAACACCTCAATGCTAATTATATATACTAACTTTATTAATTTATATTGCAGGATGTTTTGACATTATTTGCTGCAAATGGGTGTTACCAATAAGAACAACAAAAAATTCTCGTATGTCAGGATTGAGGTATGCAATTTAATTGAATTTAATTTGTAATTTCTCAATACGTGGGTTAAACATGTAAATATTGTGGGGTTTATTGAAACTACTTGGTATTTTCGTAATTTTAGGATTCACACCAACCGGACGGTAGGGAGTGCGGCCATTATGTCATAAGGATGATGTATGATATAATCAATAAATTTAATGATGTGAAAAGTTTACCTACGGTATGAAAAAAATAATTACATTCATATATATGTTTTATTTATTTCTTCAATCAAACTAATCAAAAATTTTGGTTTTTTTAAACAGACTATGGATCCCCCGTCTTACACTCCGAGTGACATAGAGGAGGTACGAGCTATAGTTGCGATATTTTTTGCTTATACTATTTGATTTTGTACATTGAAACTATATTTTTGTTTATTAATTGTGTAAATTTGAAACATGTGATTGTGTAATTATATGATTTTAATATTGTGATTGTGTTAATATTATTTATCTGTTATTATTAGATTATGATTGTGTTATATGACATATATATGTCTAATTTTGACTAGCAATTATCAGGTTAGTCACAGAAAATAAACAGGTCATTCAAAAAAAAATACATTCAGGAACGGTTATTAAAAAGTACAGTGGCTATAGGGTATTTTACATTAAAAGAAAATTAGGTACTTTTGGCACAGGTTTTTTGTGAAAATGGTTGTCAAATGTAGTATTTGACAACGGTTCTTAACTAGGAACCGGTACCGAAAGTTGTATTTAGCAACGATTTTTAACTAGGAATTGATGCAGAAAGTGTCATTTGGCAACGGTTCTGTGTTAATAACTGGTGCTGAAAGTTTTACCTTTAACTATAATTATTCAAACAACCGTTGCCAATATTCAGTAACTCTTCCATTGGTAACGGTACCATAACCGGTGCTGAATATACTTTTCAACCGTTACCAAAACATTTTTTCTGACAGTGACATATACTCAAACTTGTTACATGTCTTATCTAAACAATTTTTATTTTTATTTTGAATAATATTTTTTAAATATATATATTATAAGAGCTAGATATATTATAAAATTGAATAATAAGGTATATATGTGTGGATCGTGCAAGGATTAATATAAGAATAGAGCAATATTGAAGTTAGTAAATGAAAATAGAGATAAAATAATAATTTTCTCACCAAATATCTCCATTCAAAAAAAAAATTTCCCCACAAAATATTATATTTATATATTTTGACATGAGATGTTGCACGTTATTGTACTATAATTCTTTCAAATTAGTTATCATTTAATCTGTGACTGTATTATTATAGAAGGTTAACTTCGTATGAGAGAGCGTCCTTCTATCATAATAAACAAAATCCAAACTTATCCCGTATTTATTATTTTATTTGATTTTGTTCAATTAATTCATAGAAATTAATTCATTATTTAAACAAGATGTATTTGTTAAATTCTGAATTTATTTAATAAGCCCTCAATAAAATAAAGATTGCAAAATATTCCAACAGTTCTTCCTCTATAAATACACAAACCCATAACTATCTCTTTATTTCTCTTAAACTAAACAACAATCACCAATGACATCTATTCTCCGTCCAAACATTTCCTTCAATGTCAAACGTAGCGAAGCGGTGATCATTGCCCCGGCAAAACTGACGCCTCATGAGGTAAAATCCCTGTCAGACATCGATGACCAGGCTGGTCTCAGATTCTACTCGCCAGGTATACATTTCTACCATGCTGACCCCTCCAAGGTGACCCAAGACCCTGCCAATGTTATCAAGGAAGCCCTGGCAAAGGCACTTGTACACTACTATCCTATTGCCGGCCGGTTGAGGGAGCTGCCAAATGGAAGGCTGGTGGTGGATTGCACTGGAGAGGGTGCAATGTTCGTCGAAGCAGATGCCGATGTGCGGCTTGATTACCTAGGCGACCCAATTACACCGCCGTTACCTTTTATTGATCAGTTGCAATTTGATTCGGAGCTCATGGGCTCAGGAGTCGTCAACCAACCCTTGTTGTATATTCAGGTGAAAGGCTGGGTCAATTCTAGAATTATCCTATCTATTATATTGTTTAAATAATTTTGCTTCTTTATGAGACTTATTATGCACTTAATTTACTTACGGTCTGTTATCTTATGATCCTTCTTGAAAGTAGAATAGAACTTAATATTTTTTTTCTAATGCCTGAAAGGTACTTAATTAGTATGTACTAATCAAGCGAGTTGCTTTTATATGATGACTATATATTATGGTTGCTTGCAGTCAGAGTTTTTACTTGATAAACAAATTTGATCAAGAGAATAACAGGAACTACCAATCTATGTAAAGATATATATTATATAGTGAACGGAGGGATTAAAATTATTCCGAGAAAGTGTTTCAGAAATTCTGATTTTAATACACTTCTACAGGTGACCCGCTTCAAGTGTGGCGGGTTTACCTTCGGGCTGAAGATCTGCCACATCATTGCCGATGCACAGGGCGTTGCACAATTTCTAACCTCCGTCAGTGAGTTGGCACGCGGAGCTAACCAACCGAGTGTACTTCCTGTATGGGACCGCCACCTTCTACTCGCAAGAGACCCACCAGTCTCCACTCACATACACCAGGAGTACGAGCCGATACAGGGTGCGACTCAAGAGGAGTATGACATGGTCCTAAAGAGTCCGCCCACAAACCTAGTGCACCGATCCTTCTTCTTTTGTCCCAAGGAGATCTCAGCCTTGCGAAGGCATGTGCAATCGCTCGAACCATTTTCTCATGTGAGCAGATTTGAGCTGATCACTGCTGCTGTTTGGAGAAGCCGAACTCTTTCCTTAGATTATAGTCCAGACTTTGAAGTCCGTGTGCAATTCCCGGTAAACTCAAGGGGGAAAATGGTCCCCCAACTGCCGACTGGTTTCTATGGCAATGCATTTGCACGTGCCGTGGCATTCGGTAAAGCGGGGAAGTTATGTTCTAGCCCGCTGGTGTATGCATTGAAGTTGGTTAAGGAAGCAAAGGCAAGAGCTACAGCAAGTGACTTCCTACAGTCGCTCGCAGATATGCTAGAGCTTAGGGGACGGCCTCGGTTTATGGTTGCTAGGACTTTCATGGTATCTGATGTGACCCGTGCCGGTTTCCAGGATGTTGATTTTGGGTGGGGGGAAGGGATGTATGGCGCGAAGCCATTCCCTTGGGTTGTGACCTTCTACACAAGCTTTAAGAACAATGCCGGTGAAGACGTCGTGGTCGTACCGATGTGCTTGCCTGAGCCGGCAATGGCAAGGTTTAAAGAAGAAATGGAAAGTTTAATCCAGGCGTAGCAAATTGGATCTCTTACATTTGTTTTAAAGATTAATATTAGATGATCCTTGATTTTTTTTCCCCTTATTTCCTCTACCACTTATAAGGGATATATAGGATCTATTTTTGTGTGGGAGTATACAATAATAGATGATGATGAATGAAATGAGGAAGCAAATTAAGACACGTTGTATCAATATTCTTATTTTAATCTGTGTTTTTTTTTTTTTATAGAAGTAGCCACTACAAGTATCTACCTAATTAAGCTATCTATAAAAAGCTGCACATGCATCCCCTTGAAAAACAATATTGTAGTATATTTGTTTCAATGTGTGTGCAGTACTTATTTATTTTCTGTAAATGGTCCGCCCAATTCATCAGGACCGAGTATATTTTTAGAGAATTTTGTCCTGTAGACACCTTTATTTTGCTCCAAATTGTACATGTTAAATAAATTGCTGGCTTATGAGAAGCTTCATGAACTTCTTCACATTTGCTATCTTAAGCAAATGAGGTTAGGGATGGCAAAAAAGTTTACATCCCTTCCGTTCGTCTTGCTTTATATATATTTGGCTCATTTGACTCTAGGAGTGTGGATAGGACAAGACAGGAGGAGGACATGTCTTTAGAGAGCAGGTTTGTCCTAGTATTTTATGTTAGTTTTTATGATATTGTTCTTCACGAGGATAAATTGAGAATAATTAAAGAATAAAGTTATATTATGTGAGGAATGATGATAACTTTATCTTTTAGTTATTTCTCCTCTAATAAAGACTGTATAATTATATTATTTTTTTAGTTTTATATATTCTTTGTAGGTTTGTAATAAAATTTTAATATAGTATTGAACATAAATTAATGATTAGATTCTTTTAGCTAATTTGTTAGTTATTCATTAATTATTTTCAATAAACTATTTTTATATATTTACTTTTGAATAGTCATATGCAGGACATTTAAAAGTTTAGAAAAGAACATGATAAAACAGGGCCTATACAAAAATACAAAGAAAAATGACATGAGATTCATGAGTTTGAGAATTAAAACATAACCATCATTTTGACATAAATCATGTCCTAAACTGCCGTTCCTGAACGGAGTACCACCATAAAAGGCACAATATTTCGAGTAATGGATAAGCTGCATGTTAAGCAAGTCTTAGGAATGCATGAACAGTGAAAAATAACGGTACTAGTTGTAAATCATGCTTGGCAAAGGGGAAGGCAGTTCAGGTCATGAGTTGCGATTTGGTATTTTTCTCGAGTATAAATCCACCTCAAGAAAATAGTCTTTTCAATTTCTTTCCTTATGAGGCACAATTGGGGTACCGGTCAATATCAGCTCGTCTTGTTTGGGCTCGTCGTTAAATACTGTGCAAGTTTTATTATGTTGCTATTGGGTTTTATTTACCTACTTACTATATCTGTGCTCAAATAGGCCCACAAAAGCGAGAACAATATTCTGGTACGCTCTGTCAATTGTAACTTTCTGAGTTTGGAACAAAAGTCCTCAATTGCACTGGAGAGTGCATGGCAGGCATTTGTTCGAGCCGGAGCCGGTGTGCACTCAAGGAGCAGGATGAGTTGCTCACCTCATCCATCCCTCACGCCGAGCAGTGGAGAACAAGCCCCGGAGTCAATGACAGAAATGATTGGCAAGCACTATTCAGGTGAAAGAGTCTTTATTAGATAAATTGGACTATATACAAATAAACTCGTTTGTTGAAATCAGCTGATTGGCAAGTAATGCTTAATTATTCAGCATTAATAGGGCTCATTTACATGCTGTCTTGGCCCTAGAAGATACTTTGGTTAACCAAACAAGGACAACAGGTACTTGGTTTTACTAGCAAGGACAACTACAACAGCACAACAAACCCAAAAAGAGCACATATAGTTTACTACTTTTTCAACATCAAGAACAAAACCAAAAGTCAACATACATCTCTGGAGATTAAGCATTGTTGCACAAATATATTTAAAGCATAAAACAAGCAAAAGAAAAAAAAAAAAAAAGCCACTGTCCCTTGAACAACCGATGCTCTCAAAAAGCAAGAACATTACAATAGTCAGCATTACAAAACATTTCATTTTGCCCCTAAAATTATTGCACAAATATATATACAGCAGAACAAGCAGAAGAAAACTGTCCCTTGCCCATAATGCCCTCACAAGCAAGAAAAGCAGTTCACATAACAAAAGATTTCCCTTCTTGCCCCTACAGGAAGCATACCACATTATATGTGGAATTTTTGGGAAGATGCATTCATTAATTTAAGTTATTGACTAATAAAACAAGAAAGTAGGCAATTTCACCCAAGGGAATACACAATGCGGCTAGAAAGGTCCTTTCCCACAACTTTAACATATCGGTATAATTGCTTCTCCAACATGCTAAGAAAATTCTTTTTCACCGAAAAAAATTTCTGAAGATCCTGTTAAAAAAAGAAGAAACAAATAAGTTTTATCATATCATTTATATCAATTATAAAATCTAGGAAAAAATTAGAACTCCGTGTGTCCTTCAGACACTGAGGGATCAAACAGATAAGGAAGACATTCCTAAGATCAGATAAGATCAGTACAAATCAGGCCCCCTCCAGAATATAAGTTGCAATATGTTTCTTCTTTATGTGCATATGTGATGCCAGTGGCGGAGCACATTATCAATAGTGGGTTCAAATGACCCCCACTAAAATTTATAAATTTACCTTACAAATATGATAAATTAGATAATTTTTCTAACTAATTCCTTTAAACTTAATATTGTTGACACCACCAGTGAAAAGGATTGCTCCCTCTGCCACTGTGTGATGCGGTGATCTGAACCCAGCATCATTTGTGCACATTCTAACTTTCTCTGCCTATTTCTTTTTTTTTCTTGAGGTATCATGTTTAAATCTGCCACATTACTTTCGTGATAATTCGCTCTAATCACTAAATCTTCCAAAGGTTGGTATAGTGAATTATAGTTAATAATACTAAAACACTACCTTGTATTTTACACGGGTATTATTCACATCAAGCACAATATCACTGATACTTTCTGCATCAACACCTGATGAATCATCTTCGGTCTCATCATCATCGTCATCGTCCATATCTGCGGAGCTTGCCTCTTCATCTGGTCCCATGTCAGAGTCTTCATGCATGGAATCTTCATCATCTCCACAGTCCACCTCGCCATTTTCACCTCCTGCAGTCTCATTGTAGATCCCACCAGAATGATGCATATGACTGGTAGAAGAGGTGCCAGGATGCTCAGTTTTCAACAAGTGATCATTCTCTGTTGTTTTGTAATCTGATAAGATAGCGTATTTGCTTCTATCGAGCAGAGGTTTCGCTACATCATATGGGACCCACCTGTAATGTTGATTTAGTTAATAATTGATAGTATGGTACATAATGCAAAGTCCAAGTCTGGTACAGGAAAAAGTGAATCGTTGTTCAAACAAAAAAAAAGAGATAAGGACATACTCAAAACGAAGGGGGCAGAGAAGCTCTGATGGCCGGTACGCAGCCTTGTACCGCATCTTGTTACAAGAGTGGATATAATACCCAAGATAGTAATACTCCAGGTTTGGACAATGAGCTTGCATTTCTCTGACCCATTGGATCTCTTTCAAAGCCGTGAATTTTCCCAGGGACAAAAATGCAAAATCAGGGTCCCAAAATAAATATTTACTAGACAAACATTTGGGCAGAATATCAACCACACCAACTGCTATGATTCTCCCATCTATTAAATACTGCTGGTGAAATGAACCAAAACCACATGGCGATACCCTAGAACTACCATCAGGTTCAACAGATGGTATCGGGGTGTCAACCAAGAACCGAATATAGGACTCTTTTGAGAACCTCTTGTCTTGGTGCACTAGTGTTTGGTACTTCACATAAAGTGCATACTCATCCGGGTCAAATTCTGAGCGTTTCATGCGTATTTCAAGTTTTCTCCTCTTCTGAGGGGTAATTTCATTAATCTTTTTAAGCACTTGGTTTGCTTGTACCGGTTTCTCAACCAGTGTAGTTTCTTGCTTTGCATCTGCATAAAAGTTGAGATGGCCATTGCATGCTTTAATTATAAATCCAGAAATTTTGTCTGATGAAATTGAAGCTGCCAATTCCTGCGCAATGATGTTTGGGGAAACTGAATCCAAGTTTTCTACTTTTGGATCCAACTTTTTGATATATGCTGCTATTTGAAAGCTCACATTGCAAGTGTAGATCAGATCTTCTTCTTTAGTTATAATATCCTTTAGTTTTCGTTTCATTTGGGATTTGACCTTCTTCACACCTGATTTAGGATTTTGACCAGTCAAAAGAATGCCTCTTCCTTTGAAAAATGTATTTACAGCATTGTTGATTTTGTCTGACAATAAAGAAATGAACCTGTCTTGGTTCTCTGTTTCATGTAGCTGTTCAGTTATGGATACCAGACTTGTTTGCTCGGTGTTGTTTGGTATGTGAGATTCACTAGACTTGTTTGGTTCCTTCTTTGGAAGGTTTGAATTCAACTTCTCATTAGATTTATCAAATTTTGAATCCAGTGCCCCATCAAGGTACCTAGCAAAATTCCATAATCAATGTGTAAAATTAAAAATATATCCAATTTTATAAAACAACTACCAAGCCTTTTTTTTTCCCCAAAGAAAGTGACCAAGAAGGTTCACCATTTTAACTACCAACCTTAGTCTGGCCGCAATTATTATTTTTAATTCCCATCAAGAAGGAGAAAACTATTATGCCCAATCTGAAACAACATTGATACAAAACATGGAATACTTGTTTTTTCAACATGTTTTCACATTCTCAGAAACAGTACTATAATGTCAACATTTTTACAAGGAGATTGATTTTATGCGATTTACAGGGTAACAAGAACATGTGTCATTTTTTCAAAAGCAAGTGTAAATGCAGACCTTTGCATCTTTTTGAGAACTCGGTCTTGTTCTTTGGAGAGAGTGAAGTTGGAAGCCTTAAGGCGAATCGTGTACTGAGGGCAGCAAGTTTTATGCATCTCCGGTTTGTACACATAACATCCTGATCTCCTCCAGCCACAATCAAGAAGCTCTATACAAAGTCCATAAATTAATTGAGAAGGATAGATAAATAACGGTTGTTACCTCCCCTAAATGCAGCACAAACTTAAATTATTTACAGGAGCTCAGTACTTTGAAAACTATATTTTAGTGTGTAACGTGTCTAGATGCATCTCTCTCAGACAAAATAAAAGAAAATACACCAATCCACAGACCTACACGCACATGTTTGGAATAGTAGCTAATCCAACTTTTGATTGGAATAGTAGAATATCAAGATTTGCTCACTAACCCAATGATTTGAAATAGCTATCATCCCATCCAAACACGAATAGCAATTTAGAATAGTTGCTAATCCGGATTAGCAACATTCTCATCCCATCCAAACATACCCTTAATGAATAGCAAAAAGAATATAACCGGTGATGTAACTCTGAACCATTTATCTTAAGTAAAGTAGAGGTGTGGTGAAGCCTCTTAAAAATTAGGCTCACCCAGCCACATCTTCATTATTTTCAAATAAAAAAGACTAAAAGTATTCATACCTTGGTAGTCATTGGCTGTCAACTTGTATGCCAATACACCTGTGCACGATCAAAACTGATATAAGGCACTTGGCATAATGTAATTAATTATTTAATACAAATCAAAACAACAAAAGATTTACTAAAACATATTTCCGATATATAAAAGATAAATTAGATAAAAGCTGAAACACACTAACTAACGTGACTAAGATCTTACAACCTCACATGGTTATTTTCTCATATATATTGCATACAGATTGACATTCCTACTTGAGAACTTAGTTTGATTTAGATAACTCCCTGATTAATATGCTTACATGCTAATCATTCAGCCAATCCCCAACATAGGTGGAAGCTTTTCTATCACTCGATACTTAAAATCGTTGATCTTCCTAAAACAAGTTACAATTTTCCTCCCTTCCCCTCAAAGTGAGAAGAGAAGTAAAGTAATTTTACCATGAGAAATACTAGAAGGCGAAGAGGAGGAACAATAGCCACACGGTGAGCGCCTCCTCCCTGAATCGACGACCACCGATGCTTCCTTCCCCTTCCCCTTCCCCTTCCCCTTCCCTTTTCCTTGACCCTGCCCCCTCTCGCTGGCACCGCTGCTGCTCGCCACTTGAGCATCCATCAACCTCACTCTTTTACAAATCAAATCGAGTGTGATGGTATCGAACTAGCTAGCCTGAGATGTCGATTGTTATTTCACCTTTTACTTTAATGGATTAGACAGGGATCCATCATATCATTAGGTCGAGTGGGATCCAGAGAATTTTGTAAGCAGAATTGGGGAAGAGAGAGAGAGAGAGAGACGATGTCTGAGTTTTCGGAAAAAAAAAATGTCTCTAATAAGCTCCGGAATGTATTTAAATTACAGATGTTTCGAATATCAGTGAGATGCTGATATTTATTAGAAAAGTATGTTTTATATTGTAGCTGTGTAGTATAGAAAACATGCATCATATATTTAATAGTAAACTCTAATTTTATGTTTATTTTTTTTATTTTTTTAGGTCTATAAATTGATAACATAACTTATTATTTAATAAATTTAAGAGTATTGTGAGTATCTTATTATATTTTCTTATGTTTAACATATATTTTCTATAAAATTTATTTTTAGTTCATAAGTTTTGAATTTATTTTCAAAATATACATCCGCATCATATATGCCTCGACATATTGCTTATGCACTATGCAGCAACCAACAACACATATTAAAAATCATATATTAAAATATTACTAAATAGATATCTCAGCTTACATTCTAATACATCCTTCCTTGTTATATTTTTTTTGAAAGATATGTGAGTAAATTTGATGAAATGAGAAATTTAATAAAGAAAAATATTCAAGAGATCATCATTGACACCGATTTTATAATTCAGGTAAAATGAGTAATTATTTATGTCAACGATTTTATTATTTAAATTCACATTGTTGAATATTAGATCTCAACATTTGAGTTTTTTATTATTTATTATTTTGATATCAATTTATATTGTTAATTCACTCACATCTCAATACTAACAAAAATATAGTTCTGGCTTTTCTTTATATGATAAGGTAAAATATGGAATTCTGAAAAATTGCAGGGGATCGAAGACTAGATGCCTCCCTGTTGTCGTTGCGTAGATCTGTGTTTATTATTTCGGATCTCCTACTTCCTTCAAAGTACATGGCGAGTCGGTGATAGTAGAAATTGAGAGACAAACCCGCTACACGTAATTCCACAACAAAATTTAAAGTTTGTTTCATACAAGATCAAAAAGCACAAAGATTAACCATTTATTGTGGTGATTTTCTTAGTTTTGGATCATTTAGCACGATTTTTTATGCGAATGCATTACATCAAAAATGAAATTTTAATGTCATCACGATCTTGGCTTTTGATCATGTAGAAGTTAGTTTAAATTTTCACTATTTTTTATGCAAATCAGTCTAAGTACGAGTTTCAAAATTTTTAATCTGTCACCTAAATCAAATCGTTCTATTTTCTAATTTTTTTTTCTGAATATTATAATGAACTTTGTGGAATATTTTAATGGATTTTGGGTTAATATGTAGCTTGGGAAGCAAAAGCCCAAAATTATGACTCAAACTTAACATATCAAAAAGAAGAGCGAGGATTTATTCATTATGCTAAACTTAATAATTTTGATAATAATTTTTTTTAAATAAACTAGAAAATTTTAAAAACAAAAAAATGATAGACATATTTTTTAATTTATAGATTAATTGTATTTCAAATTTTATGTAATTTAAATATCATTTATTATTTCATCAAAAATTACATCAGATCCTAATGAAAATTAGATGGTGCAAATAACTCTAATCATTACACGGAAATTAGACAAGTTCAATTTCATATCTAAAAAAAGAAATACTAGCCATCGTTTATACTGTCATTTATATCAATTTTATTATTTAGCCTATTATTTTTATCATTTAGACTAAATGAGTTATTATTCATGCTAATAATTTAATTATGCAATTTATTTTATATAATATTTTTATTATTTAACTTAAATATCACTAATGTGAATAATAACTAACTTAAATTGAATAATAAAAAATACTGTACAAAATAAATTATATAATAAAATCGTTAATATGAATAATAATTTATTTAATCTGAACATATAATAAAGTCGATATCAATGATAACAATACTTAAAATGCTTGATTCTAATTTCTCATCTTCCAAATAGGCAGACCCATAATCGATCTACTCATATATAATATAACAAATCAGAAGTTTCTAGAATAAGATCCAACACATTAATAATTAATCAATTTATCTGATTGATTGACTTAAGGGGTCAAGTTAAGAAATCGACACTTTTAATAAATTACAAGTCAGAACGACATCACACATAAAATATTATTCACAAACAATACATCAAAAGATCGTAAAAGCTGTGTAATTTATTTTATTTAGCTGTAGATCAAAAAAAAATAATGAAAGAGTCGAATAAATATAAAACATGTTAATTTCATGGTAACCCCTTGTATAAGTTGTATTTGGGAAATTGTCCCTAATGCCAAGCATTATAACTAAAGCAATCTAAAATATTATTCTAATGCCAAGCGTTGCACGAGTATCACAGGATTATGGCTGTTTGATGATTTTATATGAGAGATTTTTTGTGGATTTTGAGATTTTCAATTCCATCAAAGAGATGTTAATATGAGATCCAAAAAAAAAACAAATTCAGGAGCTACTTTTAAGTTTCTCTTTTTGCAATTACACAAGCATTTTTCAAAGCACTCTAAAACACCAAAAAGAAAACACATATAGATGCAGAAATTACCATGGGAGATACTGATATTAGATGAAGGATGACAATAACCGCACGGATGTCGGCTCCGCCGGTGATCAACGATCACTGATTCCAACTCCATGATCTCTTCTTCTTCTTCTTCTTCTTCTTCAATTGATAGAAAAGAGAAAGAGGAAGAGGAAGAGGAAGGGGATAACAAATTGGTTTATACTTATTATTATTTTTTTAATATTTTGTATAGAAAGCAAATTGGGGAGTAAAACAAT
Organism: x Bolboschoenoplectus mariqueter; assembly: GCA_037678475.1. Lineage (NCBI taxonomy): Eukaryota > Viridiplantae > Streptophyta > Magnoliopsida > Poales > Cyperaceae > x Bolboschoenoplectus > x Bolboschoenoplectus mariqueter. Next base: position 1,356,161 of record CM075269.1, read on the forward strand.
TAACAAGTAACGTTTCATTCCACCAAACAGCTGTTGACTCGAAGAAATATCAGAGATCATGATACTTTGTAACGGATGGAGAGTATGCGTTGGTGTGGCGAGTTGCTGATGTTTTGGAATGCACAAAAGGGTTTCTTTCTTTTTGGTAGTTTCTGATTTATTATACGCTTGTGTGGGCTATGCTCGTCTCTTGGCATCACGTTATTCTAGATTTCTTCTAAATATTTTGTTATTTGTTTAGTTTTGTTGTAGTATACTCTTTTTTAGTAGGTATAAAAAAAAATTAATGAGAATTTAATGTAGTATTAACTTTTATAGATCTATTTTATTATTTTTAAAACTAATATTTTTTTTCAGATATAAAAACCAACTGTCTAAATAATAGAAAAAAAAATTCATAAAAGAAATTTAAAAGGATTTTATTTGGGCCCCGGATTGAGATGATGTGATGCTTTTGTGAAAAGGATGTTATGTAATTTATGTTGACCTATGCTACATGGGTCATGCTTCTCTGTGATTTGTTGAACTTGGAGTTGGAGATAATGGCAAAAAAATAATTTCCTCAAAAAAAATGGCAAAAAAATATATCAAATTAGTCAACATTTTTGATAATTTAATAAAAAAATGATGATATTAACAATGATTATTTTAATAATTTGAAAATAAAATTTCATAAAAATTTAAAAAAATTTAAAAAATAGAAAAAAAATTATAAACATATTCTTGACAATAAAATTTCATGTCAAAAAATATTTCTTCAACAAGGCCGGTTAAATTTTTTTAAATTTTCTATAATGTACAGTAGATTCGAATAATTATTCTTTCGAGCATGATAAAGATAAAAATGATCAATCAGCTCATCCTGAATCCTTCAAATTAAAATCATAAAATTATATTCAATTTAAAAAAGAACCTAGTGATCTTATATGGACCATTTCTATCCTCCTTATAAATAATTTACACATCAAATATCTTGTTACAAAACTATCACAAACTTTTACAATTTCATTGGTACGGATATCTTCATTTTTTTTATATAAATTAGTAATCTTAATTTTGGTTATTTTTTACAATTTACCTTTTAGCAGCTTAATACCAACGAACTTTTTATATAATCCAAACCATCAAATTAGCTCGTCTTGAAAACAAATTTAATCTGATGGCTGAAAAAAATCACCACATAATCATACTATCACAATAAACGACTAATGACAACCTATGAGACATCTGGAAAAATATAACAATACCAGAAAAATTCGAAAAACAAATTTTACAAAGAGTAATGATTGTGATCGTCTAGAAATTTTCATCCAATGCACAATTAACCAGTTTTTGTTTGAAAAGAATAAATCTTTACAACTAAAAAGTTCATATATAAATAATAAAATAGTGGACTCTACATATTTTTGATTAAAATTTGGACAGAAATTTTGCAAAAAGTAAAAACACTCCTCTCCACCTCACACTAACTCACAGCATCGGTGCTTCCACTCAATGCATTGAACTCTCCACCAACCAACCGTCAACCATGTAACTCCTCTCTCTCTCTCTCTCTCTCTCTCTCTCTCTACAATGAACTCGAAACAAACCCCAAGCTCAGACTTCGACTACCCGCCGCCGCCGTCGCATCCACCGCATCCTTCTCAGCGCCGCCCGCGCGGCTTCGCCTCCGTCTCCTCTCCGCCACCTCCGACCAATCGGAGGGAGAGAGAGAAAGAGAAAGAGCGAACCAAGCTCAGAGAGAGGCACAGAAGAGCCATCACCAGCCGCATGCTCTCTGGTCTGAGGCAGCACGGAAACTTCCCCTTACCGGCTCGGGCTGACATGAATGATGTGCTTGCGGCCCTCGCTCGCGAGGCGGGTTGGATTGTTGAGGCGGATGGGACTACATACCGACCCGCCACACTGGGGACAACTGGGGCAGCGCCGCCTCTGATGTCAGCTTCTAATCAATTGGTAATTTGGTTTATGATCCTGGTGTTTTTTTTTTTTTGGTAAAAAGATTGTATCTTTGAATTGAGGATGAGATCATGAGAGCGCCTACCACTCCAAGAGTGGTGCTTCTTTTGTCAATTTCCATCAAATGTATTTGGTATATCATTTCTGCACTCAGTTATCTTGGTTTTAATTATATTATATTTGTCAGAAATTTGTCAAGTAGTATGTTTTCTTTTGCTAATTGTAAGTATTTTACTTCAATTCTGGATAATGAGTAGCTTCTTTTAGTTGGGTTGATTTTTAGCTCACCAGACCATATTTTTCTACAATTCCTTTGTTGAATTAATGTTTGTTCTGGAGAAGTTGGAATATTTTTCTAATAGAAGTATCGAATATGTAATCTTAGCAGAGGAAGTGTATATTTGCCCAGCCAGATAGGAATTTATAATTGATTTTGTAATCATATTATTTCTCAGGTGAACTTTGCAGTTAGACCAACTGAAAGTCCGATATCATCCAGCTCATTCAAAAGTTGTGAAGTTATGAAGGCACCGTTAGATCTACACACGCCTCTTATTCCAGGAGACAACGGCTTATCTCCGGCCTCACTTGACTCGGTCGTAGCTGGTGGAGATGCAAAAAGGATGAAATTTGGCAATGCAGGTCCCACCATCGACTCACTTGATTGTGTAGGACAGGATCAGGTGAGTGAAGGATTACTCTACCAGTCTTGACCAAAGAGGTACAGCATCTGGTACAGAAATACATTTATGGACCACAGTCTTTGTTCGTACCAAATGGTTTAAGAAATCAAATTGTTTGTATATTTATTTTATCATTGTTAAGTTGATGCAGATATCAACACTTCATGAAGATGACTTTGTAGGAACTCAATACGTCCCTGTCTTTGCAACACTTCCTGTGAGTCCAGCTCAAATCTCTGATTGCTTACGATATTTAGCTCTTTCAGAAGTAAGGGTTTAGATTCAGCAGTACAGGTAGCAAACTTTTGACCGAACAGTTGTTCTACAAGCTTAAGCTGATGGAGTAGACTGGTACTTAACAATTTATATTCCCCAGCGCCCCCCCACCGCCCGGCCAACAACACCAAACCCTCTCCCCCACCCCAAAGGAAAAAAAAAAGGAATGTGGCTAGCCATGATTCAAACTCTGGACCCCTGTGGCTTTGTGGTATCGTGTTACCCAATGATCTGCTCTAACTTTGAGCTGATAGAGGCGGTTATTTTGTATTTCATAATCTAAATATGGTCTGTATGATTTGTTATCGTTCTTCTTCTTTTTAGCTAAATTCCAATCATCCGTATGTAGGTACAAAAATTGCCATTTCAAATGGTTTCCCTCTTTTTGTTTGATGTTTATTTCCTTTTATTTATCATTTCTTAATTTGCTTAGATGGGAATAATAAACAACTATTGCGAGTTAATTGACCCAGAAGCTGTAAAACAAGAATTAAGGCATCTAAAAGCATTGAATGTGGATGGTGTGGTTGTATACTGCTGGTGGGGCATTGTTGAAGGGTGGGCTCCACGCAAGTATGACTGGTCTGGCTATAATGACCTTTTTATTATTTTGAAGGAATTCAACCTAAAATTTCAGGTTTTTCTTCTTCCTTCTGAATAACAGCTTTTTCTTTTTTCTTTTGGAGAAAGAGAGAAAAAGAAAACATCAGGGTTAAATGTTATAGAACAGTTGGTTCCGGTCCTAACCAAGTTGCTTTTTGTGAGTTCTAGTACCAGTTCATAGTGACACCAATATTTATCAATGATGAATTTCTTTCTGTAGGTTGTACTAGCATTTCATGAATATGGGGGGGACGGCATAAGTGGGTCGGCCGGAATGCCGATATCTCTTCCGAAGTGGGTCTTGGAGATAGGAAGAGAGAATCCAGATATATTCTTTACTGATCGGGAGGGGAGGAGAAGCACTGAGTGCCTTTCTTGGGGTATAGAGCGGGAGCGTGTATTGCATGGTCGCACTGGCCTTGAGGTAATAGATTTTCTCAATAGGGCCATATAACTCGTCTACATTTTTTATAAAGGAAACTTGAGAGTTTTCACATAGTTACATTTAGGAATTCTCTTGATCAAATATTGTAGAGTTTTGTCAGTTATGTTTTGTTAACGATACTACAGATAGAAAACTGTTTTAAAATCTGTCGGAACTTCTTTTTTTTTCTTTTCCATTTTATGTGCTTCTAGTTTTATTTTAGGTTTATACAATAAATTCGGCACCTAATTTACCTGAAGAAGCTTTGTGGTAAATTTTTTCTTTTCAAGCTAGGCGCTAATTCAAGTTAGGGTTTGGACCAGTACCAGGCCACACAACAATCTCCTATTTAATCCAGCAAAACGACCAAAATAATATATTCGAAAACAGATAAACAAGCAAAAAAAAAAAAAATAAAACAAAACAAAACAAAACAAAAGAGAATGAGATACACGTAATGTTCTATTTCACCTCCCAGGTATGTTTTGATTTCATGAGGAGCTTCCGCACAGAGTTTGATGCACTGTTCGAGGAAGGAACAATATCTGCTGTTGAAATTGGAATGGGTGCATCCGGGGAGCTGAGATATCCTTCCTTTCCCCAAAAATTGGGCTGGAGATACCCTGGTATTGGCGAATTTCAGGTATGTTATCCTTGTTCTTTTTTTTTTAAAGAAATAGTTTCGTAATCGTTTTTTAGTGAGTTGGAGTAGATTTTTTTTATACATCTGTCCCTTCCTTTTTAAAAATTTTCTAGGGTTTTTGTGAATAATTTTATAAGATTGTTGTTATACTTGTCCATTTTACCAAAATTGTTATTGTAGCCTGGCAAGTATCTTTAATTTGAATACAAGTTCATCCATATCAGACAAGGGTTACCAACATATGGAAATAATCTGTGGTTCTTAAAGCATCATTTAAGCTCTGATTTTGCAATTTAAAATTAAAACATGCCAAAAAAATTTGGAAACTGATCAATGTGATTGCAGCTAACAAAATTGGTGCTTACTAGTTAGTATCTGATAGACAGTTATCCAACCTGTAACCCTCTCTCTCTCTCTCTCTCACTCTATGTCTGTCTCAGTGCTATGACCAATACATGCAACAAAATCTGAGACATGCTGCAAAATTGCGGGGCCATGCAATTTGGGGCAGGGGACCTGATAATGCCGGATACTACAACTCCAGGCCACACGAGACTGGGTTCTTCTGTGATAAGGGAGACTATGACAATTACTATGGCCGCTTTTTTCTCAAGTGGTACACAGGGTACCTAATTGACCATACTGATCAATTGCTCTCCCTGTCCAGACTTGCATTTGATGGGATACAAGTAGTTATCAAGGTAATCCTTAACCAAGATTTTAGTTTTTTGTGGTCCTTTTAATGATTTTATTAGGATTGTTGGAATGACCAAGTTTGCTATCATAAGCCAGAAATGCAGAAATAGGACATGGATGCCTACAACAAATATTCAATTTTCTGTTATATCATAATATGATATGTGGTCAGCACCATTCTGGACAGGCTTAATATCAAAATCCCCATTGCTACACTTGTTACTCGTAACAAAAGTTAATTTTTATCTTTTATTCATATTGCTTTTTAGATTCCGTTGCTATACTGGTGGTATAAATCAGCGAGCCATGCGGCTGAGCTTACGGCTGGGTTTTACAACCCAACAAACCGAGATGGATATACACCTGTACTGGAGGTGTTAAAGAGGCATGGTGTGACTGTGAAGCTTGTGTTTTGCGGGCCCAATTCTCAGGATGATAGCGAGGCTTGTGCTGACTCTAATAATTTATGCTGGCAGGTAGCATGAATATTGATGCATCTCTCTCTCTCTCTCTCTCACACACACACACAAAACCCATTTAATGTATGGTGTTATGCTAGGTGATGAGCAGTGCCAGGGATATAGGGTTAACGATTGCGGCAGAGGCATCTCTCCCGTGCCATGACAGAGACATGTATGGGAGGATAATTGATATGGCCAAGTCAAGATGTGATCCAGACCATCGGCAAGTCACCTCCTTCACATACCAGCAACCTATGTTTATGCAACAGAGTGATGAGTTACAACTCTCCGAGCTCGACAATTTTATCAGATGCATGCATGGTAGGCCTCCACAAGTTTAGTAAGTTATGCCCTCACTAGCATCTATTATTTGGATAGTTAAAATGTGTCACAAAGTTGACCAAAATACCCCTTAAAGCAAGAAATATCATGTAATACATCCTTCTACTACTGCTGCTATGTTTCATAAAATTGAAGTCTGATGTAAGAAAGATATTCCATTTGTTTTGTAGTCATGTGGTTTTCTGCTTTGTTCATTGTTTGATCTTTCTTAATTAATCAGTAGACATTACTTTATATACACTTTTACTTTCTTTTCGTTTTTTCAGGGGAAACAATGACTGATATTCACGACTGAGTTATGATGATGATTTAACTAATTTTTAGTTGAATGCTCGAACAAGAACGGTACATTTTTATATTGACACATCTAAGGTTTCATTTGCCAATTGTTTTAGGTTATAGTTAACATGTAGATCTGAAGTTGGGTTTAGATAGATCCTTGTGTAGATCTGATTGTTGTTTCCAGTGTGGATTTTAATCATCATTTTCCGGGTATTAATGTAAAAGCAGTTCTATAATTAGAGTGAACTTTCTCCAAAGTTGTGAGGAGTGTTTTCGCCTAACCTCCACTACAGAACCAAATCCGCCACCTGTGGGCAGTGTTTTCCTGCCTACCATGGGGTTCGAGCTGATAATTGATCGCCACATGGCATCTGCTTTTAAATCAATAATTGATTATCATAGGTGGGCAGTATTTTCCTGCCTACCATTGTGATAATTCCATTACAAGTTTGTCAGAAGGAAGGGATAATGTTTTCATTTTGTTTTTCTTAAGGAGTGGGTAGAGGATTAAAGTTTGGATAAAAAGAGGTCAAAGGAGGGATTTTTAATTCGCGTTAAAGAATATATGTTCGGAATGATTAAATAAGCTAAAAGAGGTTAAAGGAGGGAATGCTGAATGGCACTGTAGAGATTTTAGACTAGAATTAAGCTGAGGGAAAATATAGAAAAAAATCACTTGAACAGATCAAATTCTATTTTGTGATTGTGAATCTCATCTTAATTTGTATTAGTAATGTTCATGGAAAGAAGAAGAAATCATGATTATTAGTGAGCCCCTACATGTAAAATACAAATAAATCTACATTGCGACCTCCCTGGGAAGAAAGCTCAGAAATAGACAAGTGAATAAAAACAGATGATGTTGCTCGAATTTCCATAAAAAAATAAAAGAGTGAATAAAAACGAGAGAAATATTTGGAAGACATTATGATTGATACTATCATGGATATCGACTTTATTATTCAAATAAAATGAGTTATTATTTATGTTAACGATTATATTATATAAGTTATTTTATACAATATTTCTATTATACAATTCAAATATCACTAATTTAAAAAATAACTCACTTCAGTTGAATAATAAAAATATTATATAAAATAAATTACATAATAGAATTGTTAATATGAATAATAACTCATTTTGATATTTTGTATATCAACTCCCTAAAAACAAATACTCGATGTCATTTCTCTGGTAACTAAGATCTCAGAAATAGAAACAGTGAGAAGAGGCAACATTAATTGAGGAAGAGGAAGAGATGTTTTCTTCTGTTTTAGATGGAACGGCAAGACTGTCCAGTGTAAAAAAAAAATTCTGAATTTAGTTGATATATCATAAGTTAACATTAAAAAAGAATCGCTTGTGTATGACAAATAACGGGTGAATATTTAATTCTCATAATTGGATGGGAAAAATCCAAGAAAAAACAGAAATTTTTATGGGGATTAATTGAGGAAAGCTAAGGTATTCCTAAGAGCACAAAACCCTTCGGTGCTCTTAACTCAAAAATCTATATATCAAATCGATTTCGAACGAAAAATTCAAGTTGCTCAGAAAATTTTTTATATCAAAATCTTATAGGATACTGAAATTTTTTATTTTTAGAGTTTTCTAATATTTTTTTCAGATTTTTTTAAAATGATTCTAATGATAATAATAAAATAATGAATTTTTGCATATAAAAATAGATCATTTTCAAAAATATGAAACAAATAGTTAAAAAACTCTAAGAATAAATTTTTTTAGTATCCTACAAGATTTTAATATAAAGAATTTATTGAGCAACTTTGAATTTGTCGTTTAAAGCCGATTTGACAGATTTTGAGTTAAAAGCAACGAGTAGTCCGATGCTCTTAGGTACATGCTAGCTTACTCGGATTAATTAGATAATTTTGACTAAAATTTAAGTCACTCGATTAACAACGAAATTTGCAGTAAATCTCATCATTTTCATGTGTATAACATGCATAAAATTTGTATTACATTCAAACAATAGGATTTCAAAATGTAAGCCATGATTGTCAAAATCGCAAGTAAATCAAAATTGTCAAAAATATTAATAGGTTCCAATTCATTATTTGTAACAAACTGTTTACAAGTCCAGGACCAAACTATAACCTTAGTCTACAAATTGAAATACTTCATCAACCAACTAATCGAATGTATTTTCTAGCTATAAACTAAAGCAAACTATATAAAACTACACTTAGGAAAATCAAATTCTACTACTGGACTGTCACTCACATAGTCCCTCTAGATGGCATCAACAAGAATAAAAATCAAAATCAAAATCAGAATCCATCATGAGCCCTTCAATCTCCACAACAAACCTCTCCATTGCGAAATCCGGCAAGCACAGCGGCACGACCACCCCTTCCTCTCCTCTCTCATTTCTTCCCTTCATAAAAAAGCTTGCAATTGCAGGAACTGCAGTTGCGGGCCCACCATATAAACCTCCACCCCACCCAAAATCCACCGCATCGAAGCCAGCACGGGTTACGTCTGACACAAGATATGTTCTCGTGTCAACAAAGTGTGGCCTGTCATGTGTTACCAAAAGATCCATAGCTGATTGTAAGAACTCATCGGTACTTGCCATTTCCTTGGCTTGTCTCACCAGTTCAAGTGCATACCCAAGCGGACTCTCTTTCAGCTTCCCGGTAGTTGAACGTGCAACAGGAAACACCAAAGCATTGCCATAGAATCCCTCAGGTATTTTGCGAAACCTTCTTTTGCCACGAGCATTTACTACAAAGAGTATGCGGATTTCAAGGTCGGAAGGGTAGTCCAGAGCTATTGACCGTGACTGCCATACCGCAGCGGTTATGATTTCAAAGTTGGTAGCCTTTGCACGCATGCTCAAGGGAAGACGCTTACGTAACGCTAACAGTTGTTTGGGGCCGAAGAAGAAAGACCTGTTCAGCATTTTGTTTGCTGGGGTTACAAGCATTATGTCGTCAGTTGTGTCATTCGGAGCATCAGGCTCATGATACTCTAGATGTGGGAATGGTGATTTGAAAGGGGTTGACGAAGCTGACAGGAGGTCGCGATCCCATATGGGTATGACTGAAGGGGTGCATGTGTTGTCGCGTGCAAGCTCCGCAACTGCTGTGAGGAACTGGACTACCCCTGGTGCATCAGCAATCGCATGGCATATTTCAAGGCCAAATGCAAACCCCCCACACTTGAAGTGTGTGACCTGTGTATGTCAGAATATGAAGTTGGTCATTTGTGATTTCAATTAAAGATCTCTTTAATTTTGAGCTGTTTGGTGCATTTTGGACCCAGATATAGAAAACAGCAAAGATAGGGAAAAGAAATTGAAGGGAGAAACATAAAAAAAAATTATTGTTTTTGCATTCATCATCCATATTAATCTGCCATATGATGAAGTATAAATGTCATTGCTTACTTGAATATACACCAACGGCTGATCGATGATCTCGTGCCCAGAATTTTCTGGCCCGTATAAGAGCTGCTGAGCACCTGGTATCGGTAATGTTGGTGCCTCCCCAAAATCTTCGACTCGGACATCTGCTTCCGCCTCAACAAACACCACACCTTCACTGTTGCACTCTACCACCAGCTTCCTTCCAGCCTCCTCCCTGAGACGGCCGGCAATCGGGTAATAGTACACCAAGGCCCTGGCAAGGGCATCTCTTATTACCGTTGCCGGGTTCTGGCCCTCCTTTGATGACTCACCTTTATACAGATGGATGCCTGGGGCATAGAACCGTAGGCCATCTTGGTCGTCAATATCAGACAGTCGTTTGAACTCGTAAGGAGTTGGCTCAGCTGGTACGACAAGTATCGGGTCAGTTCTTCGTACGGTGAAGGTGTTTTCTTTTACAGAGGAAAGGTGAGTTTTGTGGGATGCCATGACTATTGAGAAACTAATAATTGTGGCCGGATTATATTTTGTGCTCTTGTGTGTAGATGTTCTTCTACTTGATTAATTTGTAGTATGTAGAATCAGATGCCATGCAGTATTTATAGATGCATGATTTAATTAATCTGTAGATTCCAAGTGAATATTCTGCATTTAATCTGTGAGAGGGTTGATTTTAAGTCGTTACTCGCTTTGCTTTTTGTAAGTAATTTTCATACCCCTTGGACTAGTTAAGCTTTCTGACCGTTATAAAGTAGAAAAACCACGAGTGGATTACAATTTAATTTTGTGGCGCTTGTTTACAGTGTCTTTGTATTATGAAGCAGCATTAAAACTTAAAAGGCATGTTGTGTGAACTCGTTACACGGATTAAAATGCTCCACTGCCATAGAAGAACAAACATCGGCGTGATTCATGCAAGGGAGACTACTACAAGCTAGCTTATGTATGAAGTCAATTGTGCGACTACTGTCGTCATTTCTTTTATCAAATGGAGAATTTATGTGCTCATTAATAGCGTCAATATTTTGACTATCTAGGTTAATTCCTTGCGTAACACAGTTTTTTTTTTTGAAGAGAAAAATGGAGGTCAAGCCTTCAGATTCTGTTAATCAGATATCAGAAGTTTCAAAATACAAAATGAAAATAAAAATATGAAATAAAAGTAAAAATTCGTTGTTGTATTTGGATTTTGGGCCTATGTAATATTTACGTTAAACGTGCAATCAAGTTACATGATGAAATTTAATTTTAGTTGAAGGAATTCTGAATTAATCAAAGTTCATATAGGATGGGTTGCTCTAATCTGTAGAGATCTAATACCATTTTAGCTAATTACAATTGTAATGTCCTTTTGTTTTTATTAATCTTGAAAAATAGGAACAACAAAATCGAGTTCCTTTATACAGTTTTGCAATGTTTTATTCTAAAGAAGTACCACATCAATATTGTATGAAATGAAATTATATCAAGCTTAAGATGACTTGAGAAAATATCTGATTGATGGTTGTTAACTATCGTCTAAAAATTTCATCCATATTTCATTCAGTATAGAGTTAGCTTTTTTACGCTATAAAATTCATACATGATTAAACTCTTTAAATGTATGAGATTTATCACTCTAATGGACTATTAGATGAGAAAAAAAAAGACTAATTTTATATTGGATGAAATTTTCTGAACATCAAAATCATCAAAATGATTACTCTATCAAATACTAAGGAATTGGCAAATAAAAAAAGGAGCCAAATGGTAAAATAGGCACTAGGATTTTATTTTATTTTTTTAAAGAGAGTGGAAGATGATCTATAAGATAGAGTCAATTATTTTGGTCAATATAACATTGCTAATGGGATCATATAGGATCTTATCCTTAAAGCTCATCTAAGCCTCATTGATTGATATATAGATAGCTACAATATTATAGGATTTCAAACTAAGATGATGATTCAAATGCTTTCACTTATCTTCATGGTGCCTTTATTTTAAAATTTTAATAATTTAAAATTTAAAATTTAAAACTAAAAATAAAATCCATAGATGCACCTATATCACTTTTTCTATGCATAGATGAAAAAATTACAAAATCTTAAAGTTATTTTATTTAACATGAAGAACTTATAAGAAATGCATTAATGTGAATAATTTCTGAACGTTGATTTTTTAACTTATTAATTTATATAAAATGAAAAATATTATGAAGAGAAAATAATATAGATCACATCAAATGATTTTATTTTGACATTTTAGTTCCAAATCTTTTATTATTAAAAAAATTAAAACATAAAGACATAACGAAGACTTCAAAAGTTGACGCATGTGAATCCTTCACTTAAACTAAACACCTATTAGGTTATGGATTGGGTACATGACACTATAAAAAAAACAGTGGTGAGTAAAATGAAAGAGAGTTGGATCAAATAATCTTACTAAATTTCTAAAATTAGTTATTTTTTTACAATGTTTATGAAATTATTATTGTTGACCCAACTAAATAAATTTTCTCCCTTTGTCACTGATCAAAAAGGAGTTTTTTTCAATTGAGGAGTGATAATTATATTTCTTATTTGTCATTCTTGTCTAAATCTGAGATGTGTTCATATTTTTTTTCAAAAATTATTTATACTTGATAGTAAAAGTATTTATAACTTATGTTTGTAAATATTTATAACTTTTATATAAATATTTAAATTTAAATAAATTGGCCATCATTTTATCTAAAAAACGATATAATACTTGACTAAGAGTCCTGGGTCAACTTTCTTCTTCTTTTTTAATCCAATTCAATTCCATCCTTTGACTCCTTTCCTTACAATGAAACTTTATTTACTGATTGAGGTTCAGATCCCCTGTGGCACCTAACATAACCTCTATTAGTGTGGCCTGTTTTATCTACAAATAGGATCCTTGTATTAAATGTAAGGGGAGGGATCACTCTCACAATAATTATTTTGATAAACTTAATAATATTTTTTTAAATAAATTCGGAAAAAAATATTAAAAATAGAAACACATTCTTGAACTTATATATTTATTATATTTCAAATTTAATGCAATTTAAATTTCATTTGATTGTCCATAAAAAATCATTAAAATTTATACAATTTAATTACAATGGTTTATGTATAACGTTCTTTGATGGACAATCAACTAATACTTAAATTACATGAAATTTGAAACACAATCAATTTTTAAGTTCAAGAATATATTCATAAATTTTTTTAATTTTTTAATTTTTTTATAAATTTATTTGAAATCTCATTGTCAAAATTATCAAAATATAAAGGATTACTTCCATGTTTATATGCTTACTTTTTTTTTGTCAGTGGAACTTCAGTACGTTTGTTTATGCATCTGTTTCTCACACAAGGAACCGTATTGATTTCTTCACGTTTCAAAACTTTCAAAAAGCAAACTTTTGATCTTTCAAAGATTCTCCGGAGCAATTTGTAGGAAATTATTACATGTTTGAATGATTACGACTTTAGTTCATCCCAATTCCGTGTAACGTGTTCTCCAATTTAATGCAAATTGTAATGTCTAAGCGTCAAGATTTTCAAATTAGAAAATCCAGTCTTTTAATTAGATAAGAACAACACTTTCTAAGTGGGGATTGCATGTTGGAAATTTGGAAACACAATTGAGTTATTTTTTTATGAATATTTAAAGTAAAAAAGGTTTAATCTATCATTATCTTAAATGTAAGTATTTAAAAACTGTAGTGGTATTTACTGAGTTTTGAAGTCATAATCTTTCACAAAAGATTATATCTTAACCAACCATGCTAAATATAATTTTGAGTTGAAAAATGTTAATCGCTCATAACAACATTATATATTTATTTTTCACGTAAATATCTTGAGCCAAAATGAGAACCGACTTTTTATCTAACAACAAACACAATATTTTCTATATAAAAGATCACAAAATTCTAAATCCAAATAAAATTTCTTTATAAACACATAAATTTTAACTCTTACTTTTATCTTAAGAAAAATAATAAAAGTTTGAGCCGAGATAATACATACATACATACATACATACATACAATTGTTTTTGCAATTCACTCCACGACAAAATTATAAAAGCAATCTTAAAAAAAACATAAAAAAAAAAACAGATTCTGAGAATAATCTTTCAAAAAAGAAAATGAAGTATTATGAAAAGAAGGTTCAAGCACCATTCACTTCTGTGTCTAATCAATCATCATTGAGAAGTGAGTGAGTAGCGTGGATGGATAGGAATAGGGGATCGGATTCTCTGTCTACCAATAAGACACTAATAACTGACCTCCAAATTGTGGCCATGTGGAACTTCACGGAGCTTTGTACCTCCACAAGGAATATTTCTTGGCATCAAATTAAAGTTTCATTGTTAAAATTTGAAAAGAATGTTATTAAGTAAAAAGTAAAAAAAGTTAATTTTTACATGCAATGTATCAGATGTGGCGGAATTGGGAACTATTTATTCGTTCATCATGTGGTAATGCGTTTTTCTTTACTTAAATTGATCATTTTTGAAGTCATTTTGAAAATGATAATTTCATTTATAAGGTATGTTAAAAATTTGGTACATGATTTATATATTTCAAAAAGAGCAAGGGTAACAACTTAACAATGGTTATTTTGATAATTCTGAATACTAATTTTTCGAATCGGTTTAAATATATTTAAAAATAAAAAATTAATTATACATATATTATTGTACATATAGATAGTCTAGCAATCACATTTCATGTAATTTTAGTATTGTGTGATATTACGTGAAAGATCGTTAATTTTCAACTGCTGAAATTCGAAACAATTGATGTACGGTAAAAAATACACAAAATATCATCTCATTTTGTAGACATAATATGTAGATTATATATATCATGTTTCTAATGTCAGTTTTTTTTATTAAATTTTTATTTTTAAAAATTGTCAAGATTGTTTCACTCAAAAAGATTGTTTAGATTGTTCAAATAATTGGTTTTTAGTTGATATATTCTCTTTAAAACATATATTTATAATTTTAATTTTTTACTCGTGATATTTTAGTAAGAAAAATTATCCTTGCACCCCATATTTTACACATAAAAAATATTTATACTAAATATATAGTTTATTTATATCTGAATTTATAAATATTTATAGTTAGTACATAAAGTATTTATTATTTTTTTTCCTAAATAATTATAAAAAAAATTAAAATTAAAAATTTTATAGCATAAGTGTAAATATAACATATATTACTTTTAATCATAATAATATAAGATATAAATATTTATTGAAAAAAATCTAAATACATTTAAAATACAAATAAAAGATACAATCATCACTTTGCTTTTAATAACTATCACGATTTTATTATAGATGATCTGTTTCTACGTAACTCGAAATTTACCCTACATGAAATGGAGTACTCTAATTTCATCATTGTTCGTTGACGGAATTCATTGTGGCCGAAAACATCACTGAAAAAGTGTACAAAAAATATAAATGAGCTACTTGATATAGTAGAATTCAATAATACATCTAACATTTTCGAACATTATTATATGACTTATATCATCACGTCGTTTCAATTTTTTCCTTGTATTTCAGGTACCTTGAATGTAAAGAGATATGTTAACAATTATTTAGTTTATTATACATTCTAAACTCACCCTTCGATTGTGTTACATTCGAAGCAGATACACATCTAATAATAGAGATTAATTGACTATCATTTTTTTAACAAAATATCATTGAATTTATACTTGATTTTTATAATATTTAAATAAAAAAATACTATAAACACACTAAATTTGACCTCTATTTTATTTTGAAAAAACTTTTGTGTATAACCTTCATAGTTTTCTCCACCTCTGCTTCTGTCCAATTATTGTCAGCACCAATTTCTGTTATTACTAATGGTTTGCTTATGGTTTTCACACTTGACATTTCTAACAGTAAATTTTTTTCATTTTTTTATTTATATGGTTTATGTTTTACACGAAAACAAATTTCTCCATTTCACTGGATTTTTTATTTACGTTTTTACAGAGTTGTGTTTTTTTTTCCGAAATAGAAAAAGATGCTTTCATCTACAGATTCATATATTAATCATATCAGCAAAAAAAAGAGGGGGGAAAAACCAAGAAACTAAACTCGACTAACAGTTTGTTTTAAACTCGCTTATAATTCTATAACCTTGTATTTAGTAACGCTCCTTAAAGAGTAACCCGCCTCTTGGACAATTGAATCTACGACCTTATGTTTTCTAGAAATTGAACCAACACCTGAGCAAAACATTTGTTGGTATTCTATTATTTTTCTTGTTGGAAGAGAGAAAAAAAATTCATCCTGAGTTACCTGAATAACATGGTAAAAATAAATCATACTGTAACACTCCTTCATATATAAATAATTTTAGAGTACGTACCATGGACTACAGAAGTACCCCCCCCCCATACCAGTATATATACACCAATACCCAATTGAACTGGTATTAGCAAAGTATAACTATGGTACCAGCATTATGTTTCTTGAGCATTTGATATACGCTGTCTACATTAGGTAAACCAAACCCTTAAACTGACTAATTAGTTGCAAGGCGCATGCATGTGTTGTACTTTCTCTCAATTATAATAATATATTATACTTATATATAAATTACTTCAGTACAGTATATTCCCTGACTGACATCTAAGCCTGGCCAAATCAAATTCAAAGTTCCCAACTATTAGCACCTTACATATAAAATATGAAGCTCCAGTTCTAATTTAGTGATCTCTGAAGTCTAGGTAGAGTACTGTTTGGCATTAATTATACTTTAATTAACTATATAATAGTATACCAAACGACTGTACTTGTAAACTTGTTAAAGAATACCAACATTTTTTTACTGCCCCAAAATGGCACTATTTCACTATAAAAAAACTAAAGAAACACCTGTATTTAAAGACACTTCTAACAAAATGGTGTAAACTAATGATTAAAAAGTATGATTTTGGTGGTCATACTTGATATTCAAGAGATACACTTTCCGAAAAAATTAAACAGCACTGTATTGCTTCTTTTGATCTAATACAGCTGGTATTTCCTACTAGTCTTTTTCTAACAATATACACCTTAACAAATTACATACATGCAATATATTTCTAATAATATGCACTGGTCTGGTCATATTTGAGCTGTCTCAGCATATCTCAAGAAAGAAAAACAGAAAGAAAAAAAAAAAGCCTTGAGATAAACTTGACTTGAGTATCAATGGCATCAATTAATTGAAGGGGGCAATATATGTTTCCAGCTTACATGGTCCTAAATTTAGCAGGTCCAACCTTTCAGATCTAAGAGAGAATCTACATGGTAGCGTACACACCAGGCTGTATAAGGAAATCTGAGACCGCTAATCAAAAGTAAAATTCCCTTTCCAACAGTTACTTTTACTCCTGTTTACCTTTATTCTGATTCGGATGCGTTGGTGCCGTGTTGTGATGTTGTCACTCCATCCATCCATGCACTTCTGACCCTTCCACATCAGATAAGTAGAAAATAGTAAAAATCTAAAACATAGCGTTTGTATTTTGGCTCAGCAGACGGAAAAAAATTTCTGATTCGCACTAAATCAAAAGAATAATAAGTTCCTTCCCACCAACTATTTCGTATTATTACTTTACTACTCACAAGTCACATTCTGACATGGTCATCCTTCACAATTTATTCTTGCTTATTTTTCGATTATTATACTGCTTAGGAATATTGTTTTGAAATAAATAATGAAAAATATTCCAGAAATATTATTATTGGTGCCTATTTTATTTATCATGTAAATTTTATTTTATCATATAAAATGAGTTATTATTCGTATTAAAAATTTTATTATGCAACTTATTTTTAATAATATTTTTATTATTTAACTCAAATATCACTAATATGAATAATACTTCATTTAAATTAAATAACAAAAATATTATCCAAATAACTCACATACTAAAATTATTAATATAAATAATAACTCATTTAATATGAATAATAAAGTCGGTATTAATTATGATACCAACGATAATATTTATATATCGGCTCCGATAAATAATACTTAAGAATCAATTTGAACACTCTTTCTTTATCTTCTAGAAGTAAAAAAAAAAATGCAATCTTTATCATAATAGACCTTATAGCATCCAACCAGCAATAAGCATATGAGGACTGAAAGAGTACTATTTATCAATCTTGGATCCAAAGAAGATCTGAATCCTTCAATAATTGCATGGTAAAATGAAAAAAAGCTACAGTCGTATCTAAAAATGATGATTTTTTGTCCTTCCAACTGTACCTATGGTTAAATTTAGAACAAAAATTAGGTCGAAAAATTGAAAGGTAAAGGATGAGGAGAAACCGGATCGAAGTCTGACGTGGCCGATCTGAGAGAAGTTGGATCGGATCGGATCTAGATTGAGAGAAAATTCGCATGCCCGACTCAGATTCACTTGGCGCAAGGCGGGATCCACCTCGATCCGATAAGAGGGAAGCTCTTAGAGATTCCGAAGCGGGTTCCCGATCTGCACCAAGCGAGTTTGAGGCGGTGGCGACCAGAGAAAACAGGGGAGGAGGTGGGGGAGGAAGAGATAGAGAGAGGGAGAGAGAGAGAGAGAGTTTGTGTGTGTGTGTGTGTGTGTGTGTGTGTGTGTGATGAAACGAAAGGATGAATGAAAGAGAGATAACCAGAGAGAGACGGCCTTTGGTCGGTTTATATTGGAGAGATAGTAGCGTTGCGTCCAGTTGATTGTAAAACTGGAGAGATCCATTGCTTCACAACCTCTCCGTTTGAACCAGATAGTTTTGTTAGATTTTGCGTGATTTAATTTAGTTATAATAAATGATGAACAATTTAATTGATGTGTTAAAGATTGACTTTAGACTTTAATGATTGTTGAGGATGATCAAAGTAATTGAGTTATTGTTGAGCTGAGTAATAATTAGAAGATGAAATATCATTAATTGCAATACAAGAGATCATGAGTTAAGCATGTATTTGGTTATTTTCTAATTCAGTAACTTATATATATTTGTATAAAACAAGTATATAAATAATATACTCATGATCGTAAAATAGAACAAGAGAAAGTTTAAGAAAAATGGGGTTCATGAATTTGAAAAGTAAGTCAAAATTTACGGCTCGTTTGGAAATTAAAATACAAAGCTAAAATAGTGTTCTTTGCATGGTAAAAATAAAAGGGTCGTAAAATAGAACTATTTTACGAGCACATAGAAGAATATTATTCTTATATTATTTCGAAAAGTATAATTTTATTCAATAAAATATTGAAGAGTGTTATTTTCGGTCTAAAAAAATTGCAATCTTTTACTTGATATCGAAGAGCAAAATAAATTATTCATTATGGTTATGTTTGGGAGATGAATAACTGGAGAATAAAATTATCCTCATCTCTTACAGAGAATAATTTTTTCCTCTAATTATCCCCAACTTATTTTATTCTCAAACGGAACCTATGCGATTCTATGTCTCTATTTTTTGATTGCTTGATTGGTACCGCATATTAGTTGGAATAGCATGCTATTTCGTTATTCGAACTTTTATAAACTTCATAACATATTATACAACATATTAAGAACACCTAGTTTTATTCTATTTAATATTATATATATATAACAATGAGTCATCTAACACTATATATTTTCTAACTTTTATATATACTAACAAGTTATTGCAAAAAAATTTCTATGCTTTACCTATTAAAATGTTGAAAATTTATCCACCTTTCTTTGTTATTTTTTTCCAATAATCTAAAGAACCCCACAAGAAAATAAAATTATCACAACCTTTGAAAAAAAAATCAAGAATAAATTAGTTTCTTAAACTTATTATATTCTTCCATATACATATACATATACATCAACATAACTCCGTATATTAAATTACATTGACATATCATACAGATCACCACACAACAATGGCAACAGAGTCTCTCTTTGACAGTGAGTATTAAATTTTTAGCAAGAAATGGCGCATATAGAGAGTAAAAGCACTGTAGGTTGAGAAATTCAAATTTTTCTACCTTCCGAATAAATGGAGAGATTCTGTTTTTAAGAAGAGTTGTTGGTTTCACGTGGCACAGGCGGCGTTTTGTGGAGGAGTAAGTCAGATTTTTGGACACGTTTGACTAGATTCCGTTTTAATTTTTTTTATGCGGACCAAAAATTCATACAATTTGTAGCCGTTTCTTCTGTTTAATTAAACATTTGATGCGTCAGGTAATTTATGTAAAGGTATGTGGTTAAGGCTAAGTCCGTTTTAAATCAGAATTTATATTATAAATAAAAAAATTATGTTAAAATTAACGATTGTAGGTTATTGATTACTGAAATTTTTGAATGTATTACAGCAAAACTGCTCATATTTCAATGTTTAAGAAGCTAAAATTTTGATTGCATATAAATTTCTGGTGATTGAGATGTAAAAATTGAAGAAAAAACTTTAGTATACAGAGAACACAAGCATAATTGATTTGCATATTTTATGATTTAAAAAAAAAGTAAATAATGCTAAAAAAAAGGTATAAGATATGTATTTTGCCGATTTTTTTTATATAAGAAGATTAATATTTAAAATTAAATTAATAAGAAAATCGGATGAGAAAATATAGGAGGGATGTCCCCAAATGTACTTTTAATCTTTCTTTATAAAAAAATAATATTTTAATATGAAACGGGATTTTAAAATTCGTCCCCCAATAAAAAATATATTTTTATTGATGATCGGATTTTGAAACTCCATCCCATAGGAAAAGTTTTGAAACCTCAGATTGAGGAACGGATTCTGAAAATCCGTCCCTCAATAAAAAAAAATATATTTTATTGAGGGACGGGGTTTTAAAATCCGTCCCCCAATAAAATATTAATTTTTATAAAAATTATCAAAATCGCGTATCAAATTTCAAACACACATAACTTTTGATAAGAAAATCCATAAAAAAAACGTTTAATATCAATTCAGAAAGCTCGTATTAAACGTTTTCTACGGGCTTTCTTATCAAAAGTTATGTTTGTTTGAAGCTCAATACACGATTTTAGAATTTTTTTTAATTAATATTTTATTTTTTGAAAATCCGGTTTTAAATAAAAAATTTTTTTTATTGAGGAACGGATTTAAAAAACACCGCCCTCAATAATATATTTTTTTTATTGAGAGATGGATTGTAAAATCCCGTATCATATTAAAATATTATTTTTTATAAAAAAAATTAAAAGTACATATGGGGACGGATTTTGAAAATCCGTCCCTCTTATATTTGTGATTTCTTATCCGATGATCTTATTAATTTAATTTTAAATATTAATCTTCTTATATAAAAAAAAAATCGGTGTATTTTGCTAGTCAAGTGCGTGATATCCTTGTATGAAAACAAAAGTAAAATTATTGTGATAAATAACAATTATGAAAATCATGGAACAAATGAAAAAACTTGAGTAATCCAACATGAGAAACAATGACTATCATGTATTGCTCTAATTGCGTGAATTAGTATTTGATCTGGTCCCTAAAGGTCATTTTTTTTGTGTCAAAGGTCGCTAGTTTGAAATTTGAATGAAAGATTATTTATCGATATTTTTAAAATTAAAAATTTTAATTCTCTTTTTATTTAAAAAAATATGTATTTTGATTGATTCTGTATTTATATAACATAAAGGTCATGTTTTGAAAAACTCAAACAGACAAATTTAAAAAAAAAACTCAAACAGACTACAATGATTGATACTAATTGTGATTGATACTAATTGTGGTTGTAGTTGTTGCACAAAATAATAAAAATACAACACCAATTATGATTGATTGTAGTTGTTGTGAAAATAATAAAAGGTTGTACGAATTGCATATAAAATAAATATTTTGTCATGTTCTCTCATTGAAATTACTTAATTTTTAACGGAATTTTATCGTTTAACTTGAAAAATATTGTTGGCTGATGTTTTAGTGAGCCCGGAATTGAATTGGTATTGTCTTGTTACAAAACCAAAATGTAATAAAAAATATAGAAGCTCATAAATTTCGGGTGTTTCTAGGAGTACAGAGTTTCTCGAAGTTCTTAATTCAAAAATCTATCAAATCAATTTTAAATGAAAAATTCAAGTTACCCAATAAAATTTTCATATCAAAATCTTATAGGATACCGAAATTTTCTATTTTTAAGATTTTTTAACTATTTTTTTCAAATTTTTTAAAATTACTCTAATATTATTAATAATAATAAAATGATGAATTTTTGCATATAAAAATAAGTCATTTTAAAAAATATGAAACAAATCGTTAAAAACTCTAAAAATTAAAATTTTAATATCCTATAAGATTTTAATATAAAGAATTTATTGAGCAACTTAAAAATATATCGTTTGAAGTCAATTCAACGGATTTTGAGTTAAAAATACCGAAGAGTCTGATGCTCCTAAAAACATATTAGCTTTAATCTATATACAACATAATTTTTCTTTTCTTTTTTTCAAATATTGATATCGAACTTACAAATTAAACTTAAAATATTGAGGTTCGAATTTCGATTAGAGAATTCTGCGATTCTTAAAAAAAGAGCTCAAAAATATTTATAATATTAGAAAAAGGTTGAAAATAACTAGATTAATATTTTCACTTTTCTTTTTCCTTAGAACCTTGTATAGCCAAAGACACGGACCATAAATATTCTATGCTCAAGCAAGAAAAAGAGAAGGATTCTTGCAACTCTTTTCCTCTAACTCTGTATGAACTTAAAAGGATTACAAAAATAATAATTCCAAACTTTGTTGTTATTGGCTTTGCCTTCTTATAACAAATAAATGGAGAAATATAAGAGATTTTTAATATAGGATAGGAAAAAGATTAGATGTAATATTTTGATGGGCACATTTTAATAAGACAAGTTTCAAATGGGTCTATACTCAATTTTTTGTTTGTTAATATAATTGTAAAAGAAAAGTTTAACAAAAATAAGTTAAATAAATGTCAACAACAATTTCAAAATGGAATTCTGAGATAGGCTAGCATACAAATATTTATATAGGGGACAATATATAAATGGCTCAAAATTTCATGTTTGAAATTTAGATTCAAATAGCTCAATAAATTATTTATATCAAAATCTTATAAAATATCAAAATTTATTATTTTTAAGTTTTTTTAATTGTTTTGTAAGAATTTTCAATTTTCGACTAAAAATAAAATAAAATAAAATATTTGCACATAATTATATTTTGAGCTATATAAGATAGGCTAAAATGCAACGCGTTGTATGAATGAAGTCGTATAACGGCTCAAAATCTCTAATTTGAAAAGAAAAATGGTCGATCCGAACCGTTCAATATAATCTCCATACCAAAATCTTGTACAATACTAAAATTTACATTTTTTAGAATTGTTTTGCTATTTTTTTGGATGGAAAGAAAATCAATTGATTTGAGGATTTTGGAACATCCAATAAGATCGATTTTCTCCTCATCCGAAAAAATGTAAATTTTGGTATTTTATAATATTTTTATATGGAGATTAAATTGAACGGTTCAGATTGATCATTTTTATTTCTAAATTGGAGATTTTGGGCCATTGTACTGGCTCATCTGTACAATACGTTGTATTTTAGTCTTCATATATATATATATATATATATATATATATATATATATATATATATATATATATATATATATATATATAGTTTGATTGTGGTGCTTCCATAATTATTCCAGTGAAATGTTTACGGGTTAAATTTCAAAATTTCATAACCGAAACGGCGATTTAAGTAGCTCAATAAATTATTCATATCAAAATCTTGTAGAATACTAAAATTTACCATTTTTTGAATTTATTTACTATTTTTAATGATTTTTGAAATATGACCATTTTTTAACTTCAAATATTGATATTTTTATTTTATTTTTAGGTTCATTTTTCAAAAATCATTAAAAATAGTTCAAAATTTCTAAAAATGATAAATTTTGGTATTCTATAAGATTTTGATATGAAAAATTTATTAAGCTACTTAGATCGACGTTTTGAATACAAAAATTTGAAATTCGATCCATGAGCGTTTCAAACCGAAATACTTATAGAAGCATATTAATCAAACTATATATATATATATATATAAGTAAAGCTAGCGTGAGCTTAAAGCTCACCAAACTTTTTGGTGAACTTAACTTAAAAACTCATCGAATCGGTTTCAAATGATATATCTGAGTTGCTCAATAAATTCTTCATATCAAGATCTCATAGAATCCCGAAATTTTCTATTTTTAGAGTTTTCTAACTATTTTTTTGGAATTTTTTTGAAAATAGCCCATTCTCATATAAAAACATTAATTATTTTATTATTATTTTAGAATCATGTCAGAAAATCTTAAAAAAATAGTTATAAAACTCTAAAAATAAAAAAATTCAGTATCTTATGAGATTTTAATATGAAAAATTTATTGAGCAATTCAGATTTGTCGTTTGGAGCTATTTCGATGCGTTTTTGAGTTAAATTCATCAAAAAACTTGATAGGTTGAAACTCACGCTAACTTTATTATATATATATATATATATATATATAAATCAATGTACAAAATTTGTACACGAATCTATCTCATGAAATTCTAAGCAAGAAATCCTCCTAAAACACATCCCTGCAGATGCATTTGAGGACCAGGTGTACCTAAAGCACTCACCTGTCAGATTTTGTTTGTGGAATCTACAGAGCAAGAGAACCAGATGACTGAACTGAAGGTGGTACATCATTTAATGCTTGGACAGTGGTGTAGAACAACATATATTGCACATTGGGCTTTGTTTCTCTCTCTCTTTCTTTTGCCCGAAATTTGTATAAGGTTAACAAGTCAAAATAAGCGTATCTACCTAATAAATACACTTAAAAATTCCAAAATTTCAATTTCACAGAAATAGAGTACTACATTAAGAAATGCTCCATTTGAAAATGATGTGTTGGTTGGAAAATCTTGTCATTAATAAGAATTTTGTAGCTATAGAAGAGGAATGATTGTGGAGGTCTGTGTTTATTTGAGTCATGAATTATGACCGTGTCAACAATCCATCCAATCCTACTTTTCATACACAACTTGTTCACTTTATCATCTCTTCTACGATTCTACCTTATTATTTATTAAAATTTAGATGTGATGAATGGTCTTTGGTTACGTTAGGCATCCTTCAACTATGGAAACATACAAAAAAAAAATATTGGAAACATACAAATTAAAATTTCAGATACATAAAAATCAGTTTTTGATCTAATAATAAAAGTAATATTAAGATAATATTTTTCGTATGAGAGGTCACAAGTTTGAAATATAAATATGAATTTTTTATGAACATTT
Organism: x Bolboschoenoplectus mariqueter; assembly: GCA_037678475.1. NCBI lineage: Eukaryota > Viridiplantae > Streptophyta > Magnoliopsida > Poales > Cyperaceae > x Bolboschoenoplectus > x Bolboschoenoplectus mariqueter. The sequence continues at coordinate 1,381,266 of CM075269.1, forward strand.
AAATTTAAATGACTTCATCCATCTTTATCTAAAAAAAATATTCTAAATACATAAATGAAAAATTTGAAAATAATTCCATTAATATTCCAGATGCTTTCAAAACATGTGGATCATATTTCTCGGTTTTGCTAGTGCATATATATGGGATTTCAATGTTTTATGGGGGTGTAGTTGTAACTTATATAAGCTCGAAACCGTATGTTTAGTACAGTGATGATAGGCATCGGTTTTTTACAGAAATATCTAGATTTAAGTCCCATAAAAAATACTTAAAAAAGAATAAATGTCGAAAGTTAATGAAAGTCCTTATATAAAAAAAATAATAATAACTTATATAAGCTTGAAACGAGTTGGTTGGTCCACAGAAGTCTTTCAACAGCCAAAACCTAAAGTTCTCTCTTTGCATCTATGGTGTGTGGCTACAAGCTAAAGTTGCAATTTACATTTAAATTTACTTGACAACAGAGATAATAGGTGTTATATTATAAATAAATTTAATTAAAAATATGTTGCAATAGATAGATACATATACTCATGGTCATTTATCAAGCGATTTAAAACTTAAATCATTAACTTAAATTGTGTTCTGATTGATGATCATGATCTAGTTAATTTCAATTTATACCAAATTTGATAATTGTCTAAACAAGTTAATGAAAATATTTCTTGTAATAATAGAAAATCTCAAGGGTTAAATTCTCTTCATTTACCAAATTTTTCGTATTTGAAAATTATAAAAACGTTTTTCCTACTCTTTTATTTCACATTTAAATGAAGAGAATTAATGGTTAATATATTATAGATGGGAATACTTTGATATTTTCAATGAAAGAAATTTGTTGGGTAAATGAATGTTTAGATATGTAACATGTTTGTTTGCTTTATATTTCTTAATTTTGTTTTGAGATAATAAAAACATTTCAATCTTACTTGCAAAGCAATTGTTAATGCTGATGTGACACTTATAATTTCAATCTATTAAAAATATAATGTCCAACATGCAATTGACATTTATAAGGATATGAAACTTAAAATTGTAAAATTATTAAATACAACTAAAATTACAGAAATGGAGATAGTATAAATTTTATTGAAGAATGATTGCTAAAATTGTTGATATAAGGCAAAAATAATAATAAAATAAAATAAAATAAAATAAAAGAGAGATGCTCTATGTATTATATATGCCATCCCATCTTGCAACTCGCAAGAATAGAATTTATTTTCCTTTGCTTTTGTTTACTTTAAGCTATAAATAAGATGCACTTTGCTTTCTAGTGTTGGGAATTCTTTTCTTTTTTTTGGTAATTTTGTTGGGAAATTTCCAAAAGTAGGTGTCTATCATTTATTCTTGAGTAAATTACACAAATAATCCCTAAAATATCATTCATTTATCATTTTAGTCCTTAAAGTTTGAAAATTATCGATTTGATCTTTAAAATATTACTTGATCACCATTTTGGTCCTTAAAGTTTCAAATGTGTCGTTTTAGTCATTTAAGTTTTTAGTTTATGCCAAATTGATCCTATATTTAATATTCATTTAAGAAAAATGATAATTATACCTATCATATTGTTTTTTTAGCATTAAAACTAGTTTAGACATAATTATCAAACAATATAAATAATATGAAAAGAAATATAATTATTTACTATATCAAATATCAGTTAAATTAATATTAATATTTATATTTGTGCCATCATAAATTAATTAAAATAAAATTTGTATATGTTTTTTCATAAATATAAAAATATATCATAATAATATACATGCGAACATGGATATTCATTTGTTTTTCTGACCTATAATACTGGTAAAATTAAAATGCTATAAATAAAATTTTTTGAGACCAAACATGATAAGGTAGTAATATCTTGGGTGGGGATCCATTAACAACTATATACTTTGACAATCTCGACAACGGATTTTTAAATAATTTCAAAAAAATCTTAAAAATAGAAAAAAATTATAAACATATTCTTTGACTTATAGATCGATTGTGTTTTAAATTTCATACAATTTAAATATTATTTGATACTCCATCAAAGACCAATCAAAATTATATAATATTTACAACGGTCCACAGTTAACGGTCTTTGATGGAATATCAAATGACTCTTAAATTATATGAAATTTGAAACACAATCAATTTTTAAGTTAAAAAATATATTTTTCAATTTTTTTCTTTTTTTGAGAATTTCTAAAAATTATTTCAAAATTGGTTGTCAAGATTGTCAAGATAATAGTTGTCAAGAGATCCCTTCCCTAATATTTAAAGGACTAAATTGATATCTTTAAAACTTTAAGGATCAAAATTATTAGTGGCCTCATACAATTGGCATCTTTAATCCTTAACTAAGTGATACTTTAAGGATCAAATTGATATTTTTGAAATTTTAAGGATCGGAATGATACTTTAATTCGAAAGATTTTTTTTGTCATTTACTATTTCTCCTTTTTGGGTTTTATTTCTATATCAGAGTAGCACAAGACTATTGTTTCTGGGTTCCAGTAAAATATTAGCTTATTTGGGCTTTTAATGGGCCTAATTAGTTTTTTTTTAGAATTTAAACATGTATAACTATCTAATTCTAGGCTTGCTTCAATAAAACTTGGTCATTAGTGGCCTCATACAATATAACAAATAAATTTTTTGTTACTTAAATTGTGCCGAAAGCTTGTCACCTAAACATATATTAATATTTTATCATGATAGTAACTTAGGAAATATAACGACTGTATCAAATGTTGAGTATCAAATTTGAGGATAGTTTTAATGTTATAAATTTTTGATATTACAGGATATTATAAATTTATTTTTTAATTTATATTTTAAAATTATTGAACTTGTTAATTTCTTGAAAGATGTATACACTAAAATTTCACGATTTTTAGAATTCATTTTATATTATATCAAATGATTACAAAATAAATGTATTGAAATTAATTAATCATAGTTAACTAAATTCATTTATTTTGTGTCTACTTGATCTCTAGTATAGAATAAATTTTAAAAATCATATAATTTTACATTCATATATTATAAAAATTAACAAGATCAACAATTTGGATTCGAAATTTGAGTGTCAAATTTTGAAACATAAATTAAAAAATGAGTTTGTGACATTTTGTGACAAAAAAAAATTATGACATTGAAACTCTCTTCATCAAACTTTTACTAAATAACTTCCATTGCATTTTTTTTAAAAATAATGTCAAAAGAACTAAAAAAAAATGCTTCCGAAAAGTCCAAAAATACATAAATAAAAAAGAACAACTTAACTTCTTTTTATGAAAAAGCTCAAGAGCAAAAACAACTTGGAAAACACACAAATCATCACAAGAAATATTCTTGTCGGATTGCGATGCAATGCTTCCATTGCCCGTTGGAATTGGCAACAATAACTAAGACAGTTTTAGCAAAAATCCAGAGAAAGATAGAGAAAATAATTCAAATCAAGAAAGAGAGAAAGAGAGAAATGAGGATGGATAGCTGAAAGAGAAACCAGGCACACAGATTTTAAACTAATTGGAGAAGTAACAATTAAGTTTCACCATGTGTCACACGTTACATGTAATCAAAGTATCAATTCTCCATTAACCCCACATTAATTTGAAGGTGATTATTAAAGAGTTCAACTAAAACATGTCGGAGTCAATTAAGGTAAGTGCAACCCTTATTTATCTCTGCTTTCATTTCCTTTTGTAGCAAGAGATCTTATTTATTTTCTTCTAAAACTCATGGAGAAAATAAATGCTCTCTTAATATTTTTTGCTTGCTAATTAAAATAAGGGAGGTGATAAACTACAACCAATAATTGTACCACAAAATATTCTGGTCAAAGATTCTCGGAGCACTCAGCGGATAAAAATTGTACGTGGTTGCTTACAAAAGTGTTTATACTAATCATATTAAGTGTTTATAACATATATAAAATGTTTTTAGAAATGTAGTGATCCAAATTTTATTAGTGGTTTGGCTTATACTTGAGAACAATTCACTCTATATATACTTAAAATCACATCTCTATTATATACCTAGAAGATTTAGGTGCAGTTATACCGATATGAAATATCAAATAATCATTATGTCATAACAGTCAGTCCATATGCTATTTTTCTGAAAAGAGTTTTTATACATGTCAGGAGAATTGTTCTTATGAAAGATAAAATGTGTTTATACCATCTATATGATAGAAAAAAAAATAGGAAGTTATCAATTTGTAATATCTCTATTCTCCTCTCATAGGAAAAAAAAATTGTTATGCTTCCTTTAAAAAGTGTTTATATCAAATACATAAATTGTTGATGTATTTTTTAGATTTAATTTTAAAAATCTCAAAAAAAAAAGAAAGTAAATTGTGATAGAAAAAAGGAGGAGACGAGAGATATGGTGAAGAAGATAAGGAAGAGAAAGAGAAGAGAGTGGAATAAAAAATCATGCAATAAAAAATGATTATTTCGTTATCATTGCAGAAAACACAAATAAGAAAAATAGTTGTTACAATGGAGTAGTAGTTAGTTTGTGGTGAAATTGACGGACGAGGACTTAATTTATGATGGAGATAATCAGAGATAGAGTTTAGTAAAAATTGGGAGGGGTTGCAGTGCCCCCTCCAAATTTTTTTAAATTAATTATATGTATTAAAAATTAAAAATATTTTATTATAATTATACTGTAATTACAACAATTAACCCCCTTAAAAAAATATAAGACATATAATTATATTGAAGATAATATTTTAGTTCTTTCATTCATTTTGATCAAGTTCCGCCATTGAAGACGATGGAGGTGATATCAAGTCTAACGAAAGTGAAGGAGGTGGAAGTAACGACAACAATAGTGAAGGAGGAGGAAGATGAGAAGAAGAAGAAGTTTGAAAATGAAAAAAAAAATTTAAAGAAAAAATATATTAATTTTGAAATATTCTTTAGAGTATAGATAAGATGTGTGTATTAACAAAATTTTTTTTAAATAATGACTCTTGTGGGGGCTATTCGAATCTTTTAATACACACCTATGACAAAAGATTGTGTTCACAATACTCAATTAATAGACATGACGTACTAGTTTGTGTGATATATATTAGGCACACCAAAAATTTGTGGCGAGTTTTGCTTATGTAATCATGCATATGTAAAGGATTAATTTTTAATATAAGATATTTTGAAAATACTCACTAACTTCACATTTACAATAGATATTTCCTCTAATTTTGCGGAACTTAACATTTAAAATGTTATGCTTCCTTTGAAATATCTATTGGGAAGGGATTCTTGACAATTAATATTTTGAAAATTTTGACAATCATTTTTTAAATAATTTCAAAATAATTTTTTAAAATTTTTAAAAATAGAAAAAAGCTTACAAACATATTTTGTAACTTATAGATTGATTATGTTTCAAGTTTAAAATTTCATATAATTTAAATGTCATTTGATGCTCTATCAAAATTACATAAAACTTTCAATGGTTTAAAATTTAATATAAATGATGAAATATCAAATGACTCTTAAATTACATGAAATTTGAAACATAATCAATCTATAAGTTACAAAATATGTTTGTAAATTTTTTTCTATTTTTAAGAATTTTTAAGATTTATTTTGAAATTATTTAAAAAATAATTGTTAAGGTTATTAAAATATTAGTTATCAAAGGATCCCCTTTCATATCTATTATCCTTGCATACTAAATATAAACGCCTGTTGATTTAGATATAAAAACTCTTAATATTACATATTAACGTTTCTAAACTTTAAATAAAAGTTGCAAAATATGATGTATAAAAAGAGCTTCTCATTTTGTCAAAAGAGGTTTATATCTATAATTTTTTTGAAGGTTTTCTAATAACTTGCTGCTTGAGTTATTACTATACTATTTTTAATAACTATATTATGTAAGTTAAAGTTTTCTATTATTATATTAAAATTAAGTACTGATTGCGAGAAGGGAAAAGAAAAAGCTTTCAGAGGCTTCAATTAATTGAGTTATGAATTAGAGGATCAAAACCACAGAGTTTAAGTTCTGTAAAAAATAATTAAAAAAGAATGAATGTTGGGGTTAACAAAAATCTTTATTTCAAAAAAAATTGAACTATGGGATCAAATAGACAATCAAACTAAGTTATAAGTCCATGAATAGCAGGATTTATGTGCCTTTTCTAAAATATTTAAGCACCATTCTTAGTGCCTTTTAACTATTTAAAATACATGAAATTTCATTGATTGGAATTTAGGTGAATAACTTTTATTATTACCTGAAAAACATTACTAAATCTCAAGTGGAGAAGCTCATTCTATTAAAAAAAAAGGGGGGGAAAAAGAAAAGTGAAAGAAGCCTTATTCCAATATTCCATCATCTTTGCATATTAATTTAAGGTAGTTATAGTAAGTTAACCTGGTTATCTCCGAAGAGACGGCTATATCTGGAAAAGGCTTCATCCTTTCTCTTAATGTTTCTCCTTTTTCTTTTTCTTCCTTCTTTTTATGATTTAGAATTATTCTGTCATTATTGTATTGAAGGATAAGGAATGAATGAAAGGTTAAGATATATTTGTAAATCACGTCTAAAAAAGTTAAAAGGAATATTATATGTAGCTTTTAATTTCTCATTTCTGAAACAATTTCTAACTATTATTTTTTTTAAATAAATAGATAAGTGTGCATTAGCAATAGTTAAGTGTATATTTAAAGAGATTAAAATGAGTTTGAAAGATCAATACAACTGTTGAAATCTATCAAAACATGTTTTTACTTAGTGAAAAATGTGTGACAGTTGTAACCAAAGACATACTAGCTCTGATCCCCCCTTCTTCAACTTCTTTTTCTTTTGGTCCCCATTTTTGACATAGTGCAACTCACCCCCTCAATGAGAAATATGGATTCTTTCGCTTTTGCGAAGCGAGGAATTACCGTATCTTCGAAATCCCCGGCCCCCCACAGCAACCAAAAACAGTGCAACATCATCAATTCATTGATGACAAACATCGATGCTTTCCATGCCTTGACATGAACAAAGCCATACAGAGTCTGCAGGATCCGGGCATCCGTAAGGCCAACATACGCATATAACCGGCATGTCAGGCGCCTCACACCAATTGGACATGGGCTCTAGTCTAGCCTATGTGCACATAGAGTAGGCACGTTGAGAGTTGTCCGCTAGTTGACGCCGGTAATGAGTCAGTGTATTGGCGGTATGAGGGCTCCATACGGCCGTGCTCGCAATCTATTTTTTAAAGTGTTACAAGACATTCATTTAATAATTTGATAATATTGTTCAAATTTAAAAAAAAAGTAATTTTTAAAACATATTATCAATTATTTAGATAAACATGTTATCAATCATTACAGCTCTATTGTAAATTTTTTTTAGTTATTTAATGAAAAATTAAATTACTTTCAAATATATCCAAACTTAATACATATACTATAAGTAAAACTAGCATGTTCTTAGGAACACCGGATCTCTTAATATTTTTAATCTAAAATTTATCGAATCAGTTTTAAACAATAAATCTAAGGTGCTCAATAAATTTTTCATATCAAAATCTTATAGAATACCAAAATTTTCTATTTTTGGAGTTTTCTAACTATTTTTTTTCAGATTTTTAAAGATGACTCTAAAATAATAATAAAATAATGAAATTTTGTATATAAGAATAGATAATTTTTAAAAATCTCAAAAAAAAAAGTTAGAAAACTCTAAAAATAGAAAATTTTGATATCTTACAAGATTTTGTTATAAATAATTTATTAAGCAATTTGAATTTATCGTTTAAAGCCGATCCGACAGATTTTGAGTTAAGAGTGCCGAAAAATTCGGTGCTCCTAAGAGCACGCTAACTTTACTCCATATACTATACAAAAGATAATTAACACATCAAAATAGGATGCATGCTAGAACTACTATAAATAAAAAAGATGTATTTTTATATCAATGCAATTTGTAATTAAAAAAAAATTTTAATCTTTAAGACAGATGCTTTTCCACTTTTCTTTAATTAGATCTGATAATCTGCTTCTTGATGTCATTTCAATATTACTTTGAACATGACATATCTTTTCATTTATTATTATTTTTTTACACTTAACCAAACAACAGCAAATCTCCAATTCTCTCTATAAAAGAGACCCAAAATTCAAGTGACAGAAACAGAACTCCATAAATAAATTTCTCCTCGTAAAATATCGCAGCAATTAAATGGCTTGTGTGTCCACTAAGATCAATGCTCAAGCTCTTATACTTGGCATCATTTCCATGCAGATAATAGTATGCGTCTCTAGTGCGAGAAACCTACAAGAAGAAGCATTGCATCAACCACTGAAGGAGGTCTCTGTGCTGTACTCATCTCCTCCTACCATGATGAGTACTGGAGAGGTCCAGTTGTCTTCGTCCATGAATTCTACTGGAGATGTCCAGGAGAAGGTTGCAGTAGGGAAATACCCAGATACCACACCTGGCAACAGCAATCCTATTGGCCACCATGAGATCTCACCTGAAAAGAAAGGAGTATGAAAGAAAAAGGTATAATAATATATATATATATATGTAAATAAGATTTTAAGTCGTTATGTTATGTTAAGTTAAGTATGTTTGTGGGGAGTTGATTTAAGATTCAGTTTTAATCATGTGTAGTAATGTGAGCATATCAATGCTTGGGGAAGACCTCTTTTTTTTTATATGTAATATTCTTCAATTGTGTTTTTCCTTTTCTTTTTCTTTTAGCTTGATTCTTCAGTTGTGCTGTATGTAAATATGTAAGGATTTAGTAAGATTGAATGGCTTCCTACTGTAGTTGCAGGCACTTTCGTTCATGTGGTTTTAATAATTAAAAAGCAGTACTCTATAGGCATGTTTCAAATTAAAAATTTTAATTGGCTTAAATTACATTCAAAAATAATTTTGGACAGAGACATTAAAAGCAGTCAGATGAGAGGAGAAAAGGATTTGTTTTTGACAAAATTCTGCTCCGATGTGAGCACTAACTAAGCAGCATGATTATACATGATTTATTTCAGATTCAATTTAAAATTTGAAGGTTGGGACTCAGAAGGCTTATCTGTATCTATACTATATTATAAAGCAAATGACTGAAAATCTCCAGTGATTCAGTGATTCATATTTGTTTATTCATGAAATTACCTCTAAGACATACGGTCGAGATTATATAATTTTATAAATCAGTGGTTTAGATTATGTCGACAATCCATTCTTTCCTCTCTACTTCCCCAGCGAAAAAGATCGCTCCCCTCCTCTCCCCTCCCCTCCCCTCCCCTCCCAAATCGGCACAAGGGAAAACAAGACATATAAGTTTAATAAATGTTATATACATTTTTAATGAATTTGACCTAATTATTGATTCTAATATAGTCAAAATTTATACATAATTAGATATATTTACTAAATGTTTATATGTATTTTCGGAGTTAAAATAAAGAGATATAACCTATATTTGACATAAATTTTATTAAAAACAGAATTAAAATGCTTTTAGATTATGTTAATAAATATTTTAATTAATTTAACCTTATTTCTGATTTAAATATCATAAAAATTCACACATAAATCGTTGGATGTATTTATTTATTATTTATATGTGATTTTGGTGTTAAATTGATTAGATATGACCTATATTTCATTCAAATTACATTAAAGTATATTTAAAAGCTTCTGAACATGTTTATATACGTTTTCAATTAATTTGCTCTCATTTCTAATTGAAATATGATCAAAATTTATACATAGCTGTTGGACATGTTTATAAATTATTTATATGCATTTTTTATGTTAAATTGATTAGTTATGACATATATTTCACTTCAAATTACATTAAATTGCAAACACTTTTGAATATGTGTATACAGATTTTCAATCAATTTGATATTATTTCTGAATTTTAATATCATCAAAATTCATACATAAACTGCTGGATATGATTACTTATTTTTTAATATCATCACCTCAAATTATATTAAAATGTTTTTGAACATGTTTATACACATTTTCAATCAAATTGGTCTAATTTCTGATTGAAATATAATCAAAATTCACACATAGCTGTTGGATGTATTTATAAATTATTTATATATATTTTTGGAGCTAAATTAATTAGTTATGACTGTTATTTCACCTCAAATTGGAATAAAATATATTTCAAACGTTTTTAAATATGTTTATATAAATTTTAAATTAATTTGACCTCTTTTTGATTGAACTATCATCAAAATTCACACACAAACTGCTGCATATATTTATTGATTTTTCATATGTGTTTCCCGAGCTAAAATTACTAGTTATAATCTATATTTCATCTCAATTCACATTAAAATGTATTTAAAATACTTTTAAATATGTTTATGTTTACCCCTAAAATGTCAATCTCTTTATTTGACATGTCAATAATTATGAAATTAATGCTCTAATTTCATAATTTCCATTTGTCGATATTCTGATCAAGCCAAAACAATTTCAAACTCCTCAAATGAATATACAAAATTTTGATTTTGCAGTATTAATATCTATTTCGCATAATTGTTTAAATAAACATACTCTAGGATTTTATGAGATTAATGCTATAATTTAATTAAAATGCCTAAGTATGTACTTTCAAAAATCATAAAAAATAAATACTATGATTTTGTGACTCATTTCCTTGAGATTGGTGCAAAGAATGTCAAGAGAAATAATTTGGGGTTGAATGGAATGTTAAAAAGAAATAATCGGAGATGTTGTTGGGTACAATTAGGGAATATAATGAAACATTTGTGTGCAATTTGGAGCTCCTATGCATGGGCAATAGGGCAGATCTCTCACCAGCGAAAAAAAGAGAGGAGAGGAATGGGAGAAGAAGATACACCCAGTGCACCATCTCTATTTCTCACTTAATCTTACATATGGGGACGGTTCGCATGAACCATGATCATACAAAAGGAGAAGAGGAATTGTGTCTTATTAAACATGACAAGTGGGGTCCTCTTTACTTGAGCCCCTGCCTACTGGGACCCAAGTCCAAGTACCTCTCTCTCTTGCGCCTCTTTCTCTCTTGCGATGCTCTCTCTCTGCACACGGGCCCCATTCGACAGAAGCATCTTCCTCCTCTTCTCTCCCAGCGCGCGAATTTTAAACAGACATATTGTTTGAAATTTGAAAGTGGAAGTAAGTTACTCGGTGCGAATTATTTCAAACCCTTATACCGCTGTAAATCTCTCACAGATAAGAACACGATGCAACAATCGGTTTGTAAAACGGTACACTTTACAGAGATTGTGACATAAGGGAAATATCTCGGCCTAAAATGGAATACAGCAATCCGAGTCGAATTAAGACAAACTGTTTTAGCCCTAGATATAACTCATCAAGTAGAGCACAATTCAACAAACAGAAGTGGATTGGTGTAGTATAGGGCAAATGAGATGTTGGAGAAAATAGCTCGAGTTGGAGGTGAATCGGGCAACTTAGGGCTTGAGAGATCAAAAAGACAGATCAGGGAGCTTCAAACCGGTCCTACTATGCTTTCTCAAGTGTCATTTGAGTGTCAGAGACGGTGGTTTGCTTGGATCATCATTTCATACTCGGATGGGAATTAGAATAACTCAATTGATCAAACCACGACATGATAGCTCAAGGAAATAATTGAACACATGTTTGTCATGTCTCAGGAGACTTCCGAAGCATCTAGAAACTTCTGGAATATTTTAGAAACTGTTGGGGATCAAATGAGCCCGAGAATGGTCAAAGGGCTAGTCAAAGGCCAATAACGACTTGGAGCGCCTCTCTAACCGAATAGACACGTGCCTGGCCTTAATTGGAGGATCTAAAACATGTTTAACTGCCTGGTCAAAGCTGTTGGAGAGTTTGTTGAGCTAGTTGGCCACTTGCACACCAACTTGGCCGCTTGCACGACTTAGAAGCTTCTACATACCCCAAGGCTATAAATACCCCTCTCCAAATCGAATTAACAGAAGATATAAAGCCCCATAAGCTTCAAAAACCTACCAAAGCTCTGCCAAAATCCTCTCTTGAAATTCTTCAAGCTTCCAATCCTTCTCTCCTCTCTACTGCCTCTCTCCAATTCGGATCACATTCAACTGTTCGATAGCCAAATCTAGAGGATATATCAATCTAGGTAGGTCGATCGAGGAAGAAGAAGCTCCAACCGAGTTATTGGCCTTGACCTAGAGCATAGCACTCGGGTTCAAGGGCTGTTAGCCTATCTTAGCTCGAGGGAGGTGCAGAGGTCCCTCCATGCTCGTCTAGGTCTTGATCAATGCCCTATAGAGTTGTATCATGGTGTTCTTTATGAATCTTTGCATTTCGCTCTCTTTTCTTAAGCAACACATCGGTGTTCGCATCTTTTTTTCTCTCTTTTAAACAAACAGAGGTGTTGTAGCACATGCTACCCCTCTTTTCTTTCAAATAAGAGGTGTTGTAGCACATGCTATCCCTCTCTTCTTTTAGAAATCCAAGGTGTTGTAGCGGATGCTACCCCTCTTTTAAGGCTTGCGCACATGTGCCATGCCTATTTCAAGCTCTGTGCACATGTATGTACAGCAGCTCAATAAACTTGGATCATCCCAAATTAAGGGGAGGTTCTGCCCAATTTTACAAAGAAATGCAAAGATTCATTCTTTTCTTTAGTTTTGTAATGAATTTTGGAAGTTTAATGCAAATCCTTTAGATCTGGTCAGTTTCTTTTGATCTCTCTCTATCTTACATTCAAGAATTGCATTGTAAGTGTAATTTCATATAGGTGCCAGCATTTAAAACATTAAAACACAATAAAACACTCAACTGGTATTAATAAAGGGCATTTCTGTCCAGACCCGTAGAAAATTCAAAAATGCATCTTCTGTCAGTCAATTTCGCACAAAACTTAACATATACCTAGATTTACCCTAAACACACATCCTGGAAAAATTTTATTTTTTGTAATTTTCTGTGATTTTATACGAATTTTACAAGTTCAGATATGAGAATTCAATAACTCAGTCAAACTGACAGGTTTGACTTCTGTGGCAGTCCAATGAATAAAATAGAAATAAATATAAATAAAATCTATAAAAAAAATAGAAGACCTGTACAGATATATTCTATACTCTTTCCTTAATGATTTAATTCTATTTTTCATATAAGAATTCACAAAAATACATAAACAAAGCATTAGGTTTAATTGCCCTTGTGTATACCTATTAACAGTCTCCTCGTATCAATGATTTCTCATTTATTTTGAAAAAAGCATCTATAATAAATGATATAAACATATTTTACATATTAAAATACACTTGTATGTCAAAAATTTCCATTTTGATAGTTTTATTCGCATTTTGTAATGATTTTTCTAAGGTTTCAGCTAGGGTATTGGTATGGAATAGCCAAAGCCTGACTGTACCAGTGTACCAGTTCAGGGTTTCCCTGGCCTATTGACTTTCAAAATTGTACAGTAATTGAAACATATTTAGATACACATTCTGATAAAATTTGGGAATTTTTAGAATCTCCTATGAAATGTTATGAATTTTTGAATCTCTGCTCTCCAGATATCTGGATCAGCTCAAAACCAGCCCCTGCCAGTTCACTGTAACTTTTTGCCTGTTGCTCCAATTGATCTCATATTTTACAGTAATATAGAATTAGTTTTAGTATACCTTTCTGTAAAGTTTTATCATTTTTTTAATTTTCTGTGATTTTACACAAATTTTCTAAATTCAGATCTGAGAGATAGATGAAGCAATCAGCTTATTGCTGACTTTCTGTGTCAATTTCGGAATAAACCAAATAAAACGAAAATAAAATCTTTAAAAATAGAAATCATGCACAGAGATGTTTGATGAACTTAACTTGATGCTTATATGTATTTTCTTTTGTACATTGTTCATTAAAATTATGAAATAAAGGCAGAGAAGCCGCTGCCTCAGCACCAGCTGCTGGGAGTGGCATTCAGCACTTAATAAAACCTTTTCTGTTAATCCAAACACTTCCAAACTTTGCAAACATTTAAAGAATTCTTATATGTATCTTTCATTCAAAATTTACCATTTTTAGGAATTTCTATGAATTTCTGTGAATTTTTGAAATAATCTGGTTCAAGGGATAAAACTGAAACTGTTCTGATGTTGATTGGTACCAGTGGGTATCAGTAACCTAATAAATGCACTTCAGAATCAAATTTACAATGTGCATGGCCTTTGTATATTCGATTTATTCTAATAGATTAAAGAACTAGCTCTATTCGAAAGGAAACAGCAAGAACAGCACCAGTACATAACGGTATCAGTATCGATTGGTGAAACTCGCTAAAATTGTGCACTAAACCCAAATTAAGCTTCACAAACTCGTTATAAATGATTAGGCGATGCTAAACTGTGAAGGAATCAAATTAAAACGAATGGAATAACTTTAATTTCACCAAAATCACTCTCAGCCTCAACTCAGCCGTAGCTGAGGAGACTACCTCTGTTTCCAGTATCCTCGACGCCGAAATTGCTGTGACCACAGCCATCGTGCTGTCCTCCCTCTGGCCATGCCTGCTGTGCTTTCTGATCGAAGATCCGACGCCGGCAGAGCTTCGATCATGATCTGACATGGAGAAGTACGAACTTTGATGCAAAGAAGTGCGACTATTGATGAAGTTTAAACTCAAACGGTTTATTAAATCAAAGTTCGAATCTTGACGTTCTGGATTAAATCTGATAATCCAGAGAAACCCAAAGTCCGGATCTTGATGCGAAGGCCTCAATCTGATGGCCCAAATTAATCTGTTTCAAAAATCAGTTTAAAACATTAAATAAAAATATTTTCTTAAGCTCGAAAATAATGAAAAATATATCAAAAATCATGGTTTCATTTTTAGATATTTTTGAGACAATAAAATATTAATTTTTATTTTATTTCAAATAAAATTCAAAACTTATCATGCATATTATTTTGTGTAAATAAATAAAAGGATCACAAAATAAAATAAATGAAGTCAAATTGACTAAAAATAGTGTTCAAACCTTAGTAAAACCAAATCACACATTGACCAAAAATCATGTGTAGATTGAGAGCATTAAATTTGCTGGGAATCGATATGAAACCAAACGTTCCCGATTCCCCAATTTAGTTTTGGATTTGCATAGTACTTCATATTTGAGATTTAGAAAGTCAACAAACTATATGGGATCATACGTCCTTGTTTTTTTATGCGAATTTTTGTAGAGACTCAAAATATCTCTAGTTTTTTGAGTATGGAATTAGCAATGCGCTTCATATTCGAGCTCTGTGAGATTTGCTGAATCATGTCAGTAATATCTAATTTTGAGAGATCAAACGTCTTTCTGCGACTTTAGATCAAACGTCTTTAGTCCAACAAACGACCAACGAGAATCATACACTACAGTCACCCAAATCTTCTTGATATGATAAAATGATCGAATAGAAATATATTATAATAACGTGTGTGGATTAAATAAACAAAAGCAATAAATAAAACACATAAAAAAATAAACAGTCATGAATAAAACACACAAAACAAAAAGACATTTCCTCATTCTTTTTCAAATAAATAAATATTGCATATGCATGCATGTCAAGAGAGAATAATACAATAGCCTGCATATTCATTTTCTCTAGCCCTTTAATTAGAGGTACCCGAGGCAAGAGCCGGGGTAATTAACAACGGAGGCCTGCACCCATCGGAAAATAAAAGTTCTCACAATCACTTCAAATAATAAGGCCTTGAGTGCATAAACACGTGCAAGGATGTACCTGCACCTTCTTCCCTTATGAGCAAAGACGCCGCCTCGTCCATAAGCCGCGAAAAAGGACCGCACAGTATATACACATTTTCAATCAATTTGACCTCATTTCTGATTGAAATATCATCGGAGTTCACAAATAAGTTGCTGGGTTTATTTATTGTTTATATGTATTTTTGAAACTAAATTGATTAGTTATGACTTATATTTCACTTCAAAATGCAATAAAATGCTTTTGAAATGCTTTTGAAATACGTTTTCAGTCAATTTAGCCTCATTTATGATGGAAATATCATCAAAATTCACACATAAACTTCTGGATGTGAGTATTTATTGTTTATAGGTGTTTTTGGAGCAAAATTGATTAGTTATAACCTATATTTCACCTTAAATTACATTAAATTGCATTCAAACACTGCTGAACTGGTTTATACTCGTTTTCCATCAATTTGACCTCATTTCTGACTGAAATATCATCAAAATTGACACCTAAGCTGCTGGGTGTGTTTATTTATTGTTTATATGTGTTTTTAGAGCTAAATTGATTAGTTATGACCTATATTTTACCTCAAAATGTATTAAAATGAATTTTGAACGCTTTTGAACATGTTTATACAAGTTCTCAACAAATTTGGCCTCATTTCTGATTGAAATATCATCAAAATTCACACACAAGCTGCTGGATGTGTTTATTTATTGTTTATATGTATTTTTGGAGCCAAATTGATTAGTTATGATGTATATTTCACCTCAAAATGCTTTTGAACATATTCATACACATTCTCAATTATGTTGGCCTCATTTCAGATAGAAATCTCACCAAAATTCACACATAAACTGCAGGGTGTGATTTGTTTGTTTATATGTGTTTGGAGCTAAATTGATTATTTATGACCTATATTTCACCTCAAATTACATTAACATGCATTTGAAACACTTTTGAACATGTTTACGCACATTATCCGTCAATTTGGCCTCATTTCTTATTGAAATATCTTCAAAATTTACACACAAGCTGCTGGATGTATTTATTTATTATTATATGTGTTTTTGGAGCTAAATTGATTACTTATGATGTATATTTCACCTCAAAATGCTTTCAAAATAGTTTTGAACATGTTCATAAATATTTTCAATTATGATGGCCTCATTTCAAGTACAAATATCGTCAAAATTAACACACAAGCTGCTGGATGAGTTTATTTATTATTTATATGTATTTTTGGAGCTAAATTCAATAGTTATGACTTATATTCCACCTAAAATTGCATTATAATGCATTTGAAATGTTTTTGAACATGCTTATACAAATTTTCAACCAATTTGGTCTCATTTCCGATTGAAATATCATCAAAATTCACATAAAACTGCTGGATTTTTTATTTATTGCTTATATGTATTTTTGGAGCTAAATTGTTTAGTTATGACCAATATTTCACCTCAAATTGCATTAAAATGTATTTTTAATGCTTTTGAACATGATTATACACATTTTCAATCAATTAGGCGTCATTTCTCATTGAAATACATCCCAATTCACACATAAGTGCAGGGTGTGTTTAATTATTGTTTATATGTGTTTTTGAAGCTAAATTGATTAGTTATGACCTATATTTCACTTTAAATTAAATAGCATTAAAACGATTTTGAACATGTTTATACACATTTTCGATTAATTTGGTCTCATTTCTGATTGAAATATCATCAAAATTCACACATAAGCTGCTGGATGTGTTTATTTATTATTTATATGTATTTTTGGTGCTAAATTCATTAGTTATGACATATATTTCACCTAAAATTGCATTAAAATACATTTAAAACGCTTTTAATCGTGTTTATACATGTTTTCAATCAATTTAACCTAATTTCATATTGAAATATCATCAAAATTCACACATAAGCTGCTGGATGTGTTTATGTATTGCTTATATTTATTTTTGGAGCTAAATTGTTTAGTTATGACCAATATTTCACCTCAAAATGTATTAAATGCATTTGTAATGTTTCTGAACATGTTTATGCACGTTTTGAGTCAATTGGCCTCATTTCCGATTGAAATATCATCTAATTTCACACATAATCTGCTAGATGTGATTATTTATTGTTTATATGTATTTTCGGAGCTAAATTGATATGTTATGACCTATATTTCAGCTTAAATTGTATTAAAATGTATTTAAACTGCTTTTGAAGATGTTTAAACATATTTTCAATCAATTTGGCCTCATTTCTGATTGAAATATCATCACAATTCACACATAAGCTGCCGGGTGTGTTTATTTTCAGTTTATATGTGTTTTCGAAGTTAAATTGATTAGTTTTGACCTATATTTAAATTCAAATTGCATTAAAATGCATTTAAAACGTTCCTGAACAGGTTTATATACATTTTCCATCAATTTGGCCTCATTTCTGATTGAAATATCTTCAAAATTGACACATAAGCTGCTGAGTGTGTTTATTTATTGTTTATATCTGTTGTTGGAGCTAAATTGAGTAGTTATGATCTATACCTCAAAATGCATTAAAATCCATTTGAAACGTTTTTGAACATATTTATACACATTTTCAACTAATTTGGCCTCATTTCTGATTGAAATATCATCAAAATTCATACTCAAGCTGCTGGATATGTTTAAGCTTTTGTGTTTTTTTAGCTAAATTGATTAGTTATGACCTATTTCACATCAAATTGCATTAAAATGCATTTAAAATGCTTTCAAAAATGTTTATGGACATTTTCAATCAATTTGGCCTCATTTCTGATTGAAATATCATCAAAATTGACACATAAGCTGCTGGGTGTGTTTATATTTGTTGTTTATATGTATTTTGTAGCTAAATTGATTAGTTACCTATATTTCAACTCAAATTGCAATAACACAGATTTGGAAAGCTGTTGAGCATTTTTATACACGTTTTCTATCAATTCAGCCTCATTTTTTATTGAAATATCTTCAAAATCGACACACAAGCTGCTGGATGTGTTTATTTGTTGTTTAGGGTTTTTGGAGCTAAATTGATTAGTATAACCTATATTTCCCCTCAAAATGCATTGAAAATGCTTTTGAACATGTTCAAACACATTTTCAATTATGTTGGCCTCATTTCTGAATGAAATATCATCAAAATTGTCACATAAGCAGCAGGGTGTGTTTATTTACTGTTTATATATATATTTGGAGCTAAATTGATTAGTTATGACTTATATTTCATCTCAAAATTCATTACAATGCATTTGAAACGTTTCTGAATATGTTTATGCACGTTTTCAGCCTTTGGTCTCATTTCTGATTGAAATATCATAAAATTTCACACATAAGTTGCGGGATGTGATTATTTATTTGTTTACTTATATTTTCGGAGCTAAATCGATAAGTTATGACCTATATTTCAGATTAAATTGTATTAAAATGCATTTAAAACGCATTTGAAAATGTTTAAACAAATTTTCAATCAATTTGATCTCATTTCTGATAAAAATATCATCACAGTTTATACATAAGATGCTGGATGTGTTTATTTGTTATTTACATGTATTTTTGAAGCTAAATTGATTAGTTATGACCTATATTTCATCTCAAATGGCATCAAAATACATTTAAAATGCTTCTAGGTTTATACACAGTTTTAATCAATTCGGCCTCATTTCTGATTGAAATATCATCAAAATTTATACATAAGCTGCTGCGTGTGTTGATTTATTGTTTATATGTGTCGTTCAAGCTAAATTGATTAGTTATGACTGAAAATGCATTTGAAATCCTTTTGAACATTTTTATACACATTTTCAACTAATTCGGCCACATTTTTTATTGAAATATCATCAAAATGCACACTCAAGTAGCTGAATATGTAAATATTTCTTATTTATTTATTTTTAGCTAAAGTAATTAGTTATGACTTATATTTCACATCAGATTGCATTAAAATTCATTTTAACCGCTTTTGAACATGGTTATGCACATTTTCAATCAATTTAGCCTCATTTCTGATTTAAATATCATAAAAATTGACACATAAACTGCTGAGTGTGTTTATTTATTGTTTATATGCATTTTTGTAGCTAAATTGATTAGTTATGATCTATATTTCACCTCAAATTGCATTAACATGCATTTGAAACGTTTATGAAATGTTTATACACATTTTCTATCAATTTGGGCTCATTTCTGTTTGAAATATCGTCAAAATTCACACATAAACTGCTGGATGTGTTTATGTATTGCTTATATTTATTTTTGGAGCAAAATTATTTAGTTATGCCTAATATTTCATCTCAAATTGCATTAAAATATATTTAAAACGTTTTTGAACATGTTTATACATATTTTCAATCAGTTAATCCTCATTTCTGATTAAAATATCATCCCGATTCACACATAAACTGCCGGGTGTGTTTATTTGTTATTTATATGTGTTTTTGAAGCTAAATTGATTACTTATGACCTAAATTTCACCTCAAATTGCAATAAAATATATTTAAAACTCTTCTAAACATACACATTTTCAATTCATTTGGCCTCATTTCTGATTGAAATATCATCAACTCAAAATGCATTTGAAATGCTTTTGAACATGTTAATACATATTTTTCAACTAATTTGGCCTCATTTTTATTGAAATATCATCAAATTTCACACTCAAGCCGCTGAATTGATTAGTTATGACTAATATTTCGCATCAAATTGCATTCAAATACATTTAAAACGATTTTGAACATGGTTATGCACATTTTCAATCAATTTAGCCTAATTTCTAAATAAAATATCATCAAAATTGTCACATAAGCTGCAGGGTGTGTTTATTTATTGTTTATATGCATTTTTGTAGCTAAATTGATTAGTCATGACCTATATTTCACCTCAAATTGCATTAACATGGATTTGAAACGTTTTTGAACATTTTTATACACGTTTTCTATCAATATGGGCTAATATGATCAAAATTCACACAAAAGCAGCGGAAAGTGTTTATATTGTTTATATGTGTTTTTAGAACTAAATTGATTAGTTATGACCAATATTTCACCCCAAATTGCATTAGAATGTTTTTAAGATGCTTTTGAACATGTTCACCCATAAGCTACTGGGTGTGTTTATTTATTGTTTATATGTATTTTTGAAACTAAATCGATTAGTTATGACCTATATTTCACCTTAAATTGCATTAAAATGTATTTTAAAATCTTCTGAACATTTTATACACATTTTGACTCTATTTGGCTTAATTTCTGATAAATATCATCAAAATTGACACAAAAGCTGCTGGAAGTGTTGCTTTATTGTTTACATGTATTTTTGGAGCTAAATTTATTACTTACGATCTATATTTCACCTCAAAATGCATTTGAAACGTTTCTGAACATGTTTATGCACGTTTTGATTCTATTTGACCTATATTTCACATCAAATTGCATTAAAATGTATTTAAATCGATTCTGAACATGTTTATGCACATTTTCAATCAATTTGGCCCATTTCTGGTTGAAATATAGTCAAAATGTACATAAGATGTTGGAAGTTAGTAAATAATGTTTATATGTACTTTTGTAGCTAAATTGATTAGTTCGGACATATGTTCACATCAAATTGCATTAAAATACGTTTAAAACGCTGCTGAACTGGTTTATACACATTTCAAATCAATTTGGCCTCACTTCTGATTGAAATATTATCAAAATTGACATGTAAGCTGCTAGGTATGTTTATTTATTGTTGAGATGTGTGTTTATAGCTAAATTGATCAGTTAGGACCTATATTTCACCTCAAAATGCATTAAAATGAATTTGAAATGCTATTGAACAAGTTCATAGACATTTTCAACCAATTTTGTCTCATTTCTAATTGAAATATCATCAAAATTCACACTCAAGCTGGTGGATATGTTTATTTATTGTTTATATGTGTTTTTGTAGCTAAATTGATTAATTATGACCTATATTTCACCTCAAATGCATTTGAAACGCTTTCAAACAAGTTCATAAACGTTTTCAGTCAATTTGATCTCAATTCTAATTGAAATATCGTCAAAATTCACACATAAACTGCTGAATGTGATATTTATTATTTATATATATTTTTGAAACTAAATTGATTAGTTATGACCTATATTTTCACCTCAAATTGTATTAAAATGTATTTTAAATTTATACACATTTTCAACCAATTTTGCCTCATTTCTGATATAAATAAACTGTTGGATTTTTTATTTATTGCTTATATGTATTTTTGGAGTTAAATTGTTTAGTTATGACTAATATTTCATCTCAAATTGCATCAAAATGTATTTAAAATACTTCTGAACTTGTTTATAAACGATTCAGTTAATTTGGCGTGATTTCTGATCGTAATATCATCAAAATTTACATATAAACTTTCAGATATGTTTAATTAATATTTATATGTATTTTCGGAGCTACAATAAAGAGATATGATCTATTTTGTGCCTAAAATTGCATTGGAATGCATGTAAAATGCATTTGAATATATTTATACCCACTTGTTTTTAATCAATTTAACCTCATTTTTTATAGTAATATGATCAAAATTCTCACATAAGATCTTAGATATGTTTATCGAATGTTGATATGTATTTTTGGAGCTAAAATAAAGAGATGCGATCTATATTTTGTCTAAACTTATATTATAATGTATTTAAAACGCATTTGAATATATTTATATACATTGTTAGTCAATTCGGTCTCATTTCTAGTGTTATTATGGTCAGAATTTATACATAAGTTGTTAAATATATTTTTTTAATGGTTATATTTGTTTTCGAAGCTAAAAATAATAAGATACGACCTATATTTTGTCTAAAATTATTTTAGAATGCTCTTAAAATGCATTTGAATATATTTATACATATTTTTAATTAAATTGACCTTATTTCTAATCGTATTATCGTCAAAATTCATATACAAGCTTTTAGATTTGTTTATTCAATATGTATATATATTTTCGAAGCTAAAATAAAAAAATACGGCCTATTTTTTTGTCTAAAATTGAGTTCGAATGAATGTCTAAAACACATTTGAATATATTTATATATATTTTTAATCAATTTGACCTCATATTTGATTATAATATTAGATATATTTATTTAATGTTGATATGTACCTTCAAATCTAAAATAAAAAGATACGACCTATATTCTGTCTAAAATTATATTATAATGCATTTAAAACATATTTACACATATTTATATATATTTTTAATCAATTTAATCTTATTTTTTATTGTAATATCATCAAAATTCACACATCAACTATTAAATTCCGAGATAGCCAATATCTGAGAATTCAGTTTTTTCTTGTTTTCCAATTCTGGCTAATTTGTTTTAGCTTTCGTAATTTGAAGTTTTTGTCTTTCCCAATATAAAAAAAGTCGTCCCAGGTTGACAAACAAAAAAGAGTCCAAGGGACAGTGAGAATATTAATATTGTTGCATTGGAATATTCAAATATTCAAATAATTGGTCGATAATTAACCACATATTTCGCCAGTGTTACCATTCCACAAATATGAACTTTTTTCAAAATCAAGCAACATCATATGAAGAAACTGAATAAGAAACGAAATACAATACCTACGATTTTTTCATTAATGAAAAATTAACAAATTAGGTGGCCAGTGAGGTTATTATCATTTATCAAATTAGTCTCTTTTTGCTTGGTTTTATACTTTAACATATAATAATACAAGAACTTGGCAAACGTATTTTTCATATCTAATTTTTATTTCGTGGAATAAGTATATACATAAAAAGTGAAAAAATTTAAGGAATGTATACAGACAAGTTAAGGATCGGTTGTTTTGTCTATACGAAATATCGATGTAACCAACAATAGAATAGATGCAAGTAGAACTGCAAGCTTATCAATAGATTTTATTTTTTTATAAAAAATATTTAAAAATAAAATAAATATCGGGATTAACAAAAAAAACCTTTATTTTAAAACAAAAATAAATGCAAGTAACTAATAATCCTTTTTCATGAAATATGGGATTTTAAAAACCTCAGTGTCATACGCGCAAAAATGCACAGAAAATTAAAATAATGTGAGCCAGAGCCAGACCTCTCTCGCCTTCTATCCACCTGTGCTGTGCCTCTCTCTCACCAAGCATGTTGTCTCTTCTTCCCGCCATTAATTCACACAAGAGTTTCATTGCTTTCTCCGTTGCTGCTCCCTCCTCTGCTCCTCCGTCCCCACGCCCCGCCGTAATCC
This sequence comes from x Bolboschoenoplectus mariqueter, assembly GCA_037678475.1. Taxonomy (NCBI): domain Eukaryota; kingdom Viridiplantae; phylum Streptophyta; class Magnoliopsida; order Poales; family Cyperaceae; genus x Bolboschoenoplectus; species x Bolboschoenoplectus mariqueter. The sequence goes on from CM075269.1 coordinate 1,405,237, forward strand.
TCCCTGTAATATCTCTCTCTCTCTCTCTCTCTCTCTCTCTCTCGATATTCTTAGCTGATAAGTGCTCTCTCTCTCTCTGACACTCACACACACGCATACACTGAAATGAAATGAAATGAAATCTTTAAGAAGAAACTGGTCCATTATTGCTCCTAAGGCATTACCACGTGGATTGATTTGGTAATTATAAAATTAAGGACATCCGGACATATATCTATCATCCCTTTTGAGGGGATTTTGGAATTCGGAGGGTACCTAAGCGAAATTATGTGATTTTCTAGGTATTACATTGCTATATAGGGAGGTTTATTTCGATCTAGTGTCTAGTGACACTAAAAATTGATACTGCTCTATATTTTTGTCATTAAACAGGGACTGGGGAATAATACTGGAGATTATGAGGGGCTAGTGATGACATTAAAAGAGAGGTACGATGTGCCGTGTGTCGTTGCACAGGTGTCACGACTTGATTGGCTGCGCAATGCTGCTGGTCTAGTTGATCCTAACTACTGGAAGGGCACCCTCCAACCTTCCCCCGTCCTTGACTGGTATTCGATCTCCATTTTATTTTGATCTCTTCCTTTTTTTGTAATATTATTTCTAGATAAGCTTTATCGTCTTCAGTATTATATTTGAGTCAATGATCAGTTCATGTTCTTGCATGAATTAGAATACGGTTACACTGATTTAAGTGTTGTACTGTCATTAGGTACTTAAAAAGAGTTGAGAAGGCCATCTTTGATGCTAAGCAACTTTGTACTGAAGGTCAGATTTTCATTTGTAAAAATGATGTCTTCACCTGGGTTTTTTTTTGTTTGAAATAAGGGCTCTTGTTAACCTGGACATTTATTCCTTTTCAAATGTCTTTTACGGAACTTGAACATGCATCTCTCCATAGAGAAACAAGACCTATCACTACTGTGTTAGGCCTATGGTTCTCTTCACCTGTTTTGTTTATCTTGTTTATTTTCTTCTCATGATTGACAATTTTTTAAGTAAACAATGGAGTTTAAATTGAGTACAGTTGAAGCTTGGCACTTATTAGCACAGCTAAGGGTTATTAAACCCCGTTTGGTTAGATTTGAGGGAATCCAAGCTTATTTGAGGCTTTATTAAACTATTGGAATATAATTATGGTGAAACTGGGTTAAATGAGGCTCAACTGTACTGGTCAGGTCTGGTACCAGTATCGAACCAAACTGTAGAAACATTTTTTTTAAGAATTTAGAACTTGTAATTAAACATTAGACTGGTGCAGAGCCATATGAGACCAATTGAACCACTGGATGTTTAAAGAAGTTATGTATTTGCAACTTCTTGCAACAATAGATCTTAAGTTTCCCTTAATCGACACCACTGGCCAAAAACGTTGGCTCCACCAGTGCTCTAATTTGAAATTAAAATCTCTCATTCCTGACTTCTTAACAATATACTGTTATTGCAGAAGATAAGGGTATATCATTGATAGGTCACTCAGCTGGGGGATGGCTGGCACGAGTTTATATGGAAAAGTTTGGTTTCTCTGACATCTCCTTGCTACTTACACTTGGCTCGCCACATTTGTATGATTCCATCACCAAATGTGATTACTTTGCAATTGAGACTCATTAACTTGCTGATTTTACTTTATTTTATTTCCATCAAGGCCACCACCGAAGGGGGTGCAAGGAGTAATTGACCAGACAAGAGGCCTGTTGGATTATGTTGCGATGAATTGTTCACCAGCAGTTTATACGCCAGAACTGAGATACGTATGCATTGCTGGAAGGTATCTTTGTGGTTTCTAGAAAAAAATATTCAATTTTTTTCAAACATCCAAATTAGCCAGAAAAGCCTATTTTTTAAGCTAGATAAACATGGGGGATAAAATGCCATTTTTTCCTTACTTACTGAATTTACTTTGTAATGAGACCAACTCTTTTTTCAGATATATCCAGGGAGCACCAATAACTGGAGGGTCTAATTCTACTCTTGATGAAAATACTTCTGGTAATACAAAGTCAGATGGGGAAGAATCCCTTCCAGGCAATGGAAACACCAAATATGTACCAGCAGGCCCCACTTTTCGGGCTCGTTTTGTTGGTCAAGGGTATAAACAGGTAAATGGAAATATATCTTTTTTGGACCAATATTTACCTTGTTGGGCTCCTTTATTACAGTCTGACCTGGTCTGTACCATCACCAAATTTATATCTTTACCTAAGCAGAATTCATTCTAAGGTGCCATTTACTGGATTTTGTAATAGTGAAGCACACGGCACTCGGACAGCGATCTCAAAGTGAAAAGAAAATATGTAGTTGCTTCCATACCAAGCTGCACCATATATATGTTTGGTATGGTATCTGGGGAGTTGATATTTATCACCTCAGTCTCTCTGACAGAGAACAAAAGCTACAATGCTAACAAAGTTTTCCTCTTATTGAAAACACTACAGAAAGGATGAATCATTAGCAGACCTCATTCTTTTGAATTTGCGCTTTTCTTTTTGTTTGTAGGTCTGTGGAAAAGCAGATGTGTGGGGAGATGGTGTTGTACCAGAGATGGCAGCACATCTGGAAGGTGCACTCAACATAAGCTTTGAGGGTGTGTACCACTCTCCAGTTGGATCTGACGACCATACCAGGCCTTGGTATGGCTCTCCCTCTGTTGTCGATAAATGGGCACACCACCTTCTTAATTAGTACACACTACACAGATAACACTTAGGGAAATAAAAATACTTTTTTGTAAATGGCAAATATTTCAGAAAATAGCATTTGAAATTGAAATCATTTCTTCATTTCCAAAGAAGCAACATATGAAATTTTTGGTGCCAAAAAAATGCCACCCCTCCCTTTTGCATTTGTATTTCAAAATTTGAAATTCAAATGTTGAACTTAAACTATTAGTCTTGTTTTTTTTTTTTTAACAATAGATGCATCTACATAAGGTTCTACAGCTTTTTTTAGTTTAAAATATACAACTCTAGTTTAACTATGAGATATTTATTTTAATGTATTTATTTTTTGAGCCACATGAAAAATATTAAATTTTACATTTGGCTACTAAAGTTTGAAATGTAACTCCAAAAGAGAGGCTTGTGGCATTTTATGGATATTTTGTTCAACTGCAATGACACAACCATCAATTGCTCGACAAATTAAATTCTGAGTCTCTCGGTTGCTTCTGAGAAAATTCATCTTGCCTGATTGACCAATAATCCAATCCAGATAGCTGATTTGCAAGCTAGATTGTGAATCTTAAGGTTCACAGCGAAGCCTCTATTCAATTATTAAAAGTCTCTTAAAATATGACATTCAAAAGTCACAAAACAGCCAGAAGGAAATTAAATTATATAGAACTTCCTCACTTCCCTCTCTTTCATAAGTTAAACATATGAATACTATGTTTGATAAGTGAAGTAAGTTAAAAGCGGAGCAAAAATTAAGTTACTTAACTCAATTTTAATGCACTAGTGTTTGGTAATATATAATGAAGTAAGATGAAGTTATTAGATGAAATAGTGTTAAAAAATAATATAAATTTTGGTATTAAATATTAGAATTATAGTTAAAAGATCAAAATGCCATTATGTATATTATGTTATGTTTGAATACAAGATAAATTACTAGAATATTTATGTAAAAAATAAAAATGATGTCTTAACTAATATAAATTTTACTTAAATAGATAGTAACAATAAACAACTAAGTTCAAATAAAAAATATATTCATTGCAAATTCAATGCTAATAATCTAGTTTAAGCGTCGTAGAATGCTAATAAAACAACCAGAAAGAAAGCACCTACCTTCCCATTGAAATGAGCTGAGAACATAGATGCTCAAGAGGGAAAAACTGAAATCTAGTTTAGAACAGGTTTTGTCGTCAGAAGAGACGGGAGCTCACTTACCTTACCTACATTAATGGAAGTTGTCAATTTGTGGCGCAAATTGCCAAATGGTGCTTGCAAAGGAAACATTAATGCTCCCCCCACAGGCCACAGGGACCACTCACCTTTGGGGTCGTTTTCTAGGTCAAGGCTGTAAACAGAGAAATAGAGATCTTCTAAGTTCTAACCGGAGTGACCCTCTTTCTAACAAGTTGGGGCCCACGCGCGCAGCATCAGGCAAATAATGGTTCCGGTCTATAAATCTCTAATGGGCCGTTCGGGAATATATTAAATTTTAATTTATGTTAAGAAGTTTATATTCGGTAGTCTTAATTTGTGAATGAAAATTAAAAAGATTTAATTCAGAAGGGGAGGTGTGCTTTAAGATACGGGTAGATATTAAAATTTTGGATAAAAAAAATACTAAATGAGGTGTTTTTAACCTGTGTTAAATAACATATATTCAAAAGAATTAAATAATTAGAAGTTAAAGGAGGCTTAAGAAGATTAAAAAAAATTAAAAGAGACGGAACGGCACCTAAATAATGAGTTCCTTTTTTGAAACCTCACAGTCATGTTTGAGTCATGAGTGTGTAATAAAAATGAGGAAAGAGGACAACTTGTTTTATCTTCCATTTATCTCACTTTCAAATAATCAAGGATACAAACTTTTTTTCTAGAATGAATCCATATGATTTAAAAAGGTACAACACATCTTGCACATCTAACTTATTCTTTACATTTTTTTCTTTAATTCATCAATTTTAATGAAATACAGTCATACAAATATTTGAAAGATTCGATGGCAGCGTACCTAGAAGGCACCAAGCCTTTCTGTACCACTCCCTATGTCAATGTTACTGGAAATTTGTTTTGCCCTGATTTTCATTTCACCTCTTTGGCCCCTGTACAGTATAACAATATTCGGAACATTCACATAGACATAAAATGGCAACCCCACCATAGCTGTCACGTGACTAGAAGTCTATAACCCTCAGTTTTGAAGCATCGTTTACTCGAAATTAATTCAGCTTTTAGCGCTTAGAACATCACAATTCACAAGGTAAAACTCAAAAGACCTTTCTGTTTCAGTCTTAGAATTACATCCCATGCAGCTTTTGATCAAACAAAATCTAATGCTATGAATAGCACAGCAGCAACAACTATTGGCAACACTCTTACTGTCATATATCATTATCATACCAGCATACGTTTCATGCATGAACTTCCGACCTCTATTTTTATAACTTCACATTTAGCCAAACTTAATCTGTGCCAGACATTTCATTAAGTCTAGGCCAAACTTAATAGCTGTCTCTAACAATTCACCATAAATCTACTTATCTTTTAAGCTGGCACATCCAGCTTAAACGAATGCCAACAAATTAATGAAAACAAAGAAACAAGCAAGCAAGAGATTTCTGGTAGCTTCACCCAATGATCCATCAAAGTTCGATTACATCCATCAAGTGACAACAGAACAACACTGAACACTTTCTAATGAAACCCTAAAAACAAAATAAAAGGCAACTGGAACAAGATACGCTGAAACATAAAACCTCAAGCTGATAAAGGTGAGGCTATGCACAAAAGAGACATCCATGTTCCTTCATAGAGACATGCTACTTCCTAACTGGACATAACATTTTTGACATTTTGTTTTATCAACCTAGGAGGATTTGGTGAAGTGTGGATTTATCAGCTTGGCAATTTCCAGCATCCCAATTTTCTCCTTGTTGCCAAAAATGGCCTTCAGTTTGTCATCCAACTTAATCTCCCTCTTGTTTGTTGGGTTCTGTAAAATTAATAAAAATAGAACTCCATTAAAGATTTTAAAAATCAAATGTATTCAGTATATTTCTACAGCATGTTCATATAATAAACACTTACAGAAGCATGGAGAACATCATTTTATCTTATTTAAAAGGATAAAAGTTAGTGCTCTGGGCTATCCTTCAATTTTACTTAATATTTTACCAAAGTGCCCATTTTGAAATAAATTATGCCTATACAGAGATAGGGTTCTTTTGTGGCACCAAATAACAAGGGAAAGAAGGCATCTTTCAACTTTATTAATGCTTTATAAAGGCATCTAAAATAATTCTGGGTTTGCAGGGGTGTTCATGATAGTTTGATCTTTGCTATTATTACCAATTTAAATTACCTCTAAATAGAAGAAAGTTTAACTACTAGAATAGAACTTAAGATAAAGTTAATAATATTTAATCTCCGGAACCGTGTACAGTTGTACACTCTACAATACTAGTTATCAAGTGAGGCATGATAATTTTTTCTACAGCTATACAACAAAAAGAGAACAAAGACATGAAACTACTACACATTGAAGATTAAATCAAACAATAATATCCCATGAAAATAATATTATTTCCAATTTAAGTGACTTCTTTATACAGTAAGAGATCAAAAATCGGTGTTTGCTCCAAAATACTCGAACAATATCTTAGTTAAATAGAAATATCCCATTCTTACAGTATAGTAATAACAAAAAGGACTTGTACCTAAAAATAACAAATTAACAAGAAACAAAACAAAAAGAACCCTGCTTGATAAAAGAAAGCATGACAGTGACATATACCTAACAAATTAGCAAAAAGTTTGTAGAAAAATCAATAATAAACAGAGTCTATTGATGAGAAAAAAAAAACCTTCACTAAAATTAACGCAAAAGAACTGATCTTTTAGTCAACACAAAGGAACCGATCAAATAGATACAAAAACGGAGTACACATAAATCAAATATTGACCTCAACATGCAAAGATGACCTAAAGAGACACACTTACACACTCTATTGGACTACTCCCAAAGATCTACTCCAAGGGAAATTAATAGCAAGAGAAAGAATCGATCATACCTGAAGAGAGTGCAACTTGATGTGTTCCCAGATCTTCTTCATGACCTGAGCACGAGAGATCTCTCCGACTCCGACGAATTTGCGCATGGCAGGAGACACAGGCACCGGTTTGTTGATACCGGTTACAGGCACCTTCTTGACTGGCTCCGCCGACGCGGCGGTGAAAGAGGCGGGAGCAGCCTTGACCTTGGAGGAGGCCGCCGCCATGAGAGATTTGGAGAAGTTGAAAACCCTAGACATGGCTGGAGGAACTTTAGGGTTAGGGTTTTTAGGGTTTGGTCTTTTTTTTCTTTTTTCTTTCGAGGCGAGAGAGCACAGCGGGGGAGTATCGAGTGGAAAATAAATCTTGATTTCTTTGGTGGTTTTCCCTTGTTAATAGGTCGTTGAGTCCAATGGAGAAAGAGAGAGGGGTCAGAATGAGAGGTTTTTGGCTGCTCCTGGATCACTGCTTACCTCGTCTGAAAAGGACAACTGGAGAGTTTGTGTCAAGGCCCTTGCTTTTTCTAGATATTATGGAATATGGTAAAGTAACCGATTATTTGTCAGGATGTTATAGAAAACTTTATAAATTTTATCAGTCTATTTATATATATATATTCAAAAAAAAAAATTTGATGACAAAGTTTCATGTTTGTCGACACTAATCATTTTCTTATACTATAATATTTTCTAATATTGAGGCTCCTCAAATTTTGCATGGTTAGATTTCTTTTATCGAGATAACTTGGATTTTACTAAAAATTAAAATATTTGCAAGTACTTCTTTGATAATAAAAGAGTCGAACGTGGGTCCATTCTAGGAATGAAAACGGATCGGATATTATCTCTCCGTATTCAGATTTTACGGATATGGATACGAATACGGATATAAGTTAGACGGATACGAATACGGATATAATTTTAAATTTGAAAGGCGGATACAGATACACATACAGATAATTATCTGTGTCCGAAAGAATGAATTTTTCAGATATCCATTTTCTATATAACCAATCCATTAAGTGAAAATTGATCGGATATTATATGTCCGTTCCAGATTTTGAGGATACGGATATTTTACAGATAAGGATACGGATATAATTTTAAATTGGAAAGACGAATACGGATACAGATAATTATCCGTTTACTTGTTATTTTCGGATATAGATAATTATCTATTTACTTGTTACTTTCGGATACAGATACGGATAGGGATAATTATCCATTTACTTTTTACTTTCGGATATGGATACGAATAATTATCTAATTACTTATTACTTTCGGATATGAATAATTATCCATATCCACAAAAATGAATTTTTCGAATATTCATTTCTTATATAACCAATCCATTTATTTGTTACTTTTTATTGGACTTTAGTTTGGACAGCCAACTAAAATTCATATAATACTATTAGTTTTTCTAATTTTATGATCTCGACATGCTTCTTCAAGAAGCTTTCTCCCAACATATCTATACTTTTTTAATTTTCTAATCAATATATATTTCTTCAAAAAGCTTCAAAAAAGTTGATACAACATCTTTCACATACATCCAATGACAGTGATTCATATATAATAAAATATAGTTTTTATAGATTTTAAAATCTGATATGTTTTGATGAAAGAATGCTATTTATTAGTATATTTTTATTAGAGGTATGATAATAATTACTCAATTTTTGTTAGCAGAATATATATTTTGTGACAAAAAACTTATTATAAAAAAATTACATCATTTTATGCATTGAATGTGTTTTGTGTGTAAGATTTGTTTTAATATTCGAAATATATTCGTATTTACTTAATATTCGATATATATTCGTACCCATTTAATATTCGATCCGTATTCATATCGACTGTATTATTATCTGTATTTATATCCAAAAATTAAAAACGAATACGGATATAGTTTAAACACTGATCTGTTTTCATCCCAAGGACTCCATTCATATTGGAAAAAAAAAAAAACAGGTGGGTCCATGGTCAGTCCAGGGATGATTCTGGAAAAGTAGATAAGCCTATTTGATTTTCTCTATCACTCCGGCAACCGTCCATTACGTAGTAAGTTCGAGGATTCGGTGTTTTCGGTGTATTTCCTGATTTCGTGGACCGTGGTAGTGTCGGTAGCCTAGGAGCATACCTCCCCGCTGCTGCTGTTACCGCCAGGTAGGTCCACACTCCCCCGTCCTAATTTTCTTCGCGTATATTGTACCTTATAAGTTTACTACTTTCTACCTTCATGTGATAGATGGATAGGGAATAAAAAACAGCACGGCGTGTTAAGGCACGGCACGGCACGGCACGTGTCGGAGGCGACACGGCACGGCACGGCGTGTTAAGGCACGGCACGGCACGTGTCGGAGGCGACACGGCACGGCACGGCGTGTCAACACGTGCCGTGTTATGCGTGTCGCGTGCCGTACCGTGTCAAGTTTTTTTTACTGTAGACACGTCATGGCACGTACGGATAAGAGAGGCGACACGGCACGGGACACGCATATGCACGGCATGGGGACACGCGTAGGCACAAATAGGCACGGGATAGGCACGGTTAGCACGGGTAGGCACGGATAGGCACGGCTAGGCACGGATATGCACGGTTTAGGCACGGCACGTGTAGGCACGTGTAGGCACGGGTAGGCACGTTTAGCACGGTTAGCACGGATAAGCATAGTATGCACGGATTGTGGGCCGTTGGATGTTGATCGGACGGTTGATTTTGTAATTTTTTTGGAGGGATTTTGAAAAGGGATTAAAAAAATAGGCTAATATGATATATATCCCCCAATTTGTGTACCCCATCGTATCTCCTCTCTTTAACAATTTTAAACACCCCCTAAATAATGTACCCCAATAAACACATTTTAATTTAAAATTCAAATTTAAAATAAGAAAATGACCAAAATACCCTCATTGAATTTTGTAAATAATTTTTTTCAAATTTTTCAAAAATAATTTTCGGATTTTTTAAAAAAAATTTGGGATTTTTCTAATTTTTTGGCAATTTTTACAAAAATATTATTTTTTTCCAATTGTTTGTTTAATTTTTTAGGTGAAGGCACTTAAATAATTTTTTCAAAATTTTCAAAAATAATTTTCGGATTTTTTAAAAAAATTCGGATTTTCTAATTTTTTTGCAATTTTTACAAAAATATTATTTTTTTTCAATTATTTGTTTAATTTTTTAGCAACAAAGAAATTTAAAATTTTGATTTTTTATATTTTTTAAGATTTTTCCCTTTTTTTTTCAATTTTTTCGATTTTTTTTTTGAATTTTTTTCTCACCAAACACGTTTAGCACGGTTAAGACACGTGTAGCACGGCGTGTCAACTCAACACGGCACGGCATGGATAAGGCACGTCACGTTTAGCACGGCACGTGTAGCACACCGTGCCTTATCCGTGCCGTGCCGCCCTCTCCCCATTTTTGGCACGGCACGGCACGCACGTCAAAAAAAAATTTTCACCTCCCGTGCCGTACCGTGACACGCCGTGTTTTGACACGGCACGGCACGGCACGGTTTGAGAACCCTATAGATGGACTGATATTTAGTTGATTGTTTGTACAATATCCGTTCTCCGTAGAAAAATGTAGACATCGCATGCACCACTTTTATTAATGTCTTAGTGCTCTCACACGCACTCTCTTGGGAAGCGTGAAGTTTTTCAATTCTCAAATAGTCTTTGTTTGTAAATAGACTTTCGAATTTAAACCAAAAGAAGATTGACCGGTCAAGTAGATTTGAAATTTGGCAAAGTTTTTAAAGATAGGAGGCTTTCTGTGTTGAAGTTGGTGCAGCTATCCGTGTACCGAATCAAATTTGGGTGCCCAGGTCAAGGTTAACTAATACAAAGGCGTTTTTGCCAAAGTATTTGGAATATTTTATTTATATGTCAAAGTTCTCACATTCTAAATATCCTCGATTGTTTGTCAATTTTTCAAAAAAATAAAAATAAACTGACGATTCATATCGTACTTGACTCTCAGCGCTAAAACAAAATTTCAATTCATTTTAATAGAATAAAATTGAAAAGAAATAATTTGGAATTAAATTCTGATGATTGGAATAGTTAATTTCAAAAGAAGAATTGATTCAAAAATATTTTGAAAAGAATTATATTTTTAGCTTATTTTAAACCCTAAAACTAAGGTTTAATCTGGTGAGGGGAAGATGGTTAGAACAAAATGAAAACAATAACCACCACAAAGATATTAGCAATGACTAATTGAAACTATCTTATTGAAATTGTGAACTTACTAATCACTCTTGATATTATTGTTTGAAACAGGAGAGAAGACAAGGGTGCTAGCGACTTTTCACCCCGACAAATCAAATTATCGTCAAATACCACCCTTTCTCCCGGGACTTCTTAGCGAGATTTAGCACTGAAATCCAGTCGAATCGTCTCTATTCTTGTTTTTCTCCGCATTTCGATCTGCAGATTGATGGGAAAGAGAATTCTTTTTCTCATTTGACGGAGGGGATTCTATTCCGATTAAAGAGTAAATTGGATAACTTTTCATTTTTCTTTTTGAGTGAAGATTTTTGAGTGAAGATGAGATAAAAATAAAAGTCAAGTTATTCGAATTTAAATATTTATAAAAAATTTTTTATTTAGATTTCGAACATACAACTTTTGAACGAACAATATTATTTTTATCAGTTAACCAAAGACGATACTTGACTAAAAATTTTCAATCAGATTTTGATTCTATAACTTTCCACAGGATATTGTTATAAATGGACCATGGACAACCTTTTTTTTATTCTGATCCATAAAATCCGTGGAATTGAAATTTGAAGACGTATCAAATGTTCATAAAATTAGACAACATGTTATTACTTATTAGTGATTACCAATTTTATAATGGCAGTACTTTTGATGTCCTTTTCCCTTAACAAAGGGAAAGAGAAAGCAGGTTATTTTGTAGCTTGTGTTAAAATGTTAACCAAAATATCTTACTGGCATCAGGTAACAGAATGTTATATTATCATTATTATTTTTATAATTTATTTTAATACCATTAAGATTCAGTTTAGTAACTTCATGATTCAATTTATTTGATTAAATCATGACCAAAAAATAAATAAAAAAAAGGAGTAAAAAAAAATAAAAAAGAGATTTAATATCAGTGGGACTTTGAAATTATTTCATCCAAACCAAAAAATATACCTACATTTTAATTCCGTTTAATATCATTATGGTTCAATTTAAAGACTTAAGAACTATCAGTTTATTGAATGATTTATTCAACCGATTCGATTCAACAGTAGTGATGATGATAGTTATATAAATACCGCATAAACATTTTCCTTTAAAAAAAAATAAACAAATAAGATGGAGGTTCAAAGTCAAACCCCTAACTTAACATTATCCTTACCCAAAAAAAAAGAAAAATCCAAAGAGAATGTAACAATTATCTAGATAAAATTGCAACTCCAAATATCCAGAAGGAAAATTTTCTTAAATTAATTTTAAGCCGAACATTTTCTAATGACAAATAACACAAATTTGTGATACTTATTCATTTAGTCTATTTTTATCTATATATATAATATAGATGCGTCTTATTTCTGTTATGGATCTATAACATTACACTACTCAAAGATAGGAAGATCATGGGGCCTTTTCCCTACGGCATTGCCATCGCCGTCATTAGCGTATAGATCATACTTCACCACGGCTTCTGATGATGTTGCTTCCTCCTTGGCCTCTTCCACCATTGCCAAGAAATACCGGTGCCTGAAAAATCACAAAAGAAAAATCTCTCTATAAGACGGCTACGGTTTAGTCATGCAATACTACATACCAAACTCGTCATTGACAAGTTGATTCAGAGCACTTGGTATGAATCATGTCTAAGAATTATTATTACCGGTGTTGGATGTAAATTAGTGGTTAAAGGACAAAAAGCCAATATGTAAATGTACAACCAGATACAACCTAGCTTGGTTGATCGGACAAATGTGCTAGATGAACACACAAAATGTGCACCCACACTTGCACGCACACAAAAATGCACACAAACTAACCATCTCGAGTCAGAAGTCAGTTCAGGGTGAAAAGCAGTTGCTAGTAAGTTGCATTGCTTTACTGCCACTATCACGCTGTCCCCTGTGAACTCTTTCTCCTGAAAAGAAAAATGAAAATCGAGTCATATAAAACAAAGTAACATGAGGACAACTTTATTCTCATGTCAGAAGCGCTCTGATGGTGCTCTAGGGCACCCGCATGTATCGGATTGAGCTGGTCTTCCAACAATCATATTTGCCTCCTTTTAGTTTGTTGTCTGATTTATGTTTGGGATATTGATCAGCGCTCCCATTTGTTTTTTTCTCATTTTTTTCTTTCTGGAACGAATTGGATAACTATACAAGTACTGTCAATTACAGGAGCAAATAAGCCAACGCCAGTATGCGCTGTGCTATTTTTCCAAGAGAGTACATATTACATACTATATAATTTTGTCGAATAATACCTCTTGGCCATCGACAGCTGGTATCATAACCTTAGGTCGGTCTGATGAGAGAGGGCAGTTCGCAATGACCTCAACGTTGGGCCCTACTTCTATTATAGCAGGTGCGCGAATGAATACACCGCGGCAAGTATCAGTACCACCTTCTTTTTCAGCCAATTTAGGTACCGAGAGCTCCATCTCAAAGCTCTGTAACTGCAGTAACAAAATTTGAAACCAAAATACATTTATGGCAGACCTTTATCATAACGGAATTTATGCAATATGGTTTCCCTTTCTGGTAGAGTACACATTAACATTGTATAGTGCCAATGCCAGGTACTGGTGTTAGCCATGGCATATCAGATTAATAGGGATGCAGTTGCCATAAAAGCGAAAAGCTTGGACAATTTTTAGTTCCTCATATGATATGATCCTATATGAAAATTTGAGAAGTTAAGCATTAAAAAAAAGTACAAACCTGACTACCGAAAAAATTACGATGCACTGTGCAATCCAAGCCCCCTACAAGCTCCTGTCCACCAGTCTTTTGACCTGAAACGTACAAAAATATCCCTGTTTGATACCTGTTTTTCATGAATAATTCAAAAGTTCGGCATTACTGGGAAAAATAACTCCGTTTTTTCTCTTTCTGGTACTTTCCAAGGCCAAAATAATTTTTTTGTAACCAAGCAAAATCACCTACGATTTTGTTACCTTCAGATTTGACCGGATGCTAGCCCTTGGTAAATTAGTCAGTCAATTTAGTACCAAGTTAGTCACAGTTTAATCCCATTAAAACCACCTAAATATACTGTCACTAACATCCAAAAATAATATAATTGAACGGTGCACTCACCAATGGCTTTATCTGCAAGGAAGATTAGACCTGCACATGTACCCCATACTGGCTTTCCTGAGCCCACAAATTCTCTCAATGCAGGAAACTTTAAGGAAATAAGAAAATTATTATAAAAGAGGAAATTTCACTGCAAATACCTAATAATAAACAGGTAATAATGCAGTGGAATACTTATCATTCTAGTAAATTAGAAGCTTTACATATACTGATAGGATGTCTTACAAATAACAACAATGATGTGAAATTAACATGGGTTTGGTATCAATAGGTATACACTGGATTCAACCAGAGTGGTAAGGTATCCACAATCAAAATGGTGATACTAAAGAGAACAAGGAATGTTTTTCAATGAAACCATGTCTGTCCCTGCAAAACGAGAAAGATTTCATGTGTCTTCTTTGAGCATAACAATAGCACAGACATCTCCTCTCTCCCAATTATTTGAAAACACTTGGGAACAGCAGATGCATAAAGAATTTTCCAGTAGAGGTGACATTTCCATTGTTTTCTAGGGATATTTGTGGTACTTGTAATTTTGCAAGGGTGCAGGTGATACATTACAGGTGAATACCGTCCCGAAAAGAAAAAATATATACAACTTATCCCAATTGGCTAATATAGCTCTTGTGGCAATATAATCCCCCAGTGCTTGTACTGACACGGAACTACCAATACAAAGCCCAATTTATTTTAAATATCAGAATCAAATGATATGAAATCAGGAGGGGACTGGTACATCACTATATAATACATTCCGGATGCAGAAGCCACAGGAACAAATACAAGCGGCGCTGGCAGTTTTCTGGTGACTAGTATCAGGACTTCCAGATTATCATAATACCAAGTGAGAGAGGATAGAGATAAAAGATACCAGGTTATGCAATTCTGCTAGTTTAGCCATGGTAGTGCTCTCACCTCCTGGGATTATAAGAGATTCAACACTTCCCAGTTGTTCTGGCTTTCTTATCTCCACCCCTTTCACACCTATTCTTCTCAAAGCTACATTTTTTTCATATAAAATGTATACATGTATACCATAAATGTATTAACCTCCAAGCAAAATACATAATAAACATTCAGTCAGGACTTGGGAATCAAACAGGAATAATGAGGAAAAAGATGTTGAATCTTTTGGAATTATGTAATAACAAGACTTTGGATCAAAAGCTGTGTACTTATCAAGCAGGGTATATTTAATTTTGGAGTTAAGAATAAACTATAAAGGCTCTATCTTTCAAAATTAAACAGGGAAACGCACGCAATAACGCTTCAAATGAGAAACTAAAGCTTTCAGGTCCCTCCTCTCTCTTCTCAAGTCTCAACACAAAATTAAAAGAGATCATTAAGCAATGATACCTGCTATGTGCTCGTTGTAGGAGCCCTGGAGTGCAAGAACCCCCACCGCCATTAGAGAGAGAGAGATAGAGAGAGGGGGAGAGAGGGGAGCAGGAAGGAGTAATGGGTTTCGCCTGCTCTTACCCTTCTCTTCTCCGAATAATAATGTTCCATTGTTTATTTTATTTGTTCTCTTTTTTAAGATTTTCCGTTTTCAACCCTGTAAACTGCGTGAATTAGAAAATAGTGCTACGTTTGAGGGTGGAAACTAAAAAAGAATGATCAGTGGAATATTTTCATACATACGTAAATAGTTTGTTAATTTTGACGTGACATTGCAACTTTAAGGATATAGAATATTTTTTTTAATTTGGGGATGTTATTAAATTAGTAAGTTTTTCTAAAATTTTATATCATCATTTATAATTTTTTTTGCAAGTGGTAAGAGCATCTTTATCTCTATAATTATAAAAAAAATATTTTATTTAGTAATCATAAATTGTCACATTATGAAATTTAGAATTTTTAGGGATGAAAGTATTAGAAATTATAGTTTGCCTATGATATTAAAGTTAGCATCGAGCTATAAATATTGATACTTTTAATATTGTCCATTTTGCATCAACATTCGTGTAAAAAAATACAAATTTTTGTCCGGAAGATAGAAAGTACGATGATGAGGTGCAAAAAAGAAATAAACGGTGACAAATGACGGTTTCTATTTGTATGATGAAGAGCAGATCAAATAATGTACAAATCATGATGCAAAGCAGTCAATATAAAAAAAAAAATATTAGTACCAATAACTCGATGCTGACACTGATATCATAAAGTGGACTCCAAAAATTAATGTGTAAAATATTATTAAATCGACAATATAATAAATAAATTTAATTTTTGAAATGCGAAGTGATAATTGCACCTCTTAACTATATCATTTATTTATATTCTAGATATATTTATATTTCTTTCATAAATTATTTATATTTAATGATAAAAATATTTGTACCTTACATTACTAGAATTAAAAGTTATACAAATATTGATTCTTATGCAACAAAATTTTTAGCTTCAATTTTTCTATAATCATCTAGAAAAAAATGATAAATAATTTCTATACTAACTGTAAGTACTTATAAATTTAGATATAAATAAATTATCTATTTACTAAATATTTTTGATGTGTAGATAAAAAATACAAAATATGGGGTGCAAGGATAATTTGTCTTCTGTTATTATTATAAGGAAGAAGATATTCTAGACACATATCTGAAAATATGTAATAGTATGAGGGTATGTATAAAATTATTTCCACTTTCGGGAAAAATGGTTGGCTCCAGTTCAAACAGCAGACTGCAGCCCCAGCCAGCCACCCTCGTGCCTGTTGTAAACCTATGGCGCTGATCGATGTACAATCAAGACCGTCCAATTTAAATCGAAGGGCGTTGATAGTACGCATAGACATAGTTCCAGTGTCCCTAAAATTTGAGTCGATGCCAATTGCCAAACATCGTAAAATCTGAAAACCCTTCTCTCCTCCGTCTGTGTTCCTTTTCGCTCTAAACCCCAGAACCCCTCTCCCCTTCCCTCCGTCTCTGATGGATAGTACCTCGTCTCTCTCCTCGGAACTTTCTGGATCTAGCCAAATCAGCGCTCCTTCTCCGAAGTACGCCAGCGCTCTCGTTCAGGTGAAGTATCTCTATTTCACTGGTAACCTCGTCCTTGTGTAAACTTGCAGTGGAAACCTGTCCTTTTCGATTTAGTCGACAAATGTGTTCCAGTTAGAGTTACCTGAGTGATGATGTGCACCAACTCAGTAGCTCTCTAACTTTTGAGGTTGTACCTTGCTTGACTGGTACAGTCACAGTATGATCTCTCAGTAAACTTGCTTATTTTAAAACTCAGATCTGCTACATGACTTATTTGTATGCTGAAATTAAGGTGTCATTATGCTCCATGGACGACCTGGTTGATCGGTATCGACAAAATCCATCCAGAAATAATGATGATAGGCACGACCGATAGTTTACTGGTTTATGATTTTCTTTCAAATATTAGGATGCGCTGAGACAGCTGGCATCAGTGGATTTGATTGAGCTATGCAATGAGGCGAGAATCGAGCACTGCCGTGCCACAAGAGACCTGAGCAGCTGTGGACGGCATGTGCAGCACTTGCTGTGCACGTGCGGGCATGCCTCACTCTGCCCTGAGTGCAGCCAGAGATGCGACACATGTCCCATTTGTCGGATCCCGATAGTTGGTGAGGGCAATAAGGCCCGTCTACGGCTTTATTACAAGTGCATTGAAGCTGGATTGATCTCCAGGGAGCATGATGATAGATTTCAGGTATCTTTATATGTTCTGTACATAATTATATCTGTTAGGCCAGGAAGCACAGAGCATCCTGTACTTCACATTCAAATCTTCTAATTTCAAAGTCCAAATGGCCGATCCAAACCGTTCAGATATCCTTCACTAGAAAATTTAATTTCAGATATTTGCAAATACCACCTATTAGTTAGGTTGGCATAACAGAGATATAATCTATTAGGTGTTGACTAATATTTCCTGTACTCTGATAAGTCTTTACCCCCCTAAGCCTAACTTAAACCATAGGCAAGTGTTGATGAGTAGTATGGTGGGATTCAAGTGCATGTAAAAGCAATTAGTTGATTTAATTCCAAAAAGGTTAGGGCCTTCAGGGTAAACTAGCCAATTTTGTGTGACATAACCTTTCTCAACAATTGATGTCATTCAAAAATTACCCTGAATATGGTGGGTTCTATATGCAATTATTTTACATTAGTTGCAATCACGACAGATAATGGGTGTTAATTGCTACTACAGACATGTTATGTTTGTAAAAAAAATGTACAATTTTGGTGTAATTTCAAAAGGCCCTTGTGTTTGTTTTGATAGTTATGAGTATATGGTACAGAAGCAGGTGAATACTTGGAATTACTTTTGCATGCTCACTCACAGCAGCACACATACATGCCCACTCATTAAATTAGTAATGATCCTGATTTTCAGGTAAAGGAAGGTATTGGAAATCGTGCGAGCCTTGATATAGAAAGATTGTATCTCTTGTTCGATGTGGCCTTGCAAAACAATCTCTCTTCCTTGATCTGCCATTGTATCCTTTTTTTTCCTTTAATAGATGCCTGATGTGCATTTTCCATATATAAACTCCAAGAGTTCAAAATTCAAGTACTCAGATCATGTAAGACCCATATTTCTCTTTTAATTTACAACTCATGTTTTTCAATTCGTTTGCTTATGTTAGGCATCTAGGATTTTAGTATTATATATGTGTGTGTATATATATATATTTTTTGTTCTATTACCTTAACAAATATAAAACAGATGTAACTGACGTGTGTTTGGATGAGAATGCTGTGTCCAGTGACCCAGTACTTGCTTTTCTATTGGACGAAGTTGTGGTAAAGGACTGGTGCAGGCGGTCTTTCACACATCTTGTGATGAAGATGCGAATGATGTGTATCCTTACATCTACTGCCTTTTCTTATTTTATTTTCAATTAAGGACGTTTATCTTATTTTTCCATATAAAGACCAGAATTACCTTATTTGTATTGGTTGAGAATGGTACTGGTGGAAAATATGGTGGTTTTGACTCTCCACAGTTAAGATACTAGATAAATTATCCATGGTATGAGTACCATAACATAAATTTAAATGTATGCTATATTACCTGGTGGAGTTTCTTTATCAATGTGGATATTAAAGCAATTTAAAATGGTTCTTAAATTTGGTAGTGATATCTTGGAAGCTTAACTCCAACCTAGACAAAGGCGGTGTGGGAGCCATGCAAATGAACGTGCTACTAATGCAAAATCTTATTACCCAACTGAAGGGTATATGCATGATAATCGAGGCAATGGTTTCTTCCTTTGATGAGTCGGTGCATGCACAGGTTAACGACTTGCACCAACTTCTTGAGGATACCACAAAGGCAAAACAGGTACTCTTCTGGAAAGTTGTACTCTTGTGTTGCAGACCCATATAAACCTTAACTGCTGAAAGTGTTCATGTAATAATGCTCAAGACATGTCAGATGGCCTTATGATGACACATGGATCAAACTGAGAATTTTCTATATCTAGTACAATGATGTTAAGTAGCAAGAAAACCTCTTTCGGTCACTGGATCTGAAATGCACCAAAATGCTGATCTAACATTCTATCGGGGCAGAACGACCATCAATATGAAGAATTGCACCGAGCAGACTGAAAAAAGACATACAACCTTGGCAAGAATGATGTTCGGCAGAAGAGCACTTAACTCATGCTGTTTCTATAGTAGCGAGATCAGTCTCTTGCAAGAACAGTTCTTTTTAAAAAACTCATAAGTGGATCTCAGCCAAGAGAGAATTATTGGGCAAAATGGATGTACTGAACCCAGTAATCTTAAATAAGTTTGAGTAGTTGTTTTATCCTACCAATCCACCCTCGTTGTTGGTGCTTTTAGAAAAGTTTTTCACAACTGTTGACTCTGAAACTACGTTAAACAGTAAAGAGAAAACATAAATACTCACAGCTTCCAGTTAACTCCCTCCAGGGCAGTTGCCAAAAATGAAAACGTAGAGTCCTCTAGTGAGGTTTTGCCCAAATCCGGTCTTAAATAATATTTTATTAATTACGTAAAGCAGCCAAGAGCTGATTTGATTCGTTGCTTTAGTCCAAAATCATCCTTTTCCCATTTTGCCTTAATATCTTAAATTATTTTTTTAAAACTTTGCTTAAGTTTTTTATATGACCTCTCTTGAGGCATCTGGAGTTCATTTTTTGATATAGTTTCCAAAAACTGGACTTCAAGTGGTTTGAAAAGTATGTGATGCCCAAAATGCCAAAGCTGCCACTGTTGTAGTTCCTGTATATTGCTTGAAAGTTTTTCCTAATTTTCCAAGTTTGTTGTCTTTTCAATACAGCATATAGACTTTGCATTTTAAAGTTTTATTGTCCTCCCCATTCGTAGAGAATTTTGGATTTTGAAGACCATTTTGGTGCATACACCCTCCCAATCGTAGCTGGAGTGGTTGATTTAACATGATGCTCATGCTGAACTTGAAATATTCTAGTTATCCCTTACTAAGTTTCGGTTATTTTTAAAAGTTTAATCTTTTACATTCTTGTTTTCTTGGAACAGCATTTGGAGGTGATGCTATGGTGCACACAACATAAGTTCCTTGAGCATGTCCAGCCACAGTATCCCGACATTGCAACATGGGAGTCGCGTGTAAGTGAGAGAAAAGCTGCTTTGGCCCATCGGTCATGGCCCCCGATCGACTTATCTGGTATAACTGAGGCAAATCCTACAACTTCCCTTTTCATAGAAGAGGCTTTGCAGAACCTAGAGTTAGAAGATGGTTCTGAAGAGGATATCTTATTGTCCCTTGAGCATGAGAGACCACAAATGGCTATTTATCCCCGAGTTCACCAGCTGAACCAGTATCCATTTAAAAGCGTGCGTGCTGCTGCAGATGTGTTGTTCTTATATGGCACTTCTGATACAGTGGTCGCGAAACAAGCAATTGTATCCTTCTTACTGCTCCAAATTCCTGAATATGTCATTATGATGCTTTATTGGTGCAGATCACCTTGTACTTGCATGTTCCCTTTGGATGTTTTAGTGCTACATGCCAGTTAATTTCAGGGCAGGTACAGAGTTTAAGTGGTAGCTAAGCTGTTATTGAGTGGTAGGCATTAGTGTGGTTCTACTTGAGCAGACCGGCTCAGTAAAGATGTCTGTAAGTATTTACTGTTTTTACCTTAACAGTCATTCCTAGTTCTTATATTATCTGATTGATCGGCACTGGACGAGGCCTGATTCACAGTGGAGATTTCTACTGGATGATTTCTGTGCAGCTTTCGGTGTGACTAGTCAGGCATTAACTGAATGCATGGTGTTCTATCTATTAGATGACCATTCAGACCAAGCTCTTGAGGTAATGTCGTACTTATTTACCAAAGAAAAATTCATTTTTGGAAAGAGCACACTTATATTGTATATGGGTACACACAATAAGCATACATGATTTATGTTTTCTTTTTAAAAAAGAATGATGTGTGCAAAAATTCACTTTGTCATTATTGAAATCTGGTGGTGCCACACCACCAGCATATATTTCAAAAGAAAAAGAAAAAGTCTGTAGCTAACATGAGCATTCATTAGGTGTTATTATAAATTAAAGTACAATGTCTCTACATTTAGTAAACCAGCATAAAAAATGTGTGGCCTTTCTACACCTCATATTAGGGTAAATGAAATTTTTTTCTTCTCTGAATCAAGTTCCTCTCCATCTTATTTTTTTGTCATATTTATTTATTCACTTTAAAAAAGTCGAAGCAAAACAATGATTTTATGCTAAGATAATTGAATAGAGGATTGGTCAATGGAAAAACAATTCAGACAAAAATACTTTTAGCATTACATCTTTTGGCCTTTTCCTTTTGGAAGTAACTTCTCTTCCTTTCACATAAATGTTGGAGTATAGCTCATCCATTAGAAATTGGGTGTTTTTGCAAGTGCAAAAATCATTGTTGCTTACTAGTCAAGAAGTAAGGTCTTGGGTTAAAATCCTTCTTTGCAAATATTGTCCTGTCAATAATATATATCCTTATCCCAAATCATAATGCTATTCCTTAATTGCCTTAGTAAAATCTTGCAGGAGGCTATTCTACTCTTACCAACAATAGCAAACCCGGAAACTCACCCAAAAATAGCTCAAGTGCTTCTGGAAAGACAGCGTCCAGATGCAGCACTGACCCTCCTCCGCTGTACTGGTTCTGATGATCTCTCTGCCAGTGTAGAGGCTGCAAGTGGTTCGACTTCCCTTGAAGAGGCTGTTAATGCGATGCGGGTCAGAGTAGAGTATGGCCTCATGACTGAGGCCTTCATGTACCAGAGAGCATACTGTGGTAAAGTGAAGGATTCAGAAATGAAGTTACAGCAGGTGGAGTTGCTAGTAAGTGAAATGTGTGCTTTATGTTTGGAGAGAGGTTTGGCTGATAGAATGATTGAGTTGCCTTGGAATCATCTAGAAGAGAAGTACTTGCATAAGTTTTTATTAGACAGGGCTAGCCAGAAGCCTGAATCTACATGTGGCAGCCTCCTTGTCGTCTTCTACCTCCAGGTATACTTTACCAAATTGCCAATCTGTTTAATTGTGATGCTTTGATTGCTTAGAGCGTAATATATGTGAAACAAAAAGAAGAAAATAAAGCTTGACTTCTTTTTGTCTTTTCATTTCATCCTCTAGAGGTATAGGTATGGAGAAGCATATAAAGTTCATACCAGCATTAGAAGCATAGAGCACGAGGTTATAGAGAAACTTGGTACTGATGCTTCGTCCAAAATAAGAAAAGTATCTGAGTGGAGGCATGATTTAGTTGTAAGTTCCTTCTTCTTTTCTCTCTCTCTCTTATTCATTGTCACTGGTTTCACAAATTTGTCTGTGTCATCACTGGGTTTATCAAGTTACAATGTTTATATATATATATATCAGGTCAGGTCACTGGAGCTATTACCTGAGTCAGAAAGGCATAAGGTGATGTCAGAACGTTCATCAGTAGGAGAAAACCATCATTTTGTGAAAAATGATGTGCCAGTAGTGTCTCATGCGGATACTCTCTCTAATGGATCAGTGGTTGGAGGTGTGCTGTATGTGTAATGAAAATAATAGTTTTGTTTATGGAATTCTGAAATTTGAAATAGTTTTGGTCAAGTTGTAGGCACCCTGATAAGTGATAAATCTTACTTAGTGGAACTATGTACTTCATTGTTTGACTTGTTCCTACTGTGATGATTGCATCAACTGTTGGTAAAAGAGAGAATGCACTATATCAGCCATTTTTAGCTTTACTAATTAAGTATTGATTTAAGCACAATTTATTAATTGGATGGCACAGTTATTTTACAGAATCCTAATCTGACCTAACTTGTTTTTGTTTCCAAAATTGAATAGCCAGAGTTCGAGCAACCCGTAACAGAAATTAGCTTGTGTCCACTGGCCAACTTTTTTGACCCGAAAGTACACGAAATTGATCCAACCAAAATAAACCGACTTGATAGAAAAAACTTGACTGCAGAATGTCATGTTATTAGCCAAAATTTTACGCTTGTTGGACACCACATGAAAGCCGAAATTTATTATTCATTGAAACCAGTTGTAAGAAAAAACTCACGCTACAAATACAAATTTTTCAAGCCCAAACAGAAGTGCAAAAAAAGAAATATGAAGTATAAAAGTTTTTCAAGCCCAAAGAGAAGTGCAGATAAAGAAACACAGTTAAATCTTCGAATACCATGTTGTCAGGAAAATGATTAATCGATCTTTGCAATCGAGGTGGGACCCTCCTGTCAGTTCACAACATTCCAACCGCTCTCTCTGCTCTTGGGTTTAACCGTTTTAACGACTATAACAATCCTTACCACCTTCGTTTCTTCATCCCCAAATTCAATACCAGCCATGGCGTCCCGAATCGGATCGTTTGTCTCCTCCTCCACCCGCATCCGCTCTCTGAAACCATTTCGTTCTCTTCTTCCCTTCTCCACCTCCTCCTCTAATCCCACCTCACGCTTTACTAACACCACTGCCTCCTTCGACTGGTCCGACTCCGAGCCCGAGTCCGAATCCAATACACCTCCTTCCATCGACAAACCGAAGATCCCACCTCCATACGATCCGTTTAGCAAAAAGACTGCTGTGTCCGCACCTTCTGACCCGACAAACCTCCAAGAGGTCTTTCACAAAATGCGCACTGAAGGATTAACCAACCATGCCATCAAGATGTTTGACGGATTGTCTAAGGACGGGCTTACACACGAGGCGCTCGAATTGTTTAGTGTGATTAAAGACAAAGGGACGATGCCTGATGTGGTGGCCCACACGGCAGTCATCAAAGCCTATGTTGATGCTGGTGGGACCCACTGGAAGAATGCTGTAAGGACTTACGAGAAGATGCTCGCTTGCGGCGTGCTGCCAAATGCATACACCTTTTCTGTTCTGATTAAAGGTGTGTTTTCTTTTGTTTTGAGTTCTATGTAATTGTACCAATAGAATGTAGTGGGCTGTTAATTTACTGAACAAACACAGGA
Organism: x Bolboschoenoplectus mariqueter; assembly: GCA_037678475.1. NCBI lineage: Eukaryota > Viridiplantae > Streptophyta > Magnoliopsida > Poales > Cyperaceae > x Bolboschoenoplectus > x Bolboschoenoplectus mariqueter. Next base: position 1,429,734 of record CM075269.1, read on the forward strand.
GAAATTGGAGTGTTTTTACAATGCGACCTCATGAATTATGCGCCGTACATGTTTGACAAAATGTCCAAATGAAGTTTTACATGTTCGATGGTTGAATTAGTTAATTGGTTGTTAGTGGTATTTCTGAGTGAATTGTCTAAAAGAAAAGGTCCCAAGTTTCTAACACAAGATATATATTTATACTTGGGTTATTAAGGGCTGGCGAAAGAGAGGAGATTTGCCGAGGCTGGGAAGTATTTGGTTGAGATGGTGATGCGTGGCATGAAACCAAATGTAGGGACCTACCTGTCAGTCTTTGAGGCTTATGTGACAGAAGAGAAGTTTGAAGAAGGAAAAGAGTTACTTAAGGAGTTGAAAGAGAAAGGGTTTGAGCCTGAAGAAAAGTCTGTTAGAGACGGCACTGTGAAAAGAGGTTATATGTTTAAAAATATCATGACATTGTTATTTGACAAATGAAAATGTGCATTGTAGGAGTTACTGGAAGCGAGATAGAGTGTGGAGGGTCATGGGGTGGGGTGGGGTGGGGTTGGGGGGGGGGGGGGGGGGGGGGAGGAGTTTGAGAAAATCCATGTGTAAATTAGATCTGGTACTTAGTTAATGACCTAAATATATGACCTTCACTTCGAAGTTGATTCTGTAAGGATTTTTGGTAACTTGTATTGTTTCTCTAGAACTGTCAAATCAATGTTTCTTTTCTTTCTTCTGTGCTATAATATGGTCTGCCTGTTTTTTATTGCATGATAAAAAGTTCTTTATATCTGTTAATTTTTTGTTCTTTCATCACAAATGCAAATAGGGTTAATGGAACTTTTGCAACCATAAATTCATTAGTAAACTTTAAGCATAAAATTTAGAAAGGACTAACACAGGTAGTAGTGCAAAAGTTTTTTAAATAGGAGTAATATCTGTCGGCATATGATAACTCAGCAGAGTACTAAATTTGCATCAGTTCCTATATTTTATGTGTAAAGCTCTAAATAATAGATTCTTGGATGGACTGTATTATGGCAGGTAAAATAAAAAAGATCTTACAGAAACGAAGTTTACCTTAGTTGAAAAGCAAATTGAACGTTGCTGGAAGGTAAAATTACTAGTTACATTTCAAATTACAGCACAGAAAATGTAACATAATTACTTAAAAACCTCACACAAACCCAGCTGCCAAAGGGTCTTTCAGTATGCATGTTACTGAACAGATACAGAATCAAACAAGAACTTGTCATGATATCTACAATAAATAATTTAATATCACATAATATGGTCCATTGAACCGGCAGCAGGGGTATCCGGTACATCTGTATCTTCACCAGATCCCCCTTCAATTGTAAACGAATCTCTTGGGGCTGTTGGATCGTATTGTTTAACAACAAGCACAGATGCAACTGCTGAAAACTCAGAAGTGGCCAGGTACGATCCGACTGGCCCCAACTCTGGGCAGTCATGTCTTTGTGTTAATGGCATGCATGGTGGCTTTTGCCCTACCACAAATAGGTTGCACCGGCCAATGGCCTTCACAGCTGCGGCCAGTTCTTCCCTTCCGCTAACTTTCTTCTCCTCAAAAGTGATCGACTTGTTGCCAGCAGCCACATTTGCACTAAATTCCTTGAGGAACTTCTCGTCATTACCAGGGTCGTCCATAGAGACACTGACACTTGCACCATCCCTTGAATTGAAAATGAATCGCAGAGCAACTAGATTTATGCCGGGATGCTCTGCCATGCGGGATGCATAGGAAAGAGCCTCACGGTCGTCGGGCCCACCAAAGAACAGAACAGCAATGGTGTATGACACCTCACTGGCCGATACCTGGACACTACCTCCAAGCCCACGGTCCACCAAGATCCCAACTGAGCATGGAGCGTGGCGCAAGACACGTTGGTTGACGATTTGGTAGTCATGACCTACGGTTTCCATAGACCCATCAATGCGTTGATGCTTGTGGAATGGAAGGAGGATTAGCGCCGCTCTTTTCTGCTCAGCACTAGCTATAATATCTTCATGGATTGTATGTAGGTCAGAGATGGCAGTCATTGGCCTAATATACACATGACTTAGTTTCTCATATGCCTCGAAGGCAACGACAATTTCGTCGGTACCATCTGCACGATTCTTGTTCCAGAATGGCATCCCGTTCCTCCGTGCCTTGTGCACTATTGAGATTGCAGAGGAGCGCTCGGAAAGCTCCATTAGATGCATGGAGTACACGACAAGGCCTTCTCTCTGGGTCCCACGTGATGACTCTATGAGGTTGATGAGAGTTGGGATGTTCCTGTTGCCATGGAAGCAAGCAAGAACGCGTAGCTCACTCTCCTTGTTGACCCTCTGGATCGTGCGGTGCTTGTATGGTGGGGCCCGCCTGGCTGGCTTGTAAATGGCCATGACAATGGGAGTGGTTATGAAGGTGGTAAAAAGTGCCATCAGCACCAAAACTGCAAATGTTTCATCATTTAGCACCTTGCGGTCTTTGCCAATGTTGAGAACAATAAGCTCCACAAGCCCCTTGGTGTTCATCAAGATACCAAGGGTCAAGGCTTCCCTTGGTGGTACCTTCACTGCGAGGGACACAAGAACGGTACCGCCAATCTTGCCTATACATGCAGTTGCAATGACGAGAACCAGCAGCCCCCATGATTGTGCACCACTAATGGTCGCAACATTTGTTTTCAGCCCACTTGAAACAAAGTACAGAGGGAGCAATAAGCTGGAGATGAGATCCTCCACCTTTTCAATAAGGGCACCCGCAAAAGGCCCCTCTTTCGGCACAACAATACCAACAATGAATGCACCAAAAAGTGCATGGATGCCAATTGTGTCTGTTACAAACCCGGCAGCCAGAACAGCTGCTAGGGTTGCACAAATATAACTCTCCTTCACGGGCTCTCCCTCAGGTGACCGGCGTGCCATCCATGCAAGCATTGGTCTGACAGCCAAGGCCACGAAGACGACAAATGCTACACCGGTTAAGAGGACCCAGACAGAGACAAGGGGGGACCCGCTACCTGACAAGGCAATGGCCAGTGCAAGAAGAATCCATGCTGCAACATCATTTACTGCTGCAGCTGACATGGCCATGCGACCGAGATCAGTAGTGAGGAGCTTAAGCTCAGCTAAAATACGTGCAAGTACCGGGAAGGCAGTGATGGAGAGGGCCACCCCCATGAAGACTAAGAATGGGGTTTCTCGAGCACCCTCAGAGATGGTTTTGCGTAGTACCACAGAAGTCCCTATTTATTTCCAAAAGGATCATGCATTAGACCTTAAAAGTGCTTATATATATCATAGTAAACCTCATCTTATCACCGTATTACTATTATGATGTGTTAAAAATATCGAGGATCGATAGAAACTAAGGCATTCATTTTCATAGATTGTAAAGAGAAATAGCTTCAGAGATTTATAGGTACCATTAATTTCCATGTTAAATATAAAATTCAGTATTTGAAATTTCAAGGTACATGTGTTCGGACTACTAAATTTAGCAGTGAATGTTGATTAAAGAACCACTCAAACTATGCATGGTACCATACCGATACCAGTAATACTACTAATTAGATTACCATATACATACCTATACCCATGATGAAAGGAAGGGAGATGCCTGCGACAGCAATTGCAAGAGCACGCTTGCCAGTACGGCGTATGGCACGGAGATCAAGCTCGAGACCAACTAAGAAGAGAAAAAAGAGAAGTCCAATGTTCGCCACAGTATCCAGTACTGTCAAGCTCGACTTCGGGAATACAGTGTTCAGAAACTTCTGGCTTCTGCCTAGTGCTGATGGCCCAAGTAAAATCCCTCCCTGTAATATTTATGTACCAACCAAAAACAAATTAGGAAATGCACATATTGGGTTTTATTTGATCCTAAACAAACCTCAGTAAGAAATAAAAGAAGATTATTAGTACTGATTAGTGTGTAACTGATTTTACACTAGGCTGGACTATTCACTAGGGAGGTTTCATTTATAATATAGTAAATTGGCAATTCTTGATTTGGATGTGGTTTAACTTTATGTTAGTAGTAAGTTACATGCCAGATTCTGAAAAGCAAGTAATAATTTCCAAGGAAATAAATGCAAGTTACTTGTTCTTCTAGACATTTACTCGTTTGAACATAATAAGTTAAGAAAATCTTGTAAATAAATGCAGTACATTTATTGAGCAACAAATACATTGAGTTATTGAAATTTCCTTCGTTAGTTAATAATTTTGTATGGTAGATTTTTTGAATAGGTAAGGATTATCTTATGCCACGAGGCCACGGTATAATAGAAAATCAAATTTCAGTTAAGACCGAATTGAAATTTTAATCTGAGATGTGTGTGTGACCTGCCTGTTTATGTTTGTAGTTAGAAAAAATAGACAAGGATTAGTTTATAATAACATATTAAAAATTCAATCAAAAGCTTGTGATCAGAGACATTGAAAATTTCTCAGATCCAAAGTAACAGTTTTGATTTGCTCCGCAATGCAAGCCAAGAGAATAGATCCAGACCAATGCTAGATTTTCACAATTACTTAACGCAATTCCTTCTGTTTTACAAAATCAATTTTATGAAGTCAACTTTGCATTGAATGTGACAACTAATTTATCAAGGAAAATATTGGGGAAATTAACTAGACTTATTTGTAACGTTTCACCAATAGCAAACGATATAGAAACAAGACTTTGTTGTAGGAAATTGGCCGGTCAAGGATTTTTTTCTTTTCTTTTTCTGACAAATGGACACAATTAGAACTATAGCAGTAAGGCTGTAAATGGATAGGATTCGGATCGGATTCAGCATAATCCATATGCAAATTCATTCATACGGGTTTTAGATCGGATTTTCTGATTATATATATCCATTGAAAGCCTTGCCTTGTGAGGATCTTTCTATGTAAAAGCGCTCTATATTACCTACCAAATTTTATGATACATGACATTTTAATGAGTAATTCTAATTCACATCCAAATAATTTTATGGTATATTCAATTCTTATAATATATATTTTTGAGAAATAGATTTGAAACTAAAATTATAGATGTTTTTCTATTTATTTAGATATAGTATGTATCAAATTTGAGTCAATTTGAAAGAGATTTTGTCTTCTATCAAATAATTTTAAAATTTAGCGGTAGAATTTTAATGACTTTGTGATGAATGACGAATCAAATTCTAAATTGACTCAAATTTGATACATATTCTATTTAAATAATTAAAAATACATCTATAATTTTAATTTTTAATTTGAACAATATTTCTCAAAAAGATAAATCATAAAAATTGAATGTACTATAAAAATTGGATGTATGTTACAATTACTCTTATTTGATTTTTGTCATTTTATTGAAAAAACAATTAGGGACGGATTAAAGCAAAAACAGAGAAGATGGTGTATTTTTAGCACAAGCCAGCGGGCATAGAGAAGATCTGTTTATTGATTAAAACAAAAAAGAATTATAATATTTGAACAAATAAATGGTTTATATTATAATACTACCTAGCAGCTTTTGTAAAAATATAAATTCCATTTTTCTCTCTCATTTCGGAAAAAAAAAGGGTAAAATTTTCATGGAGAAAAATTAGAGAAGATAAAATAAGGAAAATTAAAAACAGAAGTGTATTATTTTCTACCGTAAAAATAATAGGAAATATCATTCTAATCAGGGAAGCACATTTGTTCTTTCCCAATCTTGAAATTAAAGAAAACCAAAAGAAACAATAAACAAAAATCAAAGAAACATACGATGATCTCGGCAATGACGCGGGGTTGGCGAAGGGGCCGGAGAAGGTACGCCAGAAACCTCGTTACTACAACGACAACGCATATCTGAAGGATCAGCAGAGGGAGTGCATAATCGAGCGGGTTATCTCCCTGCCATGACCCGTTCGAGGTTGCCTTCATTGGCGCCGGGCACAGCTTCGTTACATTTCCAGCTGCCGCAGTTGCATTCACTGCAGCGGCCATTTTGGAGAGAGAAAGAGGGGCAATGTGGAAGAGGAAGAGGAGGTAAGATGAAGGGATGAGAGAGAGGAGAGGAGAGGATAAAATTAGGGTTTATCTCTCTTCCTCTCTCTTTCTCTCTCTCTATGTGTCTCCTATGGGGATGCGGTGTCTGTTATAATAGGTTGGAAGAGAGAGAGAGAGAGAGCGCGCTATTTATCTGGAACCAAAATTTGCAATGTATACGGCCATGATATTTTTACGGAGCTACAGAAGTGTACCCAACGATATCTACCTAGGAAGCTGGGACATCAAATTTTGATCCGATACGTAGAATAATCGTGCAAAACATCAAATTTGATGATCAATAATTATTTTATCTATCAAACTGAAATTTAATCCGATAGACGTTAAAACTCCCCTCATTCCTATCTATTTATGATTCGGTTGTTGATTTTAATAGGAAAACTGTTTGGTTCTCTCAATAAAAATAAAATAAGGAAAATTGTTGGTTATTTCCGTTGCATTATGTGAACAGATTTAACTCTAAAGATGAATTTTCAGACAGGAGCAAATCTTTTTTTTAGGACTTATTACATAAGAAAATTAAGGACACTTGTCAATGGCTTACAATATGACAACCAGCAAAAATCCAGCTGGTTGAGGTTTCTTTGAGGAAGCACTAATGCCTTAATAATTATTTATTTTTTCATTCAAAAAATATATTTTTTTATTTTTTGTTAAGAATTCAAAGTTGATAAATAGTAGCAATTTGTAATTAAGGAGGCTTTTTAATTATGTCAAAATGTTATACATGACTCTACAAAATTCTAAACTTATTTTCTAATACAAAAAATAGAATTTCTTGACATGATGTTGCTTTGATAACAAAGTAGTCTGCATGAGATGATGATAATTTTAGCTTGTCTGGTATAAAATAATGTCATCACTAAAATCAGGGATACAAAGTGGGTATAAATAGCAATTCTCTTCTTTTGATGGGTACACAGCTTAGGTGCCCTTCATTTTAGCTTAGCATTAAATCTAATTTTGGAAAGAAATAACTACAAACAATGAATGTATTATAGCTAGGCAGATATTGAAATTGAAAATAGTTTATCCTTTTTATTAATTAATAGGTAGTAAGTAATATTTAATGAAACCACAACCATGTCAAAGGTTAATGCACACGTCCCAAAGGGATGAATTTAATTAATTAAATGCCAATTTCATACAGTGCATATTTATTACCAGCTGTAACATTAAATTGATTGCAACAGTTGACAAAGGTTATTTGAATGTCTACAAAGATATAGATATTTTTTTTGCCAAATGATACACTTACTAAATTATTTTACAAATGATAACCTAAATTCACAACATAAGTTTTATTTTCTGGCTGATTTTTTTTTTTGAAAAAAAGGCATGAAGCTTTTTTATTTAAATGTTTTGTTTTTGTGCACAAAACTAAAATAAAAGATTTTCCTTGTTGATAATTGTAATTATACGAAAGTTAGTTACACAAACTAATTATGCATGCTTCATTATGTTGCAACCTAGCTGTAATTTTCTTTTGGATTATATTTAGCATGCTTCATTATGTTGCAACCTAGCTGTAATTTTCTTTTGGATTATATTTAGCATGCTTCAGGTTCGGTGAGAACTATTTTATTTTTAATTTTTAGTACATGCACAAATATAGGCAAGGTTCATTGACATCATTTATTTTTTGTTGCATGAGCACAAGTGCAACGGATATTTCGAAGTTTTGCAGGGACTCTTCCGGAAATTTTCATTCACATTAAAATTTGTTTATTTTTGTTTAGGGAGTTGATATACAGATACGATTATTGATACTGTCGTTAATATAAACTTTATTGTATACGTTAAATAAATTATTATTGCATGTTAATGATTTTATTATGCAAACTAATTTTGTACACTGTACTCTCTATTAATCAACTTAAATGAGTTATTATAAATATTAGTAGTATTTAAGTTAAATAATAGAAGTATTGTATAAATAAAATCGTTAACATGTATAATAACTCATTTAACATATATAATAAAATATGTATTGATGATGGTATCAATAATGATATCTCCATAACATTTTCTTTTTTGTTGAAGGTGTCTCGGTTTGGTCCGGTCCTGTCTGGCCCGGCCCACAAATGAAGAAAAGTTTTTTTTTTTTTTTTTTTTTTTTTTTTTTGGGGTGGGGGGGGGGGGGGGGGGGGGGGGGGGGGGCAAAAGAAAGGTAATCAGAGCCCAAACTGTAAATTCCTATACTATGTGAGAATGATTGGTTTTGGTTCTAGATCAATTTTGTGCATACTGTGTGCTTATATATATATATAGAGTATAAAGTTCTCTCTTATCTCTCTGGACAAATAATTTCCAGTCTAAGAAAGAATCTGATCCCCACTTAAACCACTTAGTCCTCAAAGCATCTGATTCTTTTTTTCTTAGATATATATAATTAGGAAAAAGTACAAATAACATTTAATTGATCAATTATGAGTTTCAGCCTGTCTTTAGTATTAAATTACTGACAATTAGATGGTTTACAAAAAATAAATAAACAGAAAGTGTGAAGAATTGCCAGAACTATAGATAAATCAAAGAATATAACAATACTTACGTATTGAATTATTATATTAATAATTTTCAGAGAAAAATTGTTAAACAACTAGAATAGAAAACTATAATTTTTGCTAATCTATCAAGAAGGTATACTTAATTTTTTTTTCTTTTTCTTCTTTGTACAGGAATTAACCATTGATTATTATTTCTTGTCAGAATGATAGGTAATTTCTTACCAGTGATCTGTATTTTTATTTATAAGTTCTAAATAACATCCACCTAGATTAAAATAGAAACTAATTATTAATTATACTTTAGTTGCTTGCATATACAATTAACAATTTGCATTTCTCAGTTTCATAAAGCATTAACTTCTCTCTTACACTTGTTCCTACTAGCTTCAATCTTCTAACATGACCCCACAATGTTATTCAAAGAATATATTCTCCTCCTATTATAAGTAAACATGCTTAAAATCATTTTCTAGCAATTCTCTGAATTAGCCATGTATGCCCTTCTTCTCCCAAAATTCACTGAACTCTACAAAACCATAAATAACCGTCCGATTACCGATTTCAAATTTACTTTTTGTTCTATCATCTTAGCAATTTTCCTTGCCTCATTTGGTTGGCAAATTACGAAAGTTGTCATTTTCTTTCTCCCGCTGGTAACTTCCACCATCGCATGCTCTATACCGAATTTTCTTTTCCTTATTTCTGAAAGAAAGATGAGCAAAGAAGTAACATTGCTTGAAGCAGAAAGAGCTCAACTTCCTCTAATTCAAATTTGCAAGGAGGCAAATTCAAGTGTCTATGATGGTCAAATGGAGGCAGGGTGTTTTCTGGAAAAGTTCGAAAGGGATCAGTCGACTGAGGATTGCGGAGTTGACGGAGAAGGGAACGGGATTATCTTTGCTGGAAGGGTTGAAGTGCAAAATGGCCAAGGATTCTTTGATGAAGATTTGGCTTCACTTAAGGTAGATTGTTTGGCAGCAGGATTGTGGAATAATTATTTCGAAGGGTGTTCGAAATGGAGCTATAGTAGTAATGAAAATTTGGAAGAGATCGATCACTTAAATTTAATATGAAATTTGAGTTCTAATTTTGTAGTGTACATGCTCATAAAATGATGTGCCTTGAGAAAAAAAAAGATACTGATAATTGAGACAATGTTACACTTAATCAGTAACTTAGCATATATTAATCATTGGAAATATCCCCTCTAAAGTTATACTATTATATTTATACCCCTTAATTTTAGTTGAATTAACGGCCTTGGTCCACAAAAGCCCGTTGAATTATACTATTTACCCCTTAAGTTATATTTATTTTCCTATATAATGGGCCTTCTTCATTACCAGCCCAATTTGACGAGTACACAACATGCACAAAATTTATGAAACCCAACTTTAGGAGTTTAACAAAGCGAATTAAAGAATTGCAAAGAAGAAAATAATAACAATAATTAAAAACTTGAGCCTTGTTTTGAGAATTGAGATCACATACATACATCATTAATTTAGCAAAATAACTTGCCAATAATTGCCAAATACTAGCTAGGTGGGCTCCTATCAACAATCCTAAGCCACTGCCTTAGCACTGCTATATGCTAAATTGAGAATAACAAGAGAAAGGAAACAGATAATTAAGAATGGCACTTTTGCATACAAACCCCAGAAAAACCAGAAATTTATTTATATCACATGGACATCAAATATGACATGTATGATATAAATAAATTTCATGGTTCTTAGAGGGTCAACTATGTAAAAGAGATCCAAATAATGATACATTGATACTCAAAGAAAGCAAGAATGAAAATCCATTTCTTTCTTGTCCGGGGTGTATATATATAAATGGTTAAAAGTTGAGCCAGGTAGTGTAGGTACCACCAAACCACCAATAGAAGGGTGCCACGTCATAGACGGTAACCATCTTCCAGTCGTCATTCTGGACACGGAAAGAGAGGCTCTGGCCATTGAGATAGGCGCCGCTCTGCCAGTTCATGCCCCAGTTCCTCGACATTGGCATCCAGTCTGTCTTGGAGCCCTTAATCCATACCGCACGAATTACACCGCTGCCGGCTACGTTGCTGATCCCGACCAGCTCAAAGTATGGGTTCCCGTTTACCTGGAACCTTATACCACCATATCGCTGACATCGTACCCTGTTAAGTAATTCTTGTTATTATAACTCAAAGAGTAATTAATGAGAGCTTCCAAGTGATTATTTATACATAATTGCTGACAAGAACAATTCTTTATTGGATGTACCAGTGAGAAACATTCTCTGGCAAAAAAAAGTAATTGGCTAAAATGCATGCCCTTAAAAAGAACATATGTCATTTCGATGCTCATTACAATTATAAGATAATAACAATTTGACTAACTAAAGGAAAAAAGAGAAACATAGCAATAAGTCAAGTACCTCTGATAATAGACGGGGATAATTCCAGCACGGTAAACCCCTATCACCTCCCAAGCAGGCTGAGCCATGTCGAAATGCTGCCTGGGAGGGTTGCACCAGCCGCCATTGTTGCTCGGTAGCGCATAGTTCGGGGGACAGAAGTTTGTAGCGGTTACGGTGACAGTAGGGTAGCCAGGTTTGCACCACTGTGACTTGGTGGGGTCACATTTGATCTGATAACATGCTCCACACATTCCTCCATTGTTGAACAATGCTGTGCTGAGTGCTGTTGTGAACACTCCATAGCCGGCGGTGTATAAATTGCCGTAACCGCATGCTCCACCTGTTTATATGTATATCAAAGCGTGAACTTGATTAGCACAGCATATATTTATTCAAGTATAATTACAAACGAAATAAATACCGTATTAGTACTAGTGATTGGTTTTAATTCAAATAACGTATAATATATATATGTATGCAGCCAGCATTATATTAACTAACACAAAATAATAGCCTCACCCATTGTTTGAGAAGCATCGGCGCCACCATAAAATGTGGCGGTGGCCGGGATCCACTGAGCCATTGATCCTCTCCATTGTAGAAATACCAAGACGATTAGAATAGACATGATTGATAGCCTCTCCATTTTTCTTAATTTCTATTGAACTTCAAAGGATGATATGTTTTGAAAGGGTCTAAAAGCCTATTTATAGTTTGAATTTGAAAAACCTAACCGGCCTAACCGCTCTATTATAAATTAAGATCAGAAGAAATAAAGAATAAAAGAGGCTATCAAATTAATTGACAACTTGATTGCTGGTTAATTATATGAAATTATATATTAGTTTTGAAAGTTAGTTTGTAAAGTGTGATAGTTAGGTTTTTATTTTTCTTTGGAAACCATTATTAGAGATCAGGAAACAAAATTTATCACAATAAAAGATGCTGCAAATTGGAAAAAAGAGAGAAGAATTAAAAAAGAAGAAGATAGGTATCAAGATCCTAACTTATAATTTTTATTAAATGAGATAACAACACATAAAAATAAAAATAAAAATCTTCTCAATGAGAATTGGTACTGATAAGATCATTAAAAAAATATTGCTACTATGTATGAGCTGTTGCTAAAAAAATTCTATCTCTGAATTACTATGTATTCTCTATTACAAAAAAAATACTATGTATTATGTTATTGTGGAAAGGTTTCCTCTCTAGGTAATTTAAAGAAATTTAACTTAAGAAATGACCTGCCTCCATCTTAATTTCAACCCAATTAATTAGTTCTTGGCACTGCTAATTTTAGAAGTAAATCCAACTTTTATGGATTGTACATCTAATTCTTATAATACATATATTTAAAAAATATTATTTAAATCAATATATTTAAATTCAAAATATGTTTTCAATTATTTAGTAAATTTTGAATCAATTTGAAATTTAATTGGTCATTCATCGTAAAGACATTCAAACTCCTTAGCTAAAATTTTTAAATTGTGTAATGGAAGAATAAATATCTTTCAAACTGACTCACATTTGATAAGCGCTCTATCTAAATAACTCTAAACACATCTATAATCTATTTTTTAATTTAAATTATATATTCTATGTATATACTACAAGAAGTAGATATAGCATAAAAGTTAAATTCATGATAATTACTCTATTTTCATAAGAGCTAAACACGCAAGCTATCTAAATACAAGTCACATGTATTCTCAAATGTGAAAAAATAAAGATATAGCATAGCATAGAGGGGTCCTGATAATTAGTCCCATGATTTTTTGTACCATTATCTTGCCCCAAACTCATATTAGAAAAATGTACAACTAAATACAGTTTAAGTATGGAAAGTCATTTAAAATGGAACCCATAGTTATTGTCTCCTTAAATGCAATTTCTTTTCAAAATTCACATCACAGTTACTTGCTGTGACCCGTAATAAAGGGTATTGTTGTGACGTTATTTTTTATTTTTACAAGTGATTATTATTTAGAAATAAAATGATTAGTATTTATAAGACTAAGTTGCATCGCAGTTCAAATTTTTAGTTTTCGCAAGTTATTATTATATAAGAGTGACATGATTATTATGTAAATATGAAGTGATTATTATCCGTAAAATTGTGTCTTAGTTAGTTGTTTAATTGGAGAAACTTTTGATTGCAGTTAGCATCTCAAATTATATATAGGACAAGGATCAGTTGACAATAGTTATTTTAATAATCTTAACAATAAAATTTCAAAAAAAATAAAAAAAATCTTAAAAATAGAAAAAAAAATTATAAACAATTCCTGAACTTATATAATTAATTATATTTTAAATTTATTAGTTTGAATTTTCAAAATAATGTAATTACACAAGTAGCAAAAGCTCGAAGTCAATTTTTGGAACTTATTATGTGGTTACAATTCGGTAGTTCTAGTTCGGATTCAGATCCGAGAACCAATATTCTAATATTATTTTTGTACACGTCATACCTGATATGACTTATTATGGGGTTAGCATGTTGTTGGCATGCAACGGATCTAAGTGGTTCACAGAATCACATGTCAATACCATTAGATCCATTGAAGTACATCAAATTAATATCATATCAATTATATTAAACATTGGATATATAAGAGGTACAATTTCCTTGTACAATTCAGTGATTTTAATTTCCAGGCTACAAATTAGGGTTTTTTTTTTCCGAAAAAAATATCAATTTTGTAGGCCCAAAGCCAATTAAGTATTCAAAAAGTATAAATAAATAAGAATATTTTCGTCCCTTTTTAAAGGATTGCAAATACTGATGTGAACCTACAATTTCAATTGCAGATGTATGAATTATTTATTAATTAGTAATTTATCACAAAGAAATTTTTGCAATTGCTTTACAGATGATATAAGTATCTTCATCCTTATAATTATACAAAATTGCTCTCTTTATTAATTCTTAAAATTAGACACTTTTATCATGTCAAAACAATTGAAATTGCGGGAATAAAAATATTTTAAAATTGACGTGAAAAAAGTTTCCAAATTATTGATATGATAAATAAATCTAATTTCTGCAATTATAACAACACATGTATTCTAAGAAAATTTATCCGTCGGATTGACTTAAAAATAAAAATTGATACTCCTAAATTATCAACAGATGCTGAAATAATATAACTTGCTATAAGCATTCAAATATGCATAAGAATCATGGTGGAATGTTTGTACAAAAAAATAATAATAATTTGACATATTCATCCAACTACAAGCATTAAAAATTCAACTAAAAACTACAAATCTACAACCAAATTAAAAAAATCTAAAACTAAAAGCTACAAATGATCTACAACCAAATGCCGAAAGACTCGGGCCAGCAAAATAATTATACCATCATATAATTAAAAAAAAACAATCGAAATAGATTGATCACCTATAATTAATTTGTAATATCGATGGCTTTTCAACCTTTCACATCTCCTTGACATGCATCTAATTAATTTAGTAACTAATTAATCATCATAAATTGAGGTTAGTTCCCAAAATGTTAGTTAGAACATGCATTGCTGTTAACCATGGTAACTAACACGGTCTCGGGATTGTCCGTGGCGCTTATAGTCATACCCAACCATATGTGCATGTAGGTTTTTTTTTTTTCAATATAAGGGCTCCCGTTTTTCAAATGTATCTTACGAGACTTGAATCTACGTCTTTCTGTAGAAAGAAGAGATCTATCACCATTGTACTAAACATGTAGGCTTACTTAGAAATGTATTACACATTATTTAAGAGTTTCTTTTTTTTTTATATATAAGGGCCTCCTGTTAATTCTGATATTTATTTATTTTTAAATATTTTTTATATAATTTGAACTTACGTCTCTCTATGATCATTATTTATATTAAGCATGCGGTTCATCTAAGAAAAATTTCAATTGAAAAAGGAAAATACTTGCATGAAAAAAGAAATAAACATATAGTTAACAATTAAAGTGCATGTTGCGAGCATGTGTGTGTTTCAATTGGCCAATTAACGAAAAATTGATGCCTTGCAAAATTTTCCAAAAAAGCAACTATTTAATATCAACAATTAACGAAAATTGACACGCTTGATCACATGGGGAAGGATTAATTGCTAATGATAATTTTATATATATTCCATGGCGTGTTAAATTTGACTTGTGTGTTGTAATTAAACTAACTAATTATAAAATATTAACATGTGTTTATTTAAAGAACAGGAGTCGGGTGCCATATTTATTAATCAAGAAGTGATCAATGATGCATGTGCATGTAAGGTGCAACTATCACCTTAATTAGTTAATTAATTAGCAATTTAATTTAGAAAATTCTCACCGGCGCTTGAATTAATTAATCGCCAAATAATTGTCACCGTTTGTTTTTTTTTGTTTTGTTTTTAACGTGTCCACACAAATGAATAATTATAAGGGACCTGATACGCAGATACGTTTATTGATACCGTCATCGATACGGGTTTAATTATACATATTAAATGAGTTATTATGCATATTAATGACTTTATTATGCAAATTTATTTTGTACAGTATTATCATTATGCAACTTAAATGAATTATGATGCATATTAATGACTTTATTATGCAAATTCATTTTGTACAATATTATTATTCTGCAACTTAAATAAGTTATTATGCATATTAATGATATTTAAATTAAATAATAAAAATATTATACATAATAAAGTCATTAACATACATAATAACTCATTTAATATATATAAATAAATCCGTATCGATGACGGTATCAATAATGGTATCTCCGTAACATTTTCCTAATTATAATTTCATCTTATTTAGTTATTCATTAATTGATATTGACTTTTTTTTTAGGCAGTAGCTTTCAAGCATGTTTCTCTTCTATACATAAAACACTGAAAATCATATTAACTAATTAATTTGCATTTGGTCCTTTTGATTGTGAAAATTGCACTGAACATGCGAAAATATACCTTTTTTGGTATGCAGTTTCTAGGAGTTAGAATATTGTAAAAATGTTTGTATTTAGATAAAACAAAATAAATGGCTCAAATTATATTTTTTGTGTCATAATGGTCAATGTGAGTTGATCCATATGTTATATCACAAAATTTTGTAGTATACCAAAAAATTTTTTTTTAGAAATTTTTTACTATTTTCTTTTTGGATTTTTGAAAGAAAACCTAAAATAATTAAAAATAGATACGGTCATTATTTTAAAAATAAAGAAAAATGTTCATATGAAATATATAGGATTATTATTTTAAAGTTTGAGAAAATAGTAAAAAAAAAATTCTCACTTATAAAATTTTGACATCCGCAACACATTGAATGACTAAAACTGATTGTTTAGATTAGAGAAAGTATGTTTGTATTTCGACTCAAATACAGATGATTACACAATTACCAAACTCACATTTTAGTACATATTTCATAATTCATTGTCAGTACATAATTCATATTTATGTACATTTACTAATATTGTACTTATTCACACATGATTCATATTTTCTCGTACTTGTTAATACATGTACTCACTTTATCTACATATACTAAATATATGACTTGTATATTTTGTTAGTATTTTTGTGGGGAATTTCTAGTAGCAAATTTTTGCATAAAATTTTTCATACATGATTGATTTATTTTGATAAATTTATGAGCATCTAGAAAATTAATATTAGTTGGAATATATTTGTGAGTTTTAATAGTATTATAATGATTAATGAGGTCAAATTGATTAAAAACATAAAGAGATACATTTAAGCACATAGAAAGAATTAGCAGAGCAGTTTTATATATAATTTATTTATATTTAAATTTATAATTATTTATAGTTATTATACCAAATATTTATTATTTTTTCTTTTCTAGATGATTATAAAAAAAATTAAAGTTAAAAATTTTATTACACAAATATAAACATAACTTGAATAACTTTTAATCATAATAATGGAAGATAAATACTTTTATTATTAGATATAAATATTTTTTGAAAGAAATATAAATACATCTAAAATGCAAATAAAAGATATAATTATCACTCTTTTTTTATATCGGTTAATAATAGTACAATAATAATGATAAAATTAAAACTTCTATATAGTGCCATCAGCATATCGCTCTGTTGTTGTTTTTTTTTCAAAAAAAAAAAAATATTGCTCTGATGTTCACCCATTATTTTTGATAGTGAACTCTACACATCAATGGACCATTCAAATCTCTCTAACTAATTCTAAAATTAAACAAAATTTGTTAACAAAATACAGATAAAGTGACACAATTAATATGATATGTAGAGCAAAACAGAAAAAAAAAATAACAAAAGAGACACAATTGGATATATAAAGCAAAAATAATAAGCATTCTTAGCAAAAATATTGGTACAAAATCATGCTATATTACAAGAGGGCTCATATAAACAGATATCTAAGCCACATCCTTGATTAGTAAACATGCATGATTCTAGAGACATAAAATGGGAAAAAAAAGATAATAAATACAAACATGATGTACCTTGGAGGGAACAAGCAAATAGTTCCTCCAAGGTGAAATATTTTAGATTTCCCAAAGGCCTACATTACTAATCATAATAATATAATCTAATTAGGATATTGGTCAAAATGATCAAAATTTTGACCTGGCAGCCAAATTAACGGCTGTGATTTAATTATAATACTTCAATAGAATAATTTAATTAGAAGCTAAAAGTTGAGCCTGGTAGAGTAGGTGCCACCGAAACACCAATTAGAGGGCGCCACGTCATAGACGGTGACCGTCTTCCCGTCGTCGGTCTGGACACGGAAGGAGAGGCTCTGGCCGTTGAGGTAAGCGCCGCTCTGCCAACTCATGCCCCAGTTCCTTGACATTGGCATCCAGTCTGTGTGGGAGCCCTTAATCGACACTGCGGTAACAACACCACTGCCGCCGACATTGCTAATCGACACCAATTCAAAGTATGAGTTGCCGTTCACCGTGAACCTGATACCTCCTGATCGCTGACAAGGCACCCTAATTACATTTAATAATTACAGTTAAAGTTAATCACAGTCAGTACAACAAATGTTTCAGGAAGAAGAATTAATTTCTTTTTGTTTCTTTTTTCATTAATCATAAATAGGAGCAGAGCATGTACCTTCTGTATTGAACAGGGATGATTCCGGCTCTGTAAGTACCGATGACTTCCCAAGCAGGTTGTGCCATGTCGAAATGCTGTCTGGGTGGATTACACCAGCCACCGTTGTCGCTTGGTAGGTTGTAATTTGGCGGGCAGAGATTGGTGGCGGTGACGGTGACCGACTGTCCAGCTTTGCACCACTTCGACTTGCTCTGATCGCACGTGATTTGGTAGCACGCCCCGCACATACCGCCATCATTGAACAATGCTGTGCTCAAGGCTGTCGTCATAACACCGTACCCAGCACTGTACAAGTTACCGTAGCCACATGCACCACCTGCATTATATATATTTGCATGCATGAATAAATTGTAAGAAAAAAAGATACTTTGGCATGAGCATCAATCATCATAGATGTGTATGAAATATGTGGTTTTTGGTTTTAGTGAAGGGAGGAATTAATGTATACTGACCCATGGTCTGAGATGCATCGGCACCGCCGTAAAAGGTGGCGGTGGCGGATGTCCATTGAGCCATTGATCCTCTCCATTGAACAAATACAAGGAGCAAGCTCAGAAGCAATGCTGATCTCATTGTCTTCTCCATATCTCTTCTCAATTGGTTTAATTTAATTAGGAAGGGATGAAGGTGTTTGTTGATATGCCTTGGGTTATGACCTCTAGTGTCTATTTATACAATGCAAGATAATGTTCCAACTGCCTAAACCGCCATATTCGCTTCTGGAAATAAAAAAATGAGAAACAAATCAAGGCATGTGAATTGGTAAAAGATCTCATCATGGAACCAATAATTTTATTGGATAAGTAGCTATTTTTTTTTAATTTTCCTTTAGTTTAAGTACATAAAATCACATAAATAATTTCGCAATAATGGATGGTCTAGCAACTGCAGAGAATATTAACATCTAAATTATTGGGCCGAGTTAATTCTTAGTATTATACCAATCTATCTTCCATTTGCTATTTTCTCTTCTTTCTTTTTGTTTCTAATATTTTTCGGTCACATTGAAAATAAAAATATATTGAAATAAATATTATTTTTGAAGTTAAGATAATTACTACTAAATGAATGCAACATATAAAATATATAAATTTCTATAGATGATCAAACAAAAATATAATTAATATGCTGAAGTTTATTACATAATATTTTTTTGATGTACCGGATATTAATGATTAATCGTGATAAATTACCCAATATGCTGAAGGTTATTCCATAAAATTTGTTACTGTCCAGATCTAATTAGCAAATAGTTATGTCTTAATGCTGAAAATAATACCTATATCAACTAATCAATAAATTTATTCTTTGAAAAGAAAACTAATTAATGTATATTCGCCTAATATTCAAAACAAATTACATTAACATATATAACAACGTTATGGACCACTGCTCTTTTTTTTTTAGATAAATATGAGGATGAAGTCATTCAAATTTAAATATTTATAAAGAATTTTTTCATTTGAATTTCGAAACTATGACTTCCCACACAGAAAAATTGACTTTTACCACTAAACCAAATGAACCACTACTTTTTGTTCCTCCTTTCTTCCTTCTTTAGATTTGATTCCTAATATCTTACTAATCTATTTGATGAGCTAATCATTGTATCTTGGTTCTTTGCACAAGTCAACTGGAACTTCTCCAAGAGGGCCTGAGAATATGTACTCTGTAAATAATGGCCACCAACATCACACCGAAAGAAGAGAGAGAGAGAGAGGGAGAGAGAGGGAGAGGGAGAGAGAGAGAGAGAGAGAGAGAGAGAGAGAGAGAGGAGAAATATTAGACGGCCAATAAAATCATGATTTTCTGTGGTGAACTGGTAATCAAAGTGTAGATTCTTTTTCTGTTCAGTATGCATACTATATAGTATATACAAGTTCGTATATTTATTACCCAATTTTGTTGTTTTGCATTATATGTTTTGTAGAGGTTATAATAAAAAATATTTTCATCAATATTTGTTTTGTAGTAAAGTTCTATTATTAAAGTAGCATGATGCGAGTAGAGTACGAAGGAGTATAATATATAGCACAAGAATTATTCCTGAAATCGTTAGAATTTTGACAAACCAGAGAAAGTTTTGATGCATATCATCATTTAAAGAAATCATAATAAAACAAAAAATTACTTATGTCGTATGTTGCTGCAGTCCGACTTATTAGTTCATTTACTTGAGAGATGTAGTTTAAGGACAAGGTGACAAATTTTGTTTTAGAAAAATGCTTAGAAGATACTGATACAA
Organism: x Bolboschoenoplectus mariqueter; assembly: GCA_037678475.1. Classification (NCBI taxonomy): domain Eukaryota; kingdom Viridiplantae; phylum Streptophyta; class Magnoliopsida; order Poales; family Cyperaceae; genus x Bolboschoenoplectus; species x Bolboschoenoplectus mariqueter. Next base: position 1,450,022 of record CM075269.1, read on the forward strand.
ATTTTATTATTTATGTAACATAAGTTATTGTATAATTTATTTTATACAGTATTTTTATTATTCAACTCAAATATCACTAATTTGAATAATAACTCACTTAAAGTTGTGTAATAAAAATATTGTATAAATAAGTTATTAAGAAAATCGTTAATATAAATAATAATTAGTTTTATCTGAATAATGAAATCAGTATCGATGATGGTATCATAACAATATTTGTATATCAGCTTCCTTTGTTTTATTATAAGTAAAAGCATTAGTTCTGTTGAAACAGTTCAACATTTTTTTTTCATGTTCTAAAGTTTCTAAAAAATTATAAACTTATCATGTATTAAGCCATTCAGTTTTTCCCCCAATATGTTAAACATTTTGTATGAGACAATACAATAAATTATCACAATCTCTGATTCTCTATCAAGAAACATATCTAAATAAACATTAAGTACCAGGTCAAACATGCTATCTGAGAATAAAGTGCTTGTGATTTGTGAATATCATCCTTCTGGAATTTGTGGCCACACATTGTGGTCAAGTTAACAACATTATTTTTGGATAATTTGACTGAAACAATTAATAGAAGGGATAAAGCCCCACTAACTAATTATGAGAATATATATAAAAGATTAACCAAGGCAATGATTAGAATGGTACGCGTATATCTGCCATGATTAATTAGTTCTTTGGTCATACACTGCACATGGCTGCAGTTTCTCTATAACTACCAATGTGTACACACTAATAAGGTGTTAGTTTGCTCACCAAATATTGCTTAAAAGAATTCACATTTGTTGTCATAGTTTTTAATGACAACCGACTATCATTAAATTTATAAGTACAGATGAGACCCATAAAAAGAAATTCTTAAATAATATTCTTATAATTAAAATCTGAACCGTTGTAATAAAAATGAGCTGTTATGATTTAATAATAATGAACTCTCATAGAAAATTATAACAGCAAATGCAAGACTCTTGCTCAAAGATAAAAAGGGACATGTGCGAATGTATATGAAATACTTCTTACATATGCTGTTATCTGATAAAGCAATGACAAAATATAATCAGCTAATTAAACACTTTTTATTGACAGCTAGCAGTATATATAGGCTTTCTTTCTTTTGTTGAATGTTTGGGCTGGCACTGGCATAGCTTTATTTATGTTGGGTTCACCTCTCTTTTGGGCCCAATAGATCAGTCGCTCACCAATTCTGATATGATCGAGAACACAATTCACAAATTCTGATATGCGACCAATAATTCAATCAAGAGCTGTCTGGTTCTCTTCAAGCTTCTCTATCCGTTCTGACAGCTTGACTGGCACAATGGCGGATATCCTCAAAACTCTTTGAGACAAACCTCACAGAACAAGATTTTGCATTGTTTGCTGCTATATATTATGCGGGAAATTTGGCAAGCAAGGAATGAACTGGTTATTGATCTCAAAGATCTGGAAGATCTTTTAATCAGGGAGAGGCAATGTAAATCGGTCCATAACACCTAACCTCGCAACAGCTCAAACTGAGAATGATCTCTCTGTCTATGCGGATGGGGCTTGGAATCTGGGAACAGGGGGATTCGGGCATGATTATCCTGAGAGGAACTAACATGATAATGTTTCAATGTACATGGCAGCATCTCCTCACCAAGCCCAATGCATGCTGAGGCAGATGCGATGTTTACAGGCAGTTCAAGCAATCACAAACCTTGTGCAAGAGAAAGAACTATTCCTGCAACGATCTTGCTGTTTCAGACGCTTCAGAGTAAGGGGATGAATTACATACCAAGGGAGTACAATGAGGATGCTCATCTTCTTGCAGCACCACGGTCGACTGCTAGAGGAGGATGCACGAGGTTTCCAGTATCCAACCTTCAAACCACCTCGAAGGATTAATATAAGAATCTGATATGAAACCAGGCTCAATGGAGGAGGCAATAGCAAGGGACGCTCCAACAGCTCTAGGAATATTATTAGTTTCCTTTTCAACTTTAATTTAGTTTCTCTAACAAAGCAATTTTGTGGTACTGTTCAATCCAGTATTCCTGGCACCTGTGTGTGTCACTTCTACTGGTAACTTTTCATGTACTTTGCTTCTGGTAGGTCTTTAAACTAGGTCTGTTTTTTTCCTTTTAGTCGTTCAGGTATGTTTGGAGGCACCATATATTTTTTTTTTTAAATAAGGGTTTCCGTTGATTTCAGCATTTATTCATTTTTAAATGTTTTTTGTAAGATTTGAATTTGCGTCTCTCCATAAAGAGACGGGATCTATCACTACTGTACTAAGTCTGTAGTTCTTTGGAGCACCATTGTAATCGTGGATGTACAATTGAGCTTTGATCAATATTAAGCCTTCGGTACAATAGTAATAATTGATACACAAAAGTGACAAAACTTTAGAATGGAAGCTGATATACAAATATTATTATTTATGTTGTTATTGATATTAAATGAGTTATTATTCATGTTAATGATTTTATTATGCAATTTATTTTGTATAGTATATTTATTATTTAACTTGAGTTACTATTCAGATTAGTAGTATCGAAGTAGAATACAAAAATATTATAAAAAATAAATTGTTTAATAAAATCATTAAATATAAATAATAACTCATTTAATTTGCATAATAAAGTTAGTATCAATAATTAAATTTAAGTTTTTTACTGCTTCTATTGCCAAAATACAAATAAAGTAGCTACTTACAAATATGCCGATATTTTTCAGACTTTTCTTATATAGTGTACTTATCAAAGACTAAACTTCCGATCAAATTAAAATTAACGACATAAAATTTTAAATTCCCAAATTGTCTTAGAACCATCTTATAAATTGTAATACAACGGCGACTCTTCTCGTATACCAATTTATCACTTCAAACGAGTTGGTTTAATTTATACTACGTATTTGCTTTTTTTTAAATAATGAGAAAGAGACATTAAATGATTAAAATTAACAATCGAGCAATAGTTAATAATATTACGAATATTCCGGTTATGGATAGCACCCAAGCTAGATTTTTTTTATTATCTTAGGAGAAATCGATCAAAATTATTTATTTTGCTTACATGAAATCAAATTGTGACACGCTGTTTTGCAAGCTAGCTTTTTATCTCCTTGTTCTTGATTTAATAATACAGTAGATTCCATAATTTTTATGGCATTTTCCACAATTTCTCTTGATATACTTATAGTAAGTTATATTATCACATTGTTATGTGGTACTTTAGCGCCTCTCAATGCTGCTAATGATCCATTATTATTAGCATTTGAGAAATGGATGAAAGACTTTAACCGAATCTACGCCGACGATGCCGAAAAACAACATCGTTTCGAAGTGTTCAAGACCGATTTTCGTTTCATCGAGTCCATGAGAGATCAAAGGGGACTTACATACACCATGGCTCTGAATCAATTCTCTGATCTTATATAACAGAATTCTTGGATAAGTATACCCAATTTACACCCCGGAATGAATCATCGATAGATTGGTGCGCTCTTGGTGCTTATCCAGTTGGTAATCAAGGCCAAAGTTGTAAGTTAAATTAAATTACTGCATATTACATATTTTTAATGAGAAATTGCAAGTTATTTAGTTTTTTTTGTTGCTTCAAATTCAATACTTTTTATTCTATGTGGTTTAATTAGGTTGAATTGTCTTTTGTTATATATCTTTATTTTCTCACTTTTACTTTTGTTTGGGTATTTTTGTAACTTCTTTTAGTTTGCTAAATTCTAAACTCTTCCAATAAAAAAAATATATTATTGCTAACTGTATACATAATTTACCAATAATTTTTATTAATAGATAGATGATGGTTGTGCATTCTCAGCAGTGGCTGCTATAGAAGGATTAAACAAAATCAAAACAGAACAGTTGCTAGATCTTTCAAAGCAAGGAGTTATTAGATTGTTGTATCTCATGTATCAGTTGTAATGTCAGAAACATAGACTGTGCCTTTAAATGTGTCATTCAAATAGGTGCAATATTGACTAATACGGATTACAAAAATACTTGTGTAAGTTCTATCGTCTCTCCTGTCAAGTTAACAGGTTATCACGATGTTCAAAGTTGTAATGAGATAACTTCAATGTATGCCATGGCAAATAAGCCAGTATCGTTAGCTATTGACACTAGTAGCTCTAGCTTCAAATTTTATTTGGCAGGTATATACACCGGACCTTGTGGAATAAACCTAAATCATGACATGACAGTAGTAAGATATGGTACGTTAATTGGTATCAATAATTGGAAATTGAAAAACTCATGGGGTACAAGTTGGGGTGAATCAGGTTATATCAGAATGAAAAAGGATATTTCTCAATGCTCAGGCTTATGTGGCATTGCTCTTGCGGCCTCCTCCTATCCTACCATGTAATTAATCAACAAATAAAACGATGTAAGAAAATATGTTGCAAAATATGTATGGCCATGTTTGAAAATAAATGGGAGGACTTGGATGGTGTTTTTTTTTATATTTTTCTTTTTCTTTCCTCACTAGTTGATGTTTTTTTTTCTGTGGCGTCAATTGATGGATGGTTTATACATGATAAATTGCCTGGAGCTATGAATCTTAGCAATTCTTCTTCTTCTTTTTTGTATAATGACCTTAGAGTTTTTATATTTGCATTTGTTTTGCATGTGAAGTTTTGTATTTTTGTGAAACTATATTGTTACTAAGAGGATAATCTGGTCACTTCAATTTAATAAAAGGTTTTTAATGAAATAAATGGAGAAAAGGGGATAAACAGAAAATTATGTTTTAATGGGGAAATTTACTATTTTGATAATTGGATAGACAAATTGGCTATTTTAAAAGTTTTGATGGGTATATGAGCAATTAATATATGATTTGTAGTTTATACAGAGTTGGAACTAAACTAATACCAGTACTCAAAGGCCCCTACAGACATCCACGCTATGTACATGAAGAATTAACAATACAAATACAAAGAAAGCCTGGATTAATTTGCTCATCCATAAAAAGAAGAAAATAGCTCCAACTTTAGCAGTATCAGAAGCTGCTCTGTTCTGATGCATGATTGCTTGGTCCAACAGCATCCCACACATGCAAGAAAAAACAAAACAAAACCAGTCTTTAAGAAAAAAAATTCAGAAGGATTCAGCGAAAATCAAATAGATATCATACCTGACTCGTTGCTCCAGTACCAGTTGGCAAAGGAAAAGAAAACAAAAACCCGATGAAACAGTACCATCACAAAGAAGATTAAAACCAGTGAATAAACTGCAAGCATATAACAAACATACACATCAATGAAGCCTAGCATCCCTCTATCAAAAAATCCAGATCCATCATATACCAACAACACAGATCTTGTCCTTTCTTCATCAAGCAGAATCCAGTATAAAAACAGTGAATACAAACTCGTCTGAATGGCAGGTAATCATAGTATTTTTGACCAACCAAATTATTCAAGGTCTATCTAACAGCATATAAATCCAACTCATATAACAAGCGGGACAGTATATAAACCTGCTGATAACCTTACCAGAAGGATGAACTGGCATAAAGACCAAACCAAAACCCTGCAGAGCATGAAACAACACAAACTTGTCCTCCACATTTCATAGGAAATATATCAACAATACTATATAGTAATACTAGCCAAACCATATACCCTCAGACCGCACCACCTGTCCAATACAAAATCAAGCTTTAATCTCATGTAACCAAAATTTTACAAGCACCTCCTTGAAAGATTATATTGTTCCTTTCTGACCATACTAACCAAAATATAGCAGTAGCCACTATTTCAAACTGAACTTTGGTCTGGGGATTTGAAGTACATGAAAAATACATGAAGTTGAATTTTCCAGAGTATAACGCAAGACGTAAGGATCAATCCCAGTAGATATTCCCCAAAGTGCTAAAAGCTTCTGATAATGTTAAAAATACCACCAAATCATGAGCGCACAGGTTACATGAACTCTTCATTCAGCATTCTTCCATACACACACCACCACGTCATGAGCACAGGTTACAAGTTAATCAAAGCAGGTTTCTGGTTTCTGAGTTTCTACTGGACCACAACTAATTTACTTTTTCTGATATTGAGTGAAATTTAGTGACACTTAGCTGGATATAAGCTGGCACATTTTTGTACTGATATAATGCATTAAAACTTGCAATCATGCATAGTGTTGTACACATTACATATACAATTTATTACACAAGATTTTTATCATTTGTTCTTATGCACTCCAGTGCATTAAAATTAAAACACACATTACAATAATACAAGAAAAAACAAATTACCCAAGTTAGCATGACAAACTTTACAAAGTACCAGTAGTCAGTTTCTGAAAACACATTACAGATCCAAATAAAAAGGGGAAAATAACATCATATACATTTAATTTACATAGAAAAACTAAGCCGATTTCTCAACCATAGTCTCTATTATGGCTGATTTTGGGTTAACCATCGGTGGGCCCTTCTCTCTTCTCTCCAATTCGTCCAGCCGGAAAGTTATGAGCTTGTCCCAGTTACCCCCTTCAAATAGAACACCAACTTTACCATCTGTTACCCGTTGCACAATTCCACAGTACATGTAAAATGGGTTTCGTGGATTCTTTACTATCACGATCATACCCGGTAAGAAAAGTGGCAAGTCTGGTACACTAGGCTTCTTCTTTGAGAGAACAATATCTAATGTTTCATCACCCTGTTTATGTATGAGTACAGTAAGTTTAGGTATGAGTACAGCTAGGTTTGTAACCTGATTTATGCCACTACCAATAACCAAATCTTTTTAGAATCCACGAACTTATTATTATCGAATTATTCTTCTTTACCTATGTATTCAACTATAATTGGTCACAACCAGTCCAATATCTTATATTTTATTTAAGATACCAACACTTTTTAACCGATATGACTTACCAGCTGAATATGAAATGAATCAAATACCAGCCAGTTCAATACTGGCATAAGAACACTGTAATAATATGTACTGGTCACTAGTGTACAGAGAAAATTTTATTCCTTCCTTTGTTAATCAATCTTTTTTGCTTCGCTAGAATTTGTATTAATGAATTTGGCGCTTATAGTGAATCAGATTGTGCATCCAGAAAGATTGAATTAAATAAATCAAAGTGGAGCCAGTTCAATCCAGCTTTAATCTACACATCAGTTTCTCTTAAAACAAAATTTTGTGAGTGCTTCTCTCAGAATAAATCGATTTGTACTTTACTTCCATTTGAAATCAACTAACTAAAAGACAATTCTCAGATACCTTATTTTTAACTGGAGGTGGATTTTTCTCTATGAACAATTTGAGCCCCTTCTCTCCACCAGGGAACCCGCCAGTGAATCCCATCATCTCCTTCTCAAACCCTTCCGGATCTACATCAAAAGAAGCGGATGTCTCCGGTTTCAATTCGGGTTCCGGATCGTGCGATGCGGGTTCGGGTTTAGGTTTGGTTAGCTCCTTCTGGATTCCTCTCTCCCCACTGCAAAGACCGCGGCCTCCGAAGATCTCGGATACACTGGGCTTCGCCAATGGGACGCGAATGGCGTGCCTGAAACGGAGAGGATGGAGAGGAGGCGAATGGAAGAATCGATTGTGGAGAAGGGAAGAAGAAGCATGGAGGTTTGTCGTCGCCATGTCAGATCAATTTCAGGCTCTCTCTCTCTTTCTCTCTCTCTCTCTCTCTCTCTCTGTTGTGGATTGAGTTCGCGCTATTTTTGATGGTTGCCACAGAATCACACGCGCGAATTTTTTTCACAAATAAATTATCTATACTAATAACTTAATAACTTGTGATTAAATTTATTTTCACCAATAATTTGGAAAAGACGAAATTACTGTTTATGCTCTTCCAAAATATTAAAAACTTATATTTTATATAAATTATATATAAAAAAGATAATTTCAAAGAACGAAAATATTAAGAGTTCTTTTATATATTGTCTGAATTTTTTTTTTATTCCTAACTTTGAGGGTTCATTATAAGGTACGTAGAAACTATTAAAATATAAAAGATAAATATTTTTAATATAGAATAATAATTATATATATATATATATATATATATATATATATATCACTCATTAAAATTGATATTTTTAATTATATTTTAAAATTCAGCATTAAACTTTTTTTAAATTTATGGGACTGAAAATTTATTGTGCTAACATATAGGTCAGATTCTAAAAATCTGACCAATAAATTAACCTGATCAGTTTTTCAAAATTCGGCCAACAAATAAACCTGACCAATTTCTTAGAATTTTGATTTTTTTTCCTCGATATTAAATTCAGTACATTTTAAGTCTTTTACGACCTACTCTGACTTGGTAAAAGTACAATTGAGACGACCCAACAATGCTTGAAAAAAATTATTGTGTTTACACATGAAAAATCGGTCATATAATTTTTTGTAATTTATTATTGACTAATAGTCGCGTTATTATTTTGAGTATTTTCGTCTTTTTTTTTTTCTATTAAGGAGGTTCATGTTTCCTTCTAAGTAATCGGAAAAATTAAAATTTGTACATCTAATTTAGGTAAGGTGAGGGATAGAGGTCATTAAAATTTATATAATTTATACTTTATTTTCTATCTCTTTTAATTTTGAAACCACCTGTAAATATCACCATGTAAATTTTCTTTAATTTTAACAAAATCACATAAACAACACAAACAAAGCCTGATTCTTCAAAAAAATAATTAATGGATGAGATACTGAAGAGGTAGATATGCTTATATTAAAACATAGCAAAAATGTTCTTAGCTTGCAAGTCCAAATATTATATGAATTCTCGAAATTACATCGGATCACATCACACTAATTTTTATGATTGTAGCAAATGAGGATGAAATGAGATGTTAATCACAATGTAAAGGGCTAATGTGAAAAATGTATAAACACATTATATTTAGCATTTTTATTCTTCAATTGCACCAAAAATATAGAAAAAAAAGTTCATTATATTCTTCATAGCTAAACATTTCAAGCTAACTTGTTGCCATCAATTTTTTTTTTGATATAAAGGTTTCCGTAAAATCCGGCATTTATTTTTTTAAATATCTTTTACGAGACTTAAATTTTTATTTCTTTGACGAGATATATTATCACTATTCTAAATCGACGGTTCTGTTGCGATCAAAATTATCTTCAAATCTCTAACAGTTATCATATTTTGATTCCTCATCTTGCATGAGTTAATTCCAGCACACTCTTATTTTTTTCAAAAAAAATTCAAGTAAAAAAACCCAAAACTCTAAAATACTTCAATTTTTAACCAAAGGCAACGTATCCAATTTTACCACCTTTTTAGTCTATGAAAACGTCTCCAAATATTCAAAAAAATAATAATAATAACAATCTTAATTTCTAATTTCTAATTTCTAATTTACTACCCGCCATATCAAATTTGTTTAATATCTTATTAGGAAACTCTTCCAACAAGCTCAAAAACTTATAAAAGTCTATCTATCTAGAGAATTAACTTTTGATTAAATTACAAAACCTAGATCTAATATAAACCTAATATCCAAATTTAGAAACCCTGTTGACAAACGTAAATTCAAATTTGGTTTTGAGTGAGACTTGAGCTGGTGAAACATCCAATTTTTGTAGTGATGAACTTGCTATTTTAGAAAAAGAATGTGCAATAAGTTTCAGATGTTTTTTTTTTTCAACTTTATGTATTTGACACATGGTGGTTCTAACAACGTCTTTTGAAAAAGGAAAATATTACGGAGATATCATTATTGATATCGTCATCGATATAGACTTATTTATATATATTAGATAAATTATTATGTATGTTAATGACTTTATTATGTATAATATTTCTATTATTTAACTTAAATATCATTAATATGCATAATAACTCATTTAAATTGCATAATGACAATACTGTACAAAATGAATTTGTATAATAAAGCCATTAATATACATTATAATTCATTTAAGTTGCATAATAATAATATTGTATAAAATGAGTTTACATAATAAAGTCATTAATATGCATAATAAGTCATTTAATAATTAAGTCTGCATCGATGACGGTATCAATAAGCGTATCTGTGTATCAACTCCCTTTGAAAAATAAGTTGTTCCAAAACAACGCTATCATTAGTAAATAGTAATTGATGGATTGTGTGTTATTTATGCTTTGGAGAAGAAAAAGATCTTTCTTTTCATATTTGGTGTATAAGAGATCGGATGTTTAAAACTCAATTAAAAAATTCGTAATGAATATTTAAGTTGCGAGGCTTGATTCTCATTTTCATAATTTCTTTTTTAACAATTCATGAAAATAATTTGAAAAATATGGTGAAATTGTACTGCTTGTAAAATGGGATTTTCAAAAAAATACAAATAAACTTAAAATTTGAAAAATAAATTTATAAATGTATCATTGGATATATAGATAGTCTAATGATAATGATAAGGACTATAAACTATAAACAATATATATATATAAGCATGCAACCAAGTAGTACAATAATTGCAAAAAATGTCTTTTTCAATGCTCAAAATAGCTAGCGAATTTTGTATTTCATAACAAGGAGATTATTATACATGCACTAGCCACATGACGACAGAAGTATACCAACAGAAAAATACATAAATTAAGGCTCCATGTAATGGACGGAATTAGAAAATGTTTTCATACCAACCATTGATGTTTATATATGATGATCACATCAAAATCGTTAGATTATGACTATAAGGGTCACAATGAAAAAAAAAAATCTCATTTTTATAAGATTTGGATATGAATTTTTATAATTAAAATATAAATACAACACTAAAAATATTGTCTATACATGTATAATTACATAAAAAATGGAGGAAATTGATCCTCATTTTCACTTGGAGGATCCTTCCATGTTCCATTAGTTTGAGTAACATTATTGTTAATATAAGGGTTCTCGTTAATCCTAAAATTTATTCTTTTTCAAATGTTTCTTATAAAATTTGAATCTACGTCTTTCCGTAAATGAACGAGATCTATTACTATTGTGCTAAGACTGTAGTTATAATATAAGCAACAAAACCAAAAAAAAATAAACAAAGTTATAGTAGTCAGTGTTTTTTTAGAACCGTATTTGATTTATTGGTTAAGATAATCTTTTTCGTATAGAAAGTTGTATGTAATTAAAATAAACAAAGTTATATAATTAAGTTTCGCCTGGATTGTCACACAAAATTTGAGAATTTATGTGCATGAATCCATGAATCAAAAAAAGAATAAACCTTTACGAAATAAGAATTTGCATTTATTCTTTCGGCACAAGAACTCGACCGCATTTATTCGTTTCAATACATTAAAAATTTGTAGATAGTTTATTTTTCTAATACATTAATATTTGTGCGCATGATATTAAAAAGCACGTTAGTGAAAGTTAGTGATATTTTTTTTTATCAAAATAAGTGTAAATCTTATACAAAATTTTGATGTTCTAACAATAATAAATCATATATAAATTTATGATACATTCAATTCTTGTGATACATATTGTTAAGAAATATTGCTCAAATTAAAGAACTAAATTATAGATATATTTCTAAATTTATATAGAATATGCATTAAATTTGAGTCAATTTGAAAGATATTTTTTTCATCAAACAATTTTAAAATTGGAAAATTATTCTCGCACTCTATATTTTACATCCCTTATCTGCATAACCGAAAGTATTTATATCAAATCGATAATTTATTTATATTTGAATTTGTAAGTGTTTATAATTAATATAGAAAGTGTTTATCAATTTTCTTTCATAAATGATTATAAAAAAATTCAAGTTAAAAACTTTATTGTACAAATAAAAATACAATTTGCATAACTTTTAATCTTAGTACTATAAGGTATAAATATTTTTATCATTAAATATGTTTTTTTTGAAAAAAAATATAAATACATTTGGTATGCGGATAATAGTTGTAGTTAAGCAGTGCAATTATAACTCCTTTTTAAAATTTTAACAATGAAATTTTAATAATTTTGTGATGCATGATCAATCAAATTTTAAAATGACTCAAAATTAATATACGTTTTATCTAAGTAATTAATATATATATATATATATATATATATATATATATATATATATATATATATATATATATATATATATATATATATAATTTTATTTTTTTTTAAAATATACCGTAAAAATCAGATGTATCATAAAAATAAAAATTAAATATACCTTAAAATTATCGTAAATTTAAATTTATATCATAAGCATGTCAAATTTCTTCTTGATCGTCCGGACTAGGCAATCAATCTTTGAACAGAAATCCTATTAAAAAAAAGAAAAAGAAAAAAAAAGTAGCCGGTACCAAAATAACCTGAAAATTTCTGACCTCCAGCTTTGAAAATATGACAAATTGTCAAATAATTCAACAGCGAGGTGGGTCCCACCTTCGCCATCTGTGTTTCCCTCATCCTCATTTTCCAACAGTCAAAAGCCCTTCGCTTTCTAATTAACTCCACATTAGATAATTAATTAACAAACAAGCAAATTTGTATAACCTTGACTACACTGCGTTGGCCATGGGTTGGATAATTAATTGGATTGGAAATTTGGAATTTTGGAATTTTGGAATTTTGGAATTTTGGAATTTCGAATTTGGAATTTGGATCAACTCCAATCCAATCCAGCTCCTTCCATTCCCCACTGCTGACCCTTCCATGAAATTAATTATACAACAAATTAAATGCAATCGCTTTCATGCTTCTATGCTTGTTTTTCCATTTTTTAATTTTTTATTTTATCTTTGTTTCGTTATGGCAAATCGGTAATGAAATTTATTTATATTAAATAAATTATTATTTATGTTGATGATTTTATTATATAATTTTATGTACAGTACTTTTGTCATTCAATTTAAGTGAATTATTATTCAGATTTGTAATATTTGAGTTAAATAATAACAATAATGTATAAAATAAGTTATATAATATAATTGTTAACATAAATAATAATTTATTTTATATGAATAATAAAATCGATATCGACGACGGTATCAATAATGATATTTCCCAAACATTGTCCTTTCCATTTTTTAATCTTTGTTTTGTTATAATAAATTGGTAAGAGAAATGATTTTTGCACTCTACATTTTGCACTCCTTATCTGCATATTAAACATATTTATACTAAATAAATAATTTATTTATATCTAAATTTAAAAATATTTATAATTAGTATATAAAGTATTTTTTATTTTTTATTTCTTAAATAATAATAGAAAAATTGAAGTTAAAAATTTTATTACATAAATATAAATACAACTTTCATAATTTTTAATCATAATAATATAAGATATAAATATTTTTATCATTAGATATAAATAGTTTTTAAAATAAATATAAAAAATATATCTAAAATACAAATAAGAAATATAATTAAGAAATATAATTAAGAGGTACCTCGATTAATAATTCATAACAATTTGAAAACCTAGATAGCAATGTTTACTGCATATCTATGTCATTGTTAAAACGGTTAACCATACACAAATTAAATACGTAATCAAGTTGGACAAGGAAACACACGCATATTCGAATCATTTGTGATTTTTCTTCATTCAAACAGAGAGAAAAGGAAAATAAAACAAACAAAAACTCATCAAATTAACCTCGATCTAACAATTATAGTTACAAATGTGATCATGGATTTGATACCATGGAAGATCGAAGCCACTATACTAGTACCAAAAATAAATAGCAAAAAAGGAGAAGAACAAAGAAAACATACTTTGGTACCAAAAAAGGGAGGGAATTTTGGAGTGTTTAAACTGAGATTAATTCAGGTCTTAGTTTTATGTAGAGAGAGAGATAGAGCATCAAAAGGAAAGGGGGAATTGAGGAAGGAATGAATCTAACGGCGGCGAGAATTCCGGGGTTTGGAGGCAGTAGGAGTCTTGGCAAAAAAGGAACAGAAGCCGCAAACCGAGACTCTAGGAGAAGGCGGGTCTAACGACGGCGATACACGACCCGCTCTATACCCGCCTCCTCCACTGCCGCCGCCGTTGCCATGCGATCGACTACGCTTCAACCGCCCGACTCCTTCCTCCTCCCCCATGTTGATTTTCTTATCCGCTTCATCCATCTCTCCTCCCGCTCCTCCACCTCCCGGTCCTGCACCCGGTGCAAACCTCTCTTCCCATACCAGTCCCGACGAACCCGACCGCCTGAATGTCGTGCTCGATCGTTGTAACCCTTCCATGTGCACCTGCTCTTGTTTCCTTGTACCTCCTTTTTCTTGAATTTTTAGTTGATTGTACACTCGGAAGCAGAGAGGAACCAGGAAGGATAGAATTAAACGCGCTTTGCTTTCTGGTTTGGTATTTCTAACAAAAGAAGAGGGGTATTTTCAAGGAAGATCCTCTTCTTTCTTAATATTTATATTTACATATCTTATCCTTCTAATTGCATTTTTTTTTTGAGATAGGAACGTGTTATAAATTGAATAAAAGAGCTGATATACAGATACAGTAATCGATACCTATTTTATTATTCAGATTAAATGAGTTATAATTATATAACTTACTTATACAGTATTTTTATTATTTAACTTAAATAAATTATTATTTATATTAATGATATTTGAGTTGAATAAATAAAATATTATAAAAATAAGTTAATTAATATAAATAATAATTCATATAATATAAATAATAAAATCAGTACCGATTACGGTAAATATCTCCCAATCATTTTCCATTGAACAAATGGTGGTAAGGAATTAATTAACTTGTAGTGGTGGCCTTAAAATGACCTCCACTTTGGATACACCTGGTGCACAGTCTAGAAATTTCCAATACTCGGTGGAATATGGGACCCGTTGTGCATAAATTAGACCAAAACAAATTATATAAAAAGAATATTGTAATTTCTCCTTTTCAGAAAAAGCACAATAACTTGGTTTTCATCAATTGTTTTTATGTCCATATCATCATAGGTTTTAGGAGATAGACCAGGGAAAAAAGTAGGAACATTTAGAACAAAAAACGGTCAACTTTTGTTGGCCATGAAAACATAGCGGACAGAGTTAGATGAGAATTTGTTTTTTCTAAATATATCCCTGGTGTTTCTTTTATTTTAATAAAAATATGTTCACAGCTTCAAATATTTTCTCTGATCCATATCTACATATGGTGATTGAATGTCGTCACAAATTTGTATGAGTAGTGTTAAACACAATCATACAAAATCAACATGCATATAACTAACATGAAAATTAATAAGATCAACAGTTCTGATTTGAAATTTAATTGTCAAATTTTAAAATATAAATTAAAAAATGAGTTTGTGATATTTTATGGGTTATTGTGGCATTGAAACTCTTTTTTTTTTATAATATCTAAAGTTGAGAAGTCTAATTGTTATTATTATCTTAGGGGGAAAAGGAAGAATCTATAGGAACGTAGTATACAAATTGTAAGCGCACTGGTGAAATGCAGTTTTAACTGCACAAAAAGCATATATAGAACCTTTTGCATAATAACACTTTATGTATGATGCCATCTATATTTTCATGCAATCTCTGCTTACAAATAATCTGTCATAAAAATATCTGCATATACTAAACAAAATATTTAAATACTTTTGTCATCAAATATAAATAATTCTCAAAAATTATAAAATATATACTTTTATTGCAGATATATAAAATATATTTTTAGATTGCAGATAAGGCATGCAACAAACATGTGAAATTATTTTAATTATCAAAAACCTATAACCACTTGTCTTTAATTATTACTCGGATGACCATCTAAATTTGAAATTATATTGTAAGTATGGTATGGACACAAATTTTATGGAAGACTAGTTCAGTATGAGGCAATCTCTTCTTATTAAAAAAACGACACTGATTAGCATTTTAAATTCACCGTTTCCAGACGAAGATATTGCAAAATCAAATTTAAAAAATCAAGGCAAAGACCAAAGAGCATGCCTATAAGCAAATGATAAACTTCACAATCACACAATATGATGTCACTGCTGATAGAAGGCAACAAATGTTGCTATTTACAACTTCAATAACCCATCAACGCAAATCCCACAAGCCCGAACACTACTCAACTAATGAGGAACGGCCGAAAACAACTTGGTAGCAAAACTATGACTTATTTAACTAAGACGGCTTTCTTCGGCTGTTAGAGGCTCTGGAGCTAACACCCTGGTGATGATGCGGCGAGCGGTGCGGAGATTCAGCTTTGGTGGTGTCAAAACCTCGGCTTTTTGCCTCAGCTTCTAGTGTCTTTGCCTCCTCTTTTAGCATTCCCATCTAACAACCACAATTATTTCCAGTATTTGTTAGTCTGACTAGAAACTGAATTTGTCAAATCCATAGACAAGGAAAAAAAAACTGTGGCTAGAACAACCAACTTTGTTACTATTTTCCAGAGAACTCCAGATTGAAACTCATTTTCTAAATAAATCTGGAAGTATCACCCCCAAGCTTACAAAAGGATCCAATGTCCTAATTGATAGAGACTGGAAATTAAAAGCAGATATTTTTCAAACTGTTTTGTCCTTACTTTTCATAAAACAAACATCTAGATTTGGCAAAATACAAAGAAGAAACAAATGACTGGTGGTGTTCCATTTTAACCAAGCCTGCAGTTCAATCTTTTTCACAGTTCATTTTCCACAAAATGGATATGATTATCAGATCAAAACAATTTAAAATCTGGATATGTAGTGATGCACGAGCAGAAAGTGGGATCAAAAGTTTGAAACTAAATATATTATATTTTACCCTTCTTTGCCTTACAAAGTTTAAAGAGAGATCACAAGTTGATAAGCTTTAAGAAAATGACTATTCTTTTTAGATCAGGACGCTGCATGTAGTACCCAGAGCATAATTATCTTGTCTAAAAAAAGCACATGTAATCTATTAAAATTGTATTAAAAAAATTCCAATATTTTTTAATTTGAATTCAGTCAAACTTATAGAAATTTCAAATCTTTGAAATTGAACTATGATGTCAGATACTTGAGTTTGATATTCACAATCCATGAAACTATTCCAACTTCATCATTCATTTGAAATCTGATCTTTGCATTGGGTTTCAAATAATTAGGTTGTCATAGCCCTAACTACCATCTTAAAAGACAAATTTGGAAAAACTATTTCTGGTCAGATCAGGTACATCAGGCATGTTAGACCAGCTTGACTGGCCACAACAGAAAAACCAAATGAAAAATAAGATTACAATTACCAAAAAGCATCGGTGTCCTCTTATTTTTCTTTCTTTGGGGGTGTGTTTGTGTGGGTGAGTGTTGGGGGGGGGGGGGATTGGAGGATGAAGTATAGGGATGATAAAATTAAATACAAGGTATATCACTGATTCTTACAACAGCACAGAGAAAAATTAATATAAAATTACCCGAATTTCATTTTGCGTGAGTCGGTCCTGGAGAACAGTTATTGCAGGGCTTAAGCTACATAAAATTTCAGTAAAGAGACGACACATCACCAAAAGAAAATAAGTTGAACATCAAACAATGTAAAACCTGTAAATACTAGTTCCCTTTTTTTTTTCTTTTTCAAGAACTTGGCAGAGGCTGCCAAGGGTTCTAGTTCCCTTTTTTTCTCTCTTCTATGGACAACTACCAAAATGAAGAATGGAAAGCATTGGCATTACATAACAGTGTCTTAGTGCACAAAGATATTGGAAGTCACTGAATATGCTTACCAGGTTTCCATTAATTTGCACAGAGATGCATGATAGGTAGACGAGTGATGGACATATGTAAGCGGGTGCATTTTTCCATCACTACAAACAAACAAAATCAGTATAATAAGCCATCAACAAGCTAATATAAACAGAAGAGGACAAAACTCTATTAAATAAATCAATGAATAAAAAAGAACCAGCATGCATAGTAGATTAAAATGTACCGCAAATTGTGTTGCAGAGCTTGCTTGTAAGCAGAGCACTCCTCATCATACAGAACATGTTGTAATTTGACGAAGGAAGCCATTGGAGATTCAAGATTCAACAAATAACTCGTTGGAAGTACTTGGAGCGGTATCTCCTTTCTTACATATTCAGCTCCACTATTAAATAATTACCAACAATTTCCAAAAGCTAATTAAAAACATCTCCACCAGCATATAACAGAAATGTGGTTGAAGATATTCGTGCGTACCTGGCTTCCAAGCTAGAACGGTGCAAGGCTTCTTGCATGCTGGCATTCATGTCCCCGTCAGACATTTCAGCAATAGGAATCGCGTCAATGATGTCATTGTTGTAGAGAGTGTTTGTGGCCGTTGGTATGGGGGTATCAGAATGCATGTAGAACTCCATACTAGAATATCCAGATCCTAATCCAGCGACAGCCTGTGCATCTCAGTTGCTTAGTAAAGGATAGATAACAAAAGAGTTCTTGCAAAAGAATGCATTTTGTTTATAAATTACCAATACCATTTGAAGGAAACAAACTCAAACTCAAAAAAAAAAAAAATCCTCAACTTTCTTCTTAGTATTGGAGTTGGGTAACACGAGATGACCAATTTGTCCTTTGAAAACTAAATATGGCAGTTAGGCAATGCGCCTTGATTGTGAAAAAACTGAATCATTTACTATTTCTCATATCGGATGACCAAAAATGTTCTACTAGGTATGTCCGTAAATTACGGATTCCTACACATTTCTCCATATTAAGAGGCAACTTTTGACCAAAAATTAACAGAACTCATTAAAGAAAACCAGTTCATTCCTTTTAGTCAACTTTAGCAGTCTTTTGCAAAAAGCGCATCCGTCAATGAGGTCACATACAAAGTTAAAGAAGCACTTGACAGGATTGAAAATTATAAAACCATTGGTTTTCTGCAATACGAAACAAACAAAGAAATAGAAGATTCCACCATACTTCACAAAGAGCAACCATCAAAGAAAAAGAAAAAGAACCTTGCTAGGTTTTGCAGGACGGGAAGAGTCAGCGGAGTCCTGCTCAGCGCTCTCAGTGATCATGTTATCAGCAGAGCGCAAGGTTGAAGAAGAGGAGGGGGAAGAAGGCACCTCTATGGCCAACGCTGCCTCTCTCTGCTGCTGTTGATACTGCTGCTGCTGTTGCAGCTGCAGCTGTTGCTTTCTATCCAGCGATTGGAATGCCATCGCTTGTATTCTTCCCACCTATCGCCATGATCAACCATTAAGTTATGATGAGTTAAAAAGGTAGTGTTTTTACTCAATTCTTCAGGTTCGAGGTTTTGAGGGTATTCATACCTTCTGAGCATCTTCATTGAAACATGAAAAGATAAGCCCGATAAAGCCTTGATCGAGTAGCTGATACATTGCTTGTGTGCGTACATCTGCATAATAAATGCACTGAATTTCAGCCTTGAAAATATATATCTAAATTCTAAAAGCAAAGAAGGAAATGAAATGTTAGGTTTTTAGGTACATTAGCTTACCAACATGGGATGGCAGAACCGTGATGTGAGGATGAGAGTGATACCATCCGATAACCCTAGTTGTCTTCCCAATGGCCTTTGACATAATGTGCTGACGAAATAGGTCAAGTACAAACATGCATGCATACCTGTACTTCTTAAAATATATATATATATATAACAAAGATTAAGAAATAAAAAGAAAGGATATATCGGCGTATTCAGTTGCAGCAGTAAGTAACTCCGGATTGGTCTCAACTCTATCCTTGCGTCTATCGGAGCGCATCTGTGGCAACGCTCCCCATATCATCGCCACCACATTCCCTCCACTTGACTTCTGCAACCATCACACGTACCAATTTCTCATAATAATACAAGGTAAAAGCAATGCTCAATCAAATAACATCATTTTATCAGCTACTAGAGCAAATGCAAGAAGAAGCAAGCTCATATATGACATGATGGCAGAGTACTGAGGCCAGTGTCAGTACCTCTAGTCGATCCAATGGCAAATTACAAACATATACCCTATCTAGAGAGTGTCAATTGAAGGGATTATTAAGTTGAGATTAGATTGGGGAAAACTTGAGAGAATCCAGG
Organism: x Bolboschoenoplectus mariqueter; assembly: GCA_037678475.1. Lineage (NCBI taxonomy): Eukaryota > Viridiplantae > Streptophyta > Magnoliopsida > Poales > Cyperaceae > x Bolboschoenoplectus > x Bolboschoenoplectus mariqueter. The sequence continues at coordinate 1,470,016 of CM075269.1, forward strand.
GAGCTAGAGAAAGGAGATGGAGCACAGAAGGAGATCTAACCTGGATGTCACCGAGGAGAACACCCATGATCTCCTCGCTCTCGGTGGTCAGAGAGTGGGCCACGCATGTCAGCCACACCTCCTCAGTCATCTTCACCGTCGTCAGAGACATCTCCGCTCCCCGACTCCTCTCGCTTTCTCTCTCTCTCTCTCTCTCTCTCTCTCTCTATCTAATCCTATATATCTCTAATTCTCCGACCTTCGCCGGAGCGGAGGAAGCTGGAAAGAAGAGGGGATGCGGGGAGGAGATCGAGGCTGGGATTTGCAACTGAAATGAGTTTACGAGTAATAAGTGTTCACAACAACAACAACAAAGCGAGGCCCGATCTAAGTCTAGATGCTAGACTCTAGACCAGGTTGTTGCGATAACTGGGCTTCTATTTCAATATGGGGCTTTACTGTAGCCGTTTTATATACATTTAAAAGGGTAAGCATCCGCTGACATTAAATTTAAAAAGTCTCATTTAATTTAAACGGTTCAATTTTAATAATAACGAGTATTTTTATTTATATATTAATGAGCTTTATATATTATAGATATAAAAAATTATGATACAGATGTGTTATAGAAAAAAAAATTATGGTTGCGGATTTGAATCATATATAAGAATACTTTGATTTTGAAAAAATTGTAAAATTTTGTTATTTCGCTAATATTTTTTATGATTTTGGTTTTTTATTTCACTAATATTTAAAAGTAAAAAGGAAAGAGAAGAGAAACGGATCAATGATTTTGGTTTTTTATCAAATTGTCTCATAACCCAATCTAGAAATATATCATATAAATATGAATCCTAATGAATCATAAATCTGATTCTGCTATGACTTTGGGAGGTAGAGCTTCAACATTTTCTCTCAGAACATCAGCATATAACTCTCAAACAATATCGATAATTCGCAAATCCTCTATCAATTTGCAAAAATTGCTCCGCTTATCTTTTGGATTATCAGTGTACCGAAATGGATCGCACCACTTGATCTCAAATGCATGTCGAGTTTGGTCTGCGGTCAACACATAGGAAAACGGATCCATGTAATAATGTATTAACATGTATGGTCGAGTGTTTAATTGAAGATAAATATATTGACATCTAACAAAGTTTTTGATGACCAATTGATCAATCCATTAATTTTATTTTAACTAAAAAGTTTCAAATTACATTTTATCAAATTTTTGATACTATTAAGTTTTTTTTTAACGGAAAATACAAGCATCTCAAAATCAATTAAAACAAAGTAAGTAATTTTGATCTAATATAAAGAATTAAATTTTGATGTGTTTTTGAAAAATTAACGAGAAAATCGTACCATTTTCCAATTCCTCCCATGCCCCATTACATTTGCTACAGATCGCGGGATCCAAAGCTATGAAACTCAATATTTTTACTGAAATTAAGAGAAATATAAGAAATAAGTTGAACATACACACATACTAACTCGCAATATTAAAATAACATTTTCTAATAACCTCTCGGTTTGTCATCAACTATCTCGAAAACCGATCTTTCAACCATTGTAATCTATTAAAATAATATTTTCATCGATAATAATGTTATTAAAAAAATTATAATCATCACAATAACGAAAAAGAAAATCAAATTTAAAAATTGATACCAGACGTGACAATGAGACACTCTTCTCGTTCTCGAGACTTCTTTCTTCGTAACGAGCTTATTCTTGTATGTCTCATCATCCACATCAGTTCTGAAAATATTCTACAAATAAGGAGTCCAATCCCGATCTCTATTGATGATCACAAGTATACTATCGATGGATAAACCCCACAAAACTGTCACATCCTACAATATGACAGCCATACCCATCGGCAAATAAAAAGTATGCATCTCTGATCTCCATCTCTCAACCAGATCCGTAATCAACGCGGGATCAAGTTCGATTATACCAAGTACAATCTCATCCTTATCATAGTATTTGAGTAATTATGATGATATGAGACCCACCGCCGGCCCAGACATTCAACATACTACAATATTTTTTGTTTAAGAAAGTTAATAACTTCAATATCAAAAAAAAAAATTAACAACAATATTATATAAAAATTTTAAATCTAATTATTTCGCTCATGATATCACAAATACGATAATCATTATTAGACACTCATAAAATGCTAGAATCAAGCACTTCCTCATATGTTGGTTGCGACAACCTTGTGCCATTACATCTCCCACCAACACGATCACATCCTCATGTTCCTATCATCTTTTCATAACAAAATTCATATTTATTTTCACAATCATAACTATTATTAATCACAATTCAACCCCATATTTTTTTTTGCATTAACAACCTTACAAATTTTAAATTTTACTTGATAAACAATTTGCCGAAGAACATGACTTGATCATTCAATTCCATTACTAAGCATCAAATTAAGTTTTTCTAATCATTCTCACAATTCAACACAAAATATCATTTTACATTAAAAACACTATAATTTTACATCATATATCAACACTACCAAACATCATATTAAATATGGGAGAGGACTGTTGACAAGCTTGACAATCAATTTTAAAATAATTTTTAAAAATTCTCAAAAATAGAAAAAAATTGACAAACACTTATAGATTAATTGTGTTTCAAATTTCATGTAATTTAAAAGTCATTTGATATTCCATTAAAGACCGTTAAATATAGATCATTGTAAATATCATGTAATTTTGATGATCTTTGATAAAGTATCAAATAATACTTAAATTGTATGAAATTTAAAACACAATTGATCTATAAGTTTATAAGTTAAAAAATATATTTGTAATTTTTTTCTATTTTTAAGAATTTTTTGAAATTATTTAAAAATATATTGTCAAAATTATCAAAATAATACTTCTCAAGGAACCCACCCATTAAATATTAAGAACCCTACAATCATTCTCACAATCATATCATTTTATAGTAATAATACTACAATCATTCTCACAATTCAACAAAATTTCTCATTTGACCTCAAGAACAATACAACTTTTTCTATTTCACTATTTCAACAAATTTCTACAAATAAATTTATAGTTATATATCTTTACTAAACATCATAATAAATATTTCTAATCATTCACACAATTCAACAGAAATTCACATTTTACATTAATAACCCTATATTTTTTTTTACTAGTTCAACAAAATTCTACAAATAAATTTATAATTACATAACTCTACAAAGAGAGCTCGAGAAAATACAATGTCAGTGCCTTGTCGACTGTTTCTTCATCGAAAGCTTCAAAATCGCAAAAAATCGATGGAGGAAGGAACTTAGGGTTGTGGTTCAGCGAGAGAGAGCGAGAGTGAGAGAGAGAAGAGATCGAGAGGGTGGAGGAGAGAGACAGAGAGGAGGTGGCAACAGTGACTGTTGAAGAGAGACACAAAGGAGAGAAAATAGCGGAGGCAGGGGGGCCAGGGGGCGGAGAGAAGAATAGAAAAGGAGGGGCTCAGTTCGCAAATTAAACCAGGAAGGTCGCAGTCTGGAAATGTAAATAACTTAGATTTGGAAAGAGATAGCATTCTCAGAAAGCAGTCTCCCGTAGGAAAGCCACGTTATTAGAAAGCGCTCTCCCCTGGAAAGATTGCATTTTCAAAAAGCGAGCTTCGTTGAGTAAGCTGCATTTTGAGAGTATGATTTTTTTTCTTTTCAAAGTTTTTGAAAATATTTTCTTATTTTATAATTTATTTTCGTTTTTTTCTTAACATAAATACCACCCCTATAACTCTAAAGGCAGAACATTAACATTATCTCCCAAAACATCAACATATGACTCTCAGATAATATCAATAATCTGCAAATTCACTATCATTTTGCAAAAAATGCTCAGTTTATCTTTTGAATTATCACTATACCACAATGGACCGCGCCACCTAATGTCAAATACATGCTGCCTCTCAACATCCGGTCCATCAAAATTAGAAAAAGGACAACTAAGCTTGTTCTACGGTTAATCCATAGGAAAACAAGATCCATATAATAATGTATTAACATGTATAATCGAGTGTTTAATTGAAGATAAATATATTGATATTGGATTTCATGAAATTTATGATACTATGAAAGTATAAATTTTCTTACAATTTAAGTGTCATTTCATATTTTAATTAAAGATCATTCATATAAATTGTCATCAGTCTTAAGTGGTTTTATAAATAGTAAAAAATTTACATTAAATTTCATTAAATTTCACATTACAAAAGTTGGAGTTCAAAAATTACAAACAATCTTTTATTATTGTCAAAGTTGTCAATTTAATGTATTGTTAATGGATCCTCATTCATCTTTTAATATTAAACAATATTGTAAAATAATTTCATCCAACACTACATATATATAATATTTACATCACACTTTATTTTAATATCAAGCAAACATGAAGTCCGAATCCTCTACGGTGTGTTGCCACACATGCATCATTGTAGTATTGGTACTTGCCACAGAGAATCTGGAGCAACCACATTATGTGATTTTGATGAATCCAGCTCAATTTTGTACTTTGAAAAGATGTTCTTTGAAGGAACTTTTGTTTTTTTACTAATTTAATTAGGTTCTTCTTCCATCTGAAGTTTCCACTTTCATGAGGTATTGTGAGAAGAACAAATTAAGAACAATTTTTCTCAGCTACAATCATGCCAATCATTTCTGTTTACCTTGAGAAAGCGCCATCAATCTATATATGTTTGTGTTTAGGTACAGAAAATTAAATTTAGCCAGTACAATAAAATTTGTAGGAAGAGAAAAGGAATGTTTAGTATTAAAATTATATAACAAAATATATATTTTGAATAATACGGATATTAATAAGACTGCTAAAAAAATATCAAATACAAATTATATCATATTTTGTATTCCGATTTTTTTAATTTAAGAATTATAATATTAAAAATTAAATATATAAGAAATGGAAAATTACAAAAATAGGAGGGATGAATTTTGAAAATCCGTCTCCAAATATATTTTTAATATTTTTTATAGAATATATATTTTATTAAGGGACAGGATTTCAAAATCCGTCCCTCAATAAAATATATTTTTTTATTGAAAGACGGATTTTCAAAATCCGTCCTCTAATAAAATATTAATTTTTATAAAAATTTTAAAAATCATGTACGAAACTTTAAACATGCATAAATTTTAATAGGAAAGTCCGTTAAAAATGTTTAATATCAATTCAAAAAGCTTGTAAAACGATATATCCAAATTGATATTAAATATTTTCTACATACTTTCTTAATTTTATTCCTGCTCTGATGTAAGAAATTTAAGTATATTGTTTGCTGTCTGAACTGCACGAAACATCAGAAAAAGGAGGTACAGTGCGACTTGCACATGTACAATAGGTATCTAAACATTGAATCTGAGCTCAGATATGTTGGCTGTATCTGTGTATGACCAACAATCACACAGAAAACCATGGCAAGGATATTGTTGCATCAAAAGGAAACCCAGGGTATATCGATTGGTAACTCAAGTGGCCGAGTACTAAAATAACCTTCAAAATGTCATTGGATCTTTTCATGGATATGAAACTTATGAGCCTTTTTATTTAAATCTAAAATATATCATTAGTTGTTCGTCCAACTTGTCATAAAGTAACAAAGATGAAACAGCTGATTGTCCAATATTGTTTTAATTATATCCAGCAACAACATGCACTGGCTACATTGTAAGTATTTATTGATTAGCTTGTGCTCATATCATTTATTTTAAGTGTGTAGGTTAGATATTAGGTTGTGTACCAATAATGGAATTTACAATGAAGATTTGGCTACCATTCTAGAATGAACTAGGGAGTCATTTGACTAGCTCTTGAGATGCTTTAGAAGGTATGCAAAAATTTCAGCATAATAGATTCGTGTAGCAATTGCTTACAAGATCAGTCTGATTGGTAGGTGCAAAGAAGTTTATACTGGTACAAGTTGTGTGTTTGATCTTATTTTTGTGCATTTTGTAATATTTGTTACTTGAGGGGTTTAGGTGAAAAAGATCTTGGGCCTTGTTAGAGGGAGAAAAATGGAACATGAATAGATACTTTTAGTAGTAGTCTTTAGTTTTGAATTTTAGCTGCAAGTGCATTATTGAGAATTTTCCATCTCGACAGTTTTCTAACAAAATAAAGCTCTCTCTCAGATGGCTTTGTTATGTTTATTGCTTAAAAAAACTGTTTAAATTATTAAAAAAAATAAGTAACTGGTGCAGGTGCTGAAACTTCGGAAGAAGCCTCCACTCAAATTCCAGAAATGAGCAGCCTCTCAACCATTATAAGAACGTATTTTAAGTGTCTAGGTTAGATATCAGGTTGTGCATCAAATTTTGTTAGCCTTTCAAAATTGATAACAGGTTGTAACTGTGTACTGGTATTCTAACACCATTGACATGTTATAGTAACAATGATATGGAAGTTGACATTCTGTAGTTATGGTAGTATGCAAAGACAGTCAGAAAATTCTTTCTAAATTTTTTACACGGTTAAATTCCATGAAGACAAAGTTGACATTGTTAACAGTATAGAAAAGTTATTATGTGCAACTCTGTCCAGACCAAGTTCTATTTGTATGTTATTGCACCTTTCATCTGTTAGAGGAGTAACATCAGAAATTGGTACAGCCGAGTGGTAAGGTTCTTTTGATCCTCGAATTTTATTTGCAAAACCCTCAAAATATTTCTTTTGATCCGCAAGTCCCCAGGAAACTTGGCCTTACCTACGCCATTAGCTGCTACAACTCTTCTCGGAACCCTCCTCTTACAAGAATATGATTGGTATGGTCTGATAAATAAATTGTTGTAATAAATCTGTTTGTGTAATTTAGAAGTTCATAAGAACCTGATCGACATGGTATTTTGACAATCCCAAAATTATATTTGTTTGCACTATTTGTTGACAGTTTTTATTTTATCTTATTGTGGTTGTATCTATAGGTTTTGATTGAGAAAACTAATCTTGGGAGTAATACATTCTCATCAGAGGAGTGCCAGTGTGGCTGCTACAGATTGAGTATACTGGTCACAATTGGAAAGTACATGAATAGCATGTAAATATGTTATAGTGACACCTGATGTTGATCCCTATCAAAACATTTAAAAAAAGTATACTGGTCACAATATTTATTCCTTTTTTTTTATGTTTCTATAGTGCATATTTTGTTTTCTAATTCAGGATCTCTGTTTATGGTTCATATTTTGATTTTGATTTTGTTCGATTATCTTCCCTTTTGTTATAGCTTTTGTGTTTTTTTGTGTTGTTTAATACATATTTTGCATGATTTTAGTATACGGATGCAATCTTATCTAAGCACGTGTCATGTTAGTTCGTATCCTTTTTTCTTCGTTTCTTATAAGATTAGCAAGTACCAGATATATAAAAATTTCCTAATAAATTGTGAATAATTTCTGAAAATATAGATTTTTGGATTACATTCTAATTTTGTTGGAATTTATGGCGATTGACTGCACAGGAGACATGGAGACATGCTCTCTGATATTGAATCTAAAATTATTTTCTAAAAGTTGGCAAGGAAAGTTGACAAATTCCTTACTTGTCAATTCGTTAATTTTCGGTATTTAAAAAAAATATATTGAATATTTTATTATAGTTGCTTGACAAAAGAACAAATGAAAAACACTGAATTAGAAATTAATTAAAATTATTTAATTGCAATTTTATTTTTAGGAACGAATTCCTATCTTATTTGACAAAATTTTCAGTGTTGATTGTAGTTCACGGTTTATATTATATTTTTCTAATATATTTGAGAATTTAATTTTTTTTTTTAGATTAAAACAAGACAAATGTTATAGTATAATATTTTCTAAAATCTAATTAAAAAGTAGGATGTTTTTTTAACATGATGCAATTATTATATATCTATAATTTTAAAATATCTAATTGAAAAATTAACCGCTGCAACGCACGGGTATATAACTAGTTATTAATTAATGCACAAAAACTTTGCATATTAAATTAGATCAAGGGACGTTCATCATGTGACAGTGATAAAATATGAGCCAAGTACGGATATTAATTTTATAAAGTCGGATTTTTTAAGACACTAATTAACCAAACGCTATGATTCTAAAGAGTTATTTTAGTGGTACATATAATAGAGTATTAATTTCTTATGATAACTTTTATTAACATTTGATCTTTTTTTTTGTTCTGGCAAGGAAAAAGAAAAAAATAAAATAAAATGACCAAACAAAAATGCACATACCGTATAACATTAAAAAAAATTTAAGTTACAAACTACAGATAAATTTTTAATAAAAGTCCATTTAAAAATAAGAAAATACGCTAAGATAAGGGTCTAATTCTACATTTATTGACTGATGATTGAAGTAAATCTATTCTTTTATGCTTATTCAGACAAAACTTTTCAAAATGTTGGTATCTGTGTAAAAACGGAGGGAGAAACTATGAAAAAATTGGTATATATCGTTGAATTTATTTGTACTGCATGCTTAAACAGTATGCAAAATGTACATTAAAACAGCGAATTTTTAATATTACATTGACAACTAGACTAATTAGCATATGATTATCTGTATTTTGTTGATAAATTAAAGGACATAAGTTGAAAATGATATGTACATTTTGACGATATTATGATCATAAATTTAAAACAAATTGATAAAAAATATTAATAAATACACTTAAACACACTATAAATGTATTTTTGAAATATTTGATAAAAAATATTTTATGCAATTGTTTGATTTAATAAGCAATTAGTCATTTCATACCTCAGACATTCTAGCATGTAAGCTCACTACATGAGAAAAAAAAAGGAAAACGATAGGATAGAGAATAAAAAGATAAATCAACTTAATTCTATATTTTTATACAAGTTACCGGTATCAACTTAATTCTAAAAAATAGAAGTTTCTCTAGTTTTGTATTGATCAAATTTGTAGCAACCATCGATTTTCCATTCCAAATAGAATAACACTATTAAATGTTCACATGGAACAAGTAATTCATACATCAAGTTTAAAGCACTTCACATCTAAACAAATTAAAAACCACATCAAATATATTAACTCACAGAAGTTAATCGTTTTAATTTCCAACAAATTTTCAATATGTAGAACACATTATATGGCTATCAGATCGGTCATTCAAATTTTGAAATTTGAGATTTTGAACTCAAAATGCCCGCCCATTTTTACTTCTAGAAGAGAAAAGCACATCCTTCTTCACATATAATATTTCTCTAAACAATAATCGAGAAACTTAGCAATGGTAACAGTCACAAGAAAATATCTCAAGTAGACTTGTCCAATGTACGAAGAAAAAATGAACACCGGTAATAGAAGGTTGACCTTGACAAAATTATACTAACATTTTTTTGATGGATAGGATTGGTGACAAACAAAAAAAATGCAGCCAGGAATTTAGAGAACATTGCTCTTATGTTTGATCATCTGCAAGTCCAGAATCAACAGCCACAGGGTTCAATGATTCTACTTTTCTATTTTCTTTCTCATCTGGAAAGAAGAAATAACATCATCCTAGGTTACAATTTTTCACATATAATGTTATTTCTCTTGTACTGGTATGATATTTTCTTCTTTCTCCAATAAAATTGGGGCTTACTGAAACACCATAGATTGAATCAAAGATGGCAGATACAAATAGTACGGGAAGAAATTTATTGTACCAGCTGCAGAAGGTAGACACTTTCTGCCGTTGACAATCAATTTAAAATAACAAGGTTTGAAACAAACATACACAATGGACGTAAATGCAAAATTGCCCAAAGCTAAAATCCGAAATGCAGAACGAATTAAAGAAGCCATCAAAGCAAAAATGCTAACGATGGGAGAAAAGAAAAAAAAACTATACTGTTTGTATTTAAGTAACAAGGTTACCTTCCTTCTTAGCCTTCTTAGAAAACCTATATTTCCTTTTATTCTCCTCTGATGACTTGTCAAATAGATAGCTATACTCATTCAATAATTTATCTTTTTCCTCAGAGAGGCCAAGCACCTCATATGCATCTGCAACTTTCCGTACAATACTTTTTCTTGGCGGCTTTCGGCCAAAGGATTCAATACATCTAAACAGCTACGTAAAATAATATAAGAAAAAGTTAATAATACAGTAAAAAAGTAAATGAATAAAACATTCCAGATCTTTGTGAATATATATATACTTCTATTGGAGAAAAGTTGTGGCTCTCTCCGATACAAAATCATTGTATGTTGTTAGACCTTATTTATAGGTTTAGTAAAAAATCATTCTCTCTTATTAGACCTGATTGGTTTAGCAAGGAACAGTTTCACACAAAACACTATGAGGATAAAAAATGTCTCAAGCAATTACAACAGAAAAGTGCTTTGCAAAGAAAAACATCAATATTGTGAAATTAATTCAAAAAAGAAGTCGTCATTGTATGTTGGACTTTATGAAATACTTGTACATAATAAATTAAAAGGACAATTCAAATTTTGATCCTTCCAACTTTTTGCAAAAAACCAACCTGGTCTCTAGTCTTTGTTTTGTAGTGAGTTGGTCCTTGAACTTTCTAAAAATATCAAGTCAATACTCAAGCTTCAGGAAAAACAATAAAATAGGTCCTTAGAGACTCTACAAAGAACCATGTTACTAAAAGTCTCTCAAAATGACAAAACTGAGTCCTTATGGGAAGGGAATAGGACTTGACATCCTTGAATAAAATTTGTTCCATATAGGTGAAGGAGAGGCATGTCATACTTTGCATGAGGACTACCAATCAAAATTGGATGGTTAAGGCCAGAAAAGAAAATTCCCCTAAAAAAACCAAAGTGTGATTTGGACTAAATTATTTTCGGTCAGACGGTGCATAAAAGTTATGGCAATGAGATGCTGCACACTCAAATGACTAACTTGGTTATTTTGAGAGAAGTTTTGAGGACTAACGTAGTCATTTTCTCAAACCAGTTCGGTAGAAAGCAAAGTTCAGGTTGACTTTTTTCTTTATCTGAAGTTTGAGGACCAAGTTGCTTTTTTGAAAAAAAAATAATTGACCAATCTTTGAAAATGAATATGAAGGTTAAGGGATCAAGATGGTTCGTTCCAAAAGTTCTAGAACGAAAACATTCCTAAATGAAATGCAATTTGCTTGATCTTTTATTTTAAAAAGTTGAAACTGATAACATGTTGTTGATCTGATTTGTTCTTGCCATGGATAGTCTATGTCGCTTTCCGAATATGAAAGAGTTTAGTGTCAAAAGTTCAAGTACCATTCTAGTTTGGAAAATGCAAAAAAAATTTCCTTTTGCAATTTCTCAGTTACACGGGAATTTGCAAATTTCTCACAAGAAATGCAAAGCCTAATATGTCCTTACACACAGAAGAGAAAGAAAATCAAACTAAAAATAAAGACAAAGCATGAAAGAAAATGGCAGATACCTTTACTAGCCGATCTAGCATGTTGTTGCGATAATAAATTGACAACATAAGGTCACAAAAATCCCAAGACACATTATGCAGATCGTGGCCAATTTTACTCTCCCAAATTGTATGGGCCTCTTCTGCTCTATTGTCTTTCTCTAGTGCCTCAATTAGCAGCTTGTATGTTCCCATTGTCCCTTGACCTTTGCTCAGTATCCATTTTACTACCTACAAAATAATTTGAGCCTTCTGTGGGAATTTAAATTTTAATTAAGAAATATCATGTATTATGCTTACCCATAAAAAAGGGACACCTCACATAAACCGTACAAAACAGAATTTCACTTCTTTCTAATCTCTCTTCCGTCAAGGTCTTTAATACAAAGGTTTTAACCAGGTTTAGGAAAGTCTGTAATTAAATTCATGACTGGTAGCACCGATGATAATGACTAGAAAGTAGAAACCGTATGCAAACACTATGTGATGACACTCTTACAGCTTATAGGTGGATTTTATACAGGTACCAGTCAAATCACAAACCGAATATCTGACTGGTGCTAACCATGATGCTGCCTGATATTGTAAATGAACGGCACAGAACAGTTTTAATTTTGGATTTTGCATTCTAGCAACTGTCACCTGAAAAAACTGAAACCTAATAATCCCATGCCTACGATTTAACACCCAAACCTCAAAACCCAAGTTCCATACAGGTCAAACCTCAGTTACCAGTGAAGTGAGGATCCAATCATAACAGGTACAGACAATCTATGGAGTCATGGAAATAGTACCTGAACAATCCGATGCCATTGTTCATGCTTTTCAAGAATGACAAGGGCTTGTCTTAGAGAGACCAAAGGAAAAGTTGGCTCCAATGCAACCCATACATCTAGGGTTCCATAAACAGATTCTTTTGAGTCCTTAAGGTCAAATAGCTGCCAAAATTGAAAATAACAAGTAAACTGAATTAAAAGACTAAGAAAACAGATCTATGAAAGTACACTATCACTATGTTGAGACAAATGATTTATTTTTGTTTGGAAATTTCAATCACATAGCGGCAAGGGAACCAATAAACAGCAATCAATCCAACTAAGCCTACACAAATCCTCAATTTATCATTTTCAGCCTTGATTTACATAGCCAAACACATACACAGGAGAAGAAAAGAAAACCGTACAAATGGCTAAACCAATAGTGAAGCCACACAATTTAGTACTGTACTAAGACCTGATTACAAAACTGTTTATAAAGGGAAGCATAAATGATATCAAGTGCAATCTTATGTACCGTGTTGATAAGAAATTTTCTCTTTTCAGCTGCTGAGATGTTCCTTCCAACTGGTTTAGTTAACATTTCACTATCTTTTCTTTGCTCCTGATTATTTGCCCCATCATATCTCTGGGAAAAAAATCCAGGTCATATTAGCCTGTAAAATAATTTGGGAAAAAGATAAAAAGAAAAAAGGAGGAAGAAAATTTACATTTCCAAACCTTTAATTCCTTGTTTGTGAATTCATATTGTGTATGTTTTACATCTTTGTTTACACTGCTATGAATAGGCACCTTTGATTGAAAAACATGACTGGTTGCGTAATTACTGTGATACCCTGCTCCTATCTGGCAAAGAACAAACAACAATAGGTTAAGAAAACAAAAAAATAAAATTCCAGCAACCATGATCCATAAAGACTAGATAATTGGTAGATCTACAAGGAAATACCTTTACACTTTCAGTCAAACTCCTGCAAGAATCAAACAAAGAAACAGTAACATGATCAATTTGTTATCCACACATTTCATATGGTTTTGTCACTCATGAGCAATTAGCTCCTCTTTAATACGGAGAGAACAGTAATTCCTATTTCATGAACTGAAAGATAAATTTTAATTTTACTATGTTCAAGTAATCATCAACCTTTTAAGAAACTCAATCGTTTACACGGGTGTGAGGTACAGCACAGAGAAACCAATTCAACGGGGATCAGCAATCAGCCAATTGTAAAATCAGCAACACCAAATCTAAGTAAGTAAATTAATAGAACCCAGATATACACACAAATTAAGAAAACACTAACCAGAATTTCCCCAAATCATCTCCGCTAGATATCTGGTGACAAGCACACGATCGCCGTAGAGTACCTATTACACGATACATAGAGAGGGAATGAAGAGAGAGAGAAGGGGAGAAGGGAAGAGAGAGAGATAGATGTCTTTCCTATTAGCGGGAACAGGAGCGGGATGGGGGAGACGATGAAGCCAGGGAGGACAAGGGTTTTTGGGGTTCTTTCCTCTCCAGTTTGAGGAGACCTACGCTCTATACATGAGAAGATGGCTCGCGAGGAGATCAAGCTACTTCAGAGACTCCTCACACACACAGCTAGCACGAATCACTAGGATTCAAAGAACAATTAGTTTTGTTAATAAGCATAACTTCTGTATTAGTAATTCGAGGTAAGAACTCCCTGGAAGGGATGAAATTGACTTACCTTGAATTAGCTGTGCAGCTTCTAACCAGAGAGCAGGAGAATGATGTGGAGACTGGATCTAGAATATTATATCCTTGATATAACAATTACTTATTTAATTGATGGAAATTACGATGAATTAAGAAAATAAGAAGATTTGGAAATAAAATGGAAATGGAAAAAATGAAGTAAGAAGAAGAGATAAAATTTTGTTTTAGTATTACACACGTCATGTTCTCGAGCACATCGCCTATTTAAATGAAAGTAAAAATTACATGGTAATTAAGTAAAAGTAAAACTTGAGTATAGATCGGCTTGACTGTCAGCAACGACTTTCACTGTTATTCTAACGAACTCCTTTGGACAAGTCTCGAGTTCAAACACTCCAATTCTCTCCATTCTAGCATCTGACCTACTCCTCAATTTAATGACTTCTTTAACGAATTTGCTTCTAACTAGGCCCGTTTGCATTTGCAATAAGGCAACCAATAACTTCTCTTCCCAACCCATTGCTCCTCCTTAGCTCCTGTTTAAATTCAAACGCATCTTCAATGACTATCTCCCTTGGTGTCATTTCCTCTAACTGCACCATTCCTGACATAGAACTACAATGCAAGATGAAATGATGATATATATATGTGTGTGTGTGTGTGTGTGTGTGTGTGTGTGTGTGTGTAATAGGTTCGATTGGGCTATATGGGTTGATCTAAATTTGTTCTTTTGTTTGGTTGGGCCAGGTTTTGTTTCTGTTGTCCAGTGCGCATAGAACTCAAAAAAACATTTCCATTTTCCAACTTGTATAAAATTAAGGATGAAAATGGGCCGGATTTATGTCAAACTCGGAGCCTGATCTGTCCTTCAAAATCTCATATCCGTCCTGTCTGATCCATGCCCCGAGCTTGAAATTGATTACCCGTCCGGCCCGGATACCATTATGTCCCGGCCCGTGCCTGCCCTACCCGGCCCTGTCAATTCACAAATCAAGCTGCTTCTCATTGGTGAAGAACTGAAGATAGGTTGGAAGCTTACCCCTAAAAGTTATTGGCGGCAAGGCAAGGACATGTGGCATCCTCCTCAAACAAATTAGACCACCTTACCAGTACCTCAACCATTGTCTGATTTTTCTTCTTGACTATTCTGCGATCTAAGATGGCCACTGGTTCCACCTTCAGCTATCCTTCAGGACCAACTAAAGGCAATTGTGTAATAACCTCAACTATTGGTCCCACTTTCTTTTTAAGTTGAGACACATGAAAAACCGGATGAATCAAGGACCCTTGAGGCAGATTGAGTTTGTAAGCCACTGTACCAAATTTCTCAAGGATTTCAAAAGGTCCATAGAACTTGGTTTTGAGTTTGTGATTTGCCAGTTTTGCCCTTAACTGAGACTTGCCTATAGGGTTGTAGTTTCAAGTATACTCAATCTCCAACACTAAATTTACTTTTAATTCTTTTGAGATCAGCATATTTTTTCATTCTAGTTTGAGCCTTCAGAAGCTGATCCTATGGGTTGTGCTTTAAGTGTGGTGATAAATATTTTCCTGATCATCAATGTAAGGTCAAAGTACAAATGTTATTGGGTCAAGAAGAGATGAGCGATGATAGTACCAGTAGAAAAGTTAATGAATTGGTACCAATAGAAGTTGGCAATGAAGTTGAAACTGAAGAAGCTATTGTATCAATGTATGTCACATCTTCAAATCCTCAAATGAATACTATGAGGTTTAAAGGGCAAATTGGTCAAGTACCAGTGTTTGCTTTGATTGACAGTGGGAGTACTTACAGTTTCATTGACGCAAATGTGTTAAAGGGGCAAAATTGTCAGATTATTGATACTAATCCTATGGTGGTGATGGTTGCTAATGGTGAAAGGATGGTGACTGATTCTAAATGTGAGGCTTTGACTTTCTCCATTTAGGGCCATGAGTTTACTAGTGAACTCAGATTGCTACAAATTCAAGGATATGATGTAATTCTAGGCCTAGATTGGTTGTCTCAATTGGGTCATATGAAAATTGATTGGAGAAATAAGTGGTTTGAGTTTGATAAGGGTGGAAAACCAGTAAAGTTGCAGGTACAGGAAGAGAAAACACTGATTCAGATGTGTGAAGGTGTAGAGTTGGACAAGGAGTTGAAAGCCAATAGTAGTGTGATTGTAGCTTAAATCTGATTGTGTATAGAAGATAAACCCAAGCAACAGAAAATGGTGGTGGTACCAGAAATTCAAGGGGTGCTTAATGAATTTGCTTCAGTATTTGAAACTACCAAAACTCTTCCACCTCAAAGAGAAGTAGACCATAGAATACCCTCACTGCCCAATGCCAAATTGATCAACCTCAGACCTTATAGATATTCGTATTTCCAGAAAATTGAGTTAGAGAAGATAATAGAGGAACTGTTACAGAATTATGTCATCAGACCCTCAACCAGTCCTTTTGCATCACCAACATTGTTAGTAAAAAAGAAAGATGGAAGTTAGAGGTTGTGTGTGGACTATTAACAGCTAATGCTTTAACAGTAAAGAACAAATATCCAATCCCAGTTATTGATGATCTGTTAGATGAGTTGTATGGGGCTAAATATTTTTCTACGATCGACCTGAGATCTGATTATCACCAGGATAAGGATCAAAAGTGAGGATATTGCTAAAACTGCTTTTAGAATCCATGAAGGACATTATGAATACCAAGTAATGTCTTTTGGCTTGACAAACGCTCCAGCTACCTTTCAAGCCTTAATGAATCAAATTTTTAAACCTTTTCTTAGAAAATTTGTTTTGGTATTCTTTCATGATATTTTAGTGTACAGTGCTGATTTGTTGACCCATAAAGAACACCTAACTCAAGTGATGCAGAAGCTAAAGGAAAACCAACTCAATGCAAAAAGAACTAAATGTGAGTTTGGTGTGCAACAAGTTGAATATTTGGGACATATTATTTCTGAAAATGGTGTCTCTACTGACCCTAAAAAGATTGAGGTGATGAAAAACTGGCCAAAACCTCATAATTTGAGGGAGTTGAGAGGCTTTCTAGGTGTGACTAAATATTACAGAAAATTCATTAGGCAATATGGGCTGATCAGTAAACCTCTCACTAATTTGTCGAAGAAGAATGCATTTGCATGCGGTGAGGAGGCTATACTGGCATTTGAAACCTTGAAGGAAGCCATGTGCATAGCTCCAGTGTTGGCCATGCCAGATTTTAATCAGAATTTCATTTTAGAAACTAATGCATCTAATAAAGGTATTGGTGTTGTTTTGATGCAGGGTAAGAGACCGATAGCTTACTTAAGCAAGGCATTAGGAGCTAAAAGCCAGCAATTGTCAACCTATGAGAAGGAATTTCTGGCTCTTCTTACAACAGTGCAGAAATGGAGGCATTATCTGCAGGGAAAATCTTTCATCATAAAAACCGATCATATCAGTTTAAAACACCTTTTGGAGCAAAGGTTGACTCATACTTTACAACATAAGATCCTGTGCAAGCTTTTGGGACTAGATTATGTAATTCAATACAAGAAAGGGGTGGAAAATAGAGCAGCAGATGCTCTCTCTAGAAGAGTGACCTAGAGTAGTGAAGGGGAAGTAGCAGCTATTTCTGAAATACTACCTCAGTGAATTAATGAACTCAAAGTTAGTTATGATGGAGATACTTGGGCTACAAAAATATTGGAAAAGCAAGCTAAAGGTATGGATATCACAATACATCGTGGGGTTATAAGAAAGAAAAGGAGAATCTAAGTGGGTAGCTGCCGTGCCTGGAGGGGTAAAATGATTCAAGTGCTATATGACTCAAGCATAGGGGGCCATTCTGAAATACTAGGAACTTACCAAAGAGTAAAAAAGTTGTTTTATTGGCCTAAGTTGAAAGAAGATGTATTGCAACATGTTCAGCAGTGTGATGTATGCCAATTAAATAAAGGGGAGAATGTGTTGAGCCCAGGGCTATTGGAGCCCATTCTTGTACCAGAGGGGCATGAGAGGTTATAACTATGAACTCTGTTTATGGTTTGCCAAGAAGTGTGGGTAAGGATGTGCTAATGGTGGTGATAGACAAGTTCACTAAGTACTGTCATTTAATCACACTCGCTCACCCATTCACAGCTTCTAAGGTGGCCAAGGTATTTTTGAACTTTGTTTACAAGCTGCATGGGTTGCCTAGCAAGATCATTATTGATAGAGACCCTATATTTACAAGCCATTTTTGGAAAGATTTAATGAGTAAATTAGGGGTAAAGTTGAATTTCAGCACTTCTTATCACCCTCAGGCTGATGGCCAGTCAGAGAGACTAAATCAGTGCATTGAAACCTATTTTAGGTGTATGGTTTTTCAGCAACCAAAGAATTGGGTTCAGTGGGTCCCTTTAGCAGAGTTTTGGTACTACACTAATTACCATACTATTTTGCGACTCACCCCTTTTGAAGTTTTATATGGATATCCACCTCCTCAATTACCCATAAGGTCTGTACCAAAAGGAATCAACCCAACTGTGAATGAACTGTTGGAAGATAGAAACAAGGCTCTCAGAATCTTGAAGGATCAGCTTCTGAAGGCTCAAACTAGAATGAAAAAATATGCTGATCTCAAAAGAACTGAAAGGAAATTCAATGCTGGAGATTGGGTATACTTGAAACTACAACCCTATAGGCAAGTCTCAGTTAAGGGCAAAACTAGCAATCACAATTATGTCTCTTTAACACATTTGGGTCAATGAAACTTTGAGTACTCCCACTGTCAATCAAAGCAAATACTGGTACTTGACCAATTTGCCCTTTAAACCTCATAGTATTCACTTGAGGATTTGAAGATGTGGCATGCAGTGATACAATAGCTTCTTCAGTTTCAACTTCATTACCAACTTCTATTGGTACCAATTCATTAACTTTTGTACTGGTACTATCACTGCTCATCTCTTCTTGACCCAATAACATTTGTACTTTGACCTTACATTGATGACTAGGAAAATACTTATCACCACACTTAAAATGACCAATTCTAATCTTGTAGAATATATAAACATTCCTTATTTTATTATTATTTTGGAACCATCTTAATAAATCCAAAAAAAATAATTAGAAAACTTCAAAAATAGAAAATTTTGGCATCCTACAAAATTTTGATATGAAAAATTTTTTGAACTACTCGGATTTATCGTATTGGACCTTACAATGTGTCAAAATCTTAAATTTCAAGTTAAAAATGATTGATTTGGGCCATCCAATGTAATCTTCATATCAAAATCTTGTGCAAAACTAAATTTTATATTTTTTAGAATTTTTTTTGATATTTTTTGGATGGGGAAAAATCGTTTTTATTGGATGCTCCAAAACTTTTAGATTAATTGATTTTCTTCCCGTCCGAAAACATAACAAAAAAAATTTTTAAAAATATAAAATTTGGTATTCTATAAAATTTTGATATGAATATAATATCGAATAGTTCAGAACGATTATTTTTATTTTCAAATTGGAGATATTGACGAATCAATTCTAATGTGTTATGTGTTAGACTTTATATATATACAAGTTCAATTGGGCTTATATGGGCTTTATCTAAATTTGTCCTTTTGTTTAGTTGGGCTGATTCGTTTCTGTTGTCCAGTGCGCATAGTAGCACAAAAAAATATATTTCCATTTTCCGACCTATATTATAAGATACTTCTCTAAAAATCTCAGAAGCAAAACTAGCAATCAAAGAGAAGACCTTGCCACATGTCAACCTCAACTCAACAATTGGATGTGCTACTGCTCAATGTGAATTATAATTCGAACGAGGAGTATGAAAGAATCAGTTTTCAATTTAATAATTAAGATAATATTTTGAATATAAAATATCACGTTAAAAAAATTGAATTTTTTTTTATGAATACATTTTGTGAATATTTAGAATCGGAAGGTAGATAGCAACAATTCGATGTGCATGATATTAGAGCGTACAAGTATATATATGACACTACTACAAATATATAATGATATTTATTTTGTTTTTCATTTGAAAATATGTTCAGAACGTCAAGGGGTACTTTTGTTAGGTGCATTTTTTCTTCTATTCATTTTACTTTTTGTTCATTTCACTTCATTAGAAATAAAGAAAAGATTAGATCTTCCGTTTCAAAAAAGAAAAAAGAAAGAAAAAAAAAAGATTGGATGTACATCTTTACAGTATGTCACTGTCGTGCCACAAATCATATGTTCTGGCATGCCAAATTTCAGTTTAACATTTATGGAAATATGATACGTAAACATGATCACATGTTCTGCCTTCTATTTTTAGTTTGAAAAGGTCACAACAAATGCAAATTTGAAAAAAAAAAATAGAAAGATTGGTCATTTTGTGCTAGTTATGTATGATATTTCTTAATTCAATTTCATTTGCATGCAATTATTTTTTTGCAAGTGATTAATTAGGTAAATTTTTAAATCAGTGATGTTATATGTTTACATAAAGATATTGGAATAAATTAAAAAATAAATTTACAACAAAAACTAACAACATTCCAAGAATCAAGCAACAATCATTCATCATGGAAACTTAAAAAAGGTCACAATTTATTCATTTCAATTATTCATTCTAATTCAAAGATAACACACATTCAGTTGGGCAAAAAGCAAACAAAACAACCACCACAACAATAAACTCACTTATATAAAAATGATTACAAATCTGCTACCGATCGAACTCGGATTTACAGACTAATTATTAACACATAATAAATACCAGTACAGTCACAGAACAAACACAGTGAAGCTAGTTTTCATTCTTCTCATCATTACACAGTACCTCCTTTCTCATTGTTCTTGTCATCCGATCCCATGCCGAGCGTGTTCTTCACCGCATCCTTCGCTCCAACCGCTACGTTCTTCACTTGCTCCCCCGCCTACAATCAACCCGATATATATATGTATTAAATCATGTACGTTAATCCGGTTATTCATGGTACAACATGATGTGTGTGTGTATATATATGTTCCAATTTGAAAACTTATGAATTGAGGTTATGATATTAATAGTGAATTGAAACAATTACCTGTTGTAGGATGCCCCCGGTCTTCTCCTTGCCGGCCTGTGTGGATTCCTTGGTCGATTGTGCAGTCTCAGAAGCCTTCTGCTTAGCAACGTCGGTCTTCTCGCCAGTGTAGCTCCCGGTCTTGCCCGTCCCCTCCTGGGTCCGATCCTTGGCGGCATGAGCGGTGTCGGAAGCCCTGTCCTTGGTTTCATAAGCCTTTTGCTTCGTCGTGCCGGCCGCCTCCCTTCCCTTCTCCATCATGTGTCCTGTCTTCTCCTGCATTTGGTTGATTAAATTAATTTGCATAATACATATAAATGGTGATCATATTCATATATGTAAAATTAACCAAGTATATAATGCATTGAAGATTTTAGATTATAGATGGTTAATTAACTAATTAAAACAAAATACCTCAGTACGGCCCTTGGTCTCTCCAGCCCTGTAGTTTATTTCCTGGTTTGATGCCATCCTGGATCTGAATCAATTGATAAAATTAGTTTCTCCTCTCTTCTCCTCTCTTCTCTTGCTCGTCTATTACAAATATGATGATTGCTCTTACAACTCGTTTGGGGTTTGGTTGCAAGGTGATCTGGTACCAAGTACTTATATCGGATAAAGTGGTACAAGAAAGAGACAGGAGCACAGGACACGTGTACCTCCACTCGTAGTTTGTTGACACGTAGAGGGAGTACGTGTCTGTACTCCTAAGAGATGGGTACTGGTACCAAGGAGGAAATTATTATTACAATTAAACCAGTAGAAAATTGGCAATTGGCTTTCTCAGTTTCTCAGTTTCTCACCTTGTCAGCTATCATCATGACAAAATGTGTTGCAAAATTGAACCAGCAGGAAGTTAGCAATTGGCTTATTCGATCGGTTCTTATCTCTCATTTTCTTTTATCTATATGCATCACAATAGAATGCAACTTTACTTTATGTTTTTTTTTCTTTTTTTGGGATAATGATCCATTGCTCTGGTTGAACTGCTTGTAACGATATACATGACATGTAAAATGGACTGGTTCTCACACACACAATTGGTACTTGCGATGTCAATAAAACAACGGAGGAGGAGAATCATATATAACCGGGCTTTTATTGGGCTTCATATATTGGGTTTGTTGAGGTTATTATGTGTATTAATTGAATAATGTGATTGAGCTCTGTCTCTTTATTTGCTAGCAAACTATATATGTAGTAAGGCTTATCTTGAGAGTTGAGAGATAATGTGGGTTTAATGCTTTTTATTTTTTATTCTTTTTTGTTATAATAGTATACACCAAAATAGTGTGTATATGTGCAGTACCAGCCTTGCACTAGTCAATACCTATCAGGTATATACCTTGCAAATAAATATTTTTTTTTCAAAAAAAAGGGGGGTTGTTTCTTTCTTATATTTGGTGTTAATTTTACTTTGTTTTTTTTTTGGGGGCTAATGTTGTAAGAAGCCTTTCATTTTGGTTTGTAATAAGTTAGTTTTAAACTTTTAATTTTGACTGTTCATATTCAAACTATATAATCAGTGATGATAACCCCCCCCCCCCCTCTTATTTTGGCATTCCAATAACTACTTAATGTTTGAATGTAAGTACAAAATGAACTAAATATTTTTAATAAATTTATTTTTAAATTCTTTTGTGATTTATAATATTGTATAATTTTCAATATTAATTCTAAATTAATAATGATTTCTTACATCGTGATCTCTATTATTTTTTTAAAAAAAATTTAGTGATGTGCTCGTAGGCCAATATCTCTTTTATTCATGTATAAATAAAAATAATAATTTACAAGTAATTTAAGGTAGAGCAGAAGAAACAGACAGGTTGACTACACTAATAAAAAGTACAAAACAGTGGAAATTAAAGCCTGCCTTCAAAGCATTAATTAAGCAAACCCAAGAAAAAGTGTTGTGCAATGAAAAGTGGCAAGCGCATATCACACAGCTATTATTTCAGCCCACTTGCTTGGAGCAGAAGCAATTAGGAAAGTAAAAAACGGGCTACACACACACACACACACACACACATATATATATATATATTTATATGTATAAATATTTATATATACGTATATATGTAGATGTATGTATGTATGTATATATATATGTGTGTGTAGAATAAAACTAACATAAGTTTAAGCTCATCAAAAGAGTTGATGAATTCAATTCAAAAAATTATTCAAACGGTTTCAAACGATAAATTCGAGTAACTCAATAAATTTTTCATATCAAAATCTTATAAGATACCGAAATTTTCTATTTTTGAATTTTTTTAACTATTTTTTCGGATTTTTTAAGATGGTTCCAAAATAATAATAAAATAATAAATATTTATATACTAGAATCGGTCCATTTTGAAAAAAATATCAAACAAATACTTAAAAAAAACTCTCAAAATAGAAATTTTTTATATTATATAAGATTTAAATATAAAGAATTTATTAAACAAATTAAATTTATTATTTGAAACCGTTCGATAGTTTTAGAGTTAAATTTATCAACATTTTTACTAAATTTAAACTCACGCTAACTTTACTACGCGCACGAATATAAATAGGAGCCTGTATATGGAGTTGTGTCTCTCTTCAGTTAATCCAAAGATGTTACCAATTAAGATGTGAACCTTCATATATATATATATGGTGTACAAACACCTTTGGACTGCATGTCAGAATGGTTTGTGGATTGCAAACAGCTCTGATGACTGACATTAACAAAATTCCAACATACAATATGTGATATTTGGGCATTAATTTATGAATTTCATATTTGTTAATAGAGATGTTAGCCTACTTCTACAACAGATGTATATCTCAAATAACATATTGTATGTTATAATGAAAGATGGTATAATATTTATAAACTTCTTCTGATTTTTCTCTGAGAAAAAAGTTGTTCGTTTTTTTTTTTCAATCAGCTTCAGTATTATATATTTAGGACACTAAAAAATTCTTTAGTATTTAGTAAAATAAAAAAATTCAATTAACTTCAGTATTTAGAATACCAAAAAAATTCTTAGAAAAATATAATAAAATATACCAAAATAAAAAAAAATTGAATTAACAAACGTTTTATGTATTATGAATATCCAATTAAGTGTCTATATATTTTTTTAAAAACTATTTACTAACCTCCTGTAATAAAAAAAGATATAAATTATAAATATTTTCAAATATTATATAAACATTGGAAGGTATTATGGTTATTTCTGACTTATAATTGAGCACTAATAGTAATAAACTGTCAAGATGGTCGACATCACTTATTACATAGTTTGAAGTAATGTTTATACTATGATTTTCAATATTCATGTAGTCTGCTACTGCATAGTATATACTCAATATGTGGTTGAATATGAGGATTTATATTCTAAAAAATACTTCAAAATATATGAAGTAAAATTTGTTAGAGAATTTCAGTCAAAAATCAGAAAATGTAATAAGATACTAGCACAATTCTAGAGTTCTTAGATAATAGAAGCCATATCATTAAATTTATAATCTTAATAAGATGAAATTTTTTTAAAAAATAATATTTTATTATCGAATATGCGGATGCATACATTTACCCATGCGGTTTTGTATCACATCGGTCCATACATGAAAATAAAAAATTCGGGAGTCAATTTGTCGTAAATAAAATATTCAAAGATTCTCATGATATTATCATTCTTTAAAAAGAAAATTTCACTGTTTACAGGTGTGTTTGGTATAAACTTCACTCTGTGAGTGGCTGTTTAGTTAGTTTAATTAAAGAATTTGTTTAATAATAAAGCATTCACTTCAATTAACACTGCACAACTGTTCAGTTGTTTTGAACTGTACAATGCAAATTAAGTGCACTTATTGGTCTTAATTTCTCCGAAATCCAGTTCGAGATGGCATATGATCTTTTATTTTATTTTAATTTTAATTTTTTTCTTAATATGGGTGTCATTTTGAATATGCTTATATTTTAATTTGTTCATTTAAATTTAGTTTGAGTGAATTTGATTCGTTGAGAAGTTAAGGAGTCTTTAATTTTATCATAATCCTATACATTAGCATATTTTTTTACTACTTTTATTAATTTAACTGCTGAAAAATAGACTTTATAACATTCCTTTATTTTTATTTTTTTTTAAATATTATTCTCAATTTGATGCTTATATCTTTGTGGCCTTGAATTCAATTTGAGTAAAGTTTAGTTCTTTATGATGATTTCTAATAAATGCTCACTATCTCATAATATAATATACACTGCATTATTATTTTTTAACTTTAAGTTAAAAAATTATTAGAACTATTTTTCAAACTGAAGTATATATATAACAAAATGACTAGAGTATATGCAACACAAGATTATGACATTTGATCTCTACTCTTAAAAAGTGTATGTGAACGACTAACAATTTCAATGTTATATGAAAAATATATATTTGATCCTAGAGGCTAAGTTTTTCTCACTTCTACTAACAAAAAAAAATATCCTTATTTAAGTCATTCGCATGGAGTCCCGAGACTGTATCTAAGTGATAGTGGATGAACTGAGAGACAATATCAAAAATACTATATCAGATTCCATATATGTTATACATACATTACTTCTGTTGTGACCAATTAACTATGACAGAAAAATTCAAATCTCTTCATCTCACATTCCATGTACTATTAGTCTAAAGCTTTTAATTAATTGTGAAAGTTTAAAAATCATAGGTCTAATATAGATTATGATATATCTCACTTCTTTGCAGAGAAACACAAATTAAAATCTCGCATAAGATATTTAAAAAAATAAAAAAATATCGAAATTAATAAAAGCTCTCATATCAAAATTAAAAAATTAAAAAAGAACTGTGAAACTTTAAGAATGGACACTGCATGCATATCATAGTGCAAAGAATTCTAGGTTTGCACCATTGCATATTGGTAGCACTGTATGTTAACTTTTTGACTTTTTTGTTGGATATTTTCTTTGACATTAATTATCAACTCGACAACTCACTTGCACGGGTGCAAGGGAATATACATAGGTCAACAACTCCACATACATCTATATATATATATATATATATATATGGTTATCACCAATTGATACAAAAGAAGATTATTCATAAATAGGTTTTGGTCAGAGAGGGAGAGATGGTAACAATAATTTCATTTTGGCAATCGTGATAATAGGACGTTATAGTCAAATTTTAATAGCTAGAATGTGTACTAAACTTGTGTAATGTAAAATTGTTTTGGTTGTTTATCAGAACTTAATTAATTAAAAACAACCATTAAATTCTTATATTGCTAGCTAGCTACATGACTATTTGCATGTGTTAATTTTTAAATTATATCAAATTTAATATATAAGAGACACTATCATTTGTGCCATAAAATACTACAAACTATCTTTTGTATTTATGTCTGAAAAAGTTTGAAATTCAAATGTTTAATGCAAACAACTGTACTTGTCCATTTCCCAGAGAGACACAATCATTTAAAATTGTATAATTTTTTAAAACCTCATTTTATACCCGAATGCTTTAAAAATAAGCCATCAAAGGATAACTATATTCATTTATTTTTTATCTCTCGATTTAGTACAAATAATCGCCAAAGATTATAAAATTTTACATGGACAGATTCTTATGAAAATAAGCAAAATAAACAATTTAGATACAATATTTAGATTTAAAACTTGACATATATATAAAAATAAACGTGAGTTTGTAGCATTTGTCATGTCAAATATCTGTCAAATTGAAATCCATCCATATTTTGTTTGTAATATATAGTTTTAAATAATTTATTCCCGGATATAACCTATCATTTATTATATTTAAAGGAATCAAGATGTTAGAAACTTTAAAATATCTTCTGCAACAACCTTATACAAACTCTCCTCATTCTCTACAGCTTCATTTTCTGTATCCATCAAACCAGTTGTAATTTCCACTTTAGTATGAGATCATAACCAAAATCCTCAAATTACCTCTAATATATATAGATATTGGACTTCAAATTTATTAAGACCACACAAAAATTACAATGCCTTACAAATTTCATACTCAAATCACCCTGGTGCAGCATCAATTTCTTCTGGTAAATCAGTGGCACAATTAGTTCAGGCAGTGTGTGTGTGTGTGTGTGTATTATTCTGATAAAAGAGAAAAAAAAAGAAAGAAAGAAAGGGTCCAAATCCATTCCTCTACTTTAAAAGAAAAAAAAAAGTTCCTCTGGTGGAGTTCTTGATTGTTCAATTATAAAGGTTACGTGTCATCATATTTATCTCTATGTTTTCTTTACACCTAGTGCTTCTGGCAGATAATATGGAAGAAATTTCCCATAAAAAGAAAAAGTAGTGCACCCACCAATATGGTACCACCATGAAAAGAAAGGGAAAAAAAAAGAATAGATGATCAGAAAGAAAAAAAAGAATGGATGATCAGTATCAAGTCAAATTTAGACACTATTAGACTAAAAGCACACAATGAGATAAATGATATGACACCATGACATAGTCCAGTAATATATCTTCTTTTGACTATGTAGAGATCAAATGGAAAGAGTGTGATATTCTGTTAATGTGCTGTAACTGTTACCTTTCAGGTCGCATACGATCGATCAAATTCACATATGCTGTGTCCACTTCATATGGCTCAGGTTGTATCCACCTTTACTGTTCTGAAATCTTTGTATCGAGCCATAGTTTTAGTATTGATGAAATCCTGTATTGGAAATGTTAACAAACTATAATATTATATCGAACAGAAAGAAAAGGAAGAATCTATTTTATGATATTTTGTATAGCAGAATAAGGTTATATTTCCATATAATCGAACTTCCAAGAGTTTATATTACATAGAATATGGGTGACTTTTTATCTTTGCTTTTTCACTAAAAAACCTCCACCAACCACCTGAATAAAAGATATCTGAAAGTTATTAATGTTTGCTAATGATTATGTAATATTCAGACAGACAATGCTGTTGTTGCAAAATTTTGAGACTAAAATGCTCAAATTCTAGAAAATTTTGCTAATCCTTGTGTTAAGTGTTAATTTACCATGACTGTATATCTGTTTTATGTTTCTTATTTATTTTTGTGGTGGTGGTTGTTTTTTTTTTTTTTTGGGGGGGGGGGGGGGTGGGGGGGGGGGGGTGGGGGGGGGGGGGTGGTCAGTTGACTTCTGGATAATGGATTAGGATTTAATCATCAAATCTATATGCAGAGGTAGGTAATGTATGACAAAAAACTAGTGGACCCTGTCATCTATCACTGCCATCAGTAAGTAGTATATATATTCTTCTTGACGGTACATCGATAAGCATGTCAAAGATCTACATGAGATACACAGAGATTCAGTCAATCTGACTCCAAATTAAGGAAAATTTTACATTGCCGTCAGATTTGGAGATAATGCCGAGACAAGCACATACCCTCTGCATCCTTTACTTAATTCTGCTTTTTCATTTTTCTTCAGGTACTTTATATTTGCTGAGGAGTTTATTTTCGAGTTCCTCTCAGTTGTATTTTCTATCCCATTGCTAATTAGTAACAACTAAATCTATACAGGGAGAATCATAAGAGTTGAAGAAGACGGGAACAAACCTGACAATTCAATCACCAAGGTTCAATCAATTACTTTCTAAACCTGTTAACAACAAAGTACTACATTAGACATTTATCAGTTCATTCGAAGAATGTCGCATTCTAAAATCATTCAGATGTTCTACAAATAAAATGACAGAAGAATTAGATTTCATCAGGAAATTTAGAAATTTAATGCATGTAATTACCGTTTTCAGGGTTATATCAGGAGCAGAAAGGTGTTAATAGAAGCACAAGATTACGACTATGGGCAACCTAATTGCAAACATGACCCCCGCAACAGAAAGCCCAACTGTCCCAAAATACCCTGAACCGCATTACTAAATGGAGGAAGTCTAATTTTGAAGCAGATAAACTACTGCACTTTGCTCAACCGTGTCCATCTAATTTTGCCTTGTTTCATTAACCCGTCGAACTTTTGGAATTAGTTCAATCAGGTCATTTCTCTGGTTAACAGTTTAGCACCTGAGCATGCTGTAAAGGAACATGTCATGCGCTGAAATGGAATGTCTGAAGCTGAGAGATCAAGCATGGCTTTGAGTCCGAATAGTAAAATCTTAAAAAAAATGAATAATTATCATATACAATAATATCATGATGGGTAGTTGGTACTTGACAGGTTTCATCAGCAGCTCAGGTTCTATTTAGATTGAAAGGGCCTAGTTGAACTAATCGTAAAATTTAAGAAGGGATTTATGGACTGATTGGGCGAAGTGCTTTAGTTTACCTGTATAAACTAAGACTTTCCTCTTTCACAGAATGTATACTTTAATAAGACATAAAATATTCGGCAGTGTTGCTTTTGCCATAGAAATGTTACATAGATGTACCAGATTTCCTATGATATTTTTATGTCCAGATGATAGATGAGTGTATGTTTCTCTTCTTACAGAGGCAATGACTTGTCCATGATGCTGTTCTGTTCTTTTGGTATCACGCCAATTACAATAGTAATTATGAATAAATATAGACCCGAGTATGCTAAATTCAGCATGTCATTTTTTAAATAGCATCTACAAAATGCAACTATCTAAATATTTGGCCCCGTCTCCAACCAGCAACTACTGCTGCACACTGAACAAGCCCGCTTGCTTTATACAGAAGCTGGTTCATGGCTTCATGCTGATACCAAATCTGCACCATTGCAGTATCAGATGCTTCCTAATTAGCATCTGATACTGAATAGGTGCATTAACAGACAAGTATGAGATGGACTAGTTCAGTACTTCTCTGAGGTACCTCAATATAATACTAGCCTCCGACGAAAAGATACAGCCAGATCCTGATGGGAGTTTCCAGAGCTCTATACAAGCCAATTCATTTATGGAACTCAAGCAGGAAAATCATGCATAAGAAAATTTAAGAAACGACGAAGAACAGCACACAGTATCACGTGAACTTGTAAATTGTATGGTATACTAGTAAGAAAATACCAGTAACTGAAAGCATCACTAAGCATTTAATGATGTTCTTGAGTTTTACCAAAGCATCACAAATTTTAAGAATTTACAATTAGTTAAAAAGAGAGAAAAATAACATGGACCAGCAGAGTTTCTATTAATCATAAGGAAATTTGTCGATACAATCTAGAGTGGAAGTCGTAACCTCCGTTTAACATAAACAAGAAAAAACACCCCCCCCCCCCTCCAAACAAGCCCAAAACCCCAAAAGTCCAACAGCACATCAAAACTAGCTAGGGTTCATAAAAACTTAGGCTGGTCACGAATGCTATAACTAATTTTATATGGATTGGGTGGCACGTAAGCCTCGTGGCGGTTGCAGTACCCCATGTCGTTCATGCGGTTTGACAGAGCATGATGCACCGGCTTCTTGTGCCCATACCTCTCCTCATCTTTCTCGAGCAGCTCCTTTGCCTCATCAATTAACTGATTGGTGAGATCATACTTGCCCTCCGAAAGGAGCATCCTGTCTATGTCGTGTACTACGTCCACCCCAGGGTCTCTAAACCTGCTTATCATCTGTTCCTCCAAAAACGGAATCCGATCCAAATCCCAAAATCTAGGATCCCTCCTTGTCTGTTAATTATTTGCTAATGGTAAGTTAAAATAAATCAGATTTTGGTTTCACTGAATTCTTAACTGAAATGTAACAGAAATCACCGTGTGTTGACTTTTACCAATGTGAAATAGGGGGCGCTACCTACACCAAAAATATTATTTTGCTCACCAAAATTAAATTGGTTCAGACTATTTTGCCCTTATTTGTTGCTTCTCTTTTCCAGTTTAAGCAGGATACATTAAATGAAAAGTTTTAATTGTGATATTCTAAAATCAATTAACAGCAACAAAATCGTCTGAACCAGTTTAATTTTGGTGAGCAAAGTAAAATTTTCAGTGTAGATAGCACCCCCCATGTGAAATTAAACTTGCTGAGTAGTTGTATAGACAAATTGAAAATTCTTTGTAAATTTTGTGGCTTAAAACACTTAACAGCAATTCGATGTAAATTTGATCCTAAATTGATATGCAATCTTCACAAAACATAACCTAATCTTCCCAATTAGACATTATTAGTAAAACAATATCATCTAAAGTAAGTGGGGACTATGGGAGGGGATCAGGAAAGAATTAAAATAAAATAGGAGCATACCAATTTGCGGCGGCGCCAAACTCGGCTCACATTGCGGCGTTCTCCTCCTCCCTATATTCCACATCAGACGAAACAATTACAATGTTAAAGCAAGCAAACTAAAAAAAGGAACAAAAATAGGGAAAAAAAAATAGAAGGCGAAGATGAAACTAAACTAAACCTGAGCTCTGACAGAGACAGAGAATCCTTTGTGATGCTGGTGTTCACGATGAAGAACAGTACAGGGAATGGTGGTGGTGGTGGTGGTAGTACTAGTTCCGATAAGGGGGTGGTTCCAGCTCAGACTCAACAGAGCCATTGATGATTGATTCCCCTTCTCTCTCGCTTTGCTTCTCCAAGGAAAGAGCTTTTCTTTTCTCCTCTTCTCTCCTCTTCTCTTCTCGAAGAAAGATGGAGAGAAATCCAAACCAGAAACGAACGGAGGAGATTTCATCCTCCAATTAGGATAGAAAAGGCCTGTGGGGCCCACATACCATACAGACATACTGGACTGGGCTTTCTTTAAATATTTGATCCCCAATTGAAATTTGTTTCAGGCCTCTAATAGATATTGGCGTTTGAATGAGATTTCAAATCGGGTGGTTTTTTTTTTGGTAGCGGGTACGGGTTTAGTAAGAGAGAGACCGTTAACCGACAGGTCGCTTTTTTAATTATGGGGAGTTGGTGTTTTTTATAATCTGATTGCAATTGCAACAAGAAAAAAATATTCTCACATCTCACAAGAAAAAACACCACATATTTATCGTTTACATAAATTAAAATAGAAAGGCAAACCAATGCTATTACACAATTAAACTAAAATAAGTAGATAAAACTAAAACTTTTAAAGATACTCAAGATAATTGATGATTGATGATTGCACAGTAAATATTGATTGATTGATTAAACTAAAATTGATTATTTCAAGCGTGTAATGTGTGAATGAATAACCTGGTCAAAGGATGTTTTTTTCTTGACCTAGTCAGACAATCATAGTCCCATTTTTTATTTTTTATATTTATTTTTGAACTAACCCAACATAGTTTTTGAATATTACTATAGATGGGGGGTAGTACATTTATGGATAACCACCAAAAAAAAAGAAAATAGAAAAGAAGTACATTAGTGGACTGAGTACATCTCTGATATGTAACCCATTCATTTATTTCTTATTATTGCTTATATAATTTATTAAAACTGATATGATATTTATGAATTTTGTTAAAATATCACGTTAGATTTATAATTCGGCCGAAAGCGTTAAATTTCAGCGATAAAAACTCAAGACTTATAAAATTATAATCCATATCTTAAAATAAATTCGCTTATAGTGATAAAAAAAACTCCGTAAAGATTAAAATGAAAATTAAATTACTAAACTATCTGATGTGATGAAATTATCAGGTGCTAAAATGGAGATGCTTTTACTTGACAGCCATTTATTATTGGTTTGCTTACTTTAGGCTATTGAGTATTGGTACCGTACCAGTGTTTGAATAGAGAGAAAATAATGAAGAAAAAGAGGAGGGGGGGGGGGGGGGGGGGGGGGGGGGGGGGGGGAGAACGTGAAAAAAAGTGTCCGGCCGAACATGAACAATGTGGGCCCCACTATTGGTTCTTTTCATTAATAAATTTTGCAGTATGAAGCACGCCGAATCTTTTACTTGCATCTTCATTTCTGTTTGACAAATCAATCAATATCACTCTTCATATGTCGAAAAGTGTTATTCAAATAGTAAAAAAAAAAATAGAATAATAAGAAAAAAAAATTATTCATATATCTCATATTATATAATTTTTATCTGCGTATTAAAAATATTTATACTAAATAATTAATTTATTTTTGAATTTATAGATGTTTATAATTAATATAAAAAGTATTTATCATTTTTTCTTTTCTGAATGATCGTTGAAAAATTCAAATTGAAAACTTTATAAGTAAAAATATAGTTTGTAAAACTTATAATACTAATGATGTAAAGTATAAACACTTTTATCATTAGATATAAATATTTTTTTAAAAAATATGAATACATATGAGGTGCAATTATCATTCCTCTAAAAAAATAATATTATTCAAAATATATATCAAAAAGTTTTATCCTCATATTATTCAGAAAAATAAAAATATATTTGACAAACTATTAGTTATAATAATATAATTAATGCTACTCCTATTGAAATAATTGAAAGCTATTTTGTTATTTTAATGATATGGTTAAATAGTAGAATAATTTATTTACATTATTACTCCGACCCATTCTTCTGTATTTAGCAAGCTGTTTCAAGCAAAATAATATACTATTCAATAATTCAGCTTTATTGAATAGCAAAAAAAAAAAATTGTGCTTAATTTCAATCTTTTTAACCCTAAATATTCTTCGCGTACTTTTTTTTCCCCAAAGAAGGTGTCGTTTTTTCTTTCACGGATAACAAATATACATCAATTTTAACAATATTAAATGTGAATCAATTGACAAAAGTATACATTCTAATTTAAAAAGTTATACACAATTTTAAATATATATTATTAATTGAAACAACTGGATATTTAAGTCTTATTATGACATGGGAACAAGTACATATACCCTTTCTTTGACAAATAAAATAAAATTAAAACGGATTAAGTGTTAAGTCATTTTAAAACATTAATATTTGATAACAGTGAAATAAATAGATGAAGTAATTAGTGTAAAATATGATAAAAACATGAAATTTTAATAATTTAATTTTACTTCACTTCCATAGATACTTTAACTCACTTTACCTTAAATTATTTCATTTGATGCATTAATTTGACAATCATTAAAAAAGGACAATCTTAAATTGTCTATGTCGGTTTATGAAAATTAAATAAATGTATGTAGATTCAAAGTAAAGCTATTCATTTATTATTTGAAGTCTAAAAATGCAGAAGAAAAGGATATTTATAGAATAGATTGACAATTAATGAGAAAATTTTAACCTTATAATTTATAATTAAAATGTATCAAAATAATATATAATATGCAAATTTCTCAAATATCACTTACACTTATGCAAATTTGCCAATCTAACTATGTTCATAAAAACCGTAATCCATTAATGATTAATTTACCAAGAGCAGAAATAAAAAAAAAACCTCAGTAAAAGTTTTTTTTCCCCCTTATTTGTGTCAGGAAAAAAGAAAGCGATAAGGCCTGAAATTTTTAATTGTGACCCTCCTAAAACTTGAAATTAGTTTATTTTTTCTTGAGATTTAATTCGGATCTCTCTCTCTCTATCTCTCTCTCTCTCTCAAAAGGAAAAAAAAGGGAAATGTAAAATGTTATAACTTGTAATTCGTATGGATATAATTTGGATAGAAAGATTGCAACATTTTGATATGAAAATAAAGAGAATCCAACATTTGAAAAGAAATTAAGTTTGTAATTACCTTAAAAGTATTATATCCTGTTTTTAATGAACATCAGACCTTGGTGAAAAATGTTTTTTAAAGGAAGGTTTCACAATATCTTCATTACACTATGCTTTTCCAAATTATAATAATGAAAATATTAGATCTCTAATAACATAATGAAAAGGATGATATATGACATTTCTCCACGTGCACAAAACCGCACATTTTGTACCAGTTTTGATGGGGTATTAATGGCGACACCTTTTTGCACATGTTATATTAATTAGGTGCTAATATGGTTGTAATTTTTGGTTAATTCTCTTTTGTTTTTTGCTTCTGGTATAAATCTTTTATACCTTAGCTAACTATGTACTTTGTGCTTTCAAAAAGTAATGAAAACAAATTTCTCTATTGGGATATTTTTATTAAAAAAATTACTATTGTTTTCAATCAAAATAAATTTTGAATTTTATAAACAGTTATATGTACGCAATGATAGTGGTACAGATTATATCTAATAATTTTATTCTGTAATTTATTTAGGTTTTAGTTTTTTTTTTTAAGAAAGGAGAGATATATAGTGAAGAAAAAAATAGAGACATCACAACACTCTGTTATTTAATATATATTTTTTAAAAACACATGCAGTATATAGAATTATGTTTTTCTGGACATTACAAACTTGAAATTTTGTTAGATCATCCTTGAACTTATGATTCTTTGAAAAAAAGGTACATTTGTTGATCAACGGATATTTATTTTAACATATTTGATGAAAGACATTTTTTTAAAAAAAAAGTAAAAGGTAGTATAAAGTGAATGGATAAATAAAATTTTATTATTCCTTTTTAATAATATACATTATTAGGAAATCACGTCCAATTTAATAAAATTAAGGTATTGACTTTATATAAAAAGTCCAATGTTCAAATTCCAATATTCATATTATAGATGAATTAAAAGAATTTTGATTCTATTCCATGCTAATTTTACTAGAATTCTAGAAACATAGAACTTTTCTTTTTCATTCGCTTGATGTAAGAAAGCACAACCTTTTATTAGGTATTTAGGTGTGTTGTTCTTATCAGACCAAGAGTAGTTGCTGGAAAATTAATTGACTGGACCAATTCAGTTTGATTTTTTAGTCAATTTGGTGTATTGAAAATTTGAATCGATGGTTAAAATAAAGACGACAGATGACACTTTTGCGATATTAATCTTGTTTCTTTAATTCTTTTTGAGATCATTTGAAATGATGATTAAAATAAAGAAAAGTTTCTAATTGTTGGATGTCAATTAATATGTAACAATCAAAGCTCTAAAAAATAAGTTGTTTTTTCACATATTATGATGGCAAAACGACTAAAAACAGAGGAATTTCGATGCTCGTTAAATCTAATTGCAATCTAATCAATAAAACAATTATTTAATTATATCAAAATTCATATAAAAATTTCGCTTTCGTATTTTATTAATAATACGAAAAGCTTCCGAAATTCAGTGATTCTCCTACATAATAGAACGTGGAGCACGTTGATCCACAAATCTCGCACAAAAACAAACGACCGCGTTTAGCTCGTGCATCCAATCCAATCCATTCCAAATTCTATCCCAAGCCTGGAAAGATGGAGAGGATGAGAAGTACACTGTACACCGCTTTTATTACATTTTACATCGAATCATTAATTAAGAAAACGACGCGATGCTTCACAGTCTTTACTCTTTACCCCACAATCCATATCCACATCCTCATGATCTCATCCGTCCGATCTAATCTGGACGGTGGAGAATGCCGCCATCCATCCGTCAATGTGTCTTTTAACTGGTGACTGGTGAACGCCGCGGCCGCTCTTTCGCCTTTATCTCCATTGTCTCGTTTGTATTTATTACTCTGCCAATTGATAAAAATATAATTAATAATTAATAATAATAATAATGAGGTATCGTATTCCAACTCCTCCACTTTTGACTCGTCGTTTCGCGCCCACCCCAGATTTTATTTTTAGTTTTTTCTTTTTATTTTTTTCTCTTTTCTCTTCTTTCCTTCTTTTTTTATCTCCGCCACCAGCCACAGCACAAACCGACCGGGTGACGAGGAATCCAGTCAAGCGATATCCATCCACGTGTCATTTCTCCTTCTCTCCTTCTCTCCTTCCTCGTTTCTTGCAATCCGACCCGCTTTGTTTTCATGATTTCACCTCTCTCTCTCTCTCTCTCTCGCTCGCTCGCTAGCTAGGCTGTCAAAAATGTCAACTGCTTATAAATGCCATCATGTGATAAACAGAGCTTAGACTTAGACTTTAGACAAAAAGCACGCGGCTTCTTCTCTCCTCTCTTCTCTTTCTCTTTCTCTTTCTCCTCACGTAGCACCAACCGATCTCAATCTCCTTTTCCAAATTCCTACAGTTCTTCTTCGTCTTCCTCCTCCTGCGAGAATCACTGACAATTTCGAATTTCTTTAAGCTTTGTCGTAGATCTTCGCCGCGCCAAATTAACCCCACGGTTCCCGACGGAGAAAATCGTTTTTACTTTACCTGATTAAAATAATAGATCAGTTTCTTCACCCACGGAAACAAATCCGTTTATTAATTCTTTAATTAATTAAAAGCAAATTAAAGCTAAAAAGAAGGGGGAAAGGGGGAGGAGCAAAAATGCCTTTTTGTGAAACGAACAATGGCGTTAAGATATACTACCGGAGATACGGCCATGGAAGCACCAAAGTCCTCCTCATTATAGGTACCTCTTTTTTCCTTTTTCAATCTCCCTCCCCCTTACAAACCTTCGTTATTTCTTTCTCATCTCCGATCGATTGTATTCGTTCGTTACAAATCGGGACATGAAACAATGCAGGATTGGCGGGGACGCACGACTCGTGGGGCCCACAGATAAAAGGCCTGACAGGATCGATCGAGCCTAATGACAATGACGATTTGGAGGCGGCGCCTTTTTGTGTTGATTGTAAGAATCAAGAGGAGGGATCTGATTTAAATCAAACAGAGGAAGAGGAGGATGGTGGAATTGAGATCTGTTGTTTTGACAATCGAGGAATGGGGCGCAGCTCTGTCCCCACCAGCAAATCTGATTATACGTATGTCCTTCTTTCTCCTTCCCTTTTCAATTTTCTCTCTTTTTTTTTCCTTAATGTTTTTGCTATTTTTTTCCCTAATGGAAGACTAAATTAGAAGTTTTTTTAATTTGTTATCACGGAACATACCTGAATTTGGGAAGTTGTTTAATGATTCTATTCAAAATAGCATTATAAGTTTGTTTAATTGAAGAGATGTTTCATCCCCAAATAGCTATGGATTTTACCATTTCATGAAATTAGGAGACAAGGGATTGGTAGATCCTTACAATGTCTAACAAAAATGAATACCATTGAAAAACTTGAATTCCTTTTTAGAGATGCAATGGAAGGTATGAATTAGTACCTTCTCTATATTCATTGATGAAATTATAAAATGCAGGACAACAAAAATGGCAGGAGATGCGCTTGCTCTCTTGGATCATTTGGGGTGGAAGAAATCTCATGTTTTTGGTCACTCCATGGGTCTGTTTAGTACCCCTCTTTATATATTTTTCTCTTTTTCTATCCCAAATTGAAAATAGCTCGATGTGATTCCTGCTGCTCATTTTTATTGCTTTACGATAAAATGCAGGGTCGATGATAGCTTGCAAACTGGCAGCAATGGCGCCTCAAAGATTAAGCTCCTTAGCTTTGCTGAATGCTACTGGTGGCGGCTTTGAATGCTTTCCAAAGGTTACACATATTTCTTTATCTAATTATTATTTTTCACATCATTTCTTGTAATGTCGAGTTCAAAGTTCAAAATTGCTGGATTAAGACTCCTACTAAATCGATTTAATTGTGCACTTTGAGGTTATGTGGTTTCCTTGCTGCTGCTCCCGTAATATATTTTTTTCTAGTATATAAGTATTTTTTTGTTTATTGTAGTTGGATCGGCAAATGATGTCTCTCGCATATCGCTTCTTACGAGCAAAATCTCCAGAAGAAAGAGCTCATGTTGATTTGGAGACACATTATACCAAGGTCACATTCTCCTCTATCTCTTATTTCCTAATGAAATAAACACTTTAGTAACTTTACAACAAAATGTACAACCATTCACTTGTAGTTATAGAGAAATGAATTTTTCCAATTAACATTCATGCAGGAATACCTAGATGAATACGTAGGATCGTCTACAAGAAGGATAATTCTTTATCAAGTAAGGGAAAAAAAAAGCAAATCCTTTCCAAGTTTTCTATATATAGAGACACTGAGAAGGCTCGGTATTAATACAAATCATTAAATTTGCTGAATTTATGCAGGAGTATGTAAAAGGCATATCATCTACTGGGATGCAATCAAACCATGGATTTGAAGGCCAAGTAAATGCTTGCTGGACCCACAAAATGACCCCCAAAGAACTTGACACTATCCGCTCGGCTGGTTTTCCTATTTCTGTCATTCATGGAAGGTCTGTACCTTCCACTAATATGTGCAGTGTCCTTACGTCCTACATAGTTGATTCAATTTTGTTCAGTATTTTATTTATTATTTTGTAGGTATGACATTATTGCACAATTGTGCCATGCTAAGAGATTAGCAGAGAAATTGCGTCCAGCTGCAAGGATGGTGGAGCTTCATGGTGCGCATTTGGTGAGCCATGAAAGGCCTGATGAGGTAAATATTGTAATAGTAAATTTTTCTATGGGACATCTCAATAATTATACATTTCATTTGAAGCTGCATTTTGCTGTTTGTTGCATTTCTGTGACCCTATGTTATTTCAACAACAATTTGTCATTGTCAATAATATTAATATTGTCTAGTTTAATTACTGTATCTATGTCTTTGCATTCTGATTCTGAGCTTCAGCAATTGTAATAACCATAAAAAAAAGAAAACAAGAAAAAAAAAGCGAGGGAAAGAGGTTGTCCTTAAGATACCCTACATAGGATCCCCTGACAAAGCAACTTTTGTAAAAAAATCCTTTCCCCAGGATCTTTGTTGCAGAGAAAACATATATAAGGACCTTTTTCTTAAAAAAAAAATTATTATGGATTGGTTTTATTTTGTTCTTCAGCAATGGATAAGAAAATAAGAAAATAAGAAAGAAAAATTCTGCCCGTTAATAACTCATATATAGGTTTCCCCATCACTGGAAGTGTTTGTTCTCCCTCCTAGTACAAATATAAAGTATTTGTGGCAGGGAAACTAAGAGAAACGTACATTCTGATCGTCTTTAAAAACATTTACCACTGAATGGATTCGATAGCT
Organism: x Bolboschoenoplectus mariqueter; assembly: GCA_037678475.1. NCBI lineage: Eukaryota > Viridiplantae > Streptophyta > Magnoliopsida > Poales > Cyperaceae > x Bolboschoenoplectus > x Bolboschoenoplectus mariqueter. The sequence goes on from CM075269.1 coordinate 1,509,735, forward strand.
GGAAATCTGCTGTTCGATAGCCTAATTAGTTCCTCTAATATGTTAACCATGCAAAAATATTTGATTGCTGGTAAATATTAACCATGCAAAAAATTCTCTATTCTTGTTCATGAAGTCTCTTTTTCTTTTTCTTTTTCTCTTTTTTCTTATGAAAGCATGCTATTTCTTTTGTTGTTTGCATGGTCTTGAGTTTCACTTTCTGCATTTTCTCTCTGAACTCAAAAGGTTCTGTGGGTGGTTTTCCCGAGCTGAAATTAAATGTTAACATATAATATCAGCTCTATGCTGCACAATGTGCAACTTGTATCTGATTAACCATAATTGACTATAATCATGAAAAATATGTCAGCTGCTACATAAAATAAAAATAAAAAAACAAATTTCAACTGTATCATATAGGTTACTTGCAAGGCTTGTAACAAACTCCCATCTCATAAAATGATCTTCCTTAGAGTGTTCAAAAGGTGCTATTCTATCAATATATACTCTGTTATAGAGCTCCCAGGTTGCTGAGTATTTTCAGCTAATCATAACATACTGAATTTCTTATTGGCCTGTTTCAAATTCAGATAGAATGGCCAGTTTAGCATTAATAGTTGAAATATGAAGAAAAAAACAAGAGTGAAACAGTACATAACATTCTATAATGCATATCATGCAAGAAATTGGTTCCTGCAGCTATCATATTCATTTTTGTATTTACTGATCTCGTATCTAAAACCTGAATCCTGACTTTCTCCAGGTAAACCAAGCTCTTAAAGAATTGATAACTGCCTCAAAAGCAAAAGAAATAACAGAAGACTGGTCAGACATGCCAGAGAGTAAATCAGGTGAGTAAAGGAAAAAACAGCAGAGTTCAAACTATTTTACAACCGGATCTGACGTTGAATAATCCTACTAATGGCATGATATATGATAAACAGGTTGGCTAATTTTAAGAGCGCCACTGTCTCTGAGCAAGTTGAGAAATGACGGAGCAAATAGTCTGTTAACTGTATATAGTTTGCTAGGAAAGCTACAACTAAGCTTCCTTTACTTCATTGGAGTGCTTGTTATGGGTTTTGACCAGATCAAAAGCGCCTTTTGTATTATCAAGCCTGTTCGAGTTGCAACTATCGAGTCATGATTATTTTAGAGGTAAGGTCTTAACTATAGAAAATTTTATACAAGTGGTTTTGTAGTATCAACCGGCAGCTACCAGTTGGTCCTAATATTTTGAAGCCATCAATTGGACGTGTTTGTATTAGGCACTTTGGTCCCTACTGTTCTTTTAGGTAAGAAAGAAAAAGGAAGAAACTTCCTAATGAGCTCTTATGTATAGACAATTCTGTTATTAAATGTTACATGAAAAAACCAAAAAATACAAAATGTGAGCTTCAAGGACAAATACAGGAAATGAATGATATTAGGCACCCCCTGTGTAATTAAATGTAACTAGTTTATGTTACCTTTTGACTATAATGCCTCTAATCTGATAAATTAGCTCAGTTACTCCAAATGCTTAAACAAATTAACTTGATTTTAACTCTTTGCAGAAATGGCTCAAATTTTACAAGATGAGAATTTGGTGTGATCTTCAAATTGGTGTGGTTACCCCAGTCCAAGTTTCCAGCAACCATTAACATACGGAATGAAGCAATATATAATACTAACCTGAACACAGAAAGAAGCAAACTACAAAGGGTGTTCGCAATTAATAGAAAAGTCATAAATGGCTTTCCTTCATTAATATTTTGTGTTGTTTCCAGTGGTTATTATAGCCATTGAAAGAAATTTGATTTGATTTGTGGGATGACCAGGCAATAACATTATTGTTATTTGATCAATAAAAGTGTAAAGGATTGTTGTTCTCATTCTACTTAATGAATGACAGAAGCTACTTGCATGTATAATCTTGTTTGTATTTCTCAAATTATGTGAAAAATCCAATTCAGAAAGTACCTAACCTAGCCTATACATATGGAATAATATTCACGAGGATGATCTGAAAATTACAGTGAAGCAACAACTTAGCAAAATAATGTTGGACGGATGTTAAGAAAGGCAGTGAATAAATTGTGAAAATGCAAAGACAAGTTATTGTAACTTCATTTGATTATGGATTTTAAGCATGATATGTATATAGAGGAAGTTTAAAATACAATATATTGCACAGGATCCATGTAACTTTTCAATATAATCTTCATATCAAAATTTTGTAAATACCAAAATTTACATTTGTTAGAATTTTTTTTGCTATTTTTCAGAAGAGAAGAAAATCAATTGATCTGAGGATTTTAGAGTATTCAATAAGAACGATTTTTTTCTCATCCAAAAAATAGCAAAAAAGATTTTAAAAAAATATAAAATTTGGTATTCTACAAGATTTTGATATGGAGATTATATTGAATGATTTGGATTGATCATTTTTATTTCCAAATTGAAGATTTTGAGCTGTTATATGAGTCCATCTGTACAACACATTGCATTTTAGTCTTCCTATATATATATATATATAGAGAGAGAGAGAGAGAGAGTAAAACTAGCGTACTCTTAGGAGCACGGAGCTTGTCAGTACTCCTAACTAAAAAATCTATCAAATCGACTTTAAACGAAAAATTTAAGTTTCTTAATAAATTATTTATATCAAAATTTTATAAGATACCGAATTTTTTTATTTTTAGGGTTTTTTTTACTATTTTTTTTGGATTTTTTAAAATGACTCTAATTATAATAAAATAATAAATTTTGGTAATATGAGCCAAATTGTTAAAAAACTCCAAAAATAAAAAAAATTAATATCCTATAAAATTTTGATATGAAAAATTTATTAAACAACTTGAATTTTTCATTTAAAATCGATTCTATAAATTTTTGAATTAAAAACACTGCTCTATATTTCTAAGAATAAGCTAGTTTTATTTGCTCACTCACTGTATGTATACATGCTTCGAACAAAGGAACCAAAAGGCTACATCTTGCTTTCTGAAATTCCAGTCCTAGATACGAGCATTTAAATTTTTAATTAATTTTACCACCTAAAAATAGGATCAACGTTAAAAAAGTTATTGGGTTGAAAAATCCTTTACCTTTTTTTTTATGAGAGTTGATATACATATATCAAAATTAATATCGACTTTATTATTCATATTATATAAATTATTATTTATATTAACGATTTTTATTATGTAACTTATTTATACATACTTTATTATTCATATTACATAAATTATTATTTATATTAACGATTTTTATTATGTAACTTATTTATACAGTATTTTTGTTATTCAATTTAGATGAGTTATTATTTATATTAATGATATTTGAGTTGAATAATAAAAATACTGATAAAAATAAATTGTATAATAAAATAATTAATATAAATAATAATTCATGTAATATAAACAATAACTCATATAATAAAAATAATAAAATCGATATATATTTTGATATCAATTTTGTATCTCCCAAACATTTTTCCTTTTTTATTTATTTATGTTCCTCTCTTCGATTTTATAATTAGAGACACGCTCAGTCAAATGTTAATTATGTTCTGACATCCAAACCTATTCAATCCTGATGAAGTTCCTTTTGGTCTTTTGATTAAAATAATTAAGCAACAGCTGTGCCGCTGTAGTACTGGATAAGTTTTTATCTTTTTCTTTTCTACGCATCCATGAACATCGTCGTACTATTAAAGTATTAGTACTATTTTTCTACGTATCTGTGAAATTCAGTATTTTGAAGAATGCACCAGGAGAGATTATAAAAAAATTCTTCTTATACTCACTAAATTAAATGACAAACTAGTTAGTTCTCAAGCAGAATTAATGGACAACCTAATAGACTTGGCGGATTTTTTTCTTGTTATTCAGCTTATTCTTTTATCATTTATATTAGAGAAAAACCGATCATTCATCGGCACTCAAATTATGTTGTAATTATAATTGAAGTTCTAATCTTTCTATCATAAACCAAGCCACGAATTCAGCTACTAGCTACTCCAAGAATGTTTCTTTTGTTAAAAGAATATCCACTTATAAACATTTTTTTTGAAAAGATTAAAAAAAATAAGGGATATATACCACGTACGGACGAATTTACTGACAAGTGTCAACAGTGATTTATTTCCAACTAATTCTAAGCATAAAACGAAAGCCGGATACAACGAGTTCATATTCTTTATTTATTATTTATTATAATGTATCGTATAATATAATATATTATTAAATTCATATGATTATATTAAAATTTATGTAAAATAAATTAGAATTTTTTTTTTTACGTACATGCAGTGTGTTGTATAACAGAAAATCAACACTCACATAAAAATCAATCTAAAAAGTTAATTAAATGGATGCGAAATAGAGATGTAGTAACCTCACCTGCTACGAACGCGCGAAGAAATTGATCAATTATCCGAGAAGAGCACCTCAAACAGCGCCATTGTTGCTCGCTCCTGCCTCCTCTTTACCTCCATCTCTCGCACCGTATATACTGGATGAACTCTGTTGGATTGGGGAAGAAGTAAAAAAATTGATGGAAGAAGGTAAGAGCGAAGAAGAAATCTAGAAGAAACCAGATTAGAAAAAGGCGTAGTAGTAATAACTAATAGCTTCCAATTACAAGGAAGGAACAATGTAATATTCCTCCACAGATTCGCTTATGAGACAGCACAACACAAGAAGTAATATTCTCTTCTTCTTGGAATATCCGTCTTCCCTCGCCACCTCGTACCAGCAGTGTTGGTCTTTATGGACCAAGTCCATTTCAATTGAGGCCTATACATGTAAACAGATCTGGGCTTAAGCGTGTTTTCTCTACAAGGCCCAGTGAGAAATGCTTCGAGAGAAGGTAGAAATCGGAGAGGCGGAGAAGGCTAGAGAGAGACGAGAAAGGAAGATATAAGAGAATCCGACCCGATACCTCCGATCGCCGAGGAAGAGAGACGGAGACAGAGACAGAGACAGAGAGAGATGGGGGTTATGGAGAAGTTGAAGATTTTCACGGTGCAAGAACCGATTGTCGTTGCTTCTTGTCTGATCGCTGGTTTCGGTACGCTCTCTGCTCTCATTTTCATACATAATCCGTTAATCGATCTAATTTGCCGATTTGATGCCAAATTAGCTGAATCGATCCTTACTTTGGTATCAATCTCGAGGTAGCTTAGTAACTTGTCTCGTTTCTGATCGATTGTATTGTCTCCCCCCAAATTTGTGGATCTGGTTTAGATGCAATCAAGCTCGCTATGCTAGTTCTCAGCTTCTAACCTGAGAATAGTTGTTCTTCCTCTATTAGGTTTAATTACGGATCCATCTGTTTCTTTTAAGCACCATTCCCAGTCAATGCTGCATTAAGCTTCTGTTCTATTCTTAAAATGTTGCATGCTTGAATTGATTTCTCTTTCAATTTGTTAAAAAACAAAAATCAGGGTTGTTGCTTCCAGCAGTGGTGAGGCCTGTATTGGATTCATTTCAGACAGCTAAGCAAGTTCCACCACCAGCTCTAAGTGATGTAAGCTTCTTTTCTCTTTAGGACAATTTTTCTGGTGTAGCAGTTATATTCAAATTAAATTCAATATAAGGTAGCAGGTTCTAACGCTATTGTGAATCTCTTTTAGGACGAGTTTTTTCCCCCCACCAACAAAACCCAACACACAAGGACAATGGATCATTTGACAATCTTAACAGTGTTGCTCAAGATGAAATCCAAAAGAGTTTCAAAAACAATATTTTTTCCATTCATGTATAGTTGTACCTTGAGATAGCTTACCTATTGGTTATCAAGTTTCTGTAATTTTGAGTGTTGCTTGATAACGTGTATATGGTTGACGCTGTGAAGTCCAAGCATTTGAAGAACAATAAACACATGCAATAAATCTGACCATTCATGCATGTCGTATAGATTATGCCTTAAATACTGGTTATCAATTAAAACATATGACAATTGTCAAGAATAATTTGTTGTTACTGGATCCCATCCCTAATTACATGTCCCCATATAGTATTGGAAAACCACCTTACAGTAGTGGATAAAGAAAGTAGAGAATTAAATGATACGACTGCAAGTGTGAATATATGAACTGTTTATCTTGGTTGCTGTGTTTGTTGGGAGTGAATAACTGATATCAAGCAATCAGAATCAGTACATTTCTTTATATGCCAAGTTACTTAACTAATCAAGTTAATCTATTTGTTCCTTGGTATGTGTACACAATCATCAACCAATACCATCGTAAGTTTGCTCTGAACATCTGAGTGCCTCACTGGCACTGTGCACAGAAGGAAATGAGAATCTCTAAGCAAGCAGGATATTTTTCATAAATACCCTTAAGAAAACTTGGAAACTATCATGCCTACCATGAAAGTAATAGATGTCTCACCTGCCTCTAAAATATGAAAACATCATGTAGCCTTAATCTCCTAATTAATCTTTTTAAATTAGTGACTGAAATATGTAAATGGGGCATTTTTTTTTTTTTGATGTATTGAGGAAGCCAGTGGTAAATATGTTATATTTGATTTTTCATTATTTCTTGGGGCATCTGATATTCTGATTATTCTTCTTTTAGGGTTATTTATGATTCAATCGAAACCAAGTTAACCTAGTTATTACATGAAGATAAAAGTACCCCTAAATTTTAAAATTTTATCTGTCAAATATTACTGCGATTATATCCATCCATGTTACATTCTTAATTATATGTTTGCACCTTAGAAACTATTTTCTGTTTATGCTTGTAGGTTGTTGCTGGTGTAACAGGCAAAAAGAAATAGAAAGGCCCCGTGCAACATCTAAGTTTGCCATTTTCCTTATTGTCTCTTTATATTTTCCGTTCCCTCTCTTTATTGGTCATTTAGGAATTGACAGTCAGGTTATTCTATAATGTGTTCTAACCTGATCCTCAATGCTATTTTGTAATAAGCATAACCTGGTAAAGCTACTGCTGAATATTTCTACATGACAGCAAACCTTTTACTGTGTTTCGTGCATTTCTAAATTTTGTCCTTTTTTTTTTCCTTATTTGATTTGGTTGCCTTCCTCAAAGAGTTCTAATACTACTGTTGAACTGATGTTTGATTGAAGAAACAGTTTTCCTTAATGTTGAAGAGAAGAAATACTTGAAGTTCAAAAAATGTGACTTCCTTTTTGAAGTAGAACAACAAGAGAAGGTTATACGCTCAGAATTTTATGATACAATCAAATCAAGTGAACTGCTACTGATACATGCTAATTCGCAACACGAATTAGGATAAGTTTAGAGCTGAGAACTATCTTGATTTGCTTTGAGCAGTGGTAGTCATCATTTAGCCTTGTACTTATTATTTCCTTGCCATGTATGCTATGTAGAGAGAAATAAATCAAGTTCTATGCCACGGTATGACCTGCCTCAGGCTTTTGTAAATGCCCAGCTGAAATGAAAAATAAAAGTTGAGAAAAAGATCTGTCAGTGGATTTTGCTTTTTTCTCTGATGCCTACAGTTTTAAAATATAGTTACTGATATGGGCCAAGGTATTTGCCAGATATGAAATCTAGCTTCTCAGTTGACTGGGGTAAACAGAATACCAGATCTTTTCTTCTTTGTAGTTAGGAGGAAGGTAAATTAGGACAAAATGGAATTTATTCGTGAAAGCAGCTTAAATTTGAAGATTTACCAGCAAACTAGAGGTGGCATGCACAGAAATATCGATGAAGCTTCGGTGCCTCTTAATCCTTGTTATCTTAACATGGCTCTCCTTCCCTTTAACGCAACCGCAAGAAGATGCGTCAAATGACGAACAAGAAATCGATGAATTACTCGACCCACTTGATTCCCTCTTTCTATCATTCTTCTCTCCCCTCTCATATTGATTCCTCTCATTCCCACGGTTGAAGGAATAACACCTACTGAAGGACCTCGATCGGCTAATAGAACACGGTACATCAAGAACTGATGTTGGGGATGTACCAGTCTTCGTGCCGGCCTTCATCTTCAACACCTCGGCTACCATCCGTGGGGGCAATTCTAAAGACTTAATGGAAATAGGTTTCTGACTGGGCTTGCTGATGGTAGATTCCTTTCTTGGCCTCCCCGGTTCCTCTTCCCATAAAAAAGGAACGGCAACTGGTACCCGAAAAGGGGGCGGCGTCACCAAGCCAGAAGGTTCTGGTAGGTGGAGAGGTAACAAATGGAGCGACAGCTTCGGTGGAGTTGCGGCGCTTTGCTCCATATAAAACAGCTTAGTTTTGTCAAAGCTAGATGATTTCAGGTCTTGCATTATTCTACAATGCAAATCTTTGAAATTTCTCTTTATATAGATAATAATAGGTTGATAAAAATACAAAAATTGCGCCTGTACTTGGAATTGAGAAATCTGTTATAGCATGAAAACAATCAAAGAAGCTCTAGTATTCACCACACTTTAATGCCTTTGTCACGAGAAAGCTATGGCCGGGCGCTCTTCTCTCGTTTCTTTCTTTAAGGTGCTTTGTGACTTTTTCCTTGTTTTTGAATTGATGTACAAAATTAATATAAGCCCATTTTGATAGAATCTCTAGCATAAATGAAGCAACAGGTTCTCCTACAAGATTTGCTTCAAGAGATAAACATAAACAAAAAGGAATAATAACAGGCAAATAAATGCACCGTATTGCTTCTGAATTGAACCCTTCCGATCAAAGCACAAAATTAGCTCGCTTCAACATACCTGTATTAAAAGAATTAATTATTAATAAAGATAAATATGAAATTATAAATTTAGTACACTGACGATAAGTCTTGTATTTTTACTGTGATATGCCTCACTTTTCTATGGAGAGATGTAGGTTCAAATCTCGAAAAAAATATTTAAAAATAAATAAATGTTGAGATTAAGGAGACCCTTATTTCAAAAAAAAAAAAACAAACAAAGATAATTATGTAAGTACCAAACTTAGAGGCAATTTTGTTCTGAGTATATATATTATCTTAACTCGCTTCAACATTCCTGCATATCTATATCAAGATTGATTATTAAGAAAGACTATTATGTAAGTATCAAACTTGAGACAATTTTTGTTGTGATTATATATATTATTTTATAACAATTAAAGTAAAACACTATATTTTTTTGGAATAATTTATAGTGTACCCATACAAACTTTTAAAATAGTTAATTTCCCCATAAAAACACCATAATATTCAATATCCCTATCAAAACTTAATCTATTTTTTTTTCTGTCCCCTTATATTTGTTTAACTTTTTATTTAATTATTTTAAAAGTTGAATTGACAAATATACCCTTTCATTTTAAATAAAGGTATCCCTTAAATTTTTAACAGGATGGATTGAATAAGAAATAATGAGAGACTCTTCATCTTCGCGCCTAATACTTCCTCCTGTCTGATCATTTTCTGTAAAAAAAAATTTCATTGTGCAACAGGAGTTTCTCCTTTCCATGTTCTTTATGTTTTGTGACAAATGGTTTGTAATCGAATGCAGTTGAGAAATAAAGCATAGTGACAGATGCATTTTCAATTTTTTTTGTCATAGTATATCAAATTTTCTAGTATTGCTTTTAAAAGCAAAGCTAGTGAATTAGGCTTTGAGACAAATCTTGACACACCATTGATGAGATTGGGGCTCCTGGAGGATAGCAATGTACGCATGAACACTTTCTTAATTACAAGGTTAATTAGCAATGTACTCAGGAAAGATAAGAACTTAGCTTCGGAGCAGTAGCTTTTGTAATTAATTGGCAGAAATTCTAAGGCTGATGCTAGGTAGGCATGTCAAAGGAGATGAAGTGCTACAAGTCAAATTGCACGTGTCCATTAAAAGAAAGGGCAAAACAGGTATTTGAACCATTAAATAAAACTAAATGATTAATTAAGTTTAAAATTTTCAGATTTAATGAGCATAGGGGGAAATAAGAAAGTATTTTAATTTAAGATGGGGAAATAAGAGATTTGAGTGTTTTGATGGGGAAATAGGCAATTTAAAAAAATTTGAATGGGTATACCAACAAGTCTCCCATTTTTTTATTTTTTTATTTTATCATGGTTCACTACATGTATGAAGAGCTTATGACATTTTGACTGCGTCTTAATTGATGGTTATTAATAAATTTATAAAGTTCAGGCAATAAGGGAATATTGAAATGATAAAATAAATAAACTGGCAAATGAGATCCATATCATTTAATTTCAATTCATGTACATAAAAGACAATGACATTTTGGCTACACCCTTTATAGAATCAAAAGATTGGTAACAAGATCCTATTGATAAGGATGATATTTTAATTCTGCATTAATTCTTTAAGCTCTTGACGTTTATGAAAGACAAACCTGAAATATTTTTGTCTTACATAAGTCTAGATAATGTGATGTAAATTACATCTAAACTCTCAATTTGTAATGTGAGTTTTACACTTTTTATAATATATATCTTCATACAAAAAAATGAAGATATATAGGGAGACAAAGGAAGACTCATCTCATCCTTCATACATAATACATACATACACGTTACATGTTTGGATAATACCAAGGATATATTAAAATGGAAATACAAATATATGTACTAAAATACAATGATGATAATCTCAAAGTTAGATGGGGAAGTACCCCATGCCAAAATCATGTTCCTCGTCTAGCTGTTCTTGCTGTTAGGTGGTCCATGCATGCATGCATGCATGCTACATCACGCATGCATGGTTTGATTGATTGATTATCATAGTATTATATGCCTTTTTCTCTCCTTTTTTTAGTGTTTTCCTTTTTCTTTTTCCTCATATGCATGCATGCAAATTTAGATTGGAAATGATCAGACTACAGCAATGGTGAATTAATTAATGGTACCTAATTAGCTGGATAGGTATTCATATCATACAAAATCATGTCATTTACTTTATTAAACATGATAATAGGATATGATTCCTTCAATCGAATGATCTTTTGTAGTTTAGGAAAGAAGAGGTGGGTCCCACCATCGTAATCCATGTCGTAGTATTTAATTAAGATCAAGCAATACATAGGAAGTTCCATTATTGGAAGGAATCCAGAGTAGGTGACTAGATTGAATAAAATGTATAAATTAATATAGTAATATCTGTATTTATTGTAGCATGTCATTGCCGTGATGTTCGCTTCATTTTCATTTTTTAATTAAACTCCAGGCATATATATCCATTTAACTTAACAAAATTGCAAAGGGTCTTTGAAAGATAAAAAGTTAATTTTTACAATTTGAACATATATTTTAATTAATGCAATTTGAATAGTACCCACATTATATATATGAGCAATTTTGTTATACTTCAAAACTTTTAGTTGTTAATGAATCAAATCTGTTAATTTCAATCTGATATCTTCGTCTATAACATAAATTCTATTTCATAGCAGAATTAGTCTATATATAAGAATAATTCTATTATGAATTAAAAATGTTAATGTTAATGAATCATATCCGTTAACTGTGCGCTGGTAGAACCTGATAGATGAATTTCCCTTCCACAAATTTTACTTGGGAAATTTACTAATTATATATACAATTAGCATATAGTCATATACATTTTTTCGCCATCTGCTTTCTTCATTCATATTCTCTCATTTCCATCTCAGTATATATATTTTCTGTCTATAGTGCTGCCAATCTGTTGTCAGCATCTACCAGATTCAACACTGGATTAGAAAAATATGCTCCTTTTCACTTTAATTAGTCCAAAACTTCTACCATCACCTTTTTTTTAAAAAATTTTTGACTGAATGTTGGCTTTCTTTGACAGATCCAATACATAGTTTTTTTTCACGAAAGGTCTGAATATAATTTTACCTGAAAAATAAGAATAACATGTACTCTTTCTGTGACTTGAAGGGGAGTTTACCTCAAAAAAAAAAAAGACTTGAAGGGGACTTCCGTTATATATGTATGAGTTTATTTAACTATTATTTTAATTTGAACACAAATAATGCTGTTACATATATTATATTACGCGTTTATGACTAAGAGAGCTAAGCATATATAATACCTATTTTTATTATGTGCATGTTTATTCATCATTCTGATAAAATCTCTGATGATTTTTGTTCCATAACTAATTAAATATTTTTTTAAAGCAATGGATTCCAAGTAATTAATAGTAAAACGATTTGGTGAACGATAAATTAAGAATGTTCAAATACCTCATCATGCTAATATATTTTAATTATTATTCGTTAAAAGAAAAAGTCCTTCTAAGTCTAAAATAACACTAAAAAGTTGTTAGATAGAGTATGAAAAATTTAGACCCAAAATAAAAGTGGTTTTATACAAGCATGTAACGTCAATTCCAAATGTCAAAATTTTTTAACTCTCTACTCACTCTAAATAGAGATATTGGATCTCGAACATGTAACGTTATAAGTCATATATGTGCATATTTGTTGAATATCTTATCGAAATGCATGATATATTTAACCATCTTTACTCACAAAAAAAAATCAGACATCTTACCATGCAAAAATGTACTTGCTATTTGGATGACAAAAAGTTAATTATACATCCGGTCCATTATATATAGTTTAATATCGTCACAAGATATTTGATATAGGCGATATATACTACTGGACTAAGGTTCTTTGAAGTAGAATAGACCCAAGGTTAAGAAAACTAATAATAAATACAAGTACAAAATGACATCTTATTAGAGAAAATAATTAAATGCTATTTTTTTTTATTGTAGGTAGGATCCATGAAGAATGGAGTCATACTATATTCGAGCAAATGAAATAAAATTCATGTGAAAATGAAACTTAAACCATTTTATATTGCTAAATGCTACTTTAATTAGAACCCTCCAACTGATAATTATTTCTTTTTAAGACATAAATATCTCTCAAATTCTCTGGTATTTAATTAGACAAGCCAAATATCTAAACGAACGAACCTGATTTACTGTCTCAAAACAATGGAGATAAAGTTTTGTTCTTGATCGGACGGTCATGATGCAACCAATTCCTACAATCTGGATAAGGTGAAGAATTAAAACAGCACATAAAAATCAATGTCCAAGCTAGCTATCCAATCATATATATACCAAAGGCATCTCTCATTCCCTTAATTTTCATTTCATTTTCATCAAATACAAAGAAAAAGAAACCAGATGTCTAATGGCCACTGGCACGAGGCAGAGATTCTTCGATTGAGATACTTTTTCTTTCCCTTTTTTGGAACATTTATGGATTGGGATTTGAACATTGAGAGCGTGTGGTTGTGGTGTGTAGCAAGGGAAGAGAAAAGAAAAGACTGAGAATCATCAGTTTCACGTGAACCAAAGAGAGAGAGTCCCAACAAAAATGCAAAAGAAATTAAGCATCTGTTATTATATTATTATATACCAGTGACTTTTCCTGTTAACATCCCACTGACAGATGGGTCCAACCAGCTGGTAGCGCTTGACATGAAGGGAAGAAGTATGTGGGGACCACCTGTCAGTGATCTGCCAAAGGGTTTATTGTAGGAGGGTATGTAACAGCGTAACGGAGAAGTCGGATTCCTGGAAAGATGGGGTTGTTGTCTGCCGACAGTTGACAATTTTGCAATTACACGCCTACTTTTTCTCCTAATTGTATAACGTGTCTTTACTACAAATGGATGGTTGAGGTTATTGATGAGAGTTTCATCAGTCTACAAAATTATTGTTCTATATAATTCACCATTGCTCTTTGGAAAAATATATATGTGGTTTTTTGGTTAGAGCTGTAATTACATAAGAAATACAGCTTAACTATAGAAAAATATGAAGGATGGAATCCATTGATAATGATTTTTTTTTCAATAAATTCTAAATGAATTTAAAAATAGAAAAAAATAATAGATATTTTTTAATTTGTATATTAATATGTTTCAAATTGTATGTAATTTAAATATCGTTTGATATTCAGTCAGAGAATAAGGAATTTAAACCACTACTAATTTCAAAAATTTTAATGATCTTTAATAAAATATAAAATAATATTTAAATTACATACACTTTCAAAAAATCAATATATAAGTTTAACAATATATCCATAATTCTTTTTAAGCCTTTCTTGGATTTAGTTAAAAAATCATTATCAAGATTGTCAATTGATCCCCTCAAACATGAAAGTATATTCTTTGTTAATTTAGTGATACAATCAACTAAAATAGAAAGGTTGGCATTGATGCACCAACCATCAATTCAATATTTATAAAAGAAATACACATAATATATATATATATATATATATAGTCTAAACTTAGATTTTTCATCAAGATATTAATGTATGGTTCATCTCGACCAGTGTCATTCCTCGCTTTTGCACCGCGAGAAAAAGAAAAGAAAAATAGTAACATCTGAACCAATCTTGATTCCTCTCTGTTTTTACAACCTTCAGTTCTCTACTATATTTTTAGAAAAGAATAAAAACTTATGAAATATCCAATCAATTAATTTGTACCTATTAAAACTTTGTTTAAGTAAGGTCCTGTGATGGGAACAAACTTACATATCATTCTAGATATCGCTTGACAGATTATATAGCTTGAGCAAAATTCTAAAAGGGGCCGACATATGACGCCGAAATATTAATTTTCAAAAAACTAACATCGAAACTTGAAAATTAATTATTTACAAGTGCACGAATAACTTTTTATAATATTATATGTTATGACTGTTTTGTCCCTTATTTATACACATATAGTTATTATAATTAAAGGGGAAGTTGTAACATTTTGCATATGACCTATGTAGCATGGATACAGACATAAATATCCGATACAATATGTGCGACACGATATTTTTAAAAAATTATGGACACGACACTTCTCTAGACACAGTTGTCAAATTGAGCTTATTTGAAATATATGTTATATATTTTATTTGTGCAATTTTTTCATAGAAAGAATTTGGTCTGTTTGTAAGTGTTTTAGTTCTCTATCTCATACACCATGAGTTCAAATCCCCAACTCTCACATTTTTTTCTAGGAAATATTATTCTCTTTCCTCATAAGTATGAACATGTGACCCAAAAAAATAATAATAATAAATGTTGATGCAATTAATGCACCATGTAAGTTTGTGTATGCTCGTGTGAGACCCTACATGAAAGCTGCATTCTCTTTCCTTTGTATATCTCTTCTCGCAAAAGCAAGAGTTAGAACCTAATACTGATATATGGCAAGTGTCCATGACGTGTCTGAAGAGTGTCCCTGATGTGTTCCTGCATAGACTGTATTGCGTCTTTTTTGACCGTGTATATGCGTGTCGTGCATGTGTCTGTGTCCGGCACAGGTGCGGCTCATTCCCTGGTGTGTCCGTGCTAATATGACAGATAACTTGCTCCCGTTGAATAGTACTATGCAAATAAAGGATTTTTTTTCTTTCTAGATTTCATTTATGGAAAATATTATGGAAATACTATTATTGATTTTGAAGTTATAGCGAGTTTAAAAATAGTGATAATTACATCCCTTATCCGTATATTTTATTTGTATCTTAGATATGTTCATATATATATTTTTTAAAAGTATTTATACTTATTGGTAAAAATGTCTCTACCTTACGTTATTATAATTAACAATATTGAAACATATATTTTAAACTATTTAACATATATAGTTTCTAACTTAAATTTTGAAAAATATTTATACCTTACTCGAGGTGCAGATAAAATGATGCAGAATTTGGGATACAAAAATAATTTCTCTTAATTTAATTTGTTATGATTTTTGATTAATTATATCTTTCAAATTATAAAAATATTGTTTTCTTCTTGTGATGGCAAGAAAATTATATTTTGAAATCTAATAGTGAGCTTATCTGCTTCATACATATTTTGGATTCTTAATATGTTATTTTTGGGCAATATTCAATTAAATAATTCAATATATTTTTGGAGTTAAAAGTTTAATTACAGATCATATGTTTTAAGCTTGGTTTGTGAGGCACGATTTGAGCGTGACATGTTAAAAAGTAAAAAAGAAATTTTTTTTTTTTGGGGGGGGGGGGGACAAATTTAACTTGAAGCAAAAGATTAGTTCAATAATTTGGGAGACAAAACACACCAACAGAGGCCTCAAAAGTAACAAGTATTTGGTGCAATACTGAACCAGTGTATCTGTAATTTTTATTTTTCATATTTTCAATTTTAATATATTGCTCACTTGCTTTTTTTAGCAGTGTAGTAGTTTTGTTTTTTTTCCAAAAGAAAAAGAAAGATCAAAAGTTTTGAATTCTTTATTTTATTTTATTTTATTCTCTTATTTCTTTTATTTTTTTTCAGGAGGGAAAAAATATGTGAATCAAGTACACTTCATTTTGACCGTATATCGAGAGAATCTGGAAGAAAGCTCTAAATATCTTGTATGCATCACTTATTATAATTATGGAATTAAAAATAATACGGCGTGTTAAGATACGACACAATACGGCATGTATCAGAGGCGGCACAGTACGGTATGACGTGTCAATACGTACCGTGTTATGCGTGTCGCATGCCGTGCTGTTATTCGTGCCGTGTTCGATTTTTTCACAGTAGACATGGTACGGTATGTACGGATAAGGGAGGCGATACGGCAAGGGACACACATAGGCACGACACGGGGACATGCGTAGGCACAGATAGGCATGGATAGGCACGGGCAGGCATGGATAAACATAGTTAGGCACGTCACGGATAGGCACGAGTAGGCACAGATAGATACGGATAGGCACGATTAGGCACGGTTAGCACGGATAGGCATAGTATGCACAGATTGTGGGCCGTTGAATGTTGATCGGAAGGTTGATTTTGTAATTTATTGGCGGGATTTTGTAATGGGATTAAAAAATAGACTAGTATGATTAATAAAATATTTTAAAAGTAATTTTTAAAATTTTTTAAAATAATTTTTGAATTTTTTAAAAATATTTTCTGATTTTTTTTAAAAACTTTCAGATTTTTCTAATTTTTTTGCAAAAGTATTACTTTTTTCTAATTATTTGTTTAATTCTTTTAGCAGTAAATAAATTTAAAATTTGAATTTTTTATATTTTTTTAAGATTTTTCCGAATTTTTTCCAATTTTTTTCCAACCTAACACGTTTAGCACGGTTAAGACACGTGTAGTACGACGTGTCAACTCGATAGATACAGCACGGTTAAGGCACGTCACGTTTAGCATGGCGTGTCGAATCAACATGATATGTGTAGCACGCCATAATTTAACCGTGTCATGCCTTAACCGTATTGTGTCTTATCCGTGCCGTGCCGTCCTCTTCACATTTTTGGCACGGCACGACACACACGCTAAAAATTTTTTTTAACCTTCCGTGTTATGCTGTATTGTACCACGGTACGCCGTGTTTTGACACGACACACACATTTTTAGAATACTAATTATAACTCTAGAATTTAATTTTTTTTTAGCACGAGTTATATATAAGAGTCAAAATTATCATACTGTCTATGGCATCTTGAAAGCAATTGTTTGAATATTTTATGTTATTGATTTATACTTCAAGAGTTGGTTTGATAAATTACGAAATAGCATTAGAATAATATTGATAGAATGAGAAAAGTATAATAATAATAATAAAATAGTGATTTTTGAATAGTATATAAAAGAGTTATATTTTTATTTTATTGAGAAGAATGAAAATATTATTTGACAAAATATTAGTTGAAGTAATAATATAATATATTATATTTACATATTTGAGAAAAAAAAGATGAAAGTACTCTTTATATATAAATTTTGAATTAATAGCTATAGTGTCAAGTAAAGACATGGATCAAGAAATATTAAAACAAAAGAGCCCTTTGAATTAATAGTCATCCAAGGAAGGATTTTTCTTTGTGTTAAGTATCGAGAGGAGAGAGAAAGAAATATTAAAAAAAATAAAATGGAGGGTAAAAGAGATCTTTGATGCTATGCCAACTCTTAAAAAATAGGCTCTCTTTTGCTATTCGATCAAAACGGTCGAATAGCGGAAGAAGCTATTTGCCTTACTATTTTATATCGTTATTTTGTTGTTTGATAACGTTGATAAATAAGAATAACTGTTATTCCGTTACTCTAGTTCATATTTAAATTGCCAAACAGATCCCAAATATTTATAAGTCAATTTGAATAGATTAAGAATAGTGTTATTTTGAGTTAGCCACTTTTCAAATTGTTGTTCCATATTTTGAGAAGTAGATAGCTATTTGTAATCTCTAGTGGTTAGCAAACTAATTCTTACTATTCTACTAACCCAATAAAAAATTAGATTAGCGGCTATTTCGAATCATTAGATTAACTGCTAATCCCACTAATCCAACCATTCATCCAAACTCATTAGCAAATTGTTTGTAGAAACATGCAACAAGTGAGTAGAGATGGCACTTGCTTTTTTGTCTCAAACAATTTCAGAATTAGGTTCCTTGTTGCATAGTTTTTCAAAAATAAAAGATGCTTCTTCAAAATAATTACAAAATTATATTTCATCTTAAAATTTTGCCACATCATCTCCTATTCCGACTTTGTCCCTAATTGTTTGTAATTTAATGTAAATTATGGTCGTCATATGAAGTATAAATGTTTTTTTTAGTTTGAATCATTATGGTAATACCAATTGTTGTAATACAAACTATATTTTATTTTGTCATTTTAATTTTAAAATTTGAATTATTAGAAAATTAAAAATTAAAAATATAATGAAGACATAAAAATGAAACCATTTGAATCTCCTCAACTACTTATAGTGGCTAATTTGAGGTAGATTATAATATCGCAAATTTCATTTCTAAATATATCAACAGATTTGATTTCCTATAATTTTATATTTTCTAAATAAAAACGGAGTTTCAACTCTTTTATTTTTTTTAAATATTCAAAAAATTCAAAATTCTTATACACAAAAACATTACATCTACTATCGGATCAAAGATCCATTCTTTAAGTTTAATCATTCTGATACTTCAATAATGTCTGAGATTTCATTTTCGACAAAGAAGGCGGATGGAATTTGTGCTAGAGAATTCGCATGATTTGAAAAGAGATTGAAGTTGATATCTCGGCCGCCTGAGATGGATCCATCATTCCATTGTGACATGGAGAATGACACATTTGTCTTCTTCTTTCATCACTGAAACATTGTGAGCAGTGCTCTATAGAAAATGTTGTGCTGGTTTGATAATTTATGTTATAACAATTTATATTCGAGCTTATTTGTTTTGTTATTTTGTGGCGTGTGTTTGTTGAATTAATGTTAGGTATGCTGTTTTGTAATGATTCTTTGGGACTCTTTGTGTTTGAAGGACCGTTTGATTTCGTGCATGGACCTTTTTTTTTAAGTGTGCGTACGGATATAGTTGGATGAGAAGTGATCAAGTACGAGATTTGAACTATTTTATTTTATAAATTTATTTTTTGAGAAGGGGAATAACTGTGAGATTTTTAATAAAGAGTTAATTATTATTATTATTATTATTATTATTATGTACATCAAGAGCTTTCTGTCCTTAAAAACTTCTTACAGTACTAAACCTGAAGTTCTTGTTAGCTTTGATATTTATTTATGTTTAAATATTTTTTATAAAATTTGAACATGTGTATCTCCGTAAAAAGACAACGATACCTATTATTACTGTACTAAACCTGAAGTTCACTTCTTCTGCTACTTCAACATGATTTTTGGAAAGCCTCAGAAAATCATATTGCACCTTTCCCACCAAACAATGAAAGCAGGTGTGATAAGGAGTTCTTTATCCTTCATCTCCATTTTAAAATTAAGTATCATAAATCATAACCATTAGCCACATATATTTAGTACCATGAAGTTGTGTAAATCTTGAACATCTGAGTGTGACTTGTCTGTATATGTTCAATGTTTTCTGCACATTCATTGAAAAGTTGGTGCAAAATCTTGAAAATCTGGGGGAGCTTGGAGTTTATGAGCTTGAAATGCAGCTTATCATATTGTAATTTGTAATATTTTATGTTATTTAAAAGAAACACATTGATCATTAGTGTCAAATATGGATATATATAGTGAAAGATATATTATCAATTATATTTATTTGACATAATATATAATAGTTAATATAATTATTGAAATAAAAGAAATAAAAGTGTTGATTTGTTTTATGTAGTTTACCTACATATGTGTCGTATTCATGTAATTTAAAAATCGTTTGATCCTCACTAAAACTTTAGTGTTGATAAATTGAGCTCCTATTATTTTTTTTCAAAGCACTCAATAAATGACAAATTGCTTTTTTAATTGCACAAATTGTAATATGTAACATATTTAAATCATAAATAAGATACAAGTATTGTTATTGTGTTAATTAATTTTGGTAATATTGATTTGTTGTAAAAGTTATGAAATCAGTTTGAAGTAAAAATATCTATTCTACAAGTATCTTTTTTTTTTCTGTTTTGGATAAAGATAGAATCAAACTATCAAACCTTAAATATCAGTATATTCCTACACGTAATTTACGCAAAATAAATACATGTTTTTTTTTTATAAACCTAACCTCTAAACTGTTTCTGAAAGCAACTAATCACCAGCTTAAGAAGAAATTTTAGTATTCGTTAATCTCACATTTTAATTGATTAATATTAATATCTTATCCATTAAAAGTCAACAACATTATATCTACAATTTGAACGCATACTTTCTATTCAACGAAAATATTTCTTTTTTTTATTTCTAGATCAATGAACTAAGAATGTGTATTACTGTGCATTTAAATTGTTTTAACACAAAGTCTATATTCTCTGAAATGGACAACTACTTTAGAGGATAAAGTGGATAAAAAATATATGTGATTACTGTAGTAAATATTGTAGCGGATAATATCGAAATGCATAAGGCTTTTTTGTTAGGGGGGAGGAGGGATTTTTGCTCACTATAAGTGAAACACTTCACCGGACAACTCTTTAACACAAGCATTCGATAGGATCCACTCTCTCCTTTCATACTTTGAAGAATTTTTTTTAATATTTTAAACTATAGATATTTTTATCATGAGGAAAATCTAAATGTCGTTATTTTTAATGTCTGCATCATGTCATAATTTTTAATTTTTTTAATAATAAAAATTTAAGACTCAAATATAAAATAAAATCATTAGATGGAATCTATATTATTTTCTTTTCACATATAGAAAAAAATATTCATTTTTTTTCTTCCATTTTATATGAATAAATAAATTAAAAAATCAATGTTCAAAAATTATAAGCATCGATGCACTTTTTATAAGTTCTTGATATCAAACACTATAATATTAAATATCATAATTCTTTTTGTGTACATAAAGAAAATAACATAAACCATACGTAATATCTTTATTTTGTTATTTTAATTTTAAAATTTAAATTATTAAATTTCAAAAGAGAACTCACACCTTCCTTTTTTATTATACATAGCATTGTTAAGTTTCTAATTGTAAATATTAATATTATTTAAAAAAAATCCTGATTGACCCAAAAAAAAAATTCCTTTAAAAATGATGCCAAATCCAAAACGGGGACCCGTTACTGTCCGACCCGTCACATGCAATTCGGATCCTCCTGCTTAAAATTTGAGTCAATTTAACAGTGTCTTTGTTTGATTTGAACTATCCAATATCTGCGTACAACACCGAGCTTATCTATCTATCTAATATCTAGCACGCACGCCGTCCGTGAGGCAGAGTGAGCGAGTAATCGGGCGTGAGAGAATTCCAGAGTTTACAATTGGTCGGAGTATTTATAACGACCGTCCGATTTAGATCTAACTGTTGGTATTTGTCTGGGATTGTATAGATGGCGTGAAATTAGGATTGGAGAGGAAGAAACAAACAGAGAACGCTAGAGTAGAGTCTGTCTAGAGCAGACACTTCACGTGCGTGCAACTCGTGCCCGTGCTTGTACTTGGCTTTTTCGTCAACTAATATAAAAAAAATACAAATTAATTAATAATAAATTAATATAAAACTAGTCACGTTCTTTCAGCCTGCCTGGGGTGCTCTCATCTGGTCTTCTGCGGCCATCTCCTGTGAGGCTTTCTGTGCAGCCTATTTTGTTTTACAACTTGTCTGGATAGTTGGCTTGTTGCCACTTTGGGGAAAAGAAATAAATAAAAATGACTAACGCAAACAACGAAAGTTTTTGACTTTTACTTTTAGATCTCTCTAATTTTTTTTGTATGGTCAGAGTATATAATCCAATAAAATCTGAGTTTAAAGAATTTATTAAATATTACCAAGCTAGTTGTTGGATGTTGAGTGAGTTTAATTAGCTTAGCTGGTACATTATTCTTTATTATTATTATTATTTTATTTTGGCAATGGACAGAGTATCCTTTATTGACTTTTTATGTGGATCACATTAATTTTCTCCTTTAATAAATTAGCTTCTTTTCCATTTTTTTAAACTTTAAAATACTTTTACCAGATTTGTGGAAGAATACATCCGACCAATAAATTAATGCAGTCATGGCCAAAGCACATGCTACTTCAAAGCACTTATAGCTATATACCTTTATTTATTAAAAAAAAGATTTCCTTTTATTTGGGATTTTGCCTAAATATTTCCGTAATGTTGTGGAAAGTAGAAACCGCCACATGGTGCTATCGTGATTAGTTATTTTTTATATATATTTTTGGAAATGATATAGTTATTAATACAGTTTTTATTATTCAGATTAAATGAATTATTATTTATATTAATAATTTTATTATATAACTTATTTTATATAATATTTTTTATTATTCAACTAAGTGAATTATTATTCAGATTAATGATATTTAAATTGAATAATAAAAAATACTTTATAGTTACATAATAAAATTTACTAACATGAATAATAATTTATTTTATATAAATAATAAAGTCGATATCGACGATGACATCAATGATAGTGTCTCCCATATATATATATTTTTCAATGTTGTAAGAGCTCATAATTCAGTCAAATTGTTCTTAATTTTTATAATTTGTTTCCACATTTTTAAATAAGTAATGCCTTGTCATAATTTTTCCTAGAGGAGCCTAATTAAGTACCCAAATACAAGATACTTTTAATTTAAATAAGTAATGCCTTGTCATACATTTTCTGTTATATTATGAATTTGGGATTAAGTATTTTAAATTGACTAATATATTTACATAATAATTGTTTCGAGTCGGCCTGAAGCTTCACCTCGAAATAAAATTCAATCTCGATGTTAAGCTCAAAATAAGTAGAGGTTTAATAATACAAATCAATTGAAGCTAGGTTTTATATGAAAGGACACTGATTTTGAAATCAGAAAATAAACATATTAGATGAATATTTAAAATTAGATGACTTAACTCCTTTTTATCTTAAAAAAAAGTTTTAGCCTTATATTAAGTCAGTTGCAAATTTAATTAAAAAAATTCTCTACATATTGATTTTAGAATATCTTCATCTCTACAATTGTTAATTCGCTGACGTGACAATTTCTAATTAATAAAAAAATAATTTTAAATAATTTCAAAAATAGAAATATCTCATACCACTTTCAAATAAATTACAAATACTTATATAATATTTTAACAACAATTTCTAATTTAACAATAAACTATTAAATTAATAAATATTTCCCACCTCTGAAATTCTAATTACAATTATCATATAAATTAATTTGGAGGTGCGTTGGCGGATAGTTACAAGGACAGAAAGCCAGAGACCATGAAGGAAAGAGAGCATCACAGATTTCACAGTAGATCGAGCCGTACAGTCTACTGAGATAACGCGTACCGAAAATGGGCGGTGTGGACGTGACATGTATGCGATCGTGATCCCACAGAGGAAGCACCGAATTGGGGGAGCCATTAGAGAAGCCGTTTTCCCACAGTAAAAACATACGATCCATGAACAGTCTCACCACCACCATCATGATCATGCATGCATGTATGTATGTAGGTATGTATGTAGGTAGGTATGTATGTATTCATGTGCAATAAAAACCAATATTTAGTAAGGCAACCGCATGTCCGTTTAGGACTTCAAGTCCACGGTGGCCTCTCTCAGTTGGGCTCGAGTGCAAAACGAATCGTCGCACGCCACCTTCCTATATCATTCCTTCTATTAAAAAAAATATATATCGCTCTCTCGACAAGAGAAACAGAGGTAACAGAAACAAACAGACAAGAGAACAATTTGGGGTACTAGCACTACCACTGTACTATTTGGGCTGAAGCTGAGCTGACGCGCTTCGCCCCTCTCTCTCTCTTCCCCTCTCTTGAACCGCCTGCCTCTATAAAGTGGTTTTCGCTTGCTTTATTAGCCTCTAGTCTAACCCAATCAAACCAGTTTTAGGCCACACAGACAAAGATACAGTATAGAGGGGGAGGCAGAAACTCAGAAACCTCGCTTTCTATCCATTCACACGCGGTCTAAATAAAAAGTCTAGCTGCTAGTAGTACACGAACGCAACCTTCGCTCGGGTAAATCAATTCCAATCGACTAATTTCTAAATCTGGGATTATTATTTTCTTTTCTTTTCTCAGACCCCCCTGAGCCCTGCCGTGCCTATTTTTATTTCCATCACGAGCTATTTCTCTGCAGCTCTATTTCATCTCTCTCTCTCTCTCTCTCTTATTTTCGCCGTGTGCCTCTTTTTTTGCTCTTTGAGCACGCGCTGTTAGGTGTCAAGTCCCCTTTCTCGTGCCTCGACAGGAAACATCCGATAATCTAATCTATTTGCTAAACTCTACTATTACCTCAGATCCCTCTTTTGCCTAAACCCTTCTTTTCTAGCTCAAATCAATCCATGATATTGTTGATTCCCCCATTCTTTCAAACTGCGGCGTTGCAATTTCCAGCTTGAAGCACCCCTTACTTACTGTTACTGACATCAAATTAATTCACTAATTGATTGATTGATTGATTCCAAAATCGGAGAAGAAGAAGAAGAGGAGGAGGAGAAAATTTGGATATGTGGTCGGAAGAAGAAAGAGCCATGGCTGTGCGGGTGCTAGGTCGCCAAGCATTCGACTACCTGGCGACGAACCGCGTGTCGTCAGATGGGCTAGTGGTGGTGGGCCATGACCCCGGCCTCAGCGACCGGCTCCGTAACCTGGTTGAAGGCCCCGGGTCCACCTGGACCTATGCCATATTCTGGCAGCTCACCTGCTCTGCATCGGGGGAGGCGGTGCTCGGCTGGGGGGATGGTTACTGCCCTGATGATGGGCCCCACTCCCTGTCTGACGACGAGTCCCGTCAGCGTATGCGCATCAAGGTGCTCAAAAAGCTGCACGTGTTGTACGGCGGCTCTCCAGAGGAGGAGAACACAGCTGTTGGCCTCGATGGCCTCGACCGCATAAGTGGTGCCGAGATGTACTATCTTGTTTCCATGTATTTCTCCTTCCCCCGTGGAGCTGGTGGGCCAGGCCGCACACTTGCCACTGGTAAGCATTTGTGGGTGTCCGAATCAGCTCTCCACTGGCCGAGCAATGCACCGGAATTCTGTGTGCGCGCATTTATGGCGCAGTCGGCCGGATTCAGGACGGTTGTGCTGGTGCCGCTTAAGAACGGTGTGCTGGAGTTGGGGTCGATAGAGGCCGTGCCGGAGGGGTTCGACGCTCTGCAGAGAATCAAGGCAGTTTTCTCTCATGGTGCCGAGATGCAAGCAGCTCAGGTTGGTATGGGGAGGAGGGATGAATTGACTGGCTCGGGGGGAGTGCAGCAGATGGAATTTGTCATGGATCGGGTCGAGAACCCCTCGCCTAGGATTTTCGGTAAGAGTTTCTGTGTCATGTCCCCACGGTCTCAAGTCATACCAAGTTCTAACCCTGCTCCATTAGTGGGTTCGAACCGGCCAATTGGGTTTCAGGCCAGTGTCGGCATGGTCAGCAATTGGGGCCCTGTTGCCAGGACAGAGGTGAAATTTGGTAATGGAGTTGTGGGGATTGCTGCCCATGATTTGGATCAACAACCCAAAAGACCATTTACAATCTCCTCTAGTATCACAAGGGAGGAGGCCGGTATGGCTAACCATTTCACCTCTCCAAAACCACCACATCCACAGCCCCAGCAACAACTTCCATCCAAACCACAATTGAATGTACTACCCAAACCTGTGCTTTCCCCAAAAACAGCGGCAGCTGCAGCAGTACCACGAAACATTGATTTCAGTGGTGGAGCCACATCTGGGACCAATCCCGTGGTCTCACGAATTGCTACCCTAGATCAAGAGGTCTCTGACATAGAGGCACTATGCAAGGAAGATAGGCCGAGCGGCACATCCATGATTGAGGAGAGGAAACCACGAAAGAGAGGTCGAAAACCAGCCAATGGCAGAGAAGAGCCGTTGAACCACGTAGAGGCTGAGAGAATGCGGCGAGAAAAACTGAACCAGCGGTTCTATGCTCTTAGAGCAGTGGTACCAAATATCTCCAAGATGGATAAAGCATCCCTGTTAGGCGATGCCATTTCATACATTCAAGAATTACAGCAGCGGGTTAAGGAAATGGAGTCAGAAAGGGAGAAATGGCCTGAGCACAACCATGCAAGTAGGAAGGCGTTGCCGCCACCTGAGATCGAGGTTGTAACAGCTCAGGATAAGGTGATAGTCAAAGTGAGCTCTCCTTTCGACACACACCCACTTTCTAGAATCATCCATGCTTTCAAAGAGTCAAATGTCGACGTGGTCAATTCAGATGTGTCAACTGGTAGCGGATCGGTGACGCACACGTTTGTTGTGAAATCGGTTGGACAAGAACAGCCATCAAGAGAGATGCTGATGGCCGCGATTTCCCGTGAATTGAGTGTTTCCCAATAGGGATTGAGGACAAAAATAGAAGATTATTGATTACTGATTTTTTATTTTGTTTGACGTAGTAGTAGGATTAGGCGATATTTAGAGGAGATCCTTTTCCTTTTTCCTTTTTTGAATTTTGATGTTCATAGTTCTAGGATATCCTAGATTGGATAGGTTTTGCTGTTCAGGAAAGAAATCTACGTGCAATTGCTCAGCCTTGGGGCATTCTCAGTATGTACCAGTAATCTCGTTGTCAACAAATTAGAAGGAAATCAATTCAATTTCTGGTTCAGTTTTTTTATTAATTGATTACTTGCATCAATTGTTTCCCTTTTTTTTATTATGACTCTGATAGTTAATGTTGGAGTTTTATATTATATTATTTTTTTGTTGACCTGTTGGCATCTTTCTTTGCTGTCAAGATTTAAAAGAGCAATTTAGCAGATAATTTTCAGTACTTGAGATGTATGCATTATTGTAAATTAGATTCACATTTCATGGATTTTCTTTTCATTCTTGACATGACAGTAAAATCAAAAGAAGCATTCTATACTTGTCAAAGTTGTAGACTAATGTGATTTCAACACATGGAACAATAATAAGTGGCATCTTATGACTTCTAGATCAAGGTAAAAAAAAAATGTTCTCAGATACTTGATAAACTTAGAAAAAGCAAAAAAACTGATGCATCAAATCTTCTGATGTCTAAATCAAGGTAAGAAATCGACAACATCCGTGCTCAAAGACTATTATCAGTAAAAATTAACTTGATTTGGTTCAAAGGAATCTAAACTTTGACTAAATTAGTATCATCCAGTTCAAAAATTAACTTGATTTGGATCAAAGGAGTCTAAACTTAGATCTAAATCAGTATCATCCAATTCAACAAGGAACCCTACCAAATTTATTCTTGAAAAACAAAAGTAGATCTTTGCTGAAATTAGTACATTTAAGTTCTACAATGAATTCTCTCAAATTGTATTTTAGAAAATTATAAAAGACAGTAGAAAATGACAACTGGTAAAGTTCAGTCCTATTGTAATTTAAATACTCAGCCTAGAGCTATCTTGAGCCTCTTGTTTCAAGTCAAACGGTTTAGATCCAAATATTAGCAGTACCTTCTGATCAGACAATTTCAATTAGCAATATGTGTAGTTCTTTATCATATACCTAAATACAATTCAGACCATCCATTCTGATAATATACAGTGCAGATATTTGTCAAGCTGAGATTTATCTTCAATAGTTCTAATTAACCTCTTAATTATAATCAAGAAATTATTCCTTTTTTTATTATTCTTTCTCATTTATATGTTGGGTTTCTTTCCCACTAAGCAATTTTATCTTTTCCATTTTGGTCCAAATAAAATGTTTCCATTGAAACAGCAGAGTGTGAAGTTCATGCTAAATTCTCAGTCAATGTAGACTTTGAAGATGCATGGGTCACACAGTTTATATGCAACTTGTATTGGCGTGTTGATGCAAAATACACCACCCAATTTGACAACTGGGGGTTAGGTACAGCAATTCCTGTTTTATTCCTTTTTTAAAATATCCAGTTGTAAATTGTAAACTAATTCTTTTTGGAATTAGACCCAACTGTTAAAGTTTAGAGCTAATACCAGAGTTAAGTTATGGAATCATAGTAGCTGGAGTAATGTTTACCAGTACATGTGTATTTGACTCTAATTTTTTCTTTTGGGGCAGGAATAAGGTATAAGAATTTTGGAATAAATTATTAATACTGAGAAAGAGCTGATAATGTGATGGATTACAAAAGATATACACGGTATATATTATGAGCAAAACAGCATCAGATACCTAGTAAGCTTTGTTGTACTTGTGTCATGTAATGATTTAATTGCTTGTTTTCATATCAGTTCTTAAGTTAGCTTTATGAAAAAGCTGATTGATATTATTCTCCCTCTTTGCACTTTAACAGTGACAGAAAAGGTACTGATTAATATTCATTACTTGATGATCTTTTTGTTCTGATGCATATCTGATACTTTTATAAGAAATGCTTATGTGTCCTTTTTATAAATTATAATACTGTAAATTCATGTCTGGGTTATTTTTTCATTTTTAAATGAGAGATAGAAGAGATGGAGGTTGGAGCCTGGGTACAACAAGAACATGCTTATAAGTTAATAACAAAAAAAAAAATAGTTTTTGGTCTAATGATAAATGCAATGTTCTTCGTGGAAAAGTTGCATGTTTGAAATTCGGATGAAGGTTCTTTTATAGACATTGAAAGTGAGATATTTTAGATTTTCATTTTTATTTAAAAAAAATTATAACAATAAAAGACATTCCAGTATCACTAGCTAAATTTATTTGTGATTTTCTAGGCCTAATAATGACAATCCTTCAGCTTAAATTTGAATTATCTGATATTTATACTTGGATTGTTTGATGTCTAA
Source organism: x Bolboschoenoplectus mariqueter (assembly GCA_037678475.1). NCBI lineage: Eukaryota > Viridiplantae > Streptophyta > Magnoliopsida > Poales > Cyperaceae > x Bolboschoenoplectus > x Bolboschoenoplectus mariqueter. Next base: position 1,538,840 of record CM075269.1, read on the forward strand.
ACTTAATTTATCAAGTGTTCAAAATAGAAGACAAGTTTATATAAACTTGCACTTATATGTGTAAAGCCGTTTATTTGTGAGCATATTTGTCAAATCCATAAAGTGTGTGCATTTTATATCCTTAATAACATTATTCAAAAAAGAAAATTCAAAATTGTAAAATATTTTAATTTTCCTTCTTTTAAAGTTGTACATTTTATTGGAATCTCACAGTTTTTTTTAGTCACCCATCAAATATTTTGAAATGTTTAATGGTTGAATTTTCTAGCTAAAATAATTTCAATGGTAATAAATGCTCGAAAAAAAAAGACAAATAAATAAAAAAGCATTTTGATTTATTTTTTTCTGTTGCTTTTCAGTTCTCATTCTTCTAAATAATAACTAATTACCAATAACTTTCGGCTGTGAAATTTTTACTGGGCTATCCAATCCGTTTGCAATTAAATGTTGAAATTATTTTTTAGAGCAATTCTAATATAAATAAAAAAATTAATAATTAATATATCATAATTATTAATTTCAATCTAATTTCTTCATCTATGATACAAATTCTACATAGAGTTAGCCTATTTTTAATGTGTCAAATTTGAAATGATATTTCAGACCTGACGAATAATCCTGTTTAGATCAGATGGGATAAGATTGGGAACATGAAATGACATGATATCTAACCAACCATGTTCTCTCCTTTTTGAAAACAGAGATTAATTAGATCATCATTCCATTAATTGAATATACATAAAAGAACAAACAAAACTGAAGTTACTTTCTTGATGAAATATCGTGTCAATTGACTTGTATGAACCATTGAATTATTTAATTTGTAGACTTGTCGGTATTTTTGATTCCCCAATCACATGAAACTAATTTATAACACTATGAGAAAAAAAACTTTAATAACGATTATAAAATATATTCAGCATCGGTTATTAATAAATAATCGTTACCAAAAGTTATCTTTGGCTTCGGTTTTTAGTTAACAACAGGTGCGAAAGATCACTTTTGACACCGGTTATTAATAAATAACAGTTGCCAAAATATACTTTTGACATCGATTTTTTAGACCGGTGCCAATTCTCTTTTTTTTTTTATCATAAGACACCCTACAACCACTGTTTTTTTTAATAATAGTTACTGAATGTATTATTTTTTTAATAATATGTTTATTTTCTGTGACTAGCCTCGTAATTACTAGTTGAAATTAAGTATATATATGCCATATACTAGAATCACAAAATCTTAATGAATTAATTTACAAACACAATATAAACAATATTCATATGATCACAATATTAAGATTATACAATCACACAATCACAATTTTCAAATTCACACAATTAATAAATAAAAAATATTGTTTCAATGTACAAAATCAAATAGTATAAGTAAGAAATATCGCAATCATAACTCGTATCTCCTCGATGTCGCTCGGAGAGTACGACGAATGCTCCATATGTTGTAAAAAGAAAAAAAAGTTCCAATTAGTTTGATTGAAGAAATAAATACAACGTATATACGAATGTAATTTTTTTTCATACCATAGGCAAAATTTACGCGTCATTAAAATTATTGATTATGTTAGACATCATCCTCATGACATAATAGTCCACTCCCTACCATTTGATTGGTGCGGCGCCCAAAATTATGAAAATAACAAGTAATTTCAATAAAACACAATATTTAAATGTAAAATCTACATATTGAAAAATTACAAATTAAATTCAATTAATTTGCGTACCCTAATCTTGACATATGAGAATTTTTATTGTTATTATTGGTAATGCCCCTTTGCAGCCAATAATGTCAAAACGCCATGCAATATAAATTATTAAAGTTAACATAGATAATTAGCATTTAGGTCTGGGTTGGAATAAAATAACTTACGTATTTAATGCCGCTTGAATATATAACTTTACGGGCACATCGAAATTTACAGGATCCAGGACATAATAACGGGACCCCCAGAGGTGCAGAACAAGAAGAATTCAATGTTTCCTATAATTTTTATTAATTTTCATAAATAAATAAATTATAAAATAGATAAATAATTTTTCAAATATTAATCGTTCTAACCCTCAATATACGGCAAAAGGACGAAGGAGTGCTCGTCAACTTTATTCAAAATTTCTTGTATGTAACCTATCGCGGCTGAATAATCGCTCTCAATACTAGCCTCAAAGCAAAAGTACGGATCTAAAAAGCGAAATCGGATAATCGCAATAGTCTAAATAACATAAACTAACAATGTGTAATGTAAATTAATTACAAAATTCAACAATCTTACCAATTGCAAACATAATTGAACCAACAATCTAACCATGATCTAAATTAATCCAAATTAATCTAATAAACTAAATTAATTACATAAATTAAATACGTAAACTAATTACATAATCTAACAACCTAACCAATTACAAACATAATTAAACCAATAATCTAACCATGATCTAAATTAATCTAAATTAATTGTATAAATTAAATCATCTAAACTAATTACACTAATTAAACCATTTGAACCATAAAATAATTGCATAAATTAATTACTTAATCTAATTAACCATCTAAACTAATTAGACTAACAACATCTAATTAAACTAATTACATAAAAAAAATTAGATTACTAATATTTGGAGAGAGAGAGGCAGTGACAGAGAGAGGCCGTGAGGGAGAGAGGCAGGGAGAGAGAGAGAGGTTGGGGGAGAGAGGGAGGAGAGGATCGGCGGAGAAGGGGGAAGCAGCTGAAGTTAAGGGTTTAGGGAGAGGAAGAGAGGCTGCGGGAGAAAGAGGCAGAGAGAGGATTTAGAACTACATGGAGACCTTCGGGAGTTTTGGGGCAAAAAATTTCGAAACATTCGGCAACGTTTTTTAGAGAAAAACAGAAGCTAAATGTATGCGCATTAAAAAAATAAACATACATTCAGCACTGATTACTATGCAAAATAGTTGCTGAAGGTCTCACTGGCAGGAGATTTCCCTCAAAAAAAAAAAGAGATTCGGCAACAGTTGTTTGTAAATAACCGTTTGTGAAAGGTAACTTTCAGCACCAGTTTTCTAAAAAAACAAAAGGTGCTGAAAATTTTTCTTTTTTATTATCTGGACAGCCATTCTGCACCGATTTTTACTTAAAAATCGTTTCTGAAGGCTTCACATTCAGCATCGATTTTATAAATAAACCAGTGTTGAAAGTCTTTCTTTTATTTTTATTTTTCTGGGCACCCATTTAGCAACGATTATTTCTTTACAATCATTGCTAATATTTTCACATAAATTTCTGAATTGCCACCGAACACTTTTATTAACGGTTTTCTTGAATAATCATTGCCAAAAGGGCGTTTGCGAAAATTGCTTTTGTAATTGTGTAATTAGTGAGGCTTCAATGCTATATATATAATATATATACAACATAGTATCATTAAGTTAGTGCTTAGTCTCATCATGTTTAGTAAACTTGAAATACTAAATTAAGAAGACATAGGCACTTAAAAAGTCTTCTCTTTGAGTCTTTTTATTTGACTTTAATTAAAAGACTTTTTTTGTAGAATCCAATTTTTTTAAATATCACTATCCTCTATCCTACCTGCTCAATTACATTAATAATTAATTAAATGGAGAGACATGGCTTTAATTAAAAAGATTAATGAGTAACATAACTACCTAAATCATGGAGACATCTGAATTTTTGTACTTTCTTTAGACCAAATATAATGCAAATTAATAAATGGCATGATATCAATTAATTAATATTTAATAGCGACTGCAGTGGAAAGAGTCAAAAGACGATTATATTATAAATGATGTCAATCCAGAATTGTTAACAACAATTAAGTATATAATTGCGATTTAAAATAATTTATCTAGGTTATTATATATTTAACAGCCAATTGTTGGCGTATATATATCTTGAATTTAATGTTAAAAATGCTTTATTGCTCTTTCTATCATAAAATTAAAAAAGTTCTAAGGACCAAAATTAAAATTATTCCTTCAAACTATTTAGTGTGGAAATTTAATTGATGCGCTGGCAAATTTTGCACGGTAGAAAAAAATCACATTTTTTGTGGGGGATACTTTCGGTAAAAAAAAAAAACAACAAACAAAAAAGCAATTCGGTGCTATGTATATAACCTTATATATGTAAGCAATCAATTAGCTACAAACAAGCATACATTTCACATGATGTTTTTTCCAAGTTTGGCCTGACAATAATTCCAGTTCTTTACTACGCTAATTATTATGAGATTTATAACAACGTGAAACTTGTGGTAAACATATCATCAGAAAAATAGTTTCATGTCACCATCATACATAGCACCTTATAATCAATAACATGCATGCATGTTTTAATTTGGTAGCTATAAGGAAAGATTCTTTGTGCTTCATAAATCATCACGTGTTGTTAATTAATTGCTAGCTCTATGTGTCTATGAAAGAAAGATAGTGACATCCTAATAACCAAGACATATATGCTGTCAACTGCCAATTTGACTGGTACACCTTATATATATATATATATATATATATAATGATATATATATCATTATATTTCCTGATGAAAACCCAAAACAAGGATGTCTTGTTTGAATCAGAAACAGCTGCTACAGTACAATTGCATGTGATATCAGTTCAGAGTTCAAACAAGTGAAATGGGATCTAGATCCTTAATTAATTTGTACATCTACTCTACTGGGGTCTTTTTAATTTGGTTGTTTATATATGTGGCATATGCTTGCATGTTGAATTAATTCCTGTTACTGATTTGGAACCATATGAGAAATTCTAATGTTGTCGAGTACCGGGGATATGAAATATCTATTATTGTAATTGTACCAACTATATATATATATATATATATATTGTTCAACTAAATTTGAATATTATATTAGCTCTTAATAGACGACAAGTTATATAATTATCATACTTCTATTTCATATTCATTGCAGTGACAAATAATATTATAGATAGGGATAAGAATATGTGGTGCATGTATGACCCACTAATTAGTACTTAGTGGATGTGTGTGTGACTCAAAAGCACATGTAGTTTGTTTTGTTTGTTACATAATCATATATATAATATTGAGAAATGATAATTACACCCCATAACTACACCTCATATTTGCATCTAAAATAGATTTTTATTTATTTCAGAAAATATTTATATCTAATGATAAAAGTATTTATACTTTATATCATTAGAATTAATAGCTATGCAACTTGTATTTATACTTATGCAACAAAATTTTAAACTTCAATTTTTTTATAATCATTTAAGAAAGAAAAAATAAATACTTTCTATATTAAGTATAAATATTTATAAATTCAAATATAAATAAATAATTTATTTAGTATAAATATTTTTGGTGTACAGATAAAGAATATAAAATGTGAAATTGAGAATAATTTTTCTATATTATTTAAATATGCACATATATATTGCTGTGTTGTTGTACTTAGAAACGTGTATCACATGGCCACAAATCTTGATTTCATGTTTAATTATATTATAATTATAATAACCTTATTAGCTAGATCAAAAAAACTATCTTCCAACTTGTGATTTTTTTATTTATATAATTAGGGTTTTGGAAATAATAAAGTAGAATGGCGCATGTACTCAAGTTTTGCTGAGCAGACAAAGCTGAAAAGGAAAAAAAATAAAGAATGAAGAGGCCAAGGAGAAGAGAGAAACATTACAATTCTTTATTGGATTAAAATATAATATTTGTATGAAAGACAAGGAGAAAGAAGCAAATAAAAAGACTAAAGACCCATAATAGTGGATTAAAAAAAGAGATTAATGATAGCTATTACCTCTTAAAAAAATACAAAAAAATTAACTTTATAGGGGTTTGTGAATTTTCAACATAAAAATTGGTGCCTCATCTACCAAGTGGTCTTTATCTGATTTTTTTTTTTTTCTCTCCATGCTTCCCATGTTTCAATTTCTCAAATTTTCAAAATTTAAATTAACCCTTGTTTGAAAATTATTTCTTCTAGACCTCTAGATATTTTTATGTATGTTGTTGTGTCTTAAGTATGTTTGGTTTGATTGTCCATATATGTTGAATTGTCCCTTTCTTTAAAAGCTGGTTTAATATATTTTGTCATGGAGTGAAATTTTGAAAATAAAAGCAATTACAATCCTAATGTTTCTAGTAGTTGTCATTGAGAAAAAATGGACAATGTAATTTTTTTTTCAACTACTTTAATTATGGCTGTGTGGTCATTTCACATCAGATGCCTATAAAAGCAATAATATGTGGTACATGACAATTTATCATTGATTCTATGATGGATATCGATTTTATTATTTATATGAGTTATTATTTATGTTTAATGATTTTATTATATAACTTATTTTATATAGTATTTTTTATTCAACTTTAAGTGAGTTATTATTGAGATTAGTAGTATTTAAATTGAATAATAAAAATAACGTATAAAATAAATTATATAATAAAATCATTAATATAAATAATAATTCATTTAACTTAAATAATAAAGTTAGTATTGATAGTGATATCTCCCTAACATTTTCCAAAAAAAAATGTTCCAAATATTGCAATTTTAAGCTTTCAACATAGATTAAATATGACAGCTACAGATGTATTAATTTCAATGTTACGCTATATATTGTAAAACCATCAATAATTTTAGTTGAGAGGAGCCCCACACTTATGATGCAGCCTGGACTAGATTTTATGTCAAGAAAAATTAATTAAATTCGAAAAGCGAAATTGTAAAATTTTGAAAAAAAAAACCATATAACAGATTTTAAAATGTCCAGTTTACTTGTCAAAACAGAATGTTATTTTTGTTAGTATGTCCTTGATATCTATTGTTAGTTAATATTTTTTTAGTGTAAGATTAGATCAAAATTTATAAATTCATCTTTTCAAATGCGACTCAGAGTTTCAAATATGTAATCTCCCACGTATATATATATAGGAGGCAATATGATATTTGTTAAGCTATTAGACATGATTCTCTATTGTTATTTAATATTGAATTTTGTTAAATTGTATAAAATGCCCCACTTTAAATCCGGCCTTTCATTTAAAAGAACATCCGGATTTTCACTTTGAAGTCTCTACAAATTTTCTTTTCAAAATATAATTTCCTAATTTTTATTCCGGCATAATATTTTCTAAGATACTATACCGCTATTACTTGGACTACAAACAGGTCAAGCTGACTCCAACTCCAGCTAGTGAATTACTGACGTGTTTGATATGTCGTGATGTACAAATAAATACATGTATGGACATGTATTCTATATGTAATGTATCCACATGTTCGCATAAAGTGTCATTCAAAATATGTATTGGAGATTTTGCACTACTCTAACATATCTCATATAATACGAATAACGACATGTCACACATGACAAGAGCTTGCATGGAGGAGCATGGCAGGCACTAACTTGTACGGGGAGATTTCAATTTTTGAATTGGGGCAAGAGCCAGGAGGGCACTGGGTGTGGGGTTTTAGGGCTGACGTGTCGCATCACCTATTGGCCTGGGATGTCACAAATTGTGATTTTTTGATCCACAGATTATGTTTTTTTAGCTGAACTTCGGTCATTGATGGAGAACCGACGGTTTATATTTAAAGACGTTTTTATTCAAAATAAATACATTCTTGAATTTTTCTGATTCTTTCTGATTTTTAGACGTTATTTTGAATTTTATATTTTTTTCAATAAAAAAAGTGTTGATATGCACTGGCACGTCGTGTTCAAACACGTCTTATTAACACGTGACATATCCTTATACATACGTGTTGAATGATTTATACTATTCATATACATCACTGACAACACATGATATGTTATGCTAGCACGTGTTCTAACACATTCATGTCAGTACGTGACACATTGAGAGAGGAAGAAAAAAAAAAGACTAGTGGTTGGCCTGATGCATTTGATCTCATGCTGTGATGATGAAGGTGAAAACGACAAGAGTACACACTCACAAAACCAAATAATTAATAAGGGAATCAAAATTATCAAATTGATTTAGAGAGGTTTGAGGTTGACATTAAAGAACTGTCATGAAAAGATTTCTCATTTTAATTGCACAACCACGATCTAGAAAAACATGATTATCCAATTTAGTAATATCATTGGTTGGAAGATGATTCCAAACCAATTTTTATAGAAACTTAACTCTATAAATCAAATGGCTAGATATCACGAAAATATCCAAAATCTAAATTTCATATATCTTTTTTCTAACATTAAAGTTTTCTATAGCAGAATTGTAGATTTAGCATAAATAAAGATAGATTTCATCTCTAAGAAATACAAATGTAAGTCACACAAAAAATATTTAAAAAGTAATAAATACCAACACTAATGAGAGCCTTATTTTTTGGAAAAAAAAAAAGACTATAACATACCACCATTATTGCAATGTTAATCATGCATTGTTTTTGACAATTTTTAGTTTGTTTTCGTATAGAAAGCCAATATATTAGAATAACATATCTGATATAAATGAGGATGAATCTGATCTTTTCAAAAAAAAAAAAATGTAGACTTAATTCTCACAAAAAGCATATGGTAAAAAAAAAATAAAGCACTGGTATATGGCTGCTTTGCTACTCAGTACTCAGTAGTCACACATAAAACGTGAATCTCGTCACCATGCGTAATAACTAATAACCGTTCTAAATATAAATCATTTATTTTGCAAATTGGGATATTTTTTTAGGAAAATATTTGGGAGATATCAAAATCGATGCTGATTTTATTATTTATATTATATGAATTATTATTCATATTAATTATTTTATTATATAATTTATTTTTTATAGTATTTTTATTATTCAACTCAAACATCACTAATATGAATAATAATTCACTTAAGTTGAATGATAAAAATATTATATAAATAAATTACATAATAAAATCATTAATATGAATAATAACTCATTTAATATGAGTAATAAAATCAGTATTGATTATGGTATCGATTATAGTATCTGTATATCAGCTCTTTTTTTATATTGCTATGATCAGAGACAAAAAAGAAAAGAAAAAAAAAAGACCAGTGGATGAGCTGATGCTCTTATCTCATGCTATGCTGACGAAGGTGAAAACGACAGAGTACACAGAAAGCAAAAAAAGTGCAACAAAATTATGATCAAATTGCCATTTTCTTCTGTATTAAAATACGGTTTAACAAACAAACAAGGAATAATTTGATGCGTGTCTATCTATCTAAACACGTTCTAGCTTAATATTAAACTAATTAATGAAGGTTTGGACACTGAAAAGATAATTATAAATTATAATCACACTTTACACGTTTTTTTTTTCTGAATTTTGACATGATATCGTACATATATTCATATCTCACATTGCTAATACTACGATTTTGATCGGACGAATATAAATACATCGAGATCTGTGCTATTACTATGCAGAACTTGTAAAGTATCATATATAAATTGGTTGTGAAATTAGTTCTTCTGATGCTCCCAAGCAGAATTTTTGTTTTTTTAGATGTAAATTTTTAGAATTCCTTGATTAATAAAAGTCTTGTTCAAATTGCTAGAGTGGTAATTGAGCCTTACAAAAAAATAATAAATGTGACTTATCTTCATCAGCCAAGCTAACTAGTTCAGAAAGTATTATCTTATCTAATTTAAAATAACGGAATCACCTAATGGCCTACCTAACATTCATGACTAGTTGCTGATACTTTTCTTAGAAAAAAAAAATAGAGACGATTTTCTTTCCCGCCATTTAACTTCTACAAAATTAGTAAAACAAAGGGAGAATTCACGTTTTAGTCTTTGAATTTTCTTTAAAAAAATAAGTTAAGTCCCTAAACTTTCATTTACATCAAATTGATTCTTGAACTTTTTTAAAAAAAAATCAAATCATTTCTTAAACTTTTTTTAAAAAATTAAATCAGTCTTTAAACTTTAAATTACATCAAATAAATCCTTAAACTTTTGAAAGAATGTAAGTTTTGATCCTTAAATTTTTATAAAAAAATATTAAATTGATTCCTGAACTTTCATTTGTATCTATAGGTATCAGTTTTGGTACTATCTAACGGGTCAACTTTAACCAACCCAACCTGATCAGATATGACTTCTTTAAACTAAATTAGATACAAATATAAAACGTATTGGACAAATCAGGTTGAATCCGACCCGATCTGATCTGAAATGAACTCGATCCATTTAAAAAAATAATAAAATAATGTCAGCCCAACCCGACTTGACCTATTTATACCTTTATTTACACCATTTTTTTATTATTATTATAAAAATAATTAGCTGAAGATTGGATCGTGTTAAATAAGGTCGACCCGTCGGGTCGAACCAAAAACTGACATCTCTAGATACGAATGAAAGTTCAAGAAACAATTTAATTTTTTTTGAAAAAATTCGGAAATAAAACTTACATTCTTTCAAAAAAATAAAAGATTTATTTATTGTAATTTAAAATTTAAGGACCAATTTAATTTTTCTCAAAAAGTTCAAGAATCAACTTGATTTTTTTTTTAAAGTTCAAGGACCAACTTGTTATAAGTGAAAGTTTAGGAACCAATTTGATTTTTTTTAAGAAAATTCAAGAATCAAAAGATGAATTTTCCCTAAAACAAACCTCTATATCATCAAATTGAACTTCTTCAAAAATAATTCTTGCAACTGATAATAGGGTAATCATTTTTATGTTTATAGTTGCAAGTTATAAAAACATAGGTTTTGAGCTTACGTGAGTTATCAAACTCTGTATTAAATACTTCAGCTTATATCAAATGTAGACCAAAGGAAATTTGTTGGTCTTCACTATCTACCCATTGAAAATTTGAAATCCAAATCTAGACGCATTCCTCTCTCAACATTTGTTGGTGCAAAAAGAGATGCAATGCAGCCCAAGTATTTAGGCCCATCAAAAGGCATATCACAATAGATAAAAAAAATAATTAGAAATTGAATGTCCCAAACATAAAACCAATTCAAGGTCATTTTGAACAAAAGCTAGAATGAAACTATGACACAATATGACATGACTTAAATATGAACTGAATCTAACTGATCTGAAACCCAAAATAAAACCAATTCAAGGCCATTTTAACAAAATGGCCCAATTTTTCGACGTGATATGGAACCAGAGCTAGGAAACACAGACATGGCCCAACCCAAGGTATTGCAGATCCAACTATCCAGTTATTTAAAACTACATAGCAGGTTTCACTGAAAAATGGTCAATGAATTACAAGTATACCAGAGCAAGAAATAAATTCAGCCAGACTGAAACCAACTAGACATCGAATAAATGAGGACAACAACATGAACATTCTAAAAACAGCCGAAACTGTACCAGGCCTACCTCTTGCACAATCAAGCTAATCCAGAGTTAGTCAGACATAATTGTCATTTCAAAAACAATCACAGAAAACGATAATGAAACATGGTAGATCAGAGTAAATAAACATATCATGTAACGAGCTGCTCTGACACAAAAGTTGCGGGTTTACAAGTGAGTCATCCAAAAGTTTAAAGCAAACTACTTCAAAAAGATGATTCATGACTATGAGCAATAACCAGTAAAGTTCTTTGGCAGACGAAGGTCCGATTTACATATAACTGATTACAAAACTGTTAGGAAGGGTTTGACATACAAGGTTGTTTGTCAATTGATTTAGCCTCCGAGTTGTTTAATGGCTTCTTCAATGCGCGGCACTGCATTTCGAAATGCCTCCCATTGTTCCACCGTCAGGCTTATCCCTGTTAGTTTCAAAAGACAAGAGGCAGAGTGCAATTAGTAGAAAGTATCGAATATATGATGGAATTGATAAATCCTATATTACTGCAAATGCTCGAATATATGATGGAATTGATAAATCCTATATTACTGCAAATGCAGTCATGGTTCGAAATCAACATATTGATTTAATGCAACTAGGTACTGTACCAATTTCCAATTTCTTTTCACTTATCCATTTAAAGAATCTGATCCCAAAGATTCTTGGTACGTACCAAATCTTGCCAATTTCAAATCCAGCTTGTAAGGGGCAAACACAAACCATCATTTGCATTCTACATGACCTTTTGGTGAAGATGAAAAGGAAACCAAAATAATATAATATTCATCATCATTTAATTTTGTACTTGTGCAAGTTATAATTGGACCAGACTGGACACCAAAATCTTTAGCATATGTTCCCTTATCATTTTTCATCATTAAACTGATTATCCCATCATCTTTAATTTAAGGTCTAAATAATTCAAACAACAAGCATGTCTGATGATAGAAAGGTACACTTATCTACAGAAGCCCATAACGCATATTAAGCACTAATACACACATTTGTCGGCATTCAAGCAATAAAGAAACAACGAATTTTAATTACAGAGAGCAGACTTCCGTCATGTTCTTGCCCTAATAGTTGCGATATCCCAACTAGTCAAAGAAAACCTAGCTTGAACTTCTTTTTTCCACTCTATGTTTCTGTTGGTTGGTTTTTATCGTAAATAGTGTCTTTTTCGTCTTTGTCTTCGTTTTGTTTTCGTAGGTCGGTCTAAAGTCCCAGTCCACAACTGCATTACCTCAGGACTAAATGCATGCTCAACCCCTTATAAAATCAATTATAACATGAAAGATATACCTTTAGAGGAAGGAAGCTGCTTGCCATCCTTTTCATAGAACTCGCGAATAGAAACGAGCGTCTTCCCTCTAAATTCCTGTAATGTAACCCTCCTTTTACTTGACAGCTGCATTCCATCAGCGATTAACCGAATCAAATCGAGAAAATCATCACCTTCTAAACTCTTTCTTCTTCTTTTCCAAAACTAAAAATAGAAATCTAACAATAGACAGTGAAAGAGCAACAATACATACAGCACAGATTATCGGATCACCGCTGTCGTCGCACTCATACTCTCTCTTCCCTAAAACCCTCTTGTCATCCTCTTCCTCTTCTACCTCCTCTCCCTCTTCCTCCACCTCTTGCGATTGATCCGGTTTCTCCTCCGCCTCCGCCTCCTTCTCTCCGGCGTCCTCCTCCTGAGATGCAAGAAACGACTCAACCACCTTCCGCACCAACTTCTTGCGGTGTCGTACGGAGAGATCGATCCCTAGCCTCTCGGATGCCTCGGCGCGCACCTTCGACTCCGTCATGGAACCCATGTCAGCTCCGTTGAGAATATCCAGCACCGCCTCCTCTATTCTCTTCTCCGTCTCGGCGTCATCGCTTTCCATTTTCCTCTCCAGTAGTCTTTCCTGATCCAACCTCCCCTCTTCTCTCGCTCTTCCTTTCTCCAATTTCAATTCAATTTCCGAATTAGGTATTGTGTTCTGTTTTCCTCTTTAGATTCTAGAATAAGCCCAAAAGAGCAACCTCGGCGGTGCGCAAGTGAAGAGTGAACCCAGTTTAGCTGCTGCTTCGAGTTCCCAGGTACTAACTAATAATTACTGGAATAAGAGTTCTAATAATAGGCCAGGCCATGAATCAGTGACTGTATTTACTGGGAATAGAGCCTGGCCCATTGTGTATATAAGTGTATCAGTATTGATATCGTTATCGATACGAACTTTATTATACATATTAAATAAATAATTATATATATTAATGATTTTATTTTATATAGTATTTTTATTATTCAATTTAAATATCACTAATATATATAATAATTTATTTAAATTAAATAATGATAGTAGTATATAAAATTATTAATATATATAATAATCGATTTAATGTATATAATAAAATTAGTATCGACATATCAGCACCTTTTCAATCTTATATAATCAATTGATATATCAAATAGTTCTACCCAACGTTTCAAAAGATTCAGAATTTCAACATTCAGTCAAAGTTTCCATTTCTGCCCCTGCTTCTAATAATAGTTTCCCGAACAGCTGATGGAAGAATTGCCTTACATATTGAACTTGATTATTATAATCTCGTTATTTCTTTTTTAAAATAGGAGGAACATTGACTGCTTTGAAAAAGAAGAATTTGAATATTCAGATTTCACATTAATGTTTTCTTTTTTCCTCTCGTGATTGCTTACCATGCAAGGAAAAAAGGATGCTTGAATCGATCGATCGCTTTTAGTTCCCTTTCGCACGGTGGGGACCACACGGTCGCGTCGCGCGTTTCGGTTCCCCGCCCCGCGCCGTGACTAAACATCTCTCATTTCTTTTTCCTAATAAGAACAATAAATGTCATTAATATAAAAATAGAGACTTCCTTAATTAATAAAGGATTAATTAAAGGTATTATCTGATCTCTCTCCATCCTGCGTTATTGGTAGTTACCTCAGCTCCTGGAGGGGAAAATAAATAAACAAATAAATAGTACATTAAAAGCGGCGGGACCTGATCTCTGCTCTCTCTCTTTCGCTCTTTCACCTTTTAAAGTTCTTCTAATATCTCCACGGATTTCATAGTTTCCCTAGGGTTTGGGCGTGAGAATTGTTGCGAATCGTGCGAAATCGAGATGCATCGGACCAAGACGAAGATTTCCGGGATGATTCACCAGGGTTTCAAGGCCGAAAAATGGTAAATTTCTCAATCGAGGTTTAGATTACTTTGAGGTTTGTAATTTGAGACATGAGGATGATTGAATTGGGGGTTTTTCTTGTGGTGTTGACAGTAAAGTGTCGCTGAGGATGGCGATGTCACGAATGAAATTGATGAGAAACAAAAGGGTTGTTCAGATTAGGCAGATGAGGCGTGACGTGGCGCAGCTTCTCCAGTCTGGCCAGGATCAAACCGCTCGCATCCGGGTAATCTACTAAGTTTTGTTTGTTATAAACCTAATTTTGAATTGAATTGAATTGTCAGAGTTTGATTTTGGGTTGGTTTAGTTTAATTTATGCATCACCTTTTCAAGTTTCAACCATCTGTTGAGGTATTCAACTACCAGCACTGAGCATAGGTCTTATGATGATCATATAATATACACTAGCTTATAAATCCTTGGTAGTTTGTTGGATAAGATTTCGTTTATTGTAGTAATCAGACTAGGGACAATTTTATGCGATGAGTACAATTTGATTAACTAATGTTCCAACCCTATTATATATTGCTAGGTGGAGCATGTAATAAGGGAAGAGAAAACAATGGCCGCCTATGAACTGCTTGAGCTCTATTGCGAATTAATTATAGCTCGTCTTCCTATTATCGACTCTCAAAAGTATGGTTCTATTTTCCCCCCCAAAGATTACTGTTGTTTCCATTTTTTTTTCTAAAATCTAAATCTTAACATACCACATTCCTCTGGCCATACCAAATAGGTTTTCCTATACTGGATATGTCCAGTAATTGCACAAGTATTATTGATTTATTGTCAAATATATTTGACGGTGATTGGTAGAATGTTAATTTTTGGGACTTATACAGAACTTGCCCTATTGATCTGCAAGAAGCAATATCAAGTGTGATATTTGCATCGCCAAGATGTGCTGATGTGCAGGAGTTAATGGATGTGCGCAAACAATTTGTAATCAAGTATGGTAAAGAATTCACCACTGCTGCTCTTGAATTAAGGCCAGACTGCCGTGTTAGTCATATGGTAATATTTATTTTCATATACATTTATTTCCCTCTTTCCAATGAATGATCTCATTGTTTTTTTACTTTTATCAATTTCATGAACAATACTCTTTTGGTATGCAGATAATTGAGAAGCTGTCAGCAAAAGCACCTGATACAGAGACAAAAATAAAAACCCTGAAATCTATTGCTGAAGAGCATGGCATTGAATGGGACTCTAAAGCACTTTTGGACGAACTCCAGAAAACTAAAAATGACCTTTTGGTGAGTATTTATGATATTACCTCATGTTTGGCATATCCTATGGTATCCATCGATTGAAGTAAGTAAATTCTTATTTTGTTTTTGGTTATTGAATAGACGGGGTCGACACAGCTTTCCAGTGCAAGCCAAGTGACAATGGACAATTCAGCTACTGGCAGTGTGAACACCTCAACTCAGCCAAAACCAACACCGTTTCTTAGTGCAAGCCAAGTGGCAATGGGTTATTTGTCTACCAACTCGAGTGACGGTACTGATCAGACTTCTTCTGAACCAAAACCAACACAATTTCTCAGTGCAAGCGAGGTGACAATGGGCCACTCGAATTTTAGTTCTAGTACTAGTACCAGTACTGGTCAGACCTCATTTGCGCAACCAAAAAATGGAGATACTACTGAAGGTGATGCTGCAAACCCTTCTGATGATGAAGTACCTCTACGTGGCTTCATTTCTAGTACCGGTTCTATTATCTATCCACCACCTCCTCCCCCCTTTATGAGATATGATGAATCGGCAGCTTCTAACACCCAACCTGAATTAACACCTCCTGGTAAGCATATAATTTTGAAAGTCATGAATTGTTTGCCTAAGAAATATGAGTGAGATATCCAGTTCTTGCTTAATTTGGCTGCAACAGGAAAGTGTGAATTTTGCAGGCTTCCTTTAAAATAATATTAATCGCTTTCGTTTTTTAGGAAAAATGTTATTACTTTCTTATTTTCTGCCTTTTTATTCCCAAGTTAATTATTGAACTGAACAGAATTTGCTGAATTTTAGTCCAGAAAAGTTCCGTACCATTTCATATTGGCTGGTAGTGACATGTAATGAATAATGACTAATGAGTCAAAGTCCGACCCTTAACATGGTAACAACTAGCAAGTCAAGACGTGACAAAGTTCAAAGAGAGTATTCAGGACCTTTTTTTTATTCTTATATATAGAAATTTTGAATAAAGAATCGATGAACATTAACAGCCCTGAATTTAGTTATTCAAAATTTATCTGTTTTTGCTAAAGGGGCACTTTTTCAGACATGTAAACATTCCAGTTCAAGACTTTGACTTGCTGTATAACAAAAATTTTGGAACTACAAAATTAAGTTGCTTCTGATTTTGATGAACAGATGACACATTGAGACCAGAGAAAACCAAGCATAAGTACAAGGACGCTAAGGAAGCTGCTAGGTCAGCAGCAGAGTCAGCAGAAAGGGCTCGACTGGCAGCCAAAGCAGCTGCTGAGCTGGCAAGACATGAGAACAAAGCCCGTGGAAAGGCACAAGTTGAAGAAGACATGTATGCTATACCTGATGTTGGAATAGTAGAAGATGCTCAGAAACAGTCTAAGATAAAGAATCTGAAAATGCATAATGACCCAGCATTGCAAGATTTCAATAGCGATGAGGAAGAAGAGGACGACGAGGAAATAACTACCCATTACACTGGTCCTGAGAGAGAAAATGAGTATGTGATGTGGGACAAGCATGAACCTTCTTCTGTTGCCGTCTTTGATCAGGGTGATTCTGACATTGAAGACCATTCGACAAACTTGTTAGATACCTTCTCACAACCAAAGAAGGAAGAGTACACCTCATCTGATTTTTATTGGAGAGAAAAAGCTGATAGTAAAGAACAGGAAAGAACTGAAAGTGTGTTTTTCGAGGATAGCACAAAGGACTCCTCGACGCCACAGTTTGTGAGTAGTTCTGCACCTGCTTTTGATTCAGATGGCCTCAGCTCTGATAATGAAGATGAGCGTGATATTAGAGCAAATAAAGATCAGCCTAAATACATTCATAGCGAGGAGAGAGAAGAAAAGGAAGAATCACCGTTTGCTTCTGGCATGAAAAACAGAGTTTCATCGGATGATGATAATGATGAAGCTGCACTGGGTCTTAATTTTGGAAAATTAACTGGTGGGTTGAAAAACAAAGGTTACCGCAGGCCACCTTATGTGAAGAAACTGATTGCTGCTGCTGCACCATCTGTGGAAAACCTAGATGATCATGATGCTTATGTTTCTTCAAGGACCAAAAAACCACCGTATTCAGATGTACATGACGATGCTGAGAGTTCCTCTGTGGTGTCAGCGGAAACAGATAAAAGTCAAAGAGGGAGCAAGAAGTTGGCCTCTAGGTTTGACACAAACTATTTCAGTACAGAAGATGAGGTGGAGGAACCAGAGAACCAGCAGGTACAAGACATTGGAAGACATGTAAATAAAAATATCATCAAGCAATCAAGAAGATCACGAGATGCTATGACCTCAAAGATTAGAAAGGAAGATAATATTCATTTTGGAGAAAATCGACATCCCGAGTCATCAGATGAGGAAGCTGCAAATGAAAGGGTGGTCGCCAAGAAACCAGAACTGGATGAAGACCAAATGAAGACTAGTGCAGCACCATCTGCAAGCGTTCGTTCTAGACGACCGCCTGATTATGAATCCTTAGCTGCCCATTTTCGTTCTCTCCGGACAAATAGACCCTAATACTGGAATAGACTTGTTACATTAATAAATATTATGACAGAATTGACATATAATAGATTGTTTTATGTTGTTTCAAGGACATTTGTTTCCCAGAGTCGGAGCTTGTAGGTATTATAGAAAATTTCAACCTTTTTGAGTTGTCCATATCTGAAAAAGCAAAGATGTCTGTTGCACATAATTGTGAGATTGCTGCCCTGTCATAGAACATAGCGCATTAGCACCTCAGTTCCTGATGGGAAACTTATGCTCTTCGCAAAATTAGTCATGTGATATATTGTTTTATGATGGTGATGTATATCAAGATTTGTCACAAAATTTGTCATGTAATTCAAGATTATGTTGATCAGGCCATAATCTAGTCTTAGGTTATCCTTTAAAATATGAAAATGTCGTAAAGTACGTAAATAGGATTGAACTATGTACTATGTGGTTAAGTTGGGTAATTAATACGTGTTTTAGTTCATGAACTGACCAAAATTTCATTTTTTGGTAACTGTGAAAAATTTTAAACATCCGCTAAAAGTTAAAACCTCAATGGGCGTTGATACATGTTGCTGGCCTATGGAAATAACAATTTTATTCAAAAATATTGATCTAAGATTTTAACGTCTACAACTCAGTGATCTACAAAAATGCCATCATCAGTTCATGTGTCCTGTGGCTTGTTTCTGAAGTACCACGCAGTAAAATTCTTATATATCTTCACCGCCCATGTTATTATTCCAACATTAATAACACCTACCTGGGATCAACAAAATTTCCGGTAGTTGCAACTTTTATCCAGTCTGGATGTAGATACTTGGAATTATTTTCCCTTTTTCTTACTCTACATAGTTGTAAGCGAAATCATATACTGTCGAATATACCAAAATCAGAAATTTTGTTGCTGGGCGACCAAAAAGATTATACAGAAGACGCAACAACACCACTACCGGATAGGAATTCTGTGAGGAAATAGACGGAAAACATCCAAACGCTCTCCAAAATCAAGAGTTAAATATGACACGTGCAATACTTGGGCAACTGTAGTTACAGGCAACCAGCAGCTACACCAGAAGGCTAATCAGGCAACATACTGACATCCTCGGAAAAGCAGTAACAGAAAAAGGGCAAACCATACAGTGCTAAGAAGATTCACAGAATGCAAGGACATGATATGTATAAACTACAAAAGACAAAATCCATGCAAAATATAAACAAACGTCCACAAGCTATTACTAAGAATAACAAAACCCCAAAGGAGAGATAAGTTACACTACCAATAGAACAAAGGTAAAATATTCGATCCTAATAGTGTCGATCACTATCTGAAAATAATATCAAGCCAGATCACAAGTAGCATTTTATGCATTCAACGCGCACAAAAGCTAAAGAGTACCAAAGTTTCTCCAAAGAGATTAGTACTTAAGGAGACATCTAACAAAAGCTACTAGCTTCATGTTCAATTCAGCACACAAAAACCTCCTGCCTTGTATCCTTTAAGATGGCACTGCAGAGTACAATTCAAAACAAATGGGTCAACAAGATAAGAAAACAGCACAGATGCATATAATATCAATTAGTTCACAAAAAGGAATAATAGAAATAGGAATACATATCTGTTTAGAAATCACTTACTATATGTAGAGGTGTCGATTTGCTCTGGCAGTTCTTTAATGTCAACCTCAAACCTCTCTTGGACCTATAAATTCAAAGGATCCTCAGATACAGCTAATAAAATTCAAACACCTTGCAATTGACAATAATAATTAGTACTAAGGCAAACCTGGTTAAGAACATCAGAGTCTGAAGCAGAAGCAACAAAAGTAATTGCAAGACCCTTGGTTCCGAAACGACCAGCCCTTCCTACCTGTACCCCAACAAAACAGCAATCAACATTAGGAACTTCATTTTCAGAAAACAACACAAAAAGGAGGCTTCATGTGAAAATATACACAAAGAGATGTACCCTATGGAGATAGGTGTCAGCAGAGTCCGGCATGTCATAATTAATTACAATGTTGACGCGTTCGATATCAATGCCCCTCCCCACCAAGTCGGTTGCAACCAGAATCCTCTTGTGCCCTTCCTTGAAGCTCTTGTACTTTGTCAATCTGCAAGAAATCAATCAAGTGTTCACTAACATTAGTAAATTCCAACAAGAAAAAAGAAGACTCAAGAGAAGAAAAGATGCAATAAAGAAGAGAACTACCAACCTTTCCTCCTGAGCCATGCCAGAGTGAATGCAGATTGAAGGGAAGTTGCACTCGCAAAGCAGCTTGTTGAGCTCGGCAGCCCGAGTGACGCTCTTTACAAATATCACCACTTGGTTGAAGTCCAGTGCATCCAATAGATCATTCAACTTCCTGTTCTTCTCCTGTTCTGATAGTTTTATGTAGTGCTGCAAGCAAATTTAACAAGTCAAAACAAAACCTAGCCGATATATCACAAAGCAATCAGATTCTGAAAAATTATCAAGAGGTTCACCTGAACAAGACCATGCAAGGTGAGCTTGGCTTCATCATCAACATAGATTTCCATCGGCTGAAAGGGAACAAACGTGAGATAAAAGTGTTGTTAGGTGGACAAGTTGCCTTCAAGGTAAACTGTATCCAGGGAGTAGAATTTGTAGCTTTTGGAGTAGAATACACCAAAAGAACGATACATCTCATCCACTTCGCCGACTGGTTGCAGAATTTATCAGACTCAATTTCTCCAGATGTGTCATGTGAACAAAGTTCCCTCCATGCACCCTATGTTCTTTTAATGAGATACAGAAAAGGTACCCAAAACTAAATGAGAAAAAAGAAAAAAAAATTGGCCCCAGCAATCTTCAGCCGGAAAAGGACAACATAACACACCAATGCTCTTTGACCCTATCCAGATATACATCAAACCCCACATACACGGCCATTTTAGAGCAACTTGCAGGATACTCCGACTAAGGAATTTGCTGGCAAGAGAGACAAGCTCCATCTCATCCCCAGGAGGTGATAAGAAAAGGGAGGACAATGACGACCCCGGGGCATTTTTTATATCTACTTCTTAACTTTATAGGTACAGGTTTAAAGACGTAGAGGCGAAGTGAATCTAGAGATGAATCAGGTTTACTGTGAGGAATGGCAAGGGGTGAGGGGAAATTACATCTTGCATGAAACGTTTGCAAACAGGGCGGATCTCCTTGCTGAGTGTGGCTGAAAACATCATGACTTGCTTATCATGAGGAGTCATCTTAAATATCTCCTGTACATCTCTCCTCATGTCTACACCATTACCATACAAGCAGGCAAACAGCGGTTAAAGAACACTCAAGTATAAAAATTGTCATACAAAATAGTGTAAGTCCATTCAAACAATGAATTCCATGAGCACTCTCCCCTCAAATATGGTAGACTGAAGAGAATTGTTGTGAACATGTTTGAAAGAGAGCTCATGAAATTCAACATTGAATACAGCATGGCACATTATGAGCCTGATTGCTTAATAGTTAAAAGCAATGAAAGGTACCAAGAGACTCAAGCATCTTATCACACTCATCAAGAATGAAATGGCGCACATTCTTCAGGGAGAGATCCTTGTCACGGGAAAGGGCAAGGATTCTTCCTGGAGTGCCAACCACAATATGAGGGCACTCATTCTTCAGTATATCCTTGTGCTTGGATATGTGCACTCCACCGTAGAACACTGCCACCTTTATGTCGGGTAGGTATGTCGTGAATCTCTCAAACTCGTGGCATATCTACAACAAACAAAACACAACTATTAGCCTCTGCACTCTTATCACAACCTTTTGAAAAAACAACCAACACCGCTAAAGAAAACAAGGAACGCGTTGGAAAGAATGGGAAACAAACCTGGTAAGCTAACTCGCGAGTGTGGCAGAGAACAAGGGCAGCGACTTGGCCAGCAACAGGCTCAATTTGTTGAAGTGTTGAGAGGACGAAGACGGCAGTCTTTCCCATACCAGACTTGGCTTGGCAGATGACGTCCATCCCCAGGATAGCTTGAGGTATGCACTCGTGTTGTACTGGTGGTAGAGAGAGGAAGAACCAAAGAAAAGGTGGAGCAGTGCAACACCCTCATGTGAGTTAATATGTTTAACCATCCGGGACCTTATTTTAATAGGAAATTATTTTAACATACTCCATCAGGACTTTTGCAAGTTATGATTACCTGCAAATTGTTAACATAACCATCACATAATTTGCTTTGAAGAATTAATTTAGATCTGAAGAATAAAATATATAGGAGGAGAAGAGAGAGAGAGAGAGAGAGAGAGAGAGAGTCTACCTTCAGAAGGGTGCTCAAAACCAGAATCAACAATGGCACGAAGTAGTTCCGGTTTCAACAAGAAGTCTCTGAACCCTGAACTGTGTATTCCAACGTATCCCCTGGAAAAATCAATTTTTATTTTAGTCAACACATCATGTTACATATATAAATTATTCCTGCAGATGCACGATTGGCTATATTATATTTTATATATGAGAAACAGAGACTATTTCACAGTTAATTTACATAATTGGAAAAAAATTCTTCACATTTCCAAACTGCCAATGTAATTGGAGAAAATTGTAAATGTGGAAATTCCACCAGGTTTTTCAGTAACCCTGGTTTTAGGCTGTTAAATAAAATAACAGCTCAGTTTAAATCTATTAGCTGCCAGTAATCAGTGTTTGGTAAGACCTTAGGCTGCTGATAAAATTAATAGCCCAGAGAATTCAATATGGCTGTGCACTTAAATTTATTGGGAGGATACATAGTTTTGCAATTTTACAGTCCGTTGGCAATCCGTTAATTTCAAACACTGCCACCATAGCAAACTCTTAGGTACAAAACAGACCTACTACAAGATCTGAAATTACCGATAAGTGGCTACTTATTGATATCTGATTTTCTAAACTTCAACGACCTAAAATACTAGCAACAAATACAGGATAAAGAACCAAACAATTTAGAAAATTATGGACCCGATTAAGTTCCTAATATGAGATCTGTAGTGAGCAGTAATTAAAACTCTAGATCGACTTCAATTACGAGAAAAAAACCTAGTAGAGCACCAAATTTTGCATGTACAGACGCGTTTCGTTAACGCTTAAGATCTACAGAGGACCGATTTACAAAAATTAAAATAAAACCCTAATTTGCGCCACCAAGGGTAAGTTCTTACTTCTTGGCGCCGTCTCCGGTGGCTTTGGCCGCGACTTCGTCGGCCGCCTTGACCTCCTCCTCTTCATAGTCGATAAGCTCCTCTTCGTACGCATCGTTGTCTTTTACTTCTCCCATCCTAAAAAATCCAGATCCACAAACAAAATCAACAACCGATCGTCCCGAAATCGTATAATTATACAAGAAAATCCCAAGCTCTCAACGCAGACTCACTTTTCAGAACACAACGAGAGATGTAAACCTAGGGTTTCGATATGTGCTTTCGGTGCAGAGAGAAAATGCTCCGAAAGGGAAGATGAGATAAATGCGGCTGGGATGTCGAGTTGAGAAGAAAAAAGCCCTAGGTCTCTTATTTAAAGGGCTTAAAGCAAAGACGGTTTTGAGGCTGTCATGTATCCACCGTTGATTTTGTCTCCCCTGAAATATGAACCGTTCGATGCTTTCATGATTGGTTAGAAAAGATCGGCGTGTTTGGATTGGAGAGCACCAGATATTTTTTTTCGCGTTTACTGAACTGGGTAGCCTAGTGAGATTGTCTGTGGTTATTTCTCTGTGTATAATTGTGTACCTTGACTCCTAGACCATCTTCCTTTTTTGATTTCTTTTTCTTTATTACGGAGATTAGTTTTCAGTGGCATTTAAAAAAGAAATTTATTATTGTATGCCTAAATGAAGTTGCTAATTATTTAGTTATTGAGAGATAATAAATGTATTTTTTATTTGCATATCTTACAGTGGAGGAGATACATAATTTATAGTGGGGTCAAATAGCCTCATTGGATTTTGCAAATACCTTAGATAATTGCTCAAATTATAATGTATATAGGACATTATTTACTATTTGTTATTTATTTGAACCCACTGAAATTCTTTTTGCAATTTTCCCTATTGACCTCACTAATTTTTTATGCAAATTAGGAGTGAAATAAAGTATCTTTTATCTTTGTAATGGAGGATAATCGACTTTCATTTTTCACAATTTTGTAATTTTAGTTGTTGAGTAAAACATATTTATAATTTTAGCTTAGCAGAAAAAATTAGTCTCATGATTTATTAAGTACCTTAATGCCTCGTTCAAGAAATTAATATTATCAGTCTACAAAATATGAAAAATGACCAAAAAATTTTCTTTTTCAAAAGTTTGCTTATAACATAAAAAGAATAATACTTACTCTAATATCAATTCCCTCTTTTTTTACAATTTTAAAAAATATAGCAATTACTTTTTTATTTTTTATGCAAGTTTACAAGCTGTCTTTTTTTTTATTGCTTTCTCTGCAAAATTGAATATCATTTTTTTTTCATAGATAAAAAATGAATAGATTTTTAAATAAGGGAGGGACAAAAATTACAAATAATGAATGAATGGTTGTGTGGTGACATATATTGAGAAGGAAAATGTTATAAAGATATAATTATTGATATCGTTATCGATACAGACTTATTTATATACATTAAATGAGTTATTATGCACGTTACTGACTTTATTATGTATAATATTTCTATTATTTAATTTAAATACCATTAATATGCATAATAACTCATTTAAGTTGCATAATAACAATATTGTACAAAATGAATTTACATAATAAAGCCATTAATATGTATTATAATTCATTTAAGTTGCATAATAATAATTGTACAAAATGAGTACAAAATGAGTATGCATAATAATATGTATTATAATTCATTAATATGCATAATAACTCATTTGATTTGTATAATTAAGCATGTATCAATAAACGTATCTATGTATCAGCTCCCTATTGAGAAAATTGAGCTGTGCACCTCTTTGACCACCCCCCACCCCCCCCCCCCCCCCCCCACACCCCCGCGCAAAAAAAAAAGATTCCCATATTTGGCAATATATACTTCTTGCCTTTCAAGTAAAAGGCAAGAAGTATATATTATTAGCAATAGGATTTCATATGTTCAATTTAGCAAAAAAGAAATTGAATGTTTTTATATGAAAAGAAATATAATGTCTCTATTTTGTTTGTCACTTAAATATTTGTTGCTCTTTTGTATATTTAAATTGAGATAGACTAATTTGCTTCAATTTATATTTTGATTCATATATTAATGAGTTAATTTCTAAAATTTCATATCTAAAATATCCATCCAAGTAGCTTAATATAATATTTAATCTTATAGAACACTAATTTTTATTAGTTTTTTAATTTTTTTAACTAGGTGTAATGATTTTTGAATGATTTTATTTGACATATAAATATTGATAAGGTCATTTTTGTAAAATTATTAAAAATACTAAAAGAATTAAAAACATAAAGACAAATATTCTATAAGATTTTAATATAAAAATTTTATTGAGCTACTTGATTCGATGAAATTTCAAAATGTTTGACCTATTGACATATGAACCAAAATGCAAATAGAAACATATTAGTAGAACATATAAGCAAAATTCTAATTAATTTTTTTAAAAATAATTAATTATTTTAATTTGATTTTAATTATATTAATTGACACAACTAATATAAAATTCTAGCTCCACCACTGATCTTACCCGCACTTGAGATGTGTTGATATTTTTTTAAAAAATATTTATATTTAAAAGTGTTTATATTTTATATTATAAAGATTAAAAATTCTGATAGTTATATTCTTATTTGTTTTACAAAATATTTAACTTAAAACTTTATTATGATTATTAAGAACAGAAAAAAATGATAAACACTATATATATTAAATATAAATACTTATGACTTTATATATAAACAACTTGTGTGTTAAATATAGACACTTCTTGGATATAGATAGTGAGGTGTAAAAATAATTTTTTTTTTCTCATCCTTATTTATTTATTGAGAAATTATCTAATTAATCCTTTGTCAACTCCGTCGAAAATGCTCCGTCCTCTATTTTCCTCTTTTTGAAACTTATTTTGTCTTATATTGAATTCCCACATGTTTCGATATTAATACCACCGTATGATCTTTATATGATAATATATGTTGCCAAAATTTTATATATTAATTCCAAATTACAATTGTGCGTACTAATCAAATTTTATATATTTAGCTTGTTAAGTAGTTCCGCAAAATTTCCAAGAAATCATCGTGGGCTAAATATTGTGAGATTATTTTTTCAAACTGACTATTGTCGTATTTGTTATTTAGCTTATTTGAATGAAAAATTGACCATATTTCATTTATATTTCACTCAGTAGAGGATTTATTTGTTTATTTTGTTTTAAAATCTTGCAGGGTTCTTTCTTTAAATTTATATAATTATTCTTTTTTGAACGAGAAAAAATATTATATACTCAATGAAATTTGAGAGGCCATAAATCCAAAATTTGATTAAAAATCTTTTATGAATATTTAAAGTTGATAGGCTTAATTATATTTTATCTCACAAAAATAACAAAGAAATCCTTGTGGGCAAAAATATTGTTGAAATATTGGTTATTTAGCTTATTTGTATTCCCCCAAAATATGAATTTATACAACAACTTTATACTAAACATAGTAGTCAAAAATGAATTTCTACATTAACTCCTTTGTACTATACATAGTTGCCAGTTGTAAACATTAAAAAAGCCTGAACATATCTTTTAAAAGTTTCTATTGACTTGTTCTCTACTGACAAATCAACTGCAGCGTAGACTGGTAACAGTAACAGATACACAACTGTTACCAGTTTGGCAGCTTGGAAGCAAAGCTTAACAATTTTTTTTTTCTCTTGGAAACATCCCTATTTTATACGTGTGGAGAACAACCTCACTGTTGTATATCCTCTTTGCACTTCTTTATCTCTTCCAATCAATCAAATGCGTCATTTCTCAGCAACAAACAGCCCCTATATGTATGTGTGTGTATACACACACACACACATCTATCTCAGGAGCGACGTCCGAAACAAACAACACCATGCTCGAGTTAACAGAAGACATGGAAAAGGAAGGAGAAGGTTCGAGTCGAACCGGTATGTTTCCCGGAATGGAGCTGAACCTGGAGCCTGGTTCATTGAAAGAGGTATCACCGGAGAAGATAAAAGAGGAAATCAAGAGATGGGCCAAGGCCGTCGTCGCCTATGCTCGCCAACTAAGTTTCGGTTCGCTCGATAAGGCCTGAGTGACTGAGTCATGTTGGATCATCACTGACAAGCAAAAGGATAGCATAATTAAGGTATTAAGAATTCAAGTTTTGAATCTTTTTCCTTCTTTTTTTTCTCTGTTCTTTATCATCATTTCAAAACAAGACACCAAAAGAAAAATATATATAAATTAACAGTTGTAACAGGAATAATTTTGTCTGATTTCTTGCTGCAGAGAGATCTGACTGCAACAAGCACTCCAAATCAAAACTACAATCATTGTAATACTGGGATTTAAGAGAATTTTTGTAAATTATTTGGAGCATAGAGATTGACAGAGCTGACAGTTCAAATACAACTAATTAGCATTTGCTGATCAACAATCCAAGCCCATGGCTCTTCACCAATGTAAATAAAATAAAATGTAGGAGATGAAGTAAATAAACAACAAAGCTTAACTGTATTATTTTTCTTTTCAAAAAATTGCATGATCTTTCTTTTCTGTACTTTTTTCTTAATTCCACATGTGGAATGATCTGGGAAAGAATACAAAAGAAGAAGAAAAAAAGCTCTTTCAACAGAAATGGTGTTAATTCTTTTATACAATTCACACAGTTACAACATAGAACATAATATTGCATTAGCTAATGCACAAAGCTGAAGCATCACAGGAAAATATTTCCTTCATATGGACCCATATATTTATACAACATGAAACAACAACTAAGCTACCAAAACTGCCAAAACTTTAGTTGGACGTATCAGAAAGTACAGTTAGTTCCTAATTAGTCTCCCTTGTGTTCTAATTTAGTCATACTCCTTAGCAGTTGCTTAGAATAGAGATCTCGTGCCTGAGCTACATTTCTCAGCCGATTCACTCTCACCCATGCCGGTTCCTATAAAGCATCATTAGAGAAAATATATGAAGTGAGATCCATTTAGATTAAGAGAATTGTACGAGTAGACAAGGTGGAGAATACAGATTTCTGAAAAACCACCATCCATTGTCGATATTTGCAAAGGCATCCATGATTTATGGCATTTGCCAAAAAGATTAAACTAGCAATCTAGCATGAGTATTAACTAATTGTTAGGATTTAGCAAATAAAACGACGACCACTTCTCCCACTAATCGAGGGATCTAAAATTGTAACGTTAAGAGAGACTTCATATTCTGGCAAATAATAATAAATTTATGCCCTAAATTGGATCCATGTCTTCCTAATTCTTTTTCCTATTCCTGCTAGTTTCTTTGGAAAAAAAAAGGTTGTCATGTGAATAGAACTAACCTCAGGAACAAAATGAGAGAAGCCAAACTTGACAAACAGAAGAACATGTTCAATTAATAGAATAGCGGCAAGGCCAGGTTCAATCCTCCATTTACCCTCTTGATCATACAAGCATATTAATAGCAGAGAGTTCGTGCAGATCGCCATCACTATCAGAAACTAAAATTAAGAACATGATATCCATATAAGCTGTGGATTTTGGACATTCGCACGTACCATGACTTTTTAGGTTTTATATCTTCATTTTTTAGGACCAAAATATTCTTCAATGATGAATAGTGAAAACCAAACCTGAAATATATTCGACCAAGCACCAATAGTAGCAGAGGCACGAGGTACCGGCCGCCTCAGCATTGCAAGCAACTTAAGTGCATCTGCTCTTATCTCAGTTATGTTGTTCTGCAATTAACCAAAAAAAAAAAGAATTTGAGGCCCCATGTATTCACAAAAGCAACTAAAAACCTTCAGCTTTAACAAGCATAAGTTAACAATTCATTAAGTAATAAATTACCAGTGTGGCAAAGCAAAATACAAGAGGAAACGCGCATGCAAACATCATAATCATGCCGAATTGAAGAGCCAGCTCCAGGTAATCTGTCCCAAATAGTATGTCAGAAAGATGATTCTGTGATAATTTTCAGAAAGGGAGACCAACGCAGTTATGTTGGGGTGTTACCATCAAATAAACCATCTTCAAGGTTAGCTCCTATACTTGCACTGTAAGAAGGTTTCAAGTACTCTTTCTCCACTCTTGTAGAAAGGCGAACATTTTTTGCCATTGGGGATCCCACGTCGTACTTTTTCTTACTGTAAGTTCATTGGCAAAGATACGTTAAAAAAAAACATTTAAATGTAAGATATTTTCTTATTTAAAAAAAATGTAGGATATTTCCACACGTGTTCCTGCAAACATTAAAGAAGATTATATACCCCCTGTAAAGCAGAAGATATCTTATTTGCCTCTGGAAAACAATGCAGTGAGTACCATTAACCCTCCTTTCCAATATTCCTTCAAAAATATCCAAACTACCCCCACAACAAAGAAGTTATAATTTGGTATTTCCAAGAAATTGGAGTAAGGGGTATATCAGAAAATTGAATCTTCTTACATGTTATTGTGACATGTTTTGTTATGCAGGTATGCACATGTTCCTCATCTTTGGTATGTTAAGGCCCTTTTTTTTTGGTTTTTTTTTTTTTTTTTTTTGGAGGGGGGGTGCTTGAAGAAATAGCCACAGTAAGATATAAAAACTGGAAAAATGGATAACTTACTGAAGAGCCATGTATTTCTTGTAGTTGTATGAAACATATGGAATGGAGTTCTCTATCAGATTCTCCAGCACCTAATTATTTTGAAACTACTCAGCATAAATTACAATTATAAGAAGAGAAATTCTTAGGTAGGCCTGGTCCATGAGATGTAAACAAAACAAAAGAATGGCATATAGTCGACATATGGGTAGTAAGTTCGTAAAAGAAAACAAATGGGGGCAGTAATCTGATGGATCTGGCATCACAAAGTAGTTGGTAAAGGTAAACTGACTAAACCTTGGAAAGAAATCTTTGTTTTGAGGTAATCTGATGGATCTGGCATCACTTCTCTTTTTCATCTTTCTATTCTCTCTTGCATCTAACACAAACTACTCAGTAGTTCAACCAACTATTGATCATGTTAATACACATTACTTCTAATAAAGGTAATCAACAATTTCCTCCGTTAGGTGAGAAAATTAGAATTAGAGTCGTTAGAAATGATGAAAGACAATTGTAGACAATGATTGAGGGTTTTTTTCGGGGGGGGGGGGGGGGGGGGGTTGAAGGAGCTGGCTTATTTTATGATAAAGAGAAAACTTTGGAGCACTAATTTAATTAATGTTCAATTGCCACAGCAATTCTAAAATTGATAGCATATGAAAATATAGTCAATATTGATAATCATTGCTAAAGGTGATTTGGGTTTGAAAAACCACCTGAAAATCCTGAAAAAAAAAGGTTATTTTGAGATAGCGAAAGTGTGCCTAAGGTAGATGATTCTAGAGAGAAAAATAGGTTATGCTTTCCAAGGGGTACGGTGATGGTGATCTTGTAGAGATGAGAACAGGCTAAAGCTAATTGTAGATGAATCGGAGGAATAGATTATGTTTTAAAGGGAATAATTGTTTCTTCATTATATAATTCTCACAATTTAGAAGATATTTAAAAGATAAACAGGCTATGTCTACTTTTGAAGAGGTCATCCCTAAATACATGGAAGACATTCCCCTGCAAATTGGAGGTACACAGACTAGCAAGAGGCCTGATATCAGGTCTGCTCAAGAGATGGAGATAAGCATTCCAACACTGCCAATTAGTTCACGATGTTTTGAAGAGTTTTGAAGGGTTAACGATGTCTGAAAGCAGTTCACCTCCTCTTTACATTGTGCATTCCAAGTTTCACAATTCACGTAGGTTTTGGACATAGTCTGAATTAATTTAATGGAAGCTGCTGATGAATACATTTTTCAGGAAAAAAAAAAGGTACAAGTACCTGAGAAACTATAAGCCGCTGAATCAAGAGCTTGCGAAGAGTAGCCAGGTTACGGTAAACTGCTGCGTGATAGAACAGCCCTATGTATGACTGCATGAAGTAAAGGCCAAAGACCTGGTAAAAGAAAAGAACAGAGAACAAAATGAAAGGCTTAATATAAGAGAAAGAATGAAAAAATATAATGACTTGCCAAGTATCCAAGGAACAACTTCATAACATGCATCGACCTACAGGCCATCACAATAAAGCATATTAAGTGCCACATACGCATGTCCTTTCCTAAAATGAACAACCCCCCCCCCCCCCTCCCAGGCGGCCCAATTTGGTTGTTTGTGTTGAGATTTTAAGTACTGTGTACTCTGTACTTCGCAGGGGAATATAGGGTATATAAACCAAGCTATATATTTAATGCCTTTTCTCTTGTACAGGGAAAATAGAATGACATTTCATAGTGATATTATGTAAATTACACATTGTAAGTTCGTAACAAAAAACATGTGTAGAAACCTTATAAACCAAGCTAGCAGCACAGGAATCTTCGCCTTTAATATTCTCGTATTTGATAAGAGAAACGGCCACTTTCCCACCTATTTTTGTGTAGTATTGAATTGCAATTAGATAAGCTGCTGTCAGGAGATACCTATAAAACACAAAAAGAAAGTAAGAGAAGCCAAAAGGATGCAAACTTGGCCAACTAATTTGGAATGTGTTTTGAAGAACATAACTGTTTTCACATGGAAAAGGAATATTTCAAGTTTATAACAGAACTTTCATATTTGTCTAAATTTTGGTTGGGTGTCTAAATATTTGACAACATAATTGTTTTTTCCATCTTCTTCAAGTTAACAAATAATTAAGTATTTAAATATTTGACAATGTAACTACGGAACTTCCATATTTGTTTAAACTTTTGTCTGGGTGTCTAAATATTTTGACAACATAACATTTGATTCCATTTTCTTCAAGTTAACAAATAACTATGACTGAAAAAATGAGGTAAACAATAGAACAAATACAAAAGTAAAAGAAAAAGGAACGACTTAAATGAGAGAACCATTTCTGTCCAATGTGTTCGGATTTTCTAGTCAGTGTTCATGGTCATGTATGATTATGCAAATAAACAAAATATGTAGATCAATTAGAAAGAACTCCCAACAATTAGTACCTCAAAACTTCAATTTGAGTAATATTGTACAAATGAGCATAGGCGAGTTCGAAAGGCAACTGTAGGCAAATGATACCCAAAACAACAATTGCATTATTTCTGACTTTGCGAAATATGCCACACCACTCATCAGCTTGTATGCTCGTCTTCTCTACAGGTCTACTGGAGTAAAATTTCTTTTTTATGGGGTCAACATAGTTAAATTCATTCGCATCACTAGCCATTCCTTTGCAGTCATTTAGAGAATAGTTAATCCCCCATCTGCTCGAACATAACCAATTTATAAGATTAAAATCATTCCCAGGGAAACTTTTCACATACACCTCTAAAACAAGACTCCCATGTGTGCCTACTAAACAGTGGTAATATCATGCGTGAGTGCAAAACAAAAAAAGGACCCCCCCCCCCAACAAAAAAAAAATCTACAGTAAAAGATACCCAAAATAACCCTTGATTGTCAGTTATTACCGCCATATAAAGTGAGGATATAACAGTCTTAAATGTTTATAATAAAATAAGGAGATCAAGGGAAAAAAAACATGAGACATTTCATATCTCTAGGGACAATGAATGTGTGTTGTTTTGGAGTTTAATGGGGACCCACATGGAAATATACTAACGAGTTATATGCTTTTCTTAATAAGATATGAATAAATAATAAGAGTCCATGAATTGCTACCTGGCCAGAAGTGCTGCATTCTTCCTCTTCCAGAACTGGAAAAAGAATACTGCCCAAGAAATGATGAAGACAAAAAAGGAAGGAAGCACCAAGAACTGCATTCGTCTGGGATAAGAGAAAAAAAAATTAACAAATTTCCAGCATTCAGTATTTACACAGTTGCCTATTAGATTTATTTTTTCTTCTCTTTTTGATAAGTATTATACCCGAAATCGAAAACCTGAGTAGCAAGCCCAAATGCAGCAGGGAAGAACAACCAACGTGTGTACATTCCTAAAAATGTAAAGTATGTAGCTATCTGCAGTGATCCAAGCAGAGCATAAAATTAAAACAGAGACATAAATACTCTCCGAGTATGTCAAATTTCAATTAAAGTCTCCAATGTATCCAACCTTTGAACCAAAGTAGGAGTATATTTCGTCGATGGGTTGCCATGTGAAATCCAACCAGTTAAGAGCCCACTTTTTCAGGAGCAGCTTTCTCTTAGCCTCATCTGCAGTGTAGTATGAATTTCAATTCTCAACTGATCTGACCAAGCCAGAAGCTTCTCTTGCTGGTTGGTAAGTTAATATATTTTATAGATACCTATATTATTATATAATTGATTATATATTGCACTTTGTATATATTTTTATCAACTTGGATATAGCACATGGCATGAATCCTGCGGGGTTTCTCTTCATCTTATGTTCCAAATCATTAGAGATCATTCATAAACTCTGATAAAAAGTAAATGGATGTTTCCGTTCTATCCAACACAGGAGATACCCTGACATGTTGACATCTCTAGGCTTAGGTACTTGAAAAATAATAACAAAGAAATGAGCTGTACCGTGCAAAGGGAATACTTGTCTGACCACTCCCTCAATTTCCAGCCTTTTCAACAGAGACTCGTTCTTCTCATACTTGACCTCTTTATCGTTGTATTTTAATGCTATATTAGAATCTGTCTTGTTGACCTGCATACGTGCATGCACAACCACACTCTCATTTCTAAACAAAATTCATGAAAGCAATGTTTTAGCAAGAAAATTTCATGGTTTGACTTACTATGCCGTATAACAAATGGCGAAAGCACGAATAGCGCTCATACCAGCTAAAGAGGGACCCATCTGGCTGCCTCACAAATGCTGAAACCATGTCCCACTCGAACTGCAGCTCCATGCCTGAGTATATAAAAAAAATTAAAAAAATCAAATCATAAGTAAAATATAAAAATGAAAACGAAGGATTCAATTTTTCGAAAGGAAATTACCAATATAGGTCAGCTTCTTCAGTTGTAACTCAGCTGCAGCTTGTCCCAAAATGACCAATGGTGCTGCAACCTGAAAACAGTTGGTTTCATATCAACAAAAAATAATTTTCAAAAAGCACATAAAAATTGATTGATTGAAGAAGAAAACAAAATGCACTATAGAATTTCTTTATTATTAGCTGGTACATATATACATGCATACAAACAGGATGTCACACTAATTGTCTGAGAACTAGGACAATATTATTCTCATTTAGGAAATAAAATAATATTAATTAGTCTCCTAATCCAGCACATGAGGACATGCACTGAAAGGGGAAAAAAAATAGAAGATCAAATTTGTCAGAGCATTGTTCTTCTTCTTGTCTACCTACGTACATCTGACTCTGCCTAAATCTAGACATCAAATAGCAGTATATGAAATTCCTGATCTAAAGAACAAATTTAACGGCGTTGATTCCTCATAAGAACATATTTAAGGGAAACAAAAAGCAATTTATTCAGAGAAATGAAGAGAAAAAAAATAAAGAAGAAAACCTTGAGAAATTCAGCAGGTACGCCCCGAAATCTCTCCACAACTAATCCCGCCTTCTCCAATTCATGAACTAAGAACTCCACGCAATCGTTTTTCTCCATCGCATTATCTCCTCCTTCCTTCCTCCTCTTAGGCACAACAATCACGATCTCATGTCCCGTCTCTTCTCCCATCTCATCCATCTATCTCTCTACCAAAATGTTCGCTCCAAACACTACCAGAGAGACGCCGATCGGATCAAAGGTTCTTCGAATTTGAAGAGAGAAATGGGGGAAAAGAAAAGGCTCTCGCAGTTCTATCCTTTTGTGGAAGCAACAAAGAGGATCGGAGAAAAGGAGGTAACGGTACAAAAATGCAAGTGATTCGAATCCATCAGCTACACAAAATGCCAATGCATATGCATTTGG
This sequence comes from x Bolboschoenoplectus mariqueter, assembly GCA_037678475.1. Lineage (NCBI taxonomy): Eukaryota > Viridiplantae > Streptophyta > Magnoliopsida > Poales > Cyperaceae > x Bolboschoenoplectus > x Bolboschoenoplectus mariqueter. Next base: position 1,574,176 of record CM075269.1, read on the forward strand.
GTTTTCAAAACCGGAAATGCGAATAATAACTATTCTAGAACGAAACAAGCGAGATCGGGGAACAGGCGGTCAGAATAAATGAATCGATAGTTTCGAGAGAGGTATAGTATAGTATAGTATAGTATAGGACAAGGGATAATTGGAGAAACATGGATAAGATCATGAGAGGAGCACCGAGCACAGCTGCCTGCGCAGGAAACGATAGTGGGCCCACCTGTCAGGTTCGGTTTCTTTGGTCAAGGACTGAGAGTCTGTCAGAAGCCGTTTAGATAGATTCCCTGTGGCATCGAATTGAGTAACAGTATGATTCAATCCACTGACGGCTGGGATTTGTTGAGATAATGCCATGTGGGACCCTTGTGTCACTGGTTCACCGTGTGGTCACGTTTTCTGGATTAATTTCAGAAGATCTGGATTGTGGAGGCGTTGGTGGAGGCGTTGGGCCGTTGGCCCTACGTCTACGGGGTTGATATTATTTGAATTGAATTTGGTTGGAAAAATAATGCAATTATTATAAAGAGAAATTATTTTTATATTTATATTTTATATATTTTATTTATATATAAAAAATATTTATATTAAATAAATTTTAACGGAGGATTTAAATATTTTTATTTTTGTATCTCTATCGTATTTTTATTTTTTAATTTTTTTATAAATAAAATTTTAAAACTAAAATGTTAAAATAAAATCGTTAGATATGATCTATATTATATTCTCTTCATGCGTATAAAAAAAATTAATTATTTTATTTTTATTCTCCTCATTTATTTATATCTGAATTTATGAGTATTTATAATTAGTACAGAAAATATTTATCACATTTTTCTCTAAATAATTATGAAAAAATTAAAATTAAAAATTTTATAACACAAATATAAATACAACTTACATAACTATTATTAAATATAAATATTTTTAAAAAAATATATAAATTCGCCAGTGATATAAATAAAAACTAAAATTATCATTCCTCTATTATAAGTCAAAGCCTCCGTTTTGACCGAAGGATCTGTTTCCGATTATCCCACCAAAGTCGTGCCATCAAATCATAAACTATTCTTAGTTTATTAATTTCTGTTGTAATATATAAAACCTTGTAAAGCACGATAGAATCATAGAAATCACCACCAGTGAGGTCAGATCAGATCAGGTACAACTCATGCCTTATTATCTCTAGCTCCTTCCAGCTTATATTTTCTCGTGATTAAACTTTGTTGCTCAGCTCATGACAGGTACTAATATCATTTTATAAATAAATATCACTATTTTATAATGCAGGTACTGTTAGTGTTGAATTAAACAACACGAATGTGACACCAACTGTGCTGGGCTCCAATTTTTGTTGGTTTTAAATTTTAATTCAAGGCCAGTTATCAATTTTAGAAGGCCTAGATATTCTTAGGTGGTTGAACCATCTAGGGCCGTGTGATGTAATAAAAATTATAGTAAGGTCGTTTTTGGAAAATTGCTTCAACCTACGACAGGATTCACAGCGGTATTTTTTTTTTAAATAAATATATTATAGTTTTTTTTGGATCTAATGATATGTGAGATTTATTAAAATATAAATAAAAAATATATTTTCTATTAGTATTAACTAAATATTATCAATACAGACTTTTTTATTCATATTAAATGGATTATTATTTATATTAATTATTTTATTATGTAACTTATTTATATAGTATTTTTATATTCAAGTTAAGTGAGTTATAACTTAGATTAGTGGTAATTGAGTTGAATAATAAAAATAATGTATAAAAATAAGTTACATAATAAAATCGTTAATATGAATAATAATTCATTTTACATGAATGCTAAAGTCGGTATTGATGACGATATCAATAATGGTATCTCTCAAACATTTTTCTTTATTAAAAGACACCAAAATTATAAGGTAATTTCGATGAACTCAAAATTGTTGGAAAAGAAAAAATTAGAATAACTTTTGAGAAAAATTGAAGTATAAAAGAATTGGGAGATATATTTTTTTTCTTCTGCTTCAGGTCATAACTATAAATTTAAAAATAACAGTGTTGAATAAGTAAGTTTAGTGAAATTTAATTTTATAAGAGGAACTAAAAAATAGATATACTTGCAAAATATCACAAAATTAAATTAAAGATATAATATTTTCAATTAATAGCAGGGATCTAATCCCTTTCACCCCTTTCTCCCTTTGTCACTGGATCCTACTATGATGGTATTTAAGTTCTTGCCAATGAAAGGGTAAAAAAAATGTAATTTAAGTTTAATCAAACATGTATTATTTACAAAAATAGTATGACAAAATTTTAATTATAAGAAATACAGGGTCGGAAATGTCATGTCTGCATGGAATTTCATGATATCCACTGCCAAATTGATTAAAAACGTATATAAACATGTTCAAATGTATTTTAAATAAATTTTAATGCAATTTGAGGTGTAATATAGGTTATAACTCATTAATATAGCTCCAAAGATATATATAAATAATAAATAAATATATGTAATAATTTATGTGTGAATTTTGTATGATATTTTAATGAGAAATGAGGCCAACATAGTTAAAAAACATGTATAAATATATTCAAATATGTTTAAAATATATTTTAATGTAATTTAAGATGAAATATAGGTTATAACTCATTAATATTGTCTCAAATTTAATCTTTTGCACTTAAAATTTTTGAAGTGTCATCTTTTAAACATTGTATTTTATTTAAATAAATACTATATATATATATATTATTTTAAAATATGAAGCTAAAGTTTTGAAATTATGAATTATTAGAGATTATGAATATTTTTATTACTAAAATTGAAAATTAAAATTTTAAAAATATGAAAAATGAATTTGAAAGGAACCAAGGAAAAGGAAAAGAGAAGGGGAGAAAAGTTAATAATTAAGCTAATGAGACCTACAAAGACATTTTGTTGACAAATTAGATTAAAGGGTAGTTTGTTTTAATTTTTTAAATAGAAGGGTATTTTGTGAAATTTTCCATTTAATAAGTGGGATGAAAAGAAGAAAAAGAAATTACAGAAAGCAAAAAATAAAATAAAATAAAGTTTATGTTTAACTCTAGTTGAATCCAACCTTGTAGTTACAAAAAAAAAATTAAAATAAAGATGAATCAAGCATTTTAATTTTAAATATTTATAAAAAGATTCTTCAGTTAAATTTCAAACAAGCAGATTTTTTCACAAAAAGAACATTGCCTTCTAACTAAACCTTATAATCACAAAATTGATCAAATACAAGATAACGTCAAATAAAAATTCTCAAATGTGGGCAATTTCAAAAAATTCCCAAATGTGGGATGAAATAGAATTTCGTAAAAAGGAATTAATCGAATTCATGTTTATTTTTCTCTGGGACCTAACTCTTTTATCCATTACTAATCACCTCACAAACAAACTCACTGATACACATATATGATTATTGATATCATCTTCGATACAAATTTTATTATACACATTAAATAAATTATTATACATGCTAATGATTTTATTATACAAATTCGTTTCATACAGTACTATCATTATTCAGCTTAAATAAAATATTATACATATCAGTAATATTTTTAAGCTGAATAATACAAATATTATACAAAATAAAATCATTAACACACACAAAAACTCATTTAACGTATAAAATAAAATTTATATCAATAATAATAATATAATAATAATATCTCCATAATATTTTTCCTATATTATAAACCAATGAATATATATATATATCTCTCTCTTTTTGTTATTTTTTAAGGTAAAGAAAAGAAATATATGGTACTTGATGCAGTTGATAAAGTGTGTGATTGCGCCGCTGCGGTTGAGGGGTCATCCAGCTGGGTTCCAACCAAACCAAACAAAACAAGTTTATTAATTTATCATTTTAAATGGAGGAGATAATCAAATAATCAAATAAATAAAAACAGTTTCTTCCAAAAATATATTTGCAGGTTAGCATCCATGTGCAACTGTGCTAGGCTCCATCCACTTCCTCCCAATTCCCACCCCACAAATTCTGATGCTTTCTGCATGTTCTCATCATTTGATAAGATGATTTGAGTATTTTAAAATGTTTTAATGTATCAAACAGAATTGATTTAAGATGAAGTGAGTTAAAATATTTATGAAAATAGAATAAAGTTAAATTATCAAATTTTCGTAGCTTTCAACATTTTTTACTCTCACTATTTTATTTATTTACTTCACTACTATCAAATATCAATATTTTAAAATAATTTAATATTTATTTCTTTTTAATTTTACTTCACTTATGAAACGAAAATATTAGTTACAGCATGGGTTTTCACTTTTTGCACAAAAACCAAGAGAAAAAAAAATCATAATGAAAATTGGAATTTTCATTCAATCTCAAATTCTCAATCATTCCCAAAAACTTCTCTCCATGAAAAAATAATGATGAACCCATGAAGAAAGTTTGAAATTATTAACAAAAAATTAAGAAAATCATGTGAAATAGGAAAACATATCTATATATTTGTAATTATTGATGTAAAAGTACTGCATGTGAAATCTCATAAAACCCATCAAAAAAAGCTACTCTTGAGTTGTCAAAATTAGGTCTTTAATGATATGGAACCGGAGTTATAAATTTGGTTGACAGCAAAGTGTTACCTAAATTGACAGCACTAATATTCTGATTCTTCAAGTTTATTTATACAATTAATAATTAAGTGTCATTTGTCAATTTAAGCTAAATATTTGCTAAAAGTGCACATATATTTTGGGGCCCCCTCTGCAACTCTGGAAGGTTCTAAAGTTGTGATTATTTTCCTCTTCTAATTTTTGCTTTCCAGCTCTTAATCTCCCCACCTCATTTAATCATTAGCCTTTCCATAATGATGCCAACAATATAATTAAGGGGGCTGATACACATATACTGTTGTTGATACCGTCGTCAATATATACTTTATTATATACATTAAATAATTTATTATGTATGTTAATGTTTTTATTATTCAAACTTATTTTGTACAGTACTGTTATTATATGACTTAAATGAATTATTATGCATATTAATGATTTTATATAGTATTATTATTATGCAACTTAAATGAGTTATTTATGCATATTAGTGATATTTAAGTTAAATAATAGAAGTATTGTACATAATAAAGTCGTTAATATGCATCATTCATTCAATATGTATAATAAAGTCAGTATCGACGACGGTATTAATAATGATATTTTCATAACATTTTAACCAAAAGATTAGTTACCTCAATTGCATTTTATAGTACTAAAGTTTTATCTAAGATATAACAATTAAGTAGAGACAAGAAAATTTATATATAATTTTTACCATGCTTGATCATGAACAAATTAAAAGCGTTGAAAACCTCCCACTAGCAATATTATTATCTATATAATTTTTAAGACACTAACCAAGAATTTTTTATTTTTTTATTTTTTACCATATGGCTTAACAAACTGGGCCAATTATATTTTTTGTGGTCAATAATTATTTTATTTATCACTCTCCAAATTATGGGAGGAAGAAAGAAATGACTTATTAAAATAAAATAAATTAATCCTGGTGGGCCATACATCCGAGCTGTAATCCGGGCCCAGGCATTTCCACTTGTTCCCTAACCAACCTCTTACTACATAAACCTGGTTCACACACTCCAACGTACACCATAAGGAACAATACCCCAAATCTCTGATTTAAACCCTTATAGACTTCAATGTACGGTGTACACCAAATAGGTTGGCTGGCTCAATGATTAATCCAACTTACAGCCTGTATAGCCAATTGATTCTCTCTTTGAATCTTTGATTTTTTTTTTTCTATATAACTCCCCAAACAATTTCTACTCCTCACTAGCTAATCCTTTCTCTCTCTACAATCTTCTCTCTTTATCAATTCTCAACTTTTTTTTATTTCACATAAATTTGTAGTGCAATGGCTGCTCTAAAGAGTATCTCTCTTCTCTTTCTCATGGTAGTAGCAACCACATTGTGCGGTTTCGCAACCGCACAATTAGCACCTGCACCTGCGCCGACATCCGCATCGAGTTCGATCTCTGCTCCTCTTGCCGCCATGGTAGTAGCATTTTTCGGCACTTTTCTTTTCGCATCACTGCATCATTAATTGAAGCTAGCATTCGTCTCGCAGTCGTCGTTCCACCGCCATTCTTCTTTCTTTCTTTTTCTCTCACTCTACCAGTTATGTTTCTATGTATTGTTTGGATTTGATTTGTGATTTGTTTTGGGTAGATAAATAAATAATGAAATGTGATGTTCTTGTATTAATTTGTAGTGTATTTTGTTGGATCTGTGGCATGTATTCTATGTATGTATATAACGGAGGTGATTGGATTCCATTGAGATTCATTAATATTTAAAAACTGTGTAATTTATAAATCCTAAAAAAATATATATTTTTTTCAAAGTATCCTACAAAAATTGGTGCCTTGAACCAAGCTTTTATTTAGGGGCTGCAAAATGAAGAGTATTTTACCAAAACAATATGTATTAATTGAACTTAATTAAAAATAAGAGGTAATGGCAACTTCATCAAACCGTTTATTTTTAGGATTTTGCATAGTTGACAAATCCGACCAAATTGGAAATTTACCAAACCCCCCCCCCCCCCCCCCCCCAAAGCAAAAAGAAAAACACACACACACACACACAAAGGAAAAAAGAAAAGAAAAAGAAAATCCTCAGTCAATCATTGATGAAATATGGAAAAAAAGATTTATTATCTAATATAGAAATATTTTGTACAGTACAACAAGTTTTGCTCCACACAACAGTGTATTATCTACATTATAAAAAACAAATTATTTCTAAACTTTATATATTCATAGAATATTTAATCATAAATTTTAGAACTCGTTGAATTGTTTCTAAATTCCGAATATATTACTTCAGTAATTAGACAGTAAATGTTGAAAACCAATAAATTAACTAAGCATCAGACCAACAAAAACAACAGGATTTAAGTAAAAGGATTCTATATTTATTAAAAGGAGAAAACAATAAGAAGTATATGGATATTTTTGATATTTAAATTTGGGTGACTTCAATGGTTAGACCCCATCTTTATATAAAAAAAATACAAATATTTTTGGGGCCAATGAAAAAATATAGTATGTATAAATTATCTAATTTTTTTGGTACCAACCCAAACCAGCTTGCAATTCCAAATTTTAAACAAAAAGATGCTAGCAGATATATTCAAATTTCAAACAGAAAGATTTCAAAAATATTTTGTCTACTGTCATAAAAATTTGACCATGTCATAAATTCTCATAAAATCAGATGAAACCAAAAATGGTCCAAGGTCCCAGCTTTGCATGCCCAGTAGGTACAGAAATTCAATAATTTCATAATATCTCAAAAAAATACAATCATTTCAGAGTTCAGACCATGAACTTTAATTTTTTTTTAATAAGACTGAATGCTGGTGGATTAATCAGAAAGGTTCTCACATTGATATATGATACTACCTTGTTAATATTTATTCCTAAGAGGAAATTTTTTATTCTCTTTACTTTGCTTGGAATTTGTTTTGATAAGATTGAAATTATTCCTCTCTACTTCTTTTTTAAAAAAAATAAAAATAAAACAAACAGAGTAGCTCAGTTATTTTTTTACATGAATATAAATATAGTCTTCCCATTTTTTCAATTATTAGAATGAGTCAGTTATAAGGTCAAACCAAATAATTAGACATGGTGCTTTCATTGCTAAACTTTCTTTATTATTTATTTGTGTGTAGCTTGCAAAAAACACAAAAAATAAGAAATAATTAATCCAGACACTCTAAGGCTGTCAAATGGCATCAAAGAAACAAACCACATGCATGTCATATTCTTTTCATAATTGAGCTGTCCTTCTCTCAAATCATAGTTGTACAAATCATCTCCAGTTCCAGAAATAAAAGTGTAAAATATAGTGGCACCATGCCCTTTACAGTTTATGCAAAAAGGTGTCTCCATTATGCCTGATTTGTGTTTATTTTCACAATTCTTTTTATTGGTTTTTTTTCTTCTTTGGGACAGACACACAATCCCTTTATATTTTTTTAAAAATGGTTCTGTATTTTTGTGAAGTTAATTATTCCACCCCTAAAATTATTGGTGAAAAATAGTGACATATTTAGCCACCAAAATAACTCCGGATATATTTTATAATTTATATTTAATTTATTCCGATCAAATATATATAATAAAATTAAAAATTATATAGCTATTTTGAAATTTAAGTCTGGACACGTGTCGAGATCTGCTCCTGGCTATAATTAACCTCCATTCTATGGGGAAAAATAACTCATTAATAGGTGTAAAAAAAAAAATTCTAGCTAGCTAGTACCAACTAACATAATTTTTTTTCAAGTTAATTTGTCAACAACCTAATAAATATACTTGGCAAATAATGAAGTACAGGCTAATGCCTAATTGGCTCTGACCAACTTTGTCTATTTTTAATCCTAATAACTCTCTTCATCTAATTTCTCTCCATCTATAAATACAACCTCTTTACACAACATCTCTCACACAAACAGAAACACCATCCAAAGTAAGAGAGGAACTTAATTCAATCTTCCACACACGAAAAGAGAGAACAAAAATGGCAGTCGCCGGCAAGAGAACCATGATTGCCGCCATTCCTGTGTTCGTCATGTTCTTTCTTTTCCTTGCCAGCAGTGCCGTTGCCACTGATGCACCAGCCCCAAGCCCGACTTCTGGTGCGGCGTCTCTTTCCATGCCCGTAGCTGGAGCTGTTCTATGCTCTGTCATGGCAATGCTCGTTGGGTCTCTTCGTCAGTGAATTTATTTGTTTACATTAGGTTGTCTCTCATAAATATGTTTGTGAATTTATGTATTTATGTATTGAATATATAATTTAAGAGTTCTTTTATTGTTTGTGTCCCTTTCCTTTTTATTTAATCCTATGACAATGTAAGTATGATGATACATACACACTTTGATTATATCTGATACATTTTTTTTCATAGTAAGACTGTCAATGAGATTATCATAATTAAGTAATTTTCTTTGGGAACAGAAATTATAGAAGATGAGATGACTATTTTTTTTTACTAATTAAAAGGAAATTTATTTACACAGAAAGAAAAAGAAGAGTTTAATTCATGCTAGCACAACTTGCCAGAAAAATACTGGCACTGAGAATAATGATAATGATACCCAATTAATTAATCAATCACTGATTTACAGAGAAGAGATGATGATTAATTAGTACCTAAGAGAATATCTATATGCATAGTTCATGTTAAAAATAATTCATTTCACATCATAGCTGAAGATGAAAATTATGTAATCAGGATTATAAAAAGGATGTTTAAGTTTTGGGATGCATGGCATCAGGCTCATGCCCTTTAGAAATCATGGCATCTAGAAAAACCTTTGCCTTCTCAATTTCACCTTTCTTGCACAGCCCATCTGTAAGAGTGCTGTGCAAGAAAATTTTAATTTTCGGACTTTAATTAGCAGATATATTAAAATAAAAAATAAAAAATTGGAATGCTGGAATTGAAAATTTGAAAAAAGATGTTAACTTTAATTGTAGATTTAGAAAATTTAATAATGATCTACTACAAAATTTCCTACTTCAAAATTGAATTATTATTATAGGAATTTCAGAATGTTAATTATCATAAATAACATAATTAAATTGTATAAGAAAAGTAAGAGGGAAATGGAGGGGAGGGAAAATGTTGAGTATATAGACCCTACAAGGGCATTTTGACAAAAAGAAAATTTGGAGGGTATATTGGCTTAACAATTGAAAAACAAAATGCCATTTTATAAATTGCCTAGAATAATAGAGATCATAAAGAAGAAAAATAATATAACTGGTACGTTTAGCACTGAATCTGCTATTTTTAGCACAATCAAGTATCAAGAGGCAACCCTGTAAAGGAAAAAGAAAGGATAAATAGCTCATTTTCTCTGACAATTCTATTCTCATCAAATACATATGTTTAATTTTCACATATTTTATAGCGGCAATTGAGCACCACAAAATTTTATCGAATCCTTTTTTTCCTTGTTCATCCAGCATTTTGATCATATTATTCGCTTCAACACAAATTCTTTTGGATTAGTCTGAATTCTAATTTGATTAACTGATGCTTGGGTTCTATTTTTTAGATGTAGATTTTGCAATGTATCGGACGAATAGGTTGCGGGTGGTTTGGTATATCGGTTGAATAGGTTAAGGATAGTGCTTTGTTTAGGTATCTGTAGTATTTTATTTATTTATTTATTTATTTATTTTGCTTTGTTTTATTTTTGTATTTGGTTTCTATTTGTAATAGAAATCAATGACTCTCCCAATTACTTTCATTGTGTTATTATTAATCATTCAATTTTTTTTAAGAAAAGAAAAAAATATTAGGCTAGCTAGGCCTAAGGAAAATGTGAAGAAAGAATGCCTTTTGGCTATATTTTTAATTAACTAAGTCATAATTAATAATGGTTCTCTGGTGACCGCTTCAGATGGCGCAACTGCAACTGCAATCGCGTCAGAAGGCGCAACCGCGAATAGAAAATACTACACGTTTCTGAAATATTTACCTTCACCATTGGTGAAGAGAAGAAGAACAGCACCGGAGGATTTACCAGGACCGAGCAATTCAAGTTGTCTTTTAAAGTTAAATCCGGGTTTGGCATGATCCGTAAGTACCGGATTACTTCTTGATCTGCTATATAATTATTGTTAATTATCTTAGCTCTTTATTTGATCCTGTCTGAATCTTCTTCTTCTTTATTTTTTTTTAATTTAAACCAGCTCTGTTCTTGACACTGTGTGGTGGTTATGTCGCACTGCGCTACGCCAGACGTTTTGCAAGAATACTGGGCAATTCAGAGCGCGAATCTGGTACGTGGTCATGGTTATGTTTCAAAATATTAAAAGTAAATTCAATATAAATTTTCTTCGTAATAATTATTCTTTTTTTTTTCAGAAAATTCGACTGACAACCTGGCCCCACCTCTGAATTTTGATTTTGACTACTAGAAGTGAGTACTATAACTCATTTATTTATCTATTGCTTGTATCTTTATTGTCAATTAAGGGTTTTAAATTGAATTAAATGCAGTTTTGCCAATTTGAAAGGAGACGCCAGCCCCAGCACTTGTCTCAGTTCATCTTAGATCGAAGTGCAGGGTGTTTTCATTCTTTTTTTTAACATGAACTACGAGAATTATGTTCTTGTTAAATATATGACATTATAAATGAATGGAAACTCCTATTTTTGACCTTTTGGATTTATTTTGTTCCCTAGTTATAGACAGCAAAATCTTATCAAAACGATGCATGAATTGACATTAAGAAATCTTTACCCAATATCATACTTTCTCTGGTATGAATTGCAAGGTAACACAAAGAATACACATCATTTTTCCTGTTGCTTTCACTATTCAATTTGCTATGGAATTTTGTAGGGAAAAGTTTGTATATTATTTGTTTTTCTGCCTAGATAAAGAGAAAGGGAATATAACTCTCTCCTCCCTTAATTTCTCTAATTATTCAAGCTCTTTTAACTAAATGTGCAGGGAAGTTCTTTTGACTAAATTTTTAATTAATAATGGTTGTCTTAATTTGATTATTGTTGCAGGGATGTGCAGAAATGGGATGATAGGTGGTGCTGTGCTGGGTGTGGTGGCAGGTGAAGCCATTTCCTGGTGCTTTTGCTTCCATTGTCGGAGCACGCACAAAAGGTGCGATGAACTTGGAAGAAATGCGCCTTATTACCCAGAGAAATATCTCCACATACAATATATAAGCATTCAAATAAACACGTATACATTCCGCTAATCTGATCATGCATCAAATAATTTCTGATTCAGCTCAAATAGAGAGGCTGTAATTTATAAGTCAGGAATCAATTGCCAGCTTGTTTAAGTTTTCCTGATTCAGCAAAAGTTATCAAAACATTCTTTTTCTTTCTTTTCTTCTTTTTTTTGCCATTAATGCCCAACCCTTTTATATCGAAACTCTTGATATGACAGTGAGAATTAGTACAAGCCACTGATCTAACAGACTAGTACCTCTCAGGTCCAGTACAGCAATAAATTATTACAGAGAAGCAGAATCATGTAAAATGACAAGGCTAAAATAAATTCAAAAAACAGGAAAGGATTATAGAAGGTTGTTTGAAAAATTCTAATCAGCAATAAAAAAAAAAAGGACAACTCAGTCATAACAAAAGTAGAAACAACTGAGTACTTATATCTCAGCAACACTTAAGAAAACAAGGAGCCGAAATAGCACACTACATCCTTTCCTAATAAACCAGCAAACTACCTCTGACATGGCAGCCCCATCACAACAACTTTCAAATTGCCTTCTCAACTTGACGTTCTTCGCACAGCCCTTTAGAAATCATCGTATCACGAAGTTCTGTTGCCTTCTCAATTTCGCCTTTCTTGCGCAGCCCATTTATAAGAATGCTGTAGGTCACAACATCAGGCTCGAGCCCTTTGGAAATCATGCCATTTAGAACATCCATTGCCTTCTCAATTTCACCTTTCTTGCACAGTCCATCTATAATAATGGAGTAGGTCACCACATCAGGCTCAAGCCCTTTGGAAATAATGTCATTCAGAAAAACCATGGCCTTCTCAATTTGACCTTTCTTGCACAGTGCATATGTGAGAGTGTTGTAGGTTATGGCATTAGGCTTAAGCCCTTTGGAAATCATGTAATCTAGAAAATCCCCCGCCTTCTTAATTTTACTTCTCTTGTAAAGCGCATCCACAAGAGCGCTATAGGTCGCAACATCATGCCTGAGCCCTCTGGAAATCATGTCATCCATTAAATGCAATGCCTTCTCAATTCTACCTTTCTTCCGCAGCCCATTTATAAGAGTGTTATAGATCACGACATTAGGCTTAATCCCTTTGGAAATCATGTCATCTAGAAAACCCATTGCCTTCTGAATTTCACCTTTCTTACATATCCCACCTATAAGAACGGTGTAGGTCACAACATCAGGCTTGAGCCCTTTGGAAATCATGTTATTCAGAAAACCCACTGCCTTCACAATTTGACCTTTCTTGCAAAGCTTATCCAACTCGTAAAGTGCCTCTCGGGAAGAAATGGGGTCTGCCTTCCCTTGCGACTGTCTCACCTGATCCTGCTGCGTGGCCTTCCAAATATGCTGGCATGGGGGCCCCCAAATCTTCCCAAAAAGATTGTCAAAATTGGTATTACTGGGGAAATTAATAGTAGTGGGTGGTGGATTTGGTTTGTTGGTGATTCCGTGGAATTGCGATTTGGATTGGAATTGGGAAGCTGAAGGTGAAAGTGAAGAGAAGGGGGCAAGAGATAATTTACACACAACCTGATTCATATTTTACTGTTATTTGGTTCGATTCCACTCTCCTTCTTTCTGCCTCTTTCTTAAAATTATCTAACAAGGTTGAGCTTGCTTTGCTTCCAAGTGACAAATAGCCCTTCTATTTTAAACTACTGCATTCAAAAATAGAAAGCAATGAACAAAGATTGTAAATAATAATGCAATTTGGTTATTAAAATTGTCCAGCCTTGTTATATTCTTTAGAAATACGAACCTTAAATAACTGTTAAAGAAACTAAATAGGCCAATAATTAAATGCACTATAAGACTTCATATATGATATATCTATCATAGTAAACTATATCAATCTTTTGCCAAGATATTATGTGAGGGTAATTCTAAAGGTGTTCACACCACGGCCTACCCTGTGCTTTGTCTTAATTCTACAGCATCTAAGCAGAATTAAAATCAAACAATTAACCACATATCGGAAGAACCGAGCATTGAAAAAAACCAAAACAAACAAACTGCAGTATCATAAAACAGATAAAAAAAACAAACTCAGGAAGCTAAGAGAAGCACAGAACTAGTGCATCTCTAGCTGTGGAGAGAGTTCTATACTATGCTGCATGGCTATGAGGTATCGTATCCGATACAATATGGGAACAGCGATACGGCATTTTCAAAAACCTAGGATACAATGCATACATGTATAATATTTATTATTATTTCTTTCAACATAAACAGACATGATATAAGTCTCTAATATCTCATAGAATTTAATGTCTAAAAAAATTCATAAAAAATAATAAAATAAAATAAAAGTTCATAAATTAAATTTAAAGTTCAGAACTACACATCTGATAAGTCTATATTACATTAACAACCTAGCAACTAATCATGCTCCAACACTAATAAAAATAGTCATAGAACACACTCCACTGCGTTTAATTATATGTATGTTTTTAATGTTGTTGTTTGATTAACATAGAATAGCAAGAGATTCTTTTAGAATATGCATCCCAGATACATAAAAAATTGCTTACATAATATTTTTCATCTGCCTTGCACACAACATGAAACAACACAATTTTTTTTTTATCCTATTTCAAAGTATGCAAAGCAACAAAAGTTAATATTATACATATGTGGCATTTTCTTTTTGGAACTTGTCGTTAGTATTAGAAATCCAATTTTAGATTATATAGATAAACAATTATAAAGTTATGTGTGCATGCTATTTTTTGGACCATCCAATCAATATCAAAAAGATAAAACATATTTTTATTGGTGTGGTGTCATCAATAGCCAATAATCACAAGTAGTCCAACACATTATTGTACATAGAAGAGACTGGTCACTATTCAAGCTATTCCTGTGATTCCTAAAAATGGGATGACAGAAACCATGTTCATCCAAAAACTAATCGGTCGTGTATTAGCAGACGATATCTATATTGATCTATGATGTACTGCCACTTGATTTGGCATTGGACTGATAATTGATTTATAACCTTTCAAACACAATCAATATATATTAGAAGTCCTTTCACTTGCAGGAGTACATTTTGGATTTGTCAATTATTTTATGGTCGGAGTCCCACTCATGGTGATTTGGTTGATTTGGGGAGAAGCTGTAGGTATTATTATGGGTCAATTGATTGGGGAACTAGGAATTCAGCTCATATTAAGAATTTTTCATAACAAACAAAAGGTTATACGTCCACCATGAATTTCTAGCATGCAAGTAATATGAATCAGCTATAAGATACCTCACAAAGTGAATCACGGAAAAATCAATCCCCCCACAAAGCCTCTCTCTGATGACGCGTCAGGGAGAAAAAAATGAACTCTGAACAGATCCAACGATTGAGAATGAACAGCAATCAGATGAAGGGTCTGGATGATTCACTATTTGGTAAAACTATTCATCTACTGGAAAAATCGCCCAATCTTTATACTATTATAGATTAACCACAATACAAATATATAAAACATGATAGATTTGTGGAAGTACTTGACAAGAAAACACACAATAACATAAATGGTTGCCATTCACTCTCAATTAAGCAAACAGGATGTGTATTCTATACTAGACTGCTGGATATTGTTGACTGATACATTCTAATTCAATTAAGCAACAATTGAGTCTAACATTGTTGGTGTGTATATATGAGGCGAATGAAAACCGTGAGTTAATTGTTCACCTAATTGATAATTCAATTAAGCAACAATTGAATCAAATCTAGATATTTATAACTGGTCTATTAACTGCTTCTGCGGTTTAAATCCAATCAATGGCACCTTGGTTTATAACTATAAAAATTTCTTAATTAAACCATTTCATTTGTCCGAATATAAATAAACCTCGATCTCAACCAAAGTTTGGTTTGATCTCAAAACTAACTGCACAATTTCAAACTTCAAATCCTCTCCGTCAGGATTTCAAACGCAAATGCGGGTTTGAGAAAGACAAATAAGAGGGTGAACACACATTCAAACTGAGAGTAAACACAAACAAAAGTTACCTTCATTGATTGAGAAGAAGTCCAACAACGAGGCCTGAGACGGAGAAATCGAGCAGGTGAGCGAAAGGAGGAGGATATCGGCGGAGATCGACGGAGCTGGAGCTCGGTGGTGCGACGATCTGGCGGTCTCGTCGATGGCGCACGAGATGAGAAGAGGGAAGAGAGAAACAAGTTGTTTAAGTAGTTTGAGATTGAGAGAGGACGATAAAAACGAGGTGAGCGGCTCGAGGCAGATGCTACCTTATTCATTTTTTCTTTTTCTTTTTTCTTTTTTTTTTGGGGGAGAGGTTTAGGTGTTAGTGGCTGATTTTTATGTAAGGAGAAAAAAATTTTAATTATAAAAATTGAAATGAAAATTGTCGAAATTATAAAATAAGAAAAAATATTTTTTGAGAATTCGATTAATTGGAGGTCGGATTCTCAGAAATCGGTGATAAGTCTTAATTGCATACACTTTTTGATAGGGATTTGATCTCTAAAACGATATCATTTTACATAATTTTTAGATCATTTAGTCAAATTTTGCATCAAATTCGAGATACTGCTATGTTCTGGTTTGATTTCAGGAGTTTGGAGCATTCGAGAGCAAGAGAGAAATGTTGAAGGCAAGGTAAAGCACAAATACAGCACTGGAAACTTGCTGGTGGAGTTTTACACAATTATTGCGGGCCGCAATAAATATTGCGGGTCGAAATCTCTCATGGCTAAGAAACAATTTTTCCTGCGAATTCTCTGGCGCCTTTTCGCCCCGATTTTGCGGGTCGCAAAATCGACCCTGTTTCAGATCTGAAAAGCCCAGAACAGGCCTGTTCGTTTGGAAGGGATATAAAAGGGCCTGGGCTCGACTCCCAAGAAACCCTAGCCGCCCCCAGACCTCTCCTCACCTCTCTCCACGACTCTCCACACCTAGGAACTGATTTGGGACCAAAATTCAAAGGATTTTTGGGTTGCTTGAAGAGATCTAGCGCGTGACTTGGAGAAGAAGAAGAAGAAGACTACTCTTGCTTTGTTTTATCTCTCTATTCTCTCTCCTTTAGATACTCTTATCTGTCGTTTTAGATACTCTTTTGAGATGATTTGTGCCCCTATGAGAGGCTAATTCTCTCTCTAGGGGCGATGGCATGTAAAACTCGAAACTAGTGCTTTAATTTTACTTGGTTTGTTGTTTTTAACTGATTATTGTGATTTGTTCTTTTGCGAATTGTTAAATGCATGAATTGCTTGTTTAACCAACTTTAGCAATACGTGTACTTAGGATTTTGAGTAAATGACTAATCAATCACTTGCTTGAACCCGGATCAAGAGAACAAAACTAGGCTAGAGGTGAGGTACCTAACGGTGAATCCAAAGGTCTAGACGGGTATTTTTGGTTATGTTGAATTGCTTGTGAGAGGTACCTAACGGTGAATTACAACTAATTAATAGAACCAAAATCTATATATTAACCCGCACATGTTTAGAAAATATAAATATACAAACCAAATAAATTAAAGTCTAGTGGAAAGTAAGCCAAAGCCCCTAGAATTCTTGTTATTGAATTAAATCCCAGGATTTTATTATTTGTTTTGTCTTCATCCGATTTAGTTTAGAAAACCAACAAAAATTAATTCGTCTAGTTTAGTGAACTAGTAAGAACCGGTACTTTACGAGTTTGTCCCTGTGGATTCGACACCCCAATTACTACTTGACAAAGTTGTACGCTTGCAACCGAATTAGGTAAATTTAGGGTATTATTAGCTATAGGTGAAATATCCCAACAATCGGTCAGATTGATATGCTGGCAGGATTCTGAGAAATCAGTCAAAGAAGGCCGAATTTTCAGAATTCAACCAGTAGGCCAGCACAATAATTTTTCAGTTAGATAATTTATTTTAAAAAAATCAAAATTGAATTTTAAAAAAATGACAATAGAGAAGTTAAAACAACAAATTTTAATGATATGTGTGTGTGTGTGTGTGTGTGTGTGTTATATTAATTATTATCCAAAACTAAAAATTATTTTTTGTTATTTAATAATTTTAATAATTTTCGCTAGCCATATAAAGGACAGTGAAAATTGAAAATAATAAAATATAATTTCGGACGATATATAAAAAAACTCCGGAAATTTCAGATAACTAAATCATAAGTTTTGAAGGCTCAGACGATATTTTTTTAGCTCGAAAATGGGAGGTTACTTGTTGCACTCTAACTAGTAAGTAGATTGTTTTACGAGCTTTCTGAATTGATATTAAATATTTTCTACATATTTTTCTATAAAAAATTATGTATGTTTTTGAAACTCGATATTTCATTTATAATTTTCTAAAATTTCGAGAATTTTTTTTATATGTCGTCTGAAATTAGTTTTTTTTATTTTCCAACTTTTTACTATACTTTATAAAGTATGCAGAAAATATTAAAATTATTATCATACAAAAAAATATTTTTTTAATTTTGGATAATAATTAATAATGCATACGTGTATATATATGTATCATTAAAATTTGTTGTTTTAACTTCTCTATTGATCTTTTTTTTAAATTCAATTTTGTTTTTTTTAAATTATCTAACTGAAAAATTATTGTGCTAACCTGCTGGCCGGATTCTGAAAATACGGCATTCTCTTGTCGGTTTCTCAAAATTCGGCCAGCATATCAACCTGAGCGATTTTTGAGAATCTGGCCTCCCTCTAGCCAGATTTTCAGAAAATGATTTTTCTTGTTTTGTAATTTCGACGATTTCATTGCAGCTTTTGTAATTCTAAGATTTTTTTTCCTGACATAAAAATCAGCGAGGCTAGTAGATAGTAGTTAGGAATAAATTCTCCAAAGTCCCTGAACTTTACATAAAAATTCATTTTTAATTATTGAGGATGTTTGGGATGGTGTATTGATAAAAGCACGTAGAACATGAGCACGATATGAATTGAACGTGTCCAGACACAGTAAAAATACAGTAAGTGTTTTTGAATGTACCGTGTTTCACATATCACGTGTTGTGTTAGGCAATAAATGTATCGGACATGACATGGCATAACATATTCAAGTGTCTAGCTAGCACATGATACATTTAGATACATTTATGAAATTTTAAGGAATAATTGTTATAATATATTTTTTAATAGCTATTACAAGCACATTTTAAAAAATATATATCATTGTAAATTTTTTCATCTATTCTATAGAATTTTTCCTACTTTTTTTCTAACTTTTTTTGAATTTTTTTAATGTTGTTAACAGTCAAAATCAGAAATTTAAAACTAAAAAGTTAAAATATGTCAAATGTATATAAACACGTACAGGCACGGTGTACCAAGACACATTGTGCCATTAAAAATGTCGTTCTTAACATTATTTTATACCTACACGATAAAACACGTTTGATTGATACATGTAAACAATACACAATAATTTTATAGATTCCTACTTGGGGATGTAGGAAAGAGTTGGTTTTTTTTTTATTGTTTACGGAATTTATCTTCCTTTCTGAAAGGAAAAATTGTAAATTGATTGCTTGTTTTGCTTACCTTCTTTTATTCGGTGCATGCACATAAAATGTGCTAGATGCCAACTTGTGTGATTTTCTCAAATATTTATGTGATGTTTTTGTAATGGAGCATTTTTCTTTTTCCTTTTTTAACTTTATCTCATAGAATCAACTTTTAATTTAGTAATAAAAATAATATTTTTTTGTATAAAAGATTATAGATACGAAACTCGAATGAAATTTTTTTATAAATATTTAAAATTGAATAATTTATATTTTCATCTTTATCTCAAAAAACTTTGCTCTATGTATCTCTCTACTTCCATTGTGTAGTTAGATTTTTTTTTAAAAGAAATGAAAATACTTTGTTTTACTGTTGCCTTATTTGATTAATAATTTGACTTTATAGAAACGAGTTAAGAACTATTATTCTTTTCTTTCTAGACATTTTGATCCTTTACCCATCTCGACATTATCCTTTTTTTTTATATATTTTTAACACTTTAATCGATATGTTTTCCTTTTCCTTCAAACGTATATATTTTTTTAAATTTTTTTGTTAATATGTTTGCATTAAAGATGACAGAAAACTTCACTTTAATCGAACAATTGAAATTTATTTCGATATGTTTCGGTTTATGTTCATAAAATATTTTCCTTTAATTCGTTCAGTTGTTTTTTCTTTTTCTTTTTTTAACAAATCGAATAATATTTGGGTTCACTAAATTTTGTTTGGTTTATTTGTGAAGTATCCCTACTCCTAGTATCATTAATTAAACATATCATCATATCATGATTGTAACGAAACGCATCACGGATTATCAAATATAAATATCTAGCAACCAAACTAAATTAAATGGTTGGTTACATCAGATGGAGCATCCAATATGCACCGCACGTGTATCGCACGTGCATCCATATAAGATACGTGTCCGGTACGAATACAACGCATTGGAGAGTATCGTTTTATTTTGGTGGTACTATTTTAAGCGCTCAAATTACAATATTAAGAGCTAAATTTTTTTATTTATTTTGAGAGCTGATATATATAGATACTATAATCGATATTAATTTTATTATTTAGATTAAATGAGTTATTATTTATATTAATGATTTTATTTATGTAACTTATTTATATAGTAATTTTGTTATTCAATTTAAGTGAGTTAGTATTCATATTAGTGATTTTTGAGTTGATTAATAAAAATATTATTAAAAATAAATTGCACAATAAAGCAATTACTATAAATACTAATAATTAATGTAATATGAATAATAAAATCGGTATCAATTTTGGTATCTCCCAAACATTTTCCTTTTATTTTTTTATACCCGTTTTGTCCTTATTTAAGGCTCCTTTTTATTTGCAAAGTTCCCCTTTTTAATTAATGCATCACTAATGAATAAGTAATTTAAGAACAAATGGAAAGTCGGAAACTGACATTGGTGTTTTTTTTAACCAAAATATTATTTTGTCGATTTGTTACTTTATGTGTTTTGCAATATAAGATCAACTATGATCTAACTAAGATTATTTTTGTTCTTTCATGACTGTATAATGAATCTTAACTAGTCAATCATAAATGGTTAAATATAAAATAAAATTTGAATTAATATACCAAACTCGAATTTTTTTGCTTATTTGATTAACGATGATCCAAGTTTTTGTCTCAAAAAAATGCATGGTTCCAACGCTTAGCCAATACTACATGCTATTCAAATACAGTTTAAAATATTTGGTGTATGCAATCATTTTGTAGGATTATTACTTATATGGTGCTACTATGTTACTTGTAGAATTAAATTTGTACGTGATTTTCAAAATATTATATGATAATAGCTTACTTTGTCATTTAATTTTGATTTCCAAGGAAGAATACTATGCGTTATGTAAAATAGCAGTTTATATAGTAATTGAACTAAGTTTGAAATTTAATAATGAAAATAATCTTGTCAAAATACATTGAAAGGTCCCAAAAATTATTTTCCTTAATTAGAGATTACGTAAATTGCATAGCCCATTGATTTCGTGTAATTAAATACTTTCCTTTAAGGTTCACGGATTTCAAATTAGATAGGAGAATAAAAAAAAATTGCAAGCAAGGGCAAATTCGGTATATATGAAAAAATTCTCTCTGCTCTTGATATTGTAATTCATGCTCTTAAAATAGCAGCCCCCTTTTATTAAGTGTTTTGGATTTGCATTTGTTCAATGCAAAGATTTTTTTTAATTTTAATCAAGACGTGTGACAAAATGTTGCATGTGACGCATGAGTGGAATATGTGTGTATAGCTACCTGCTAACCTATTTGTTGACTTTATACTTTATCCATTGGTTTGTTATTTTATTTTATTTTTTTGAAAGTCACCACCCGATTTTCATCAAGAAAATTTCAACATTAATTTTTATTTTAGCCCACGAATAAGTTGGATTCGTGCATTGGTTCTGAATACGGAAGTGTTAGGCACTGCACTCACACAAATAAATTGGTCTCTACTAATTTGGCATTTAGGAAAAGCTAATAATAATAAGATACAAAACACAAAATAAAGAAAAAATGAAAGTAAATAAAAAAAACTAAAATAGATAAAATGGATATAGAGTTCAAGAGAATTTAAAATGTTGGCAAGTCGGAAAGAGCCTCCTCCACTGAATATTATCTTAATACCGGAAGAAATTGTCTAAGGACTTGGATAACTAGTTTTTTTTGTGTAAGTAGACATAATCGAAGGGGTTAATGAAATTCCGACGTCAACAAAGGAGCTTTGTTGCAACCTCTCCTTCTATGGTACACTCATTTTTTTTTTGTAATTAATCAAGACTTGTTTTTCTTTTTCCTTTTTTTTACTCAAAACTTTGGTTTGAGACTACACTTCTTATTTTTTTTCACTCCTTCTAGCCATGAAGATGAATGCTAATGTATGGGGGTATTTATAGATGAGAGGTCTTATGATATGTAATGCATGAAAGGAGAAAATGATTTAATGTTTTGTAAGGTCCAAATGCTTGCTTATAATATTAAAGAAAATATGTCCATTTTGATTTGAAAATTCTTTTTGGCCAAACATTGTATTTTATAACATGACAAAAGATAATTTAAAAAGAGGTGTATGCTTATGTTTATATCATGAATTTAGAGATCCTTAGAATATAATTGAAGTATGAATGTATTTGTGGTAGTGATATGCACTCATACATATTCATCAAGAGTAAGTTATGAAACATTTTTTCTTTAAAATTTTATTTTAAAGGAATGATGAATATTATATTTTAATTTCAATACAAATACCGATATATAAGAATTAATAAAAAATATTATTGAAGGACAACGGTATGTATTTTTCTACTTGATGTGCATTATATTTTAAAAGAGATGTATTTTAATGTTATGAAAATTATAATATTTTTATCAAAATATTAGTCTTATAAAAATCTGCATTACCTCAATATATATATATATATATATATATATATATATATATATTATTTTATTTTATTTTTATTTTTTTCATTGAGAATGCATTATTTAATTTTGACGGAAAGAAATAATATTTTAATTTTATCAAAAAAATGTATGTAAAAGGCCTAATGAAATGCAACTTCATTAGTACTTATTTATTATTATTATTATGGTTGTTGTTGTTATTATTATTATTAAATATTTTATTATTATTATTATTATTTTAATTCAAATAGACATGCATATTTGTATACTCAATATGGGACATGTGGGATCTAAGAGCTTACTTGTTCCTATAAAGAAACATGCTTGCTCCAATCTCTAATTTGATTTGATATATTAGTTGACGAAAGTTGAAGTGACAAAATTTCAGAAAATTTTCCATTATTGATTCATTATTAATGATTCAAGATGAATATCAAAAACTTAATTCAAAATTTAAAACCCCTTGTAATTTCATAAAGGAAAAACACACAAACTTGAATAATGTGTGTGCATATTAATATTTTTTTAGCAAAAACTGCTCTTTTTTTTTTGGCTTGAGAGTGAAATCATATTTTAATCCTAATACAAAAATATTATTACAAATATTATGCTTGTAATTCATACATATATATATTTTTTTAAATTTAAAAATACATTCATTATAAGAAGAAAAAAAAATCAAATATTATGCTAAGCTTATAAAAATACACACACAACTTTCAAACATGACATTCATAGCATTATCATTAACCTTATTATTTATCATTATGATTTTATTATTGTTATAATTCATATTAAATGAATAAAATTTGATGTAAAATGTGAAGAGACTTTTAGTGGATACTATTTATGCTTCATCTAATTGAATTCACTTATTGAAGCAAAGCCATGATGTGACATTTACTTGTATTTTGCTTTGAAGCAATGTATATATTTTATTATTTTTATTTTCGTTTTATTTATATATATATATATTTATATTTAGATGAAATTAATTAAATATGGCTTGTCATATATTAATATATTTTTTTTTGAAAATGCCATATATTAAACCTAATTGTTTATGTAAAACAATGACTTAGTATATAATATCAAGAAAATATGAAAATGATGATATGCATGTAAATAAGATAAAAATGTAAGATGAGAAAAAATTTACTAATATATTGATGATATGAATTTATAAGAAATACATATGAAAAATGAAATTAATAATTCTAATGACCGGCTTGAGTGAATACTTTTATAATGTGTAATCTGAAAATTTTGAAGCAGTCATCCAATTAGGAATTTATGTATATCTATACGTCAAAAAGCCACTTAAATAAAACTTAGCAATTATGATTTATAAAAGCAGGATAATGGAGGAGCCACCACAGATAGAAGATGCCATAATTCGTTAGCAAAGAAAACTTAACTGGCTTATAAACTTTAGCACGTTTCTTATTCTCCTATAACAACATTGTTATCATCCCAGAAACTGTTTGCAAACAAACACCGAAAAAAAAAGAAAAAAAAAAGAGAAAACATTCACACCCAAGACTGGCTGTCGAACATAACACCGAAAACGGCAGGAAATATGCTCCAGTTCAAAAAATTTCGAGACCAAGTTTTGTTAAAAATATATCCTAAACACAACCACACTGATCTCCCCATCCTTCCTTTCTTTGAGTTTTGATTCCTCTTCAATTGTTCGACAGTCCGATGATTATTCATGATCGCCTGATCAAAATCAGACGGCATGCATGAGTTGCTCGAATCATAATACAAATTACAAGAACTAGATGTCTGGATCCAACTGAATTAAACCATCCAATCTCAATTGGACGGCTGAGAATAATTATCAGACTGTCCGATAACCGGAAAAGGAGCCGAACCGAAATTTACACGAACCTTTTTGTTTGTTTGTTTTCCTTTGCCCAGTCTTGGTACCTTCCATCTTTTCTTATCGACCTAGTCAGAGTCGCTATCCATGTTTTGCATTGCTCTTAAGCCCCTTGGTCTCTGCAATTTCAATGAAAATGAAAAAAATGATTGTAATCAGCTTAACCCAGATGATCTATCTCTAGGAAAATGCAATAATAAAGATGGCACAATTATATTAAAATTAAGATAGGAACCTTCTTAGAGATTTTCTTTTCTCGAACTTCATATCTTTCCAGCGTCAGATCACACAGCCATGATCCTGGGCTCACCAGCTGTCAACATAAGACCGCAAAAAGTATATAAAGAAAAACTATTAGCAATTCATAAATAAAGGAAAAGAAAATAGTACACTGTTAAAGACTAAAAATAGTATATTTAGAAGAATGCAAAATGTAAATTTGTCCTGAAAAGGGTTAAAATCATGAGATGTCTCGACTTAAAAAATTCTCAACCATGAATCTATCTTTTTGGTTCGTCAAAAAAATCGCCAAGATTAAATATTTGTTTGGTGGTGGGCGGGCCCCAGATGCGTTAAAAAACAAATTGAGTCAGCTTTCTAGGTCAATTGTTCTAGTGTTTTCCCCTGTGCTACGCTCACTTAAATCCTACACAACAAGGCAAATTGAATCTGATCACTACCTTTCTTGGGGGCAAATTCTAAGTATTTTTAGCAAAATTCTAATATTCTCCCATCAATTTAATTTACTGCCTGTCGATCACGGATCCAAAATCGGACCCACCAGTTAACAGTTTTTGTACCCAACTTGCCAGCAAAAAAAAAAAATATTAATAATTTAATTAAAATAATTAGCATTACATCAAAGTAAACTTACAACAAAAATAAAAAAAAAAACTTACGTTGATGGTTCTCTGAACAAGTTTTGCTCTTTTCTTTGGCCTTTGAGGCAGCTTTGATCCCTTGAAAACTAGAAAATCCTCTTCCTTCTCTTTGTTTGTCAGAGAAATTGCAAATTTTGGCCAGATGTTGCCTTCACTTCCAGACGAAGATCCCTTCTTATCCTCCGGGACGGCGGTGGTCGCCGGAGCTCCGCCGTTGCCGGAGCCCTTGTCCGTACGGTCCGGCGAGGTCCTCCCTCGGACGCCATTACTACCTTGGTGGTGGTGTTGAGATGTGGTACCTCTCATGGCTCTGATTTCTTCTGTATTTCTGAAGTAGAAATTGGGGGTTAGAATTAGAAAATGCCAGGGAGATAAGCATGAAATACCGATCGCTTAGTTGTGCACCGGGTGTACGCAAATGTGCTAAAGAGGGAGACACCTATGCCTTTTTGTGTCAAAATGCTATATACAAAATAACATGACACAAAGTTACGTGATGTATGGGACAAAAAAAAAAGGATAAATTAATTAATTATTAAAGAGGTGGAGAAATTAACTTCTGCGGTGTACTTTTGTTCGTTGGAATAACACGAAGAGGGTGTGAAAATATTTAATGTTCTTGTAGAAAGATTAATTGCTTTTCCCAAGAAAATTTAGAAAAGATTAAATATGATAAAATTAACCTACCAATAATTTTACAGGGGATATTCCAAAGGACTAAAATTATACCAGGATCTGCGCACTGATTTTCTCATGTCTATCTAAACTTGTGGAATTATTTACTAATTTCTCCATAACGGAGGATCATAGAACGGCTATTTAGTAAGAAATAGAGAACAGCGAATTTCAAACAGACAGGTGGAGGTGTCTTATCCAAATATCAATTCCTGAACCTCTATGTCTATGGTCCCCAATTTTTCCCATTTACAGTTGAATGCTTTTCTGATACCTGAGGAATAAAGAACTTCCATCCAGAAAATGAATTCTATACATTTTCTGAATATGCCATATAATAAACTAGAGAAAAAATGGCAAAATAGAAAGGAACTTGCAAGACTTGATCTAGATACTGGACCAAGAATACCCAAACATAATGTGACATTTATTTAACCAAATAGAACAAAAAACAGTTGATCTTTCTCTAAACGCCAAGGAACTATTCTCCCTGTTCAGAAACAGTTCTGAAGAAACTTAATCCCAA
This sequence comes from x Bolboschoenoplectus mariqueter, assembly GCA_037678475.1. NCBI lineage: Eukaryota > Viridiplantae > Streptophyta > Magnoliopsida > Poales > Cyperaceae > x Bolboschoenoplectus > x Bolboschoenoplectus mariqueter. Next base: position 1,600,878 of record CM075269.1, read on the forward strand.
AACAGAGGAAGCCAAATTCGATAGGATCATTGACAAATGAAAACCTTAACCTGACACCGACAAAAAGGAATCTCGAATTAGTTCATCAGAAAGGGGAGAGAAATGCCAATTGAGATACAGGATGAAAGGAAATCAAATTACTCTTGGGAATAGAGGTAATCCTGTCTATATAGATTGGATTGGAGGTAGTGAAAATGAGATTAGTCAAGAGACAACTGCAGATATATCTAAATCCATTAGTATATACTAATCATTCTAAGCAACGAACAATCACAATCAACATTTTATACAATCCAGCCATTAAAAGTGACTGTATGTATGTATATTATCCTTCAAAACAACAATCAGTTTGCATTTTTATGAATTGATTGTTCAATTGCGAAAATATTGATTGCGAAAAACAATTCTGACCAATCACAATCAATAGTTATACCATTGAGCAATTAAAGGAACTTAGTGTATGTATATATATTCATTCTAGTTGAAAAAACGACCAGCTCCATCAATTGATTGTTCAATTGGTGAAAACATTAGTTGCGAAAAACAATTCCTATTACAATCCCCAAGACTAAGCAAGTAAAAAATTTAATAGGATCATTGACAAACCCTAACCTGACACTGACAAAAAGGAAATCTCAAATTAGTTCAGTAAGAAAGAGAAAGGAAATATCAAATTAAGACAGAATGAAAGAAAATCAAATACTCCAGCACTTCCTCTCTTAGAAATAAAAGTAATCCTGTACTATTGAGATAGGAGGCAGCCAAAATAAGATTAGTCCAGAAATAACAGCGGGGCCTATACAGAGTTTAGATTAAATGCGTTGTATGCTCTCTAACCAACCAAGGATAAACCTCAATCAATTAATACTAACCATCTCAGCAAGCAACAATCACAATCAAAATTCTATACAATCTAGTAATTAAAACACCATTTCATGTATGTAAATTCTCCCTCAGAACAATAATCAGTTTGCAATTTTATGAATTGATTGTTACATTGCGAAAATATTGATTGCGGAAAAACAATTCCTACTAGTCACAATCAATAGGTCATATGATTAAGAAATTTAAGGAACATACTATTTGTATCTTTCTGATTTAGAACAACCAGTTTAATCTATCGAAAACATTAATTGCGAAAAACAATTCCTTTTTTTTTTTTGTAGTTCCTGATGGGCCGGAACATATATCAACATCTAATTTCCTTAAAAAAATATCATACACAAATTTTATTTAAAATCTAATGTCAAAAAATTTAACAACTAGACATATTATCCATAATATATAATATTTTTCATGTATATAAAAAGTAAGGAGATCTGATTCATGTTTTACATTTTAATATCAACCAAGTTAAAAATTTTAAGGTTACCGATTTAACAAATTGATTAGTTATCGAACAATAATCAAGTTCAAATTAAATTTGGTAGGCAGAAAGTATATAAGCTGACACATCAAAACTTATTCTTGTGTTAAGATAGTAGATATTATCAAGATCGATAAATAGTTCTAATGTAATTTACTAGTTTGTAAAGGGGGTTGATATACAAATATCCACTTACCAATACCGACTTTATTATTCAAATTAAATGAGTTATTATTTATACTAATATCTTTATTATGCAATTTATTTTGCACGGTTTTTTTATTATTCAATTTTAGTGAGTTATTATTTAAATTAGTGATATTTAAATTGAATAATAAAAATACTATACAAAATAAATCACATAATAAATTATTAATATAAATAATAATTTATTTTATATAAATAATAAAATCGATATCGATAATGATATTATCGATGTTATCTCGCAAACATTTTCCATTTGTAAAAGATCCACCCAATTCCTAGATGTACCAAAATACCAACCAGAAAAAAGAAGCCAACAAAAGACCGCGATGCATCATACCCCGCCCCAAGCGTTTCCCCAGTGCAAGTCTTGCCCATCACGTCAGCAAGCCATCCATCTAAAGTGCGTCTACCCAGTCTCCATTCTAGGCAAAACTGGACATGTCCCTACCCCCCAACAAACCGTTGGATTAGAACTTCCTCATAGAAATCAATCCTTACCTGAGGGATCGAGCGTTGTTGTTGTTAGGAGAGGCGCGACGGAGCACGCGACGGTCTGATTGGTTCGGAGCGGGTGTCACTGGAGGCTTGGCGAATGCGGATGACGTCGAAGAATCATCCCTGTGCTGCTGCTGGGTCTTGGTACATCGCACCCTCTTCCTGTTTCCCCATTGGAGGAGCAAGTCGCGGTCGGTAGTAGCGGGATTGTTTGAATCGGGTCCACCACCTGTGACTCGCGTGGAGCCTCTTGTCTGGTAGTGATTCCTCGTCTCCCTCTCCATTTCTCCACCTTCTCCAGTCTCTTATTTATACTACCTGTAAAGAGAAAACAGTGAAGGAAATCAGGAATTCGGACGCTTTGATGAAATAAATTAAATTGATTAGAGCAGCAGCATGTGGGAGAGAGAACAGCTGATAGCATAGATAAAGATAATCTTAATGAAATTCGATTGAGATGAATTATTTTTAGAAGGAAGAAATGATCAGATTAAGCCAGCAAAAAGAATTAAGAAGTGATCTAGGTGATGGATAATGCAGTTTATGAAAGTTAATGGTGAAGCAATTGGGAATTAGAAGAAAAAGAGTACCGAAGAACAACAGGAGGGGGAAAAAGGGAAAATTGGATTGAGATTAAAATCAACTCTAATATTAATTTGTCTTGACTTTGCAATTGAGCTTTACTGCTTTAAAAAGACACCATATATAATACAAAATTCTCTATTTCTTGATCAAATAAATCCTGCAGATACAGAACAAGTGAAAAAATGGCGATTGACATTAGCGATCTAAAATCAGTAATGCTAAAAAAGTGCTTATATTAAGAGACGGATGAAATTTTGATAATAATAAAAATCTAGTTGGAAAATTTAACTTGTAGTCAGTAAAGAAAGGGAATCCAATAGATTGGCGAATCTAACCTCAAAACAGTGCAAATCAACTGATTTGATCAAAATTTTCATTGCCTAGAGAAGAAGCACAGTACTGAGGTCAATCCAGACCAGGTGTAGTTGAATTTAATTGAAAATCCAGTCAATTCTGCCAAATAAAAAGGGGGGAAAAGCATTTACGATCGTCCCTTACCCAATTCGTGTGGAAAAGGGAGATGAAACAAAAAAATAAATCATGAAGAAATCAAAATCATGCTGAGAAAAGACATCAAAAAAGAAAATCCAGAATGTAAAAACAAATTACACTACCTTAAGGATCGCCGATTGTACTGAAAAGTTGTCTTCAAGCTTGCAAAACGGGAGAATCGGATCAAATGAAGACTAAATCTGATCGTCTGATTTCTGAGCGAACGGAATCAGGAGGATTTGAAAGGGATAAAGCTCAGAATCGGAAATTCTCCATCGAATTAAGACAATCTCAGGCCCAATTGAGGAACGCCCGGACTGATTGAACTTCGAATGTACTAATGTGATAATCTCAATCTAAGAGGTGGGGGGAAATAAAGAGAAGAAATGCGAAAATGGCTGGATGATACCAGTTCTCTCTAGTCACTCATCAAATCTAACCCCGATTTCCTCTCTCTCTGTCTCTCTCTTTCTTTCTCTCTCAATTTCTTCTTGCTAGAGAAGATGTAGGCGTTTATTTATATACATACTCATGCCTCCGTTTCGCTCTCCCTTCCCAGCACCTTCTGTTTAATCATGTCCCTTGATTTGTTGATCAACGGTTGAGATGAGATCTCCTAGTAGATTTAGGTATAGATGCATCCCTTTGATAACTTATATCAGCAATAATGAAACTTAAGCTCAAAATAAAATTTAATTAAAATAATTATTATGCAAAATTAATTAAAAAGAATAATTTTGTGACTCAAATAATAATTGATTTAGAAAATATATTGTTTGTATATAAAATTTTGAATGAAAAGAGGGGTCATGACCCACTCTGGTCAGAGCTAAGCTCCCCCCTGACTTATATATTATCATGATCAGGTTTGCTCATGAGGACTTTGCCTACCTCCTTTGAAATCTCCGTCATCGATACTGACTTTATTATTAAGATAAAATGAATTATTATTTATGTTAGCGATTTTATTATGTAATTTATTTATACAGTATTTTTGTTATTCAACTTAAGTGAGTTATTATTCAGATTAGTAATATTTGAATTGAATAATAAAAGTATTATACAAAATAAGTAGTATAATAAGTCGTTAATATGAATAATAACTCATTTTTATATGAATAATAGAATCGATATTCACGATACTATCAACAATGATATCTCTCAAATATATATTTATTGTTTAAGCTGGTAACTTATATCGTCAATAAATAATAATTATATTACATAGTTCTTCTTTTGACTAGCAAATCATATAATTTTTTATCAAATACCAATGTTCCTATTATGAATTGTGGTTACACTTTATGCATTATTTATATGTTTCCTTCAATAAATTGAAATATAAAAATTGTGAGAAAGAAAAAGTCTGATAGTGATACATATCAAATGTTTAGTTGAAAAAACCATGACAAGGACACAAATAAATTAAAAAATAAATGAAAATTTTAAGTTGCTTCTGTTGATGAATCAAATTTTGTTTTAAAACAAAACACAAATTTCAAACAATTTAATAAAGAGTACACATACATCAGATCTCATAAAATTTATATGAGATCTGTTAATGAAATTTCAAGTCGCTTCTCTTAATACATCAGATCTCAAAAATGAAATTTGAAGTTGCTTCTGTTAATGAATCAGTTTTTGTATTGAATCAAAATACAAATTTCAAACAATCAAATAAAGAGTACACATAAATCAGATCTCATGAATTTTATATTCCTAATGTATAACATATTAACATGGTACCTTTCATACATTAAAAATATTGAATATTGAATTCAAATTTATTTGAAGTTATTTTAAGATTGTTAAGTTAAATTATTAATAAAGGGATCCTAACCATTATCACTAAATGTACAATTTATCTTTTTGGCTTACTATGCTTTTCTGTAGCCACATTATTTTTCTGAGGTAAAATGTATATTTTAAACTTAATATATATATATATATATTTCTTCATAAAAAATGTCCATTTTTAACCGAGTCTAATTAACTTTCGCTTTTTATGGATCATGGACTTTATTCTTGATATATTTAACATGAACCATCTTTTATAATATTCTCATGGATTGAAATTGATAATTTCAACACCAATAAAGGTACTACTGATTTTAAAATTAATCATTAGAAATTTCATTTGTGTCATATGCATATCATGCATGTTAAAAACAATGAAATTTACTTCTTCTTATATTGAACGATATTTTATGAAATATCAGATGAAAAAAATGAAATTGATTGAAATTTGATGCACAATTAATCATAAAAAGTCAATACATGTGCTTATAAATTATTTTTTTATGTTTGAAACAAAGTAGTTCGATCTGATTTTTTTTTTTCAAAATTAACAAATCAATCGATTGTCAAATGTGGGAATTCCTTACCAATAACATTTGTATTTTCTAAAATAAATCGAATTTGAGATATTGTAAAGCAATCAACTAATTTCGAATTAAAAAATGAGATTATAAAATAATTTGTCTGCATTATTAGTGTTCTTTAGAAATTTAATTTTTCCTTTTCATTTTTTTTAATTATAAATCCAATTTGATGACTTTCTCTGTATAATAATTTTGGATGTCTACTTTACACCATTCTTAATCACTGTCAAATTTTATCCTCATAGAAAAAATTAAAATTGTACTAATAATTTTTTATGTCTACTTTTCATTATATAAAACTTCATTCAATTAAAAAATCATTTTCTAATGAGTTACTTATATTTTACTTGTATTAGGGGTGTTTTCTGATTCAACCCAAAAGAGAAATATATACTAAATAATTTTTTTTTTCTAAATTGAGATACAAACTATCAAATTTGAAAACAACATCAAAATGTGCACGAAAATATCAATAGAGAATCACACGATATAATAATTCAATTAAATGCATTAAATTAGTTGAACCTCACAAAATAATGAAGTTACCCATTAAAACATTAATTACATAATTTTGATAAATTCAATAAAAAATAAAAATATTAGATTATGCAAATCATTATATATAGAAGAAAATAATCAAACATATAAAAAAAATTGTGATCGAGATAATATGACACATTTGTTTCAAATTTTTTATATGTAGAAAAAAATATACTTTTTGGTGAATTATTATAAGATAGCTTTAGAAGAGAGTACCTAAACATTCTAATTATTCCATGATATTTGAATAAATTAATATTATACTTATGGGTTGCATTGTAATGTGAGAATTCTGAAGTTAGAGTCTTTTTGACATATTTATAATGTTACTAATTCAATTAGTCATCAATTAATGTTTTTATTCTTGTATTATTCCGTCCTCATCGGAGAGATAGTGAATAAATTAATGATGATGATGATGATGATGATGATGATATCATTATTATTGTCATCAGAAATAAAATGCACTTACATCTCTCTAAACTACGATCCAAACAAGCTACGTACTTACCTCAGCTATTTGTAATATCCTAAAATTCCAGGGATCTTTTTACAAAATCAAATATTCAATGAGCAGATTGATCGGATTCGTTTAATTTTACTGTCATATTTTTTTCGATATAAAAGCTTCTATTAACTCCAACATTTATTTTTTTCAAATATTTTTTACAGAACTTGAACCTATGTTTTTTCGTAAAATTTAAATATCATATATATCCTTCGTGAATTCATTAAATGATACTAAATCCTCATTTTTTTTTGCTCTTCACATAAGTTGTGCTCTTTATTCTCTCCTCTCTCTCGTACTCGGTATAGACTATAGAACAAGGAAACGGGCCGATAAAATCTCTCCTCCACGAATTTACATTGGTTGTTTTAGTTGACAATGATAATTTATTTTTTGTCATTGTCTCTACGATAAAAGTGAGATTCAGTAAAATAAAAATAAAAAAAACCCCTATAATCTAAATCTAGATCATTTAAATTGAATCGAACCGTTTAAATTAACTGACAACACTATGTTATTGAGCGATTGTTGTAACAAATCCAGACTTTGTGCTTCATCACTATCTTAATTTTATTCCGCAATTATTTTTACTATGTTCCCTTAGTATTTTTACTATAAATTGTAAAGTAATACATGTTTTGCTCATTAGGAAAATTTCTTTCAAATTTCGTCCAATATATATATCATTAATCCCTTTTATTATTGAAATAAGAGTAAAATCATGTACATTTAAGTGAATCTTATACAATTTTCAAAAAATAAAAAAAAAGAATGACGAACCTTACATTAAATGAATATAAATGATAATTGCCACCTCTCAATAATAAAAGAATTAAAAATAATTGGTTTCTTTATTCTAAAAATGAGAAATTCTGGATATTGCTGAGTTATAACGTCAAATATTTGAGGTTATATTAATTATCTCGTATACAAAATTATTTTGTAAAATGGTGATGATGATAAGAATTATAGCATTCAAACACATACCAATTTAAATTAATCGTATGAAGTATAAAATCCTTTCTATACGTGTCACTTGCACAAAGTTGCAATCTTTTTTGATAAACCACACATAGTTGCAAATTATTCTGGCCTCTTGATTGTTATCCACGTGGTTGCACTGAGTTTATTTATTTATTTATTTATTTTTTCTTTTAAGAGTGGCTCCACCAATTTTGGGATTATAATTTCTAGATAATAAGTGCCTTCCTAGTCTTTTTATCTGCATATATGAGGTGATAATGTTTACAAATAAAAATAATTTTTGACATGTTTATAAAAAAAGTTTCATTAAAACAAAAGAATAATTAATTTATTAATTTAAACACAACATTTTTTTTATTTTCTTTTTGCACCATATATATAATATATTATGACTCTGCTAATAATTATAAATTTTAGAAAAATAATGCTTGTCTCAAATTTTGAAAAAAAAAAGGTAACTTGGTCTATTTTAATTTAACAAAAGCTTCATAATATATTACACAGAGAAAATGGGATAAAATTGAGAATTTGGTACTTTAATGGGAGAATTATTTATTTTGATGTTTTGATAGGAAATAAATTTTTTTTAATGGATATGCTGACAATTAACCCTAAAAGTTAATAAAAACATATATCTGGCAAAAAATATATCTCTTCTTCGTCTTCTTCTTAAAAAAATGAATCATGACATGGATGAAATTAAAGAATAATTTGAGGAAATATAAAATTAATTATTCCGGTCTTTTATGACAATAATTCACTAATAATTTGCTCCTCATAATAAAATGTAAAAAAAAATATTGATACTTTTAGAAAGCAAATAAAAATTGGTAATTCTGCAACTTATTCAAATGTAATTTGCTTATTATTTGGAAAGCTCATAAAATCTAAAATCTAGTATGAAGCGAATGATAGATAATCACATGTTTTCACAAAATATATATCTATAAACTGTCTTTCATATTACTTCTCACTTTATATTACTATTTTTTTTTAAAAAAAGAAGAAGATATTCACATTCAATTTATAAGAAGTATTTAATTCAGCATGTGGAAATTTCAAATTTAATCTATCATCAGAAATGTGCCTAAATACAAACACTTGCTTGTTTTCAAAGCGAATAAAACTAAAGAGAATTCTTTTTTTTTTGAGTAAAGATAGTGTCTTTATTTTGTTTTTATTTGCAGCATGTATATTTTTTTTATTTCTATTTTTAATGGTGTAGGTAATTTAATTGTTGACCACGCAATTTGTCTAGATTAGACAAAATTAAATTTAACTATAGAAACTCAAACAACACCTTTTTTATTTTTTATTTTTTATTTTTTATTTTTTTGAGTGGAGCTAATAATCAATAAGCAAATATGACACGTCATAGTTTAAAAATAATATAATAATACGTAGTTATTTGGAGCTATTTGGAGTGTGCTGGAAATTTCAGCTTATTTTTTCCAATGACATTTTTGATGGTACAAGACAGACAACTGATGTGTGCAATGACTCATCATAGAATCTGATCAGAAGGAATTATTGTGAGATTTATTGCTACTGATGTGCACATGCTTGTGATAGGTGCAATGTTAGAATTAATTTTTATTATTTATAAAATTATATGGGCTTATATGTAATATAAATATGTATTGAATAATAGACGGTCAAATATCTAATTAAACCCGTTATGAAGTGATCAAATTAAGTATTATTTATTAGGTTTCAATATGTGTTATGAGAAAGTGAGGTCTTTAATGTGTAGAATATATATTAATAACTTTATGATTTAGTGATGGTGTAAATTATATAAAGTTTAGTAATAATACAATTATGTTATTGGTCCCTGGAGAATACAACTAATAGGCAGTTTTCTGATTTTGAAAGAAAACCCGTTAAGAGAGGAATTGGATCTGGTATGGATCCGTTAAGGCATAACCAGTGGTTTGCCAACCTTTCGGTTATTGACACCCATTATATAGGGATCAAGAACCGTCCTCTCTCCATGATAGTCATAAGGCAGAAACCAACAGAAATCCTCTCTCTGAAGTTCGGGTTTTCTGAAAAGAAAAGAAAACCGTCGGACTGATTCTCTTCATCTCTTCATCAGAGAAGAGAAAGATCACCGAGAAGGTTTTAAGGAATCCGGTGATCAACGAGGTTGTGCCTCTCCAGAAAACCAATAATATTGATCAAAGTAATTTTAATTTAAATCAAGAGTTCGCTAGAGAATTACGGATAATATTCTAACATGCAATGCAACTAAGAAGCAAGCTTCGGCTTGATATAAATAATAAATGGAAAATGTTTGGGAGATATATAATGGATACCGACTTTATTATTTAAATTAATGAGTTATTATTTATATTAATTATTTTATTATATAATTTATTTTTATAATATTTTTATTATTCAACTCAAATACCAGTAATATGATTAATAACTCATTTAAGTTGAATAAAAAAAATACTGTACAAATAAGTTGAATAATAAAGTCATTAATATAAATAATAATTTATTTAATCTGAATAATAAAATATGTATTGATTATGATATCTATATATTAGCTCCCATAAAAAGTACAAGTGAATTCAAATTGCAAGAAAAAAAATTCTCAGATTCCTACTTGACTTACTTTGTGTTAGATCTAACCTGATGAAATCTGATCCTATATTTGTATATCGGTCGATAATTATATCATACATATAGATTCTAATTTTAAATCAATCATGTAATTTCGACAAATTCTAAATAATTTCAATTTATTAATGCTCCGATATGTTTTAATTAATATCCTTTAAGGATGGTCAGTAACTAATGGTAATTAGGAATGTTTAAATTGATTCAGTTAATCTGATTTTAATTACACTAAATAAAATCAACTTGCTTTTGGTTTTTATGATTTTTAGTTTGTCCTGTTTGGTTAAAATTTTGACACTTTGATTTTTTTTTTATTTTCAATTTTATGTTTGATTTTGATAATTATCAATCGAAGAAATTGCTCATAAATTGATTCGGTACTTATTAAGTTAAATCAAAACAAAACAAACAGAAGTCCCGTTAATTGATTTTGCTTTCGATGTGGTTGATATATATATATATATTTAATCGGTTTGATTTCCAATTGTACAAATAAAAAAATTTGGTTAGACTAATTTTAGTTCGATTTAAATTGAGTCGATCAATGAATATCCTTGTCAACGACGATAATTTACTAACTACCCATAGTGATAAAACAATCAATAAATATGATAGCTATGCAACCATAAAACGAAATCAATCATTTTTTTCAAAATTTTACTACATCTTAATTCATTTTTTTTTCAAATTTTTACTACATCTTAATTTGTTAAATTGTAAACCCCCCCCCCCCCCCCCCAACCACCACAATACATTAAATCCAAATGGTGACACAGAGAGTTGCACCACACAGAGCAACATTCAATCTAACGCCTCAGTGTCATCTGGAATTGGTAAAAAAAAACAGAAAAATAAAATTAATAAACCATCTCGGGATTCGGTTTAGACTGCCGCTGATTGGTCGCCTCTTCCAATTTGAGAACTTTAGAATTTTTAAAGAGAGGCGCTATTTTAAAAGCTACAATTCTAATATTGAGCGCTGAGGGAAATTACTTTCTCTAAATACCCATTTTGCCCTTACTTAACAATCTCTTATTACTGTTCGGAATTAATTGTTATTATATAAGGTAACTATTAAATAGATTTAAGGTAATTGATCTGGTATGTTGTATTTTTTAAAAAAAAAATCTCGTGTAGAGTTGCGAAATAGACAATGAATTAGCACCTGCCATCAAAGAATATATTCATTTGTAAACTCTATTCTGAACAAAGGCTACTTAGATTAAAGATCATAAAAGGATCCAATTATTTCAGTCTAGTCTAGCAAACACAAAAAAAAAGAAAAAAAAAAGGAAAATAACTTGTTTGAGCTCCTTTTTAATGCATCAAAATTAGCGATCTCAGATCCCTCAGAAACGATCACTTGGGCCTTAGAGGGCTATTTTGTAAATTTGCTCGTAAACGAATCTAAATTTATTTAGACTTCAGATAATCAGATCGAGTGGAGAAGGCCCAAGAAGAGGATGCATTGAAAGGCCTGTTGTATCACTGAAATGTGGGCCCAATCCAACTGATTGGAAGATGACACAACAACCACAATTGCATCTCTCTCTCTTTCTTTCCTTCCTTCTAATATTCTGTTATAAAGAAAAAAAAGACAAAAAAAAAGGAAAAAAGAAAAAGACTCAAAGCAAGCGAACTAACAACGGACGCTTCCCTCCTAATCCATCTCCATCTCCTCTTCCTACTTCATAACTGATAATTTCTAAGCTCGCGAATCTCTTTATCTATCGGTGTTTCTTGAATTTCTTGATTAGTTTTTCGTTGATTCCCCAACCCGATCTTTGTTTAAAATCGTCGATTTTCATTGTTTCCTGAAAAAAAAAGAGAAAAGAAACCCTCGATTCGATTTGTTAACTAAAGAGAAGCTATGAGCGAGGTATTCGAAGGTTACGAGCGCCAGTACTCGGAGATCTTCGCTTCGCTTTCCCAGAAATGCACCACGGCGGCTGCTTCAGACGGAGGTAGTCAACTTTTCCTTGAAACCAGCTTCTACAATTTTCTATTTTTAATCTGCTTCTTACTGGATGAGATCTTGATGTAATTTCTAGGGCAAAGGAAGCAGAAGGTTTCAGAAATCAAGTCTGAAATTGAGGATGCTGAGTTGCTGGTAAACTTTCTGGAAATTACTGGGATCTACTAGCTCAATTAGAGAGTATTTAGAGTAATTTAGTTCCTCACGATTTGAAATTGGATAAATCAGATAAGGAAGATGGATCTTGAGGCTAGAAGCTTGCAGCCGAGTGTGAAGGCAGGATTGCTTGTGAAATTGAGAGAATACAAATCGGATTTGAATAATATGAAGAATGAGGTGAAGAGAATTACAAGCAGTAATTCAAAGCAGGTTACAAGAGAGGAGTTGCTCGAATCAGGGATGGCTGATTCCCTTACGGTGAGCTCAATATTTCTTTAATCCATATAAAAATTCATCAAAATATTTACCTTTTCTCTTCTTCAATATGATGATTACCAAATTCTAAACCTTTACTGGACCGATTTGACCTCAGTAAGATGACTAAACTGTCATTTCTTCATACAGTAATGTATTACCCCTTTGTCATGATGTTTTCAATGGTATAACTATTCTTTTGATCAAAGACCTCTACTGCTACCCTGGTGCATTATTGTGATAAATTTGGATTGGTCTGTAGGTGACGTCGGATCAGAGAGGAAGGGTGTTGATGTCAACAGAGAGACTGGCACAGTCGAGTGATAGAATAAAAGAGACCAGGAGAGTTGCGCTAGAAACAGAAGACCTCGGCACTTCCATCCTTCAAGATCTTCATAATCAGCGCCAATCTCTTTTGCACGCCCATAATTCTGTATGTTTTTATTTAGCTTTATTCTCTTTTGCTGACTTGAATAGATTTACAAGTGGTTCTGATGCGAAAATAAACTTTCTGGAGCACAAATCTAAAATACAGACCAAGTTACTATGTTTCATTGTTTTTATTATATATTGGAAAAAAAAAGAGTGGGTGTAGGATTCTCGTTGCTGGCAACAAAATATAACAAAGTAGGAAATTCGGTTATCAAAAACAAAAACATAAGGAGATTGAACCTAATTTGTATGAATTTCAGTATTAGTCGGGTTCAATTGGTTTTAGATGAAGTATGGTTGACTGGTACGATGAGTGATTCTTACTAGATCTTTATTTTTTGTTGAATATGAGTTATGTTATTCAAAGGATAAATTTGTCTAATATAGCTTCATGGAGTTGATGAAAACATTGGTAAGAGCAAGAAGATTTTGGCAGCCATGTCAAAGAGAATAGACCGCAACAAGTGGATAATAGGAGGTGTGATTATTGCACTTGCTTTTGCCATAATTATCATACTTTATTTCAAGCTTTCTCATTAGCCTTGTCGTCAGAAAACATACTCCAGGTTCGTCAAGGTGACACCCTGATTACTTTCTTAGCCATTATGTAAATTTCTTCTTTGACATTTGGTTATCTTTAGAATGATATTACTGTTATGGGTTGTACAACTCAGGTGTCATGTTTAATATATAGGTACCATTATTATCTAATAGTCTCAATGTTATGCTAGTTCATTGGTTGCTTAATTTATTCTTTAATTATATTTAATTTAAATGATATTAGCATGCGTTGCTGTAATAGATTTTCGTGAAGAATATAGCTGAATCTTGGTTTGGTATACTGTGCAGAGAAAATATGATCATCTGCATGGATAGGTACACTGTGTACACACAGTACCAAGTCTGTTGGTACTGATTGTGTATAATTGGATAAAAGTCACCTGATAATCCTTGTTATACAGGGTCTTGAGTAAGTTCCATAGGGGGGGATCTAGGTGTAATTAATGGGGTCCAATGCCCCCTAATACTTTTTTCTGATCATACCCATATATGTAGTATTTTCGGTGTTCATACCTGTATATGTAGTATTTTTGGTGTTATCAAAGCCTTTTTTAAGAAAGGTCATATTTTGACCTCCATAAATATGTAAGAAGTGTTTTATTGTTGTGCATCATTTTTTTTTGGTGTTATCTCTGTAGAAAAACGAGATCTATCACCACTATTTTAGATATGTAGTTCATTGTTGACCATCATAATTGTTGTTTTTAATGTGATCACTATATTAATATCAACATTTGGCATGCACTTAATCCGTGGTACACTTGAGAGAGAGGGATGGATATGTGCATAAATGGGTTTTTACTTAGCTTTCTCTTTGCACCATCAGTGTGTTATTTTCTTGGGTTTGAAGGTGAGTTGGCAAAGTAACAACTTACGGTTGTTGGAATTAATTTCTATTAATTACAAAATTATATGGGCTTATATGTAATATAAATATATATTGAATAATAGATTGTCAAATATCTAATTAGACCCGTTATGAAGTGATCAAAATTAAGTATTATTTATCGAGTTTTAATATGTATCATGAGAAGTGGGGTCCTTAATGTGTAGAATACGTATTAATAACTTTATAATTTAGTGATGATCTAAATTATATAAAGTTTAGTAATAATATAATTATATTATCGTCATAAAGCATTACCAGTGGTTTGCCAACCTTTCGGTTATTGACACATATTATAAAGGGATCAAGAACCGTCCTTTTTCAATTATCGTCATAAGGCATTAACCAACATACTTCCTCTCTCTAAACAAATTCGGGTTTTCTGAAAAGAGAAGAAAATTGCTTGGCCGATTCTCTTCGTCTCTCCATCGGGGAAGAGAAGGATCATTGTGAAGACTTAAGGAATCCGGCGATTAACGGGGTTGTGTCTCTCCAGAAGACTGACAATATGGATTAAAATAATTTTATGTTAATTTAGAGTTCATTAGAGGATTGCGGGTAACATTCTAACAACAGTGTCAATACTAACTACTAAAACTAAAAAGGAGGTCCCAATACTGCACTTTACTCAATCAGGTGAGAACATTTTCTCTTGTTATTTTTTTTAGATTTATATCCTCCCATTTAAAGCGAACAGTGTTGGTTTCTCAATGGTCCGCGTTTGTTTCGATCAAATGTTACTAGATAAAATTCCATTTGGCTCCAGACTTGGTCCCAACCTCAGTGGCAAGTAAAATCCATGATAGGTGTTTTGGACCTATCCGTGGGCATCTGTTAGGTCAATAGTGCACAGGATGCGTTGGTCTGTGCTATCGATTGGGTTCCTCCTTGGTTACATTTTGAAAATGCTACTAGTTCTTGTTATCACTTGAAGATCTATAGGTAAGGTTATAAGGAAGTTGGTTATGGATGTGTGCATAAAGAGATCTCTACTTGCCTTGGATTTTCTTGCATTATTAGTACTTTTCTTTTTTCCGGGTTTGAAGATTAGCTGGCAAAAAAAATCAACTAAGGGTGCAATATCAGTGTTAAAACTAAAAAAAAAATGTTTAATGCTGCACTCTTTCAAACAGGTAACAGTTTTTTTTGTCGTTAAAATTCATCTAAATATCCTCCTAAATGAGGCCAACCATATTATGGTCCCTGGTGCTTTCAATCAAACGTTACTACAATATACTTCTCCTTGGCTCCTGGCTTTGTATTGTCCCACTTTCTCCAGGTGGCAAGTAAAATCCATGCCAGGTGTTATGTGCCCAATCCCAGCGCAGGTGGGGGACAATCTTGGATCATTGTTTCAAGCCTCTTAAAATATCTAAGTGGTGAAGTCAATGCTGCAAAAGCTACAGTGGTTAGTGGTTTTAAAAATGCACCAAAGCTAGAGTTATTACAAGAAAAAGGTGCTGCTTTTTTAACTGTTCAACTGATACACGCCAATTGGTATGGGCCATTGTGTGGATGCTTGACAATCCAAGCGTTACTATTCAAGCCCAAATAATAGTCCCCACTTTGCACTAATTTCATTAGGTCTTTACAGTGTTGAACTTGTGAGAGAGATGCCCCCAGTATCTCAGCCGAGATTGCACATTTGCACCCGCGCCAATTTGCAGAGTATTTACTTAACTTCAGATGTTAGTATTTTGCAGTTTATTTGCGCCCCTCTAAATTCAGAAAAACACATCTAGTTCAAGATTTTCTTGTCTATCAAGTGGAAAAAGGATCATATATTCAGATATTAGATAATTATGTCTTCCTTTTCTTGTCAATATATACTGTATTTCAAGCACATTGCGATTACATGTTTGACCTGAAGCATTCCCAAAGGATATGTCTGAACATTGACTATAATGGTTAGGTTCCGTTATCTCAACGCCACTCCATTGGTCAAGTCAAGTCCCATTGTGATCACTGTGGTGAAATCTTATTACAACCACAATGGTCAAAACTGAGAATGATGTTCGTACCAGAAAGGCGAGTTTCCTTCTTTTGGTTGTTATATTTAATGAATCATCCGTCCAATCACGTTGTTGTGTTTTTAATTTTTATTGATATACTCCAATAATGTGAGCAATATTGTGAGGAGATGAACTTTGTTAGGTTGATTGGTAGTCTCTCTGTCATGCTCATCAAATTGTACCCCAAAAGACGTGAAATTATTAGGTAGCTACGTTAGTATATTAATTGAAATCTTCTTTATATATATTATTTATCTCGATATATAGAATGTGCACTTTCTCCAAAGTAGATGAGTCTCCATCCAGCTAGTACCAGTCTCATTAATACTCTAATAAGACACGTATCTCGCCATAGATTCGAAGCGTCATATTTAGAAAACCCCTCACGTTACCAAAAATGAAACTAGAGATCACGAAATATACCTCCATACATCACAACTAATAGCGCCAAATTAAAATTTTGTTGGGAAGGGCAACATGTTATATAACCCAATTAATTGTGTTGATTTGTTTAATTTGGCAAATGCTTGTTCTGAGACAATTTCCATAGATAGATAGAAAGATGGAAATTGGAGTGTACAAAACAAACAAGCAACTTGGATAGAAATCAATACGCTGACAATATACCAGTAAATTCAAGCAAGAAAACCTGCGCCGGGTCTCATCAATCATGAGACAAAAAACACAAACTAACTCTAACCGTAAAGAAGCCATAAATGCAATCCAACGTGATGCCCCCAATGGGTTGCATCTTTTTTCAATGATGACGATACAACAAACCCTTTCACTCCTCTCATCAATCACTGAAAAAAGGGAGCCCATGACCAAAAAGCAAGTTCAAATTAATAAATAAAGAAGTGCTACTTCTATATATATTATATTATATTATATAATTCATCAATCAAATTGGCTGCTTGGTTACATCATTTCTTACCCAACTCCGTTACACATTACAAAATCATTTCCAATCCAAACCCCTTTCTTTCCATGCATCCTCCCCTTTTTCTTCCTCGGTCAAATCCCCCTCAACCCCTTTCAATGACATCACTGTTTGTTATATTTTACAAAGTTAATTGTCTGATATAGGAACAGAGATTGAAAGAGATAGAGAGAGAAAAAGGGGGGTAAGAGATAGAAAGAGAGAGAGGGACAGGCCAGCTTGGGGATCTTTAAGCATGTGAAGAGCAACAAGGTAGCTTTTGGTGGATTTCTCAAGGGCACGCTTGGCTTGAATTAAAGGGAACATTTGCATATAGTGGCCTCTGCCACACATGGGTCAGTCCCAAAGAGATGGCTTTTGGCATTGGGGCTGCCCCAAAGAGGTTCCGTTTTCGCCATTGGAAGCCATCCACCTGGACTCAAATTGCACAGAGAAAAGGATTGCTGGTGCACCACTCAAGAACCCCAAGAGGGGACCCAACTATTCTAACAGAGGCATCATCATCTCTCATGTCTCAAGTCTCAAGTCTAAAACCCTCAACAAGAGGTGGTGCTTGTCATTCATGATTACTTAATTAATTAATTACACGTGGACTTGATTCCCCTTACAGTGATTCTCGGTTAATGAGTCCATGCCATGCTTCCCAATTTGCATCAAAACAAAGTCATGATGAAGCCTATGATATGAGAAGGTTTTTGGGTTTAGGGTTTCTCTTCTATTTTTGCATGGCAAAAGGTGGTGTGCCTCAAAAGAAAAGGGGCTTTAGACAATGGCCTAAAGTTTTATGATGAAAAGGTTGTGAGTACTGATCTTGGACCTAGCTTCCTTTATGGAGGTGAAAAGCTAGAAGGTCTTTGCTTCTTGAAAAAGTTGGCTCAAAAAAATGGAAAAAAAGGGATGATAACGCTGGTACCGGACCCTTTGATCAAAAGTCTCAATCTTTTCATGACCTCCTTTTTCTCACTGGGGGTCTTGGAATTAGGTTTTGGTTAGCAAAAAGTGTATCTAAATGAGAAAGGAAAAATGATCAAAAGCATCACAAGTACCCTTAAACACCAACCTAATGATGCATGAAATGATATGGCTTGTGGGTTTTTTAGGAGACCTTTTTGAGTGGTTTTTTAGGGTTTTTGGTGGGGCAAAGGTGTTTGCATGGCAGCAAAACCATTGTTGATGGCAACAAAACCATCATTTCTTCCTAGGGCTTCTAAAGCTCTAACCTGAGACTTCAGAAACTTTAGATAACTTGCTGCTTCATCGAGCATGGTGGCAGTATCCATCTTGCTACCGCCCGGTACCAGGCGCTGTAAAACCCTCAATTTTTCACTAACTCTCTCTCTCCTCAGCCTCGCCGCAACTGTCTGCGGATCACTTGATATTTTCACATTCTTTCTTTTTGGCTTTTCTACCATCTCCTCTGCGCCGAGGTTTACTGGCCTCATGGCTGCTGCTCTGTATATCATTTCCTTTACTTGCGCCATCGCCTCTGTATCTGGCTCAAACTCTCCATCATGACCCCCAAAGTTAATGCTTGAATAACATGCCGAGTTTTTTTCCAATCGTTGCCTTTTTTGCCTGCTTGTACTAGCAAACGATATTTCGTACCCCCTTTTATTGACAAGGGAACAACTCTTTCCCTGTTGGAGAAGGCTATATGACTGGTTCTCATCCTCTTCTAGTTTTCTCTTGTTTCTCTTCGGATTCAATGAAGATCGAGACGTGTGTGGCACCTCAGGGTTTGACGAGCTCTGCGAGGCCATCTCGTCACGGTTTGAGAATTGGTTCCCGTCAAATGAGCTGCAGTTATCTGATTCCCCAGATATGATGTTACTGCTGTAACTTAGGTTGCAAGGGTTTTCACTGCTTGAGAAGATGGGCTCAAACAAATTACCGTGCCGGTTTACTGTGACGGTGGCAGCATTGGTGCAAGGTAGGAGGGGAGGTAAATTTTGAGGAGGTAGATCACTTGATCCCCATGTGCTTGTGTCATGGTGGTTTTGTAAAGAGTTGAGATCTGATATGGAACCCAAGTTGGGATTAAGAACCATACCCTCAATTTGAGTATTTCTTTCTAGGTTGGAGCTAGCCGTCTCGCATGGTTGAATGCCGTGCACTTCTAAACTTGTGGCGATTAGAGCTTCTTCGAGAATCGCCTTTCCACATATGTCACCACTGTAGAAGTATGCATTTGAATCAGAGAAGTTGTCGTACTGGATGCTCGACAAACATGCTGGAATCGTCGGATTTATCTCACTTTGCATGTATATCGAATTAGGCCAATCCATGGTGATGCTAAAACAAAAAACATAATCACGGTTAGAATAAAAAATATAAAACAAAATTTATACAAATATTAATACTCAAAACAAAATTTATATAGAGATTTTTGGTAGCTGATGGGCTGATAGCCTAGTGCCAAAGTTGTCTCAATGTATTGGTATGATCATAAATTTAAATTTTTATTAGGCATCATAAATTTTGGAAGTAGTGCTCTAATGTTCAGCCTTCTCAGTTGATTCAAACGAAGTAGTCAGAATGCACAGAGAGGGTATAATTATTACGGATATGTTTATTTAAGTTCTTAACTATTGGTTTGGCACAAACAAGAGTCTTAAAGAAAGAGAGAATCCAGGAAATTAATACACTCATTCAAACCATTAAATTTAAAAAAAAAAAAGGTGCAAAAACTAAAAATAAAGAAAGAAATTGAAAAAATAACCATGAAATTAAAAAGGCATTTGTCATGCGAGGTAGAGTCATCATATCAAAAATAAAAGATCTAGTAAAGAAAAAGAACTAAAACATTAAACCAAATAACTAGTACCAATTAAGATCATACCTTATTTTTCTGAGAACTGATGATGCTTTCAGAGATTCTGAACTCGCCTCACAGGATAAAAGTAGCTTAAGAGTAATGAAGCAAGAGAAATAACCAAAACAGACATAAGCTAGCGTCAGAATTGCAACCAAATCTCTCTCTCAACTTGGTAGGAAGAGACAAGGCATCATTAAACTCTCATGATCAATCGTCATGATGTCAAATCCAATGTCGCATGCAAATGGATAGCTAATCTCTCCAAAATTAACCAAAATAATTGGTATATATGGAAAAAAAGATTTGAGCTTTAATTTCTTTGCTTTGCAAATGATTGTATATACTTCTAGAACAAAGAGAGAGCTGTAACAAGATGGTCCTCACTTGAGGTAATTGTACCACTATCTTTTTCAAAGTTTCTCTCTTTGGCTACTTAGGAAAAGAGAACTCAATATACCACTTGCCTTTCAGAGACGAGGTGGACAGTTTAATTGGTGGGAAGAAGAGGGAACTTGAGAGAGCAAGCGAGAGAGAGAGAGAGAGAGAGAAGATGGGCAGCATATGAGAGTTATAAACAGGCGAGATGAAATAGATTTATATATCTAGCTACAAGGAAAGGAAAATATATGTGCAATAATAATTGTTTAATGTGTAAGGTATGAAAAGGACTGTTCCTATCTTTTGTTTTTTTCTGTTTATTCCTTGGGTAGTATGCTATTTTTTCCCCAAAACTGAAACTATGGGAAAAAGAGGTCTGAGAGTTTGAGCACCACCATTTTTTGTCAACATCTTTTTTTCTTCTTTTTTTTCTTTTCTTTTTTGAACTCAAGGTCAATGAATACTTGAGCTATGAAAGTTGGTATTCCGATGATTTTATTACTGCACATCATTCTTAGAATTCAGCTTGATTGTAGTATTGTTTAATTTAATGACTTTATCATTCAATTAATTGCATAAAACTTGAATTAGTGCTGAATTACAAAAAATTAATGAACAGAAATAGGAAAATTTAATGAGTTTATCATTCAATTGGAGGACGCATGTTTGAAACTTTTTGTGAATATTTAAAAATTGGATGACTTAAACTCTATTTTTCATCAAAAAAAAAATGTACCTTACAATTCATTATGATAACGATATCAGCATTCAGTTAAATAACTCTGGTTTTCAATTTATTTGAATGATTTATAAACTAGCTGGTTCCGTTTAATGACATCTATGAATAGTTGTAATGCATGATAAGGCCTCAACATACCATGTGCTATTCATTGTTGGTTTTCAACTTTGCACGGTTAATGTTGACATGAATGTTAAGTGATGACTACATATATATATAAATTCATCATCACCATACATGTAATGTTTATGTGCATGATATATATATATCGATGGTGCCAATTAATCAATATCATCTCCTGCCGACAATACTACTCGGTACTAATTGATTGAATGTGAGGCTTCATAAACAATCATTAAAATCAAACAAAATAGTACTGTGCATAATGAGCCAGGCACAGTAATGAATTGCTACATTTATTTCTTTTGCTTTGGGTATGTAGGTGGGTGGCCACTTTCTTTATTAGATATATACAAGTGTAATTCTAAGATATATCTATTTTAATTTTTCATAGTACAACAATATATATGATGATATTTAATATTCTTTTTACTAAGGATGAATGTGTCACAACACATTTGGTACGGTGCATATACATAAATTATGGTTTAATTTGAAATTTAATTAGTGATGTATTAAGAAGTTAAAATTCAGCTGTTAAAAATTTACAAATCATTTAATTGATATTCATATAATTTTTAAATTGAGTCAAATTTTATACACGTTGATCTGAATGATGAAAAAGACATCTATAATTTTATTTTATTTTAATTAGACAATGTTTGACGGAGAGATGTATCATAAAAATGAATGTACGCTTCGACGTCACTGTACTACTAATGGCAATATTTTATTTCCACAGAATATCAAATTTTGTAAGGTTTTCTAGAAAAAGGTGGTCTAGCAAACAACAGGAATAAAAAAAATGCTAGTGAATTAAATTTAGGAGGTATATATACTTATCCTTGGATCTGGCTAATAAAATGGTGACCTTTTTTATTCAAGAAATGCGGCTGATTCTTTGACCTGAACAACAGGTAACAAAGACACCTAAAATCGAAGGGTTGCTTCTAGTTTCCAAAAATTGTTGTGAAAACTAAACAACCAAAAATATTTTTTTGTGAAAAGAAAGAAAGAAAAATTAAAGAAGGAACAAAATAGCATATCATCAAAAGAGGTGACGAAAAAGACGAGCAACTATATTTGTCTATATATCTACATATATCTATATATATCATCACTGGCTCTCTCTCTATATATATATATCATTTTTCCCATTGGTGGAAAGCCACAATCAATCAATTAGAAGTATAAATAAAAGGACACATGGCTTGCGCTATATAATTAATGAGATGTTCAAATCTGCAAAAATACAAACAATTTATGAATTCGTTTTTAATTTAGTTTGCTTATAATTATAACATTAACATATATGCTTGTTTGTATTTTCCTATATAGGTCTCTGTACCAAGTTGAACTTTCAATGAATAGCTAAACTGGTACCTAACTTCAAACTTTTTCATACAAGAATAGTAAAGAAACAGGGGGATGACACGTTTGTACCTTGAAGAACTGTTACATTAGAGATTTTTTTAGCATATTTATATGTTACTAAATATATATGATATTTTTTATTTAGCACGTTTGAAAAACTGTTACAAGTCATGTATGATTGATTTGGTAACAAGGATATATTATATATATATATACACACACCTCCTGTTTTAAGGAGAGGTCATGACTGATAAGATCTAGCTAGATAGAAATAGGAGCCAATTTGGTGAGGGATATATTAGTTTAGTAATTTATTTATTGCCACCCCCAATTTTGAATTCATAGTACTTCCAATCCAATGCAAGACTGGCTACCTATCTAGCTGGTACAGCTACATATATGGAATTAAGTGACCATTTGTTGTATTCACATAAGCAGTTATAGTTTTTCTATCATAAAATTGACGGTACATAATTTCGACCATCCGTTATATAATTTTTATGTCATAAAATTATTTATACATAATTTCGACCGTTCATTATATAGTTTTTATGTCACAAAATTAACTGTATATAATTTCGAACATTCATTATATAGTTTTTAAATCACAAAATTAACTACATACAATTTTGAGCATCCATTATATAATTTTTTTGTCATAAAATTGCACACAATTTCAACCATCCATCATGAAATATGCACAAATATAAAAGAAAAATCTTTTTAAAAAATCACACAATTCCGTACGCATATCTATCCTATACATAGTTGAATGCTCTTTATGTGAATATATACTCTTTCCATATACATAAATTATATATTAATTACTGCATAAGAACTCTTTTTATGAACAAGCACAAATTGTTGATTTTGAAGCCAGAATAAAAAAAAATTATGCATCAATGACTACTTCCTAGAATATATATATATATATATATATTAATATATTACAGGCCTTCAATTTTGATACCTATATCTATCCTATACATATAGTTGAATGCATGCATATGCAAGATTGAGGTGTATCCATGTCTGGTTGTGACTTTAACTTTCACATGCTTAGCACTTAAAGCTATATATTCTTTATATTATGTAAATAAGTTGGATTAAACTTTGCTACTTCCACTGCTAGCTACAATCCAAACAAGTGAGAGGCTATATTCCCCTTTTCAGAATGATAAATGTAGAACTTTTATTTTTGAAATTATCTATATGCAAGCGTGCTACATTCAATGTTTGTGATTACATGGATAGTCTTGAACATTAATTTTTTAATAGTAAATTAACTGTGAATGTAGCTTTTAAGAAGGCCATAGCTGGTGCATATGCATTATATTTTTTATCAGCTACGTGTATAGACTAGCTAAGTGATAGTTTGATACCAAAACATGATATCTATATTTATATATATGGTAGATAGCATTTTGGATAGAATAATGAGTACATAGATAACATTCCAATATGCCTTGGAGATAATATAGATAATCTCAGTTTTTGTTAACAAAATATTAAATAATTAATAAATTAAGGAAGATGCCAACATGGAAGAAGAAGTCAAATGTTTTAAATGCCCCGTTACAATAGCTAACAAGTTGGACAATTTGGCATTTTCTTCATGTCACTGTCCCCCTGTTTTCTGTTTCTTGAGTTTAATTTTGACATTCTTTTTGAAGGTATATAACACTGCTTCTACACAATGTTGTAACTGTTTTTTGCTATATATGAGTTAAATTTTGTTTCTTATTACTGTATATATTATCATTAATTATCCGATTTTGGTAATTTTGTTTGCATCAATTAATTAAACTCCCTTTGGTAGATGTTTTAAAACACAAGAGATTAACATACAAGTTATGTCAAAACAATCTTGTTCAATTAATTCAAAGGCATCCAAGTTGTGCCAAACAAATTGGTATGCTCAACATCATCTTTAAGTTTTATTTAATTAACTTTGACACAATGCATCCAACTTGTTAACATGTCGGTAAGATACGTAAAAAAAATTATATATGACAAAATAATTTTATTTTTATTTCTCAATAAAGAGAAATTTTTATTTTTGCAAGGCTTTAACTTCATCATGACAAAATATTTCTACTCTAAATAAATGATACATTTTTTTGTCATACATAATTAATGTGCATATATATGTTAAAAATAAGAATAAGATAGGCTGAGAGATTGATGACAATTTAAGGAACAATTTCATACTGTTACTAAAATTAAGTAAATAGGATCATCTTTAAAGAAAAAAAAAGAAGCTAAGTAATTAATTAATTAAGATTCAAATTATAGTTGCTTGATTTGATGGCTACAGAAGAAAGGACAACCAAGTACCTATCAATGGGCCTCTCCAAAAAAATGCTGATAGATTTTATGAGGCAAGCTAAACTATAACATACAGTGTGCATTCTGCATTTACAAAATAAATGTATATATTCTAATTTCACATTTTCAAAATCAGAAGGTGGGATACCAACATAGTTTTAAAAAAAGTAATTAAATTTTATATTAGGTTTGTATTCTAATTATGTTGTATAAAAACATGTTTCAGTTAAATGAAACAGGTGGTCAATTTACCATTTTTTTTGAATTTTTTTTTCAAATATTGAGTAATTTGTGGAGGTCATTCAGCTTTTGTCCATATGACAAACTAATTTTAATTTTTCATCTTCAACTTTGGTTTTTAATTTGTTTTTAACTTGTTTAGTCCATCTATATATACAAACTAATTGTAACAAAGTAATTTTTTTTACTGACATTGACAATTATTTTGTTGATAAGGATACCACTTTTTTCTGATGTGGACTTATCTTTTGATAACAAGGATAGTTATATGGATATTTTATTACCTTTTAATGAAAAAAATGTGATGAAATTAGTTGGTTGTAACAAATTTAGAATTCCTGTGACTTGTAAAGATCGAATTGAGATTCAAATATTTTTTTTAATATGATATAAATTCATCAACCCCTTAAAAGTTTTGTTCTTAAAAAATGTCTTTGTTATACATTATTTTTTTTTTGTAAAAATACTGATACATTTAGTTCTTAACATACAGTGTTATTACAAGCATGAATACCAACCTAATTTTTTTTTTAAAACTTCAACCTTCATGATAAAAAAAAAACCAAAATAAATCCAACCCTCATCTCTGCTCGCATGAAATGTTGGGAAGATATATATTGGTTTTTGGTTCAAACATCATGAACTAATTCTACATAAACCCAGAAATTACATGAAATATTTGAAATTAAATTTATACAAGGGGCTATACATTACCCTTTTTTTAACCAATAGCCACTATTATCATTTTCTCCTTTGCTGCATGTTGAGATCTATTTTCTTTATTTTTCAATATATCAGACCACCAAGTATAATTGATCAAGAGTTAATACTAATTGGTACTGGTTTCTTATATATATTTATAGCTTCTATTCTCTAGTATATCAAATTGAAATGTGGAGGTCCATTTTGATTTTAGAAACAATCTCGTCATGTAAGGACCACACACTATCACCTTCAATAATAATTCATTGCTTAATTTTGTTGCTTAATTTTGTTGACATTAACAATTCATATATTTTTGAAATTTGCGTCATCCTACCTGCCAAAATTTAAAGAGGACACTCCGATTGCCTAATCACATACTTCATTTTGAAAATGAACTATTGCTTGATTTTTTGTGATCTATTGTGGCTACAACATTTTGGAAGATCTACTTTCCTTTATGTTAATTATAGATATCATTTTAGTAACACACTAATCTTGATCTATAACCTAATTCATAATATTGACACACGAAAGGCAATAATTGTAAATGTTTTTTGGAATTAGATGGTTTGATATTAGTGTTATTAATTGCAAATGATTTCTTTTTAGTATTTTGGTATCTGAAATATGGATCTTAAATGTTTTTTCGAATGAATATAATAGATCTTAATATTCGTAAACAATTTTAACATAACAGTAACACGAGTATTTGTACATAATTTTTATGTAGTTAATTAGTACATACTTAATTTACATAAAAAAACTACATACCTCTAAATGCATATAAAAAGAGGTCGACAATTATAAACTCTACATGCTTTACCAATTTGCAAAATAAATCACCACTAATTTTTGCAGTTCTTAATTTAGTCTTTAATTTATCATATTAATCAAACATAGACACTACTCAAATCACTTAAAAATTCAACGATAAACCTTAAACTCGCATCTTATTTTCTCACTAGCTACACAAAGTGCAACATAGCGAACGACACAGAAAAACGAGAGAGATCAAATGGGACCCCAATCTGTTGCAGGCGCGTGGGACCCATCCACAATGAATGATTGGTGGGGATCCCTCCCGAACTGTCCCGTAGCGCGGGCCCCGCAATTCCGGCTTCGATTTCCGTTTCCGTTTCATCCTCTGACGTCACAGCCGAAGAACCCGGTTCGCATTCAATGCATCGAAGCCGCGAAGGAAAATGAACCGGATCCGTTCGCCTCGGTCAGACCCGGCCAGACCCGGCCAGACCCGTGGTCCCGAACCGGTTCCGTGTGGCAGCTGGTGGACCGCATCGACTCGTGGGTTGCGATCGAGCTCGCTGACGTGTTGCTCAGCGATTGGTTCTCCACAGCGGCTATCGCATTGTCTCACATGGGATCGGGCTCCTATTCTGGGACCATTTCTCTCTGGTTTTCTACTGTTTTGATGGTTCTTTCTCGGTTTTTTTCTCTTCTCCTATTTTGTAGAGAATTGAGTTGAGTCGGATGTGTGAATTAAACAGTAGTAGAGAGTCGTGAAAGGATCCCCATCTCTGTCCTGTCACTGATCCAATCCAACAGTGCTAAGTAAGAAAGTCACTGCTAGATCTGGATCCGAGTGTTTGTACATTGTACAGAACACATGTCAGTTTCATGCATTAATCTCAAACAACCCCCCCCCCCCCCCCCCCCCCCCCCTCTTTCCTCTTTCCTTCTTCAAGTCAACCTCTAACAAACTACTACCTAGCCGACCTGGCCTGGCCTCCTCATCATTTCTGAGTTGATGGTGGATGTATTTTGGATAGAAAATATTGGGGGACAATTAATTAAATTTGCTTGGTATTAAAAAATGATGAATATGTGTGTCTGGCTTTTGCTGTTGTTATGGTGAATTCAACACGTTGAATTGAATGGTTTCAAATTCTTAATTAATTGATTTTGGGTTTTTATTTCTTTTATATTTTTTTCTCAATAGATTTTGATGAATTTCGACAGATCATGGAGGATACAGAACTTCGATGAATCTCCGATAAATATCCGAGCAACTTTCGACTATTTGATTTGATAAGGTTTCAACTTGATGATATAATTTATATTCAAATTATGTCTAGATATGGAATTTCTTATTACAATATTGATAATATATAGATCATATCAATTGCTATAAATTAAATTCAAGTTAGAAAACTTTTGGATTAAATATTTGAATTTGAGTATTCAAATTTATTGCATGACATTAAATATTTGCCATGTCCCATTAGAATAACTTTTGTTGTCATGTGTACAGTATTTCAATGGGGGATAGAAAAGAGTTTGGACCAATAGATTAATGTTTTACCTACTTCATGTGTTAAAAGGTGAACTTAATTAATGAATAGCTTAGTGAATGCATTGCATGAGTTAAAAATTATTACTACTACTACTATTATTATTCTTCTTCTTTCTGATATCATATCTATTTCTAAGGTTAATAATTAAGCTATATTTTGGAGTGTGACAAAATGAAAAAGGATAAGGAGATTTTTTTTTATCTACGTACATGACCCGTATAAACATCATTTACGGTTAGTTCGTTTAAAATTTTCAATTTAGATAATGTAGTGTTCAAATTAATAGCTCTATTAGAAAAAAAAAACAAAATCTTGGTAGAGCTAGATGCTTAATTTGAAGTCGTCACTGTATATCTCTCAGTATTGACTATAAATTTTGAACGATTCGGTTGTCAAGTTAAATAGTTATTTGTTCAAGATTAACGGCGAAAGGAATCAATTAGTAAAAGTTAATACCATTTATTTTTCATATGAAAGAGTAGGATTTTTTTATTTTAATTTGGACTATTAGATTAAAGCGAACAAATTAAATTATTTAAATATAATTTGATATGTTTGTTTTAATTTAATGGCCGAAATTAAAATAATAGAATCAAATCTTTTTTATTTGAGAAAGTAGAATAGGTAGATACAAGGGTTATGGGTGGGCCCCAGCAGTGAAGGGATGAGGAAGGTACTGGGTGTTTTTGCCAGAGACAGAAGGTAGCAAGGAAAAAAAATTTTTAATCTATTTATCATACTATTTATAAGATTTTTCAAATATTACGATATAATATCAACGATAATATTAATGAAGATAATAGTTTATTAACGAGCCATTTAAAATTAATTTTTGAACATAAAGTCTGTGTGTCCCTCATGATCATTGAAATTTTTTTTGTTTGCTCTAATCAATATGAACCATCCACAAAAAGAAAAATAATGATGCTATGGTAGTGACCTATTTTGTTGATGTTGATATAATATGGATGGCGATATTTTCAACACATAATTAGATTTGAAATGGAAAAAAAAATATAATTAAGTTGCTTAATTTCAATAATTAATAAATCATACTAACCATCAAAGAGCCAAATCAAAGGTCAAATCAATTTTGTTCACAGAGTAATTCACCAAATTTGTAATGAGGGATTGCAGTCATAATTTACAAAATTATCATTTTAATATATCTCATAATTTGTGACATCAAGTCTTCTGCACAAAATTTGCATCCAATGATCCAATTTGGCTCCATATTGTTGTATTTTTGCTATTTTTGTCCTTTATACAAAAGTCCTGTAATCATACACAATCCCAAAATGAAAGATCCAACAAAATTTATATTAAATTTTGATCTTAGACAGTTAAATCTCATTGGTGGAGAACATATTTCACTACCATCATTGCTTCCCTTGATCAAGTACCGTTTTCATATTCAATTAATGTAATTTCAGTTGTGCACTCTGTCCTTTTGTTTCTTTTCTTTCTTTGCATTGAATCTTCAAAGTAAGTACTGTGTGTGATGTTATAGGAATGAGACAACAGAGGAGATGCTTCCAATTAATTATCCAGCGTTTAAACATGTTCTTTTTTTTACCATCTTTTAATAAAAAAAAGCAATATACCTAGTAGAGTTGCATGTGCTATGTCAATGACAAAGCAATCTGGGTAAAAGACTAAAAAAGAAAAGATATTACTATGTCAATGACAAATGCATTTATATTCCTAGGACTAGTCTTTTTTTCATATATATCCTCTTGCAAGTACTGTTTCTATGAGAGGTACATCATTGCTGCTTTACTGCACTTCTCCTTGTTCTGCACTCACTTATGGATCAAGCTCGCCGTACCGAGTTACCGATATTTATGAAGCGACTTCTTCCGACATGCTGGACCGGTGGTTGCTATCACTGTCACTGTCAACGTTGTTCTCTCTCTCACCCTTCGGCGCCGGTTTCTCTTAATGCTCACTAGTCACTAGTCAATGCTTGATCCCCCGGATCCTTAACTGATTGTGCGAACTTAATTGTAGAGTATCGACAAGCAATCAAGTGCTATAATCAAATTATTTAGATTGTGCATCACTGAACTGTTGCATGTCAAAATTGACCATTTTTTTGAAAATTTCTTAAATGCAAACTTATACTGATTTCTCTATAAAATGGATAATCCAGAGTCTTAATCATTTCTCTACAGTTGGAGAGTAGCAGAAAACTTGCCAACTCCCCTCCTCTTGTCGCATTCAACAATGTCATCATCTTTATTTCTCTCTATAAGATATTATATATAATTTAACAATATTAGATATAGTATTTAATATTGTTTTGACACAAATAAAAAAAATAGGATGGATACATCGACATCAAGATGAGGTTAATAGATCCACCAACCTCCAACCATCTTAATATGATGTGAAAGTACATTGGCACCATCCTAGGAATGAAGGGGATTAGATTGGTATCCTACCAAAATTCCTGCCTTCCCCAAACAAGAAAGATCACATTATAATTATACCTCCAATACCATGAAGACAAGTGTCCCCCCCACAAAAATACAACATCCAAAGTATACACAACAAAAGAAGTTACCATCTCTATATATGTATGCAAATTCTTTTTGGCATGAAAGATTTTGGGAAGTTGACCTATCAGTTTTCAAGTCAAATTTTCACTTGAAAAAAATGGCTATATGAAGTAAACTTCCTCAGTTATTGTATGCATTGTTTGTGTCAATTTGAATGATCAAGAGAAAGATTTGTTGAAAGAGAGAGAAAGGGAGGTGGTCCATGAGAGAGGATGCATCCAATTAGAGAGGGGCCACATAGTAGGTGCCAAGTCAAGAGATTTGGAGGTATGAATCTGATCAGGTCAGATCAGCTCAAATCTATGCTAATTTGGGCTTTGCCCCCACATCTTGCTCCTACCATTAATGGGTTCTAAGATGCTCTCCAATTGTGCAGAGTTCACAAATCACAAATTCACAATACAGTTAAAAAGGTTCACATTACTCTTCACTATCAAGCTAGAAGCAATTTGGGTCGTTTGGTTTAAAGAAGGACAGCCCAGATTTGTTTCCAACCATCTGATAAATCCAAACAATTGGAGAGAAGCCTAGCCACCCTTCAAACCTTTAAACAAAATTTACCGTTGAACTTCATATCCATTGTTTTTACACAGAAAATTTCAAATTTTGATCACCGAACTTTATAAGAAAAATAAATTTGAACCGAAATAGTCCTTGAGCATAAAACATCAATTTTTAGACTTTGAACTTCCATTGAACAAACTGTCCTTGAACTCTCAGAAAAAAGAAAACAAAATTGTTCCCTCAACTTCTTTCAAATTAACTAATAAATCCTTCCTACTAAGTTTCTTCTTTTTCTAAAATCTTCAGAAACCAATTTGATGGAAATTGAAGCCAGGGACCAATTTTGTCATCTTTTCAGAGTTCAAAGACCAACTTAGAATTCCTTTTCTTTTAGTTCAAAGACAGTTGTTTTGGAAAAGTTTAAGGACCAAAATCTAAATTGTGCTTGTTACAAATCCGTTTCTTGAAAATAATCAGGTTGGAAGGTGGAATAGTACAAGTAATTGCGAAAGAGAACTACAGCATACAAAAGTTATTAGATACAGAAAATTTTATCATAAATGCGAAGTAGTTGTCATAAATATCAACTCTAGCAGCTCTACAAACCCCGGGGCCTAACCAAACAAATCGTTTACAAGTTGGAAACAAAGTAAAAAGCTACCAGGAGACAAGCTCATTTACAAAGTCTGTACCGCTCAAGACCTACTAATGATGAGTTATTCAAATACTAACAGGTTAAGAGCCCATTTTCTTCATTCCCTCAGCTTTAGCAAGTTATAGTGAATACTTCTCCTCTTGAACCTGCATCCATAGCATCAAATATATCTCTAATTGTTTTTTTTTTAACTCAATACATCTGTAATTAATTGTAACAATACTTAGGCTGGTAAATGTCAGCTTTCCTTTCAGTTGCAATCAACAGAGGAGAAAGACAAAGATGGCACCATAACTAAGGAGTATAAGAACCCATAAATGGGAATGGGGCGAACACACAAGAAGATAGGCAGGGAGAACCAGCTGAGTTGGGGGTGGGATTAAAATAAAAAAAATTTACAAACAGCCTTCTGACTTTCATATATTATTGAAATGTTCAAACTAGTTACCAAATTACCCTCAAAAGCTTAGCAACTGGAGCAATACCAAAATCAGGTACAAACATCCTTGCTTTTAAGTTGATGATCACAAAACTCTTAGGTCATTAGAAAAGGAGAAAATAAGAAGAACAGAGCACCTCTCCAGCCACTTCCCAGAAAATTCTGACATTTCCTGGATTGGTCCCTAAAGTTCAGGAGTACCCATTTTGGTCTTTTGATCAACCATCCTTTAAAAGGCTATCAAAATACTAGTCAATATTTATGTTGCAAATCACGCCTAAGTTAAAAACTTAAAATATGGATGCATGGCTCATTCCTTTGTAGGCAGCAGACATTGTCATTATGCACCAATATACTACAAATCGAAATGCCCAGGAGGGGAAGAGTAATGGGTGATATATAAAGGGGCATTCTGCAATTTATTTGAATATTATTAATTATGTTAATGAAAGACATACATCGGTCGTATATTTCTTTGGCAAGGGAAAGGAAGGCTTCAGTATCCTCTGCCAATTTGGCAATGTTGTCAGCTTGTTTTGCAGCCTCTAAAGCCAAATAGCACTTGGCCTCGGCATCAGCTATCCTACTAGCTGCATTTTTTGCCTCTTCCTCAATGGGGTCCACCATACCCCCGTGTACTTTTGACAGGCTGTTGTGGGAGTGTCTGTTGATGTTATTTTGAGGCTTCCGGTGTTGTAAAGTTGGGTCTTTTTGCTTGGGGATCGGTGTTTTTATCCCAAAGGTCGCTTCTTTGACACGATAAGCCTTCCCAACCTGTTTTTTTTTTTGTGAGAAATTATTAACTATTGTAGTAAGTTGTAGATCATAATGTACAAGCTAGGCAATGAATTATATGGGCTCAAAACCTTACTTTTTCAATTTTATTCTGTTGGATGAGTCGTCTTAATTTGGAACTGAGGAGCCGCCTAAAGTTTTCTGGTACTTCATGTTTTAACTGCATACCGGGAAAAAGAATAGTTTGAAAAAAAAAAAAGATACTTGGACCAATAAAATATTATAGTCAGATAGGGGGTTACCAAAGTGTACCTCAATGAAATTACAGATGGTACCAATTTCTGATCCATTTGGTTCAGTGGACTTCAGCGAGGAAAGAGCATCCATGATTATAGAATTGTACCTGATGTTGACCAAATCCTTTATTATCAATAGTGATTCACATAATATGACAGACTGATGATGGTTCTTTCTCTCCTCTGTTTTACATTTTTTCAGAAAAAGAAGTGGTATAAGGCCTCTTGATTCCATCAATCCAAGAAATGTAGCAATTTTATAAGCACCTCATCAGCTAGCAATGACATGACTCAAATAAAACAATACATACAAAAAACAAACTTCTCAACTAAACCCGATTAAGCAAAGTTAGCATGACTCGGCATCAACCATGTCAAGCCAGAGTAGAAACCAATTATGCATAATTAAACCAAGGTAATTAGACAATAAGAGAAAAAGAGAAGGCAAACAAACTTAGGTTTCTTGGCAGGGTCAATGACTTCACTTCTTTGGATAGTGGAAGGAAGAGACAGGCATGGCAAATTGCTGGGCCCACTGCTGCCAGCACCTGATGATGGCCTCTGGGGAGATGATGGTAATTTCGATTTCGGCGTTCTAATTTTCTCTCTTGAACCCAATCCACTGAAGCTTACGCTCATATTCCTCCATTTATCCTGATCAAATTCACCACCACAAATTAAGTACTTAATTTGAGCACAACAACAAAGGAAAAACATGCTTATTTGGTAACAAGATCTAAAGCTAAGATAATCTATGATACAAGCCTCCGTGAGACATGAATTAAAGCTTTACTGACTTGCAATGTTGTAATTAATTCCCTAATAGTTTCCATACGTATGCCTGGAACACATTATCTAGATTTCGAACTTGTAAACACCTATTGAATTGTAATTAAGTTCTGTCTAAAACCCTATAGAAACTTCAATTCTTGAAATAAGCTAGACCTCGACGATTTCGGTGAAAATCTAGAATAATCAACGGCATGCATCTTTTGTTACAAATTCTTCCCCAGATAGCAACAACTCGAAAGATTGAAAAAGGTTAAATAGGCACGCTGATTGTAACTAAAGAGAGAGAGCAAAAATCTTGAGAAATTTGTGATGATTCAAAACCTTGAGATCAATGTTGGATCGGGAGGCCAATAGGTGAGAGAACTCGGGGTCTTTCTGTATGTTGCGCCATTTCCCTGCGCCATGCTTATTCACCCCTGCCTTGAGAGCTTCTTCCTCCTCTGACGTCCACTTTTGCTTCGGAGCTCCCATTTCGACCTCGAGTTTCTCTCTTTCGAGCTCTCTCTCTCTCTCTCTCCCCCTCTTCTGTTTCTTTTTCTATACCCTCGCTACGAAAACCCTAACCCTAGATTGGCGTGTGTGGAAAAAAACTAATGTTTGAAGTTGTAACGGAAATTCCATCTATAACCTTCTCAATTTAAAATTAAGTATTTCTTTTAGAATTACAAAATTAATTAAATAAGGGAGCTCCAAATATTTTGACACATTCATTTAATCATTTTATTAGGATTGTTTTTAATAATTAGAGAGTTAAGATAATTCATAATATTATACATAAATAAATAGCGTTTTTAACTTTTAATAAACATTATTTTTTATATATTTATTAGCTGAAATTAAAAAAATAATACCTGAAATTTGTGACGTGGAACAAACTATATGAAACAACATTCTTTAGGCATTTAATCAAAAAAACAATAAGATATGTAAATAATATTCTTTAAAGTTTAAAGATAATAAGAAGTATAATGTTTTTCTTCTTAAATCAATCGGTCAATATTAAATAGCTAGAAATATACATTTCAGTATAGAAATTTTGGATTTGTAGAAAAGAAAACGTGCATATCATGACTTATAGCTTTTGTATTATGCGGTTGATTGCAAAACATGTGATAGAATATTTTTATTTTGAGTTGGAAGTCTACAAACAAAACAGATGACAAACACTATATAGAGAGGTGGCGATTAGATGGGTCGGGTCGGGTTCAGATCTAATCGGTTAGTTTGATTGAGAAAGTTTTTCAGATCATATATTGAAATCGGATTTAAATTATCCCATCGGTTTTTTTTTTGGTTCTCGGATCGGAATTCGGGTTGTGAAGTGTTGTCGGTTTTTTTGCGTGTTTTAGTTTAAAGTAATTATATATTTTTTTAATCCAAGTCTCATCTAAATAAGTAAAATGAGTTTAATATTAAATATATATTTTGCAACCATGCTAATATTTGTATTTTTTTCCCGATTGGATCCAAAAAATATGCAGATATATGCTCATTTTTAAGCTAAGATCTAAAAAAAAAATATGTTGCCACTTTAATATTGATTGATGTACTAAAAAATAATATAAAGGATCTTGTTTGCTTTTAATATTGATCATATGGTAGAAAAAATAATATATCCATAAACATTTTTATTTTGGAAGATTAGAAAATTACGATAAATTATTTGTTGTTGTCTCTTTTGATGCAAACTATATAGCACCATGATCATGATCT
This sequence comes from x Bolboschoenoplectus mariqueter, assembly GCA_037678475.1. NCBI lineage: Eukaryota > Viridiplantae > Streptophyta > Magnoliopsida > Poales > Cyperaceae > x Bolboschoenoplectus > x Bolboschoenoplectus mariqueter. Next base: position 1,636,990 of record CM075269.1, read on the forward strand.
TTTGTTGCATAATATTGCACTAGCTACGGAAATATAGATTATAGGGGGCCTTTTTTTAGATTTATTTTGCATTAATCTTAATACAATCGGATAGACGTCATGTTGCTATGCACTAGAAAAATGGGGTAAAACATAATTTCTAATATTCTAAATATATGCAATTTGAAGAAATATGTTTATATTATATTAATAAGATGATTCCATCAAAATTGGTTATGAGGTTTTTTTTATCTTTTCCACCAAGTTTTGCAACAAAAGAAACTAACTTTTTGAATGGTTTATATTTTTCTAAACAAGCTATGCATATATTTTCTCAATTTTCAAAAACTTGTAAAGTATCATGTACCAAAAATATATTTTTTTTCTATTTTGCATTAATTGAGGGATAGAAAATATAGCCTGTTACATTTTTCAAAAGCAATGTGACACGTAAAATTAATATATTTTTATTTTATGCATTCATATTTTTGTATGGAACGAAATATCTCAAAAGAAAGACATTCTAATATATAATTTTTTATTTGGCAGATAGCGTATTTTCATTATTTAGCATCAGTAAATTATATGGAAGTACATGGCACTTACTAAGTTAACATACCACATGGTATAGAAAGTAATTTAAATATACATTTTTTTTTTTTTACTTTTTAGTGATTTAGAAAATTCAAATAAAAGGAATATGTTTCTAGTTCTTTTACTTTAACTGAATTATAAAAAAATAATGAGTATGCTATATAAATTTACTATATTTTTCATTTTTGCAAAGATGCGTGATAACTGCATCTCTTATCTACACTCTTATTTGCACCCCAAGTATTTAAAATTAAGGGGTGCAAAACTGAGGTGCAAATTTAAATTTTGAAACATGTATTTTTTTAAAAGTGTTTATATCAAATATTGGGGGCAAATAAAATATGCAGAATTTGAAATGTAAGAATAATTTGTAGTTTCTTATTCAATGAATATTTTCAAAGCATTGTGTTCGGATGTATGTCTTATTTTACAAATTATAGATTAATATTTTAATTTAACGAAAATGTATACGAATGTTTGTGATTTTCAAGCTAACAATACTATTTATTATGCATAACATTATAATATATTTTAACACTCTAACTATAAAATGTATAATCATAAAATGAGTAAAAATCAGGTCAAAGCAAGTGAGAATTTGGCCATTGTTGTTTGATCCAAATTAGGTCTAAAAGTCCAAGTTACTTTATTTTGTGACTTTTTAGTTATTTGTATTCATATATTCAAGTTCTAACAAATTCTATTTTATTCTATTTTATGCGCTGGCTAAGAGGATTAAACGTTAAGAACTAAAAAAAAGTGCACTACTCTAAATTGATCTTGAGTTATTTTTATAAACAAAATAGACTAATCTTGAATTTACTCTAAATTCAAGATTATCAATTCATAATGGATCTTGATGTGGAATTATCTTAGATTTTTTGTATAAATGTTCTATAAAAAAATCAATAGAATGGGACTATATCAAGATAAATATATATTTTTTTACAAGTATAAACTCTTTTAGATACAGATGAAAAGATACGGTTATCACTGCTCACAAAAATATCGATGATGCATGCATATTTTATGTGTATGCTAAAAAGGACAATTGAACAAAAAAAGCATGTCTTTGCTACAATATGGACGGATATATGCTTAAATAAAAATTTATTTATCTAGCTAGGGACTATACTAATTTTCAATGCTAGTTCTTTGGAAATGAAGATGTTTAGTAAATGCACAATCGGAAAAAATAATTGCTTTAAATATTATAACTTTATTTGAATGAATTATGCAACATGTGATATGTTCAAAAGAGTTTCCTATAGAAAGTTTATGGTAAATTAGAAATTGAACTGATTGATCAATTTATAAAATATATGAAGTTTTTATTTAGGTGAGCTATTGGAGGAAACAAATTATCCCAATTTTTTTTATATAAGTTTAGAAAAAAAAAATAATAAATGAGATCACCAAGATTAAATTTAGAAAAAAAAGCTTACTGCATATCTCTAATATTTTTTTAGAGAATGCTAAAAATGTCAGCAATCTATTATGTGAAATTCAAATTAGATGAAATCAATCAATCTATTGTAAATAGGCAAATATAGAAAACTCGTTTGCTAGATCAAATTGCAATAAGTTCTCTAATAGATAAAATTTTACTAAAATTTGGAATTTTAATGAAAAAATTATAAGTATTCAAAATATTACTTATATAAAAATAAATTTTATTTAACCAACAAATTTGAAAAAATCTATTCAATTTGAAATTCACCAAATGGACTACTACTAGTAATGATAATGATTGATTTTCTCATGAACCGCCAGCAATAATAATGGTAAATTTATGCTTTTACATTTTACATGAACTTATTTATTTAATTTCTCTTTTTTTCAAGCCTATATAAAAAATCGACAAATTGCCATATATGAATGTGCATTACTTATAAAAATTAGGGGGACCTGTGAAATTTTCTTCACTGTAATCTATTTTTTTGTTGTTTTTGCTATTAGTTTTTTTTATTTGTTTAATATTTTGATATCTATTTTTTCTTGAAATAACAATTGACTAAAGCTTGATTGAGATTTTAATCTATGACACTGGATTTATAGAGATTGCAACTGAGGTAATAATATATTTTTTTAAATCTAAAGCTATGCAATTAGATCAATCATTTATTTGGGGCTACACAAATTTGAGTAAATATGACAGACAAAGTACTTTATCTTCATTTAAATATATAGGATGAAGCAAAAGAGTTTGGGACTGTCACAATTAGTTTAATATTGAATTACAATATAATCAGTGAAAATCATATAATGTTTATTTCAAATGAAAATATTTAGCGCCCATCTTTTACTGTTCACTTATCTATTCACCTCTTTATTTGTCAACGTCAATTATATATCTGTTAACTAAAAATATATTATTATTAACTAATAAAATTTAATAATTTTATATAAAAAATGTATATAAAATAATTAAATTTAATTAAATAATAATAATATATTTTTAGTTAACAGATATATAATTACACTTAATAAATAAATGCTGAATAAATAAATGGAGAGTATCACGTAGGAAGCGTTTGGTTTTGTGCTATGCATTGTGATTTGCAGCTATCAAACCACTCCCCAATTACATTCCTGTTTTTTGACAAAATTGGATGGGAATTTTTTTATGGCAATGAGCGATTCCAAAGGCAAAAATTCCCACGAAATGTGGCCATCGCATTTCCTTTGAAAATAATGTGGTTTTCCTTATTCCTGGATCACGGACAGCGAAATAATTACCTCTTCTACCCCTCAATGTGCTTCCATTACACATATGCACATCACTTTTCTATGCCATTTTAATCTTCTTTGTCTTCTTCTTTCAATTGAAATTCGTCAATGAATTGAGTTCCTAATTAATCGTTTTGATCAAAATATTTTGCAAGATAATTTCTAGGAGGTCTTAATTTTTGGAAGATCGGCGACTCTTCTGTATTTTTATTTTTGAAGTATAGTACTTGAAATTAGCTCAGGAAGTTCAAATTGATTAATCAGATTATCGTTTAATTTCTTTCTCAACTTCGGGTTCATGTAGGATCAAGAAATTAATTTGCGAAAATGAATTTATTGCTTGATAATTAGTCTTGCTTCGTTCTTTTCTGACAACCAAACAGGGAAATACACATTCCTACTAATTTGATTCCCAGCGATAGAGATATTGAGGAATCATTATAAAGTCGGAAATCAATGAAAGACTGAACCAAAAACGAATGCAAGTATCAAAATGAAATGAAAAAGTTTGGACCGAGTGTATATGAAATAACAAATGAAACCAAGAATGAGAATTTTTGTGTTAACCTTCTCAAGTTTTGAACATTCTTTTTATGCTTCTTTGAATTGCGCATCAATTCCCATAGAAAGGGCCAATTGACATGATATGGAATCTAGTTTGTTCTACAATTAAGAGAGAAGTGTACAATTTGTTATTTATCTGGTACAAACATGATATAACCTCTGTAATGCTATAATACCAATCACAGAAAGAAAAGACCAGGTCAAATTTCTTTTTTTTTTTTTCAATTTGGTTCCCATTTCCAATACCAAATATCTTCATGTAAAACAATCCCTGATTTCATCAGCTCATACAACTTAAGATTGAGATCTCCATACAAATCAATCCACAAACAGAAAAAAGGAAAAAAAAAAAAAAGAAAAGAGAGAGAAAAAGAAGAAGACTCTGTATGTTACCTGTTCCATTTGATTAAGTAAAACTTGTCTACTAAAATGAGAAGAAATAAAAAAGAAGAAAAAAAGAAAACATGCCTTAACAACTCAAATAGATATAAGATAAGAAATGATTGGCATCACCACCATCCATACACAACTCGATAGTATCGATCCTTTATCCATCGAAAGCTCTTCGTAAAAGAAGTCTTCACCTTCCTCTCCACCGTAAACGATTTGTATTTGGCGACTCGTTTCTTTCTCTGAAACTCAGGATCGTTTAGCCATCCTCCGTTGCTCTTGCTCTTCGATTTCTTCGCATTATCCCTCGCGAATTCGTAATCGTACGAGTACGGCGTGCTGTACGATCGGCTGTACACCTCCAGTTGCATATTGCGTGGATCCGCTTGGCTTTTCGATCTGAATTGATCCATGGATGATGATAGATGCGCTTCCTTTCCTTTCCCCTCAGAGAAAGAGGGAGAAGAAAACAAAGAGGAGAAATAAAAGGAAAAATAGAAGAAGAATTGGAAGTTGACTATGAACAGAGTAACTTCAGAAATAGACTATTAATATATGGCGGGAATGTAATCGTGGGTCCCCTGTTCAGTGACGGTAGGTCTATGACCGTTAGTACTCCTCGCGCTTGCAACAATTTTATTTCGCGTAAAGAGTAGTGCTAGACTGCTAGTGCATCTGCGGCTTCAAGACAAATGATATGCTGGATATCTTTCCAAGATATAACCAGTGTAACGGGTGTCTATTAACATGATTACATAACCCGTTTCACGGTGAGATACATAGAAATGTAAACAGGAGAATATAAATGGGGATCGGAAGAGTGGACACGAGTCCTACACCGTAACACTCGGTTGAATTCAAACAAAGGTTGCTAACACACATATATACATATATTATAATTTATATTGCAAATATCAACTGTGTTAGGTTTGGTGAATAAAGAGGTTCTCTGATGTGATATGTAAATGTAATCACGCGTCAGTACTTGGGAGACAGATATTCCAATTGAGGAAAATCGCTCTCTCTCTTTTTAAATCAGCAATATAATTAGTAATCATGAAAAAAAAATATATATCATGTCATGAGTCATGACCAACAACGAACTGTTAATTAAAGAATGAAGTATTAATTAATTAATTAAAGAAATGGCATCTGTAATCCTTATTTTTCACTTCAGAAACATTCATAAAACCTTTTCAAAGAAATGGAAGTGACATTTGTATTTTTTTTTTTTATTTTCATTTCAGAAACATTCATAAAACCTTTTCAAAGAAAGGGAAGTGACATTTGTATTTTTTTTTTATTTTCATTTCAGAAACATTCATAAAACCTTTTCAAAGAAAGGGAAGTGACATTTGTATTTTTTTTATTTTCATTTCAAAAACATTCATAAAACCTTTTCAAAGAAAGGGAAGTGACATTTGTATTTTTTTTATTTTCATTTCAAAAACATTCATATATTTTCAGATAAAAATTGTAACTGATAAAAATATTTATGCTTCATATTTCACAAAATATTCAGACAAGTTTAATTGGACCAGGGTAATTTCTTGGGTTTTGTATTAAAAAAGAAACATTTATTGAAGAGAATGCTAATTTTTAAAATAAAATAATCTTTGCAGAAAATTATTTGCATTGAAAAAAATCTTGACACAAATAAATATTCTCTAAGACATTGATAACACATGAAATAGTACTCAACACGATTAACTAAACAAATTGAAGAGATGAACACAAAAAAAAAATATATCCTTTGTTAAGAATTAAATCGTAACTTAGACACATTAATACATACATTTTTTATAAAGAGAGAAAAAACATGATATAAGAGTATCCGATAAAAAAAATAAGAAGAGAAAATTGGAATCAAAAAATAAATTATCAATGACGTGGCATGATTAAAAAAAAATCGGAGACTAAACATACTTTATAAATTATTAATATTAAAATAACTTGCTTTTAGCAACTTTAACGGCCACAAGGCTACTCTCTTTATCCTTTTGATTATCTAACGGTCAAGATGTCTAATCTAATTGTGACACAATTTATTTTAGTTAAAAAAAAATATTTTTACACCTCATATTTTATATTTTATATTTATACATAAAATATTTTATATTAAATATATAATTTATTTATATATGAATTTATAAGTATTTATAATTAGTATAAAAAGTATTTATCAAAAAAATTTCCTAAATGATTATGGAAGATTTTAAATTAAAAAAATTATTGTAAAAATAAAATATAGCTTGCATAACTTCTAATCCGAATAATATAAAATATAAATACTTTTAAAAAATATATATAAATACATTAAGAATACAAATAAAAAAATATAATTAAAAAATATAATTAAAAAATATAATTATTACTCCTGTAATGTTATTCCAAACAGCCCCAATGCTCGTTGAAAACTCATATTGAAAATTAGGTAGATGATTTTAGTTGAATATTGAAAAATGAAAACCATGTCGTTAACTTAGAAAAAAAAGAGAAAGAAAAATAATTGCCTTGTACTGTTGTACAAAATCAAAGGACAGGAACATAGTCAAAGTTTTACTATTTTTTTTTTTTTGCTTTTGGCAACCTAGTCAATTTAGTCAATATTTTACAAATTCATCCATGGAAAAAAAAACATATTGATGACACTACAAATAAATAAAAATTAGAATTAATTAATTAAAAAAAAGAGTCAACCTTGATTGGCAAATATATGTACTTATTCCAATTTGCTGTAGGTGGGTCCCTTCCAGCTCATTGGCAGCCAGGTACCTTGTCTAATTTTTATTTTTTCAATTTTTAGAATTTTTCATTTTCATTTTTATTTTTTTCTTTAAGTCCATGGGGGCAAAGTCATGAATTTTTCTTTATTTTTTTTTTCAATTTTTAGAATTTTTCATTTTCATTTTTATTTTTTTCTTTATTGTGTGGAATTAATTGTCAGATTTCTTAAAAATTTGGAGCTGGTACAATATCAACGCCAAACAAGTAAATGTTTTGACAAACATAATTATGGAAATTATTAGGAAGGAGAATAAATTGGGAGACAGTGATATAAATAAATTAAATTGATCAATATTTAATGCAACATTGATTCTCTTTCAACTGGAATTCTTCATGTTTTGTGTACTAGATTTGAATTCACACAGCAATTGACATTTTTTGTAGGAGGAAACTTACATAGTTTGAACCGTTGACATTAAATTTTAGTAAATATTTTGTTATGAAAAATAGAGGTTTAAATTATTCAATTTTAAATGTTTATAAAAACTCTTCATTTGAGTTGCGAATTTGTGATCTAGTAAACATTTTAAGTGAAAAAATAAACTTTGGATTCAATTAATCTAGACAAGTGCATCCAAATTAAAAACAATTAATCAGGCATTGTAAATGCACTAATATTTCATATTCATGTAACAATGTTTATTAGAGTAATGATATAATGATCCTTACTTGTCTCTCTTTTCTTCATTTCACTCATCATCTATGATTATAATCTCGACATAAATACATGTCATATCGTAAGAGGTAGGTGAAATAGGAGAGGGGGGCCAGGAATCAAGAAACACTCAATATTTATCTTTTTTATTATATGATAAATCATCGTCTAAATATAATCAACACATAAATTAAGCAAATTTATAGACTTTATGACCACCTCTCATGAACTCGTCTCTTAAACACTCACTATCAAATATTTGAAATATCATTACGTCTATATATATATATATATTTCAATCTAAACATAATTGTTGACAATTGTCAGCTATCTTGATCTTTCAGATTTCTTTTTTGAACCCCTTAAAATACATATTTGAATTTTATGTCAATGCACATCTGACTATTACATTAATGAACACTTATTTATTAATTTTTTTAACTTACAAAAAAAGAGTGATTATTGTACCCATTTTTTGCACCCGAGTTGTATTTATATTTTTTTAGAAACTATTTATATCTAATAATAAAAGTATATATACCTTATATTATTATAATTAAAAGTTATGCAAGTTTTATTTTTACTTGTATAACAAGGTTTTTAACTTGAATTTTTCTATAATTTAGAGAAAAAATGATAAATATATTTTATACTAACTATAAACACTTACAAATTCATATATAAGTTAATTATTTATTTAGTATAAATATTTTTGGTATACAGATAAGAGGTGCAAAATATAAAGTGCAAGAATAATTTCTTTTTACAAAAAACAATTGAATGTTGTTTAGAGGATGATCAGGAATTGGATACTACATATAATATTCCAAAAACTTAATAGTAACTTTACTAACATAACCTACTCGGTAACGCTTCATTTTTTTTTTTTGCGACGAAACAAATATTAATGTTACAATAAAAATTAGGAAAAAGTGTCATGGAAAAAGCAAATTTTGCTCAAAATAAAATAAAATAAATGTACAAACCTCATTATATCATAGGAATTCAATTAGTACAAGGCAAACAACTACCTATGCGAATTAATATAGATTACATAAAGATAAGCAGCTTAAAAGAAGACATCTAAATCATCATTATTGTCAATATCTAAAAGTATTTTTTGCAATTTGTGACCAATTTAACAAGATAGTGTGATCACTAATGCAATGCCACGGCAGCAAATTAGAAGATTCAAACAGGGCTTCAACCAACATAATTATCTTATATATTCAAATTAATAACCTAACCCCACAATTGCAAACAGCTTTTAAACCGGCATCATTTACGCAATACAAAAATACGAGTACATGAAGCAAAATAATGATAAATACATCAAATTTGATACATGTTCTATCTAAATAATTATAAATACATCTATAATTTTAATTTTTTGTATTTAGATAATATTTTTAAATATATATATATATGTATGTAAGAACCGGACGCATCACAAAAATTGAATGTACGCTAAAACCGTTTTTTACTATTATGAATGGAGAAACTTATGTCTTAATTTAGACTTTTATGTATACAAACACCTTTAGACCATTTTAACAATATTTAGTTTTTAGTTTCTCTTTCTAGAGCAAGTTATGGAATGATCGGTTTGGCCTTCTTTTCTCTTCCCCAGATACCCCAAATAGGAAAGTAAACAAATAGAACCAATCAAGCAAACGCCAGCTATAAAAAAATTAGTTATAGACCTTCCTATTCTTCTCTTAATCAATGTTCACTTTGCTGGAGGAGGGAAAATTAATTGATACTAATCAACCGGTCACCTAATGAAATTACGATTTTGTCCCTGTTCATTCTCTATAAACTTAGGTCCTCATTGAAGCAAAGCCCTGAGGGCTGAGGTAATAGTTTCACTTCTTCTTCTTTTTTTTAAAATTAAAAATAAAATGTTTGGAACTAGCTAGAATTATTCCCCGTTATTATTCATTTTCTGGTTTCAAATTCATGATGAATTGCGCCATAGACGTTTTTGTGTTGGAGGAACTTACGGATCGGGTTCGTCCACGGTAAGTCTGGTCCGAATCCGACACGGGGAAATCAGAATCTAAGTTCCACGGTCATGCAAATTAACAAGGCGGTATCCCCATACCCTGATCTGATACTCGTAACAGAATAATAACAGATTCTTTAGGAGCAAGAGAGAATCGATCTGCAATTGTAACCGCAAGGCAGACGATGGATAGGAAGGACCTCTGATATGAGCGGCGGTGGGTCCTACTGTCAGTCTCCCAATTTGGAAGGACAGAAAATGGATAATGATATAAGAATCCAATATAATTAAGGACTGGAGACTATCGGGTTTCTTTTGACTGGAGAAGTTTCTCGACAGTCGCTCAGCTATATAAGAGAGAAACAGAGGTCCTTCGCTCGCTCCTTGCTCCTTGCTCTCTTCTTCTTCTTCCTATCATCTCCTCCTGCTCTTCCTCTCCGTACCATTCCCCTCTGCTATTGTGCTAGTTGATTTCGATTTAGCATTCCCCGTTGTTATTCCATTCCGATCTCAAAGCTCGATTCCCACGATGTTTTCGCCTCAAGAAAAATGTAAGGTTCTTTCGCTCCTCATTTGTCAATACTTTAAGCTAGCTGTTCTTTCGCTCCTCATTTGATTATTTCTTTTGCTATGTTTTGATTCTTTAGGATCTCTGTTTGGTTACGTTTTTTGTAGTCATAATTGATAAAAAGATTTCGTTTCTTTTCTAACAGCAACAGATCACATCCGCAACGTGGCTTTCATAGGTACCGCCAGGCACGGTATGCATATTCTTTCCAATAAAATTATGTAGTTTCATTCAATTCCGTCATATTACCAGAGAAAACAATGAAAAGGAAAAAGAAAGGGAAAAAATGTATTTCTGTTTCAATGGGCTAGGCCTTGAATCGATTATAATCTTCCAAATATTATTCTTTCCCTCGGTGGGCTTCGGCTTTCAGCCATGGGCTCAGTAAGGTCTGGTATTATCGGCCTTTTTGTACTGTTTAATCAACTTCCTTATTCGGCAGACACCCTCGAACAACTCACCATCAACACCAAAAAACAAATCACCTAGCAACATGAAAAATAAAAAGGACTCGGCGATGTCTGAATTTTGTTTGCTTGGGTTGTCACTGGTAGCTGATTTTTCCATTGTTTGGTAAGTTTGATTTTCGCCTTAGCTCTTTTATTCAGGTGTTTTTGTCTTGAATGGATCTCGCATCGACTAGTATTTGTTGTCAATTCAGTGGTTCTCTAAGTGTGTGGTTCACACTGGTACTTTTACTCCGAGGATTATATTTCAAATTAATTAAGTACTTTCTTTTTTCTTTTTTTTTTGAAATAGTGGTATTACCGCCAGTTTCTAATTGAAACTTCCAAAAATGGTACCACAGCTCCCTGGTACCAGTAGGGATTTAGTTTTTCCTAGTACTTAACTAGCTATTTTAACTACCATTACATGTCCACAGCCAAAACCATCAAAAGCATGTGTCTAAGCGACAGAAAAACACGAAAACAGTTTGACTATGTACCACAACCCTGCCACTGGTATTATCAAAAGAAGTGTTATCAAATCAAGTACTTTCTTAACTGTATTGATTGTTGGTTTATTCTGATTTAAAGGCAAAAGCACGCTATTCAATGGCTTAGGCAGCCAAGTCGAAAAGGATGGGTCGATCAGTCTAAGTCTTGGCAAGGATCGTTGCATAGGTGTTACCATCAGCAAAGAGTGGTCGGGGAGGAATACACTCTGAATCTGATTGACGCTCCTGGCCACTTTGACTTCTCTTCAGAGGTTGCTGCTGCAGTAAGCATTACTGACGGCATTGCAGTGGTCGTCAGTTGTGAGGAAGGTGTAGATTTGAGGACTGAGAGATTGATCAATGCTAGTTTGTGAAGGGATTCATCCAGTGCTCGTCATAAGCAAATTTTGTTGGGTTTTTTTTTACGTATTGCACAGTAGAAGTATTTTTTTAATTAACAACAACACAAATAATTGTTCTCGTGACAAATATGAAATCTTATGTATTTACTTATTCTATAATATATTATATATATATATATATATATATATTATTCTAACTTTATATAAGTTATAGGATACCAATTTTATTTTCTCGAAGTTTTTTTTCTCGCGTCCTTGTTGCTTGTCGAACTTTCTTCTCTTATACGTCGCCTCTCGGTTTATCTTGAAAACTAAACAACAAACTAAGAACTCTTGATATAAGAGTTTCAAAGTTTGAGACTTAGAAATAACCACCTAGTTTCAATCAAAACTTGCTCATTTTAATATTGATGATGTAAAATTGTAAGATTATATAAGAAAATAGAGGAAGAAGAAGATTTTTCTTCTTCTATATCTGACTAGCCTCAAGGAGAGAGAGATAGTAGATATTAAAAAAATGACTCTTCATCATTGAAGAAATTAAATAATAATTTGCACAATTGTAAATTAGTCTTTTTCTCTCTTATTTCTTAAACAAATCCTCTTACATGGTTAATTAATTTATGATATAATAATATTATGTTATACAATATTATTATGTGATAATATTATTCTTATAATGATGTCAATTATTATACAAAATAATAATCACAAACATACATAAATTAATTATGTATCTAAATCATATCATAAAATGACATTTTAATATTTTATCACATATATTTTCATAATACATATCTTATGAAATATCAAAATACTTGTTGTTTTCCGTTCAGTTGGTGTGACCTTTATGAGAATCTACGACATCTTGATTTTCTTATGATATGAATTTCATATCATAAACTGTAAGAGGTTATATTTCTAAATTACAGTCACCAAATGACAATAGATTACTACGTCGATCCACAATATTTATGTATGTGTTTATCTCATGATATTATGAATATTATGTAAAATAATATTATGAATATTATGTAAAATATGACTGTTTTATTTTCACATTATATTCATTTTTTTTGTCTTTCAAGTGAATTATATATATACCTACCTCAGTTATATTGTGCACTATATAATCTCACTTTATCAAAGGTGTCCGGTAATATCATAACTCTTCTGAGGGACAATGATAATATTGATATATGAATTTCTCCCGCACAAGTCATACACATGAATTATCAATTATTTACTAAATTTATTTAGTTTAAGATGATAATTACAATATGTAATTTTCATGTGAGAAATTTATATATCTCATATCTTGGGCTCTAAAGACACAATAAGACATTAATGACACATAACACATTTCTTATAATATCTTGTTATGTTCGGTTATTAAATGATAACTGTTATCCAACACTTATAAAACTTCAGTGTACTTTTAATAATATGACAATCTTATCTTAGTGATAAATATTCTCTTTAATGACATCGACTTGTAAACATATTTATGATTATACGTTGTCATCTTATAAATTTTATAATTTAAGATCAAAAGTATCTTCTCAAATATTTCATAAGATATAACATATTAAAACTCAGTCCTCCACTCTGTCCCCATGAGAGAGCAAAAATATTGGAATACTCTAGCCTTTTCATGATGCTTTACATAGTCTTGTCCCTCATCTTGCAGAGTGTGAATCCAATTGTTTTTTCTTTGCACTGATGCCACTGCGTGAAAAAATCTCGAGTTTTTATCCTCTGCTTGTACCCATTGTCTTTTGGCCCTTTGCTTCCACATTATTTCCTCTATGGTTGATATTTGATGGAAGCGTTGTCGAATGAGTCTCTTCAGTAACTTTTCCAATGCATTGAGGTTTCTACTTTCGGATGTGACATCCAACCATGTAAGTATCTCTTTGCACACCTCTTTCTGAGATGTGATATTTTCTATCTTATTGTCTCGCCATATCCTGATCTCTTGCCTGACTTTTGTCAATTTCTTGGTCAATTCTTGAGGTGCAATCGCTAATGGCATGTTAGCCCATGTGGTCAGAATCAAATGATCAAATTCCTCCAATTTGAGCCAATAGTTTTCAAACTTGAATGTATTGGGCAGTGCAATGAAGGATGAACATGTGCATTTCACAGGACAATGAAATCTGTCAAGCCTAACAAAAGATGGATTCTCTCTCTCATTTGACCATGTATTCCTTCGATGAAGATGTAGATCTATGAGACCCAATTCATTAATCAATTGAGCAAAAGCCCTATCATGTGGTAATTCCGATTAGATCTATCAGCAATTTGCAGGGTTTGGTTGCAATCACCACATAGCATCCATGATATAGCCTCTTCTGGTTTGTTAGTCATTAGTTCTTCAAAAAAAAAACACGTCTATCATTCCTCTTAGATGGCCCATACACACCCGTTATCCTAAGTTCAAAGGCATCCAAAATGAGTCTTAAGTCTACTGTAACACAGTATGTATTGATGATGTGATTTATCTTTGTGAATGTTCTAGTCTTCCAAGCTAATGTTATTCCCCCGGCTGAGCCAACAACGTCAACCACCACATAGTCTGTATACTGTGATCCAGTTGTTTCCTTTATAATTTGGGAGGTGTGATTGGATAGTTTTGTCTCTTGTAAGCATATCACATCTGGCCTCTCGATATTCAAAAATCCCTTTATAGTTTGCCTCTTTTCAACCTCATTTAGTCCCCTAACGTTCCATGTTAGGAAATTAAATTTTCTAGTTAAATCATTCATTAAAAACAAGGATAACACTGCATTTAACCCAAAAGGGGTAAAATTGAATGCCCAAAAACATAAGGAAACAGAGATAACAAAAGGTTCATCTTTTTGTGATAAGGCGGTTGTGATTGATGTTGCTGAGATGGTCATATGATGTCCTCTGGAACATCTCCAATCCTGTGTGCAGTAACTTCTTAAGTGATTTCCAGACCAGACACTTGCAATAGTGATAGTGTATGAGATTGGTCCATAGGCGGCGTGTTGTTATCTAGCTCAAAAGGCAAGTTACTTTGGGTAGTCCTATGGCGTCGTGTTGGTGGTGCCTTGTGCGGTGTGCTGCGCTGAGCTCTTATTCTCAGACTGCGTCGGAGAAGACGGGATGGTGGAAGCTGCGTGCGAGTAGTTGTGTTAAGAGCAATGTTGCCATTGGAGCAAATGACCTGTTGAGATGACGTAGGTTGTGGGTTTGTTTGCTGGGCCGAGGAGGTTTCTGGGCTGTGAGACAAGTTTTGTTGCGAACTGAGTAGTTGTAGCGTCTCATCAGTGCAGCCTAGATCAACGCAGGCCTCATCTAAGAATAGAGCACAGCCACGTTGGTGACAAGGTGGTAATGCTGGGGCATGATTATGTCTTCCTGAATATCTACTCGGACCACCATCTGTTGGGTTGTGGTGTGTTGAATCTCCAGCTGCTGGGGTTCTTGTTGGGTTGTCACTCGTTGATCCATTCTTGGGTCATCCTGATCTTGGTTGTGGCATAGTAGAGAGGTTTCTTGGGGACTTCAGCAATCCTTTCTTCGTAGACCGTGGTAGGGGTCATCATGAAACACGATATGATGTGGTACTGTAATGAGAGTAACGGTTGTTTCTTTGGGTTTGAGAAGGTAGGCGTATGGGTTGGTTGCTAGGTCAGGTTTGATTTGACAACGTGAGGTATATGATTTGACAAGGTATAGTATTGTGTGTTAAGGAAGATTATGGCAGATTATTAGAATAGTATTGTTGATGTGTAGGAAAGAAACACAGCTTAATAATGTGATTCAGACATAGTAGCCTGATGACTACCCAAAAGCAGATTAATGCTGCTTAAAAAACCGAGGCTAGTTTTTTTGTTGGTGAGAGATGAATTTGAGGATGTGTTTAAATATATAAGAATCGAATCCAGGTAAAAGTTAGCTAACTGGTATCAGCCAACATATTTCGTGCCCACAATGATGCATATCTGAAACATATATATGTTATCTATCCATACATTTAATTTTCTATTTTAGGAGGAAAACAATGCATTTTCTTTTCTTTTTTTTTTGGTGGAAAACATTTGCATTTTAACCCAGATAATGGTACCTAACAGTGATATATGTGTCTTTGCTTTGGAATTTTGTTGTAAATTTTTGGCAAGTGCTATGTGGCATTAACAACTGCTGGTTTGACAACGAGCGTATTCGCTATTGGTAGTGATATTGTTTCCCACAGTAGATATCTGAGTTACAAAGTTAAAACAAAAAAAAAACTGTATTGAAGTTGGAAAATTAGATAATGTAACCCCCACTATTTACTATATCACTTGTGCAATCCAAAATACGAGTTGGGGAAGCAAAATAATGATTAACGCATTAAATCAAAAAGCTCATTTGGTACAACTTCTTTCATAGAGCTGCCTACAATCTTTTTTATTTTCGCTTTGCAAGAATATGCTACACCGATACGCATTGCATCTCCAGTAAGCTGCAAAAAAAATAGAAATATAATAAGTAACTAAATCAAATGCCAAAAATTTAAAATAAGATTTTAGACGCTACAAATAGTTTGCTAGATGTTGAAATGGGACAGTAATATCAGTACTCAGTGCATCAGATATTGCAACTCTTTATTGTTTTGGCATTCCATGCAGTAATTAGTTCAAGATATACCAGACACACCATGTACTTTTTCAATCTCCAAAAGCTGTTTAATAGAATTTTGGTATTCGGTACACTTTCACTTGTCTGCACAGGGAATCTTTCTTTCTTTTCTTTTTATTTTTATATATATTTTTTAAATTAGGCTATGGTATTAACTCTCAAGTGCCAACTATGTAAGTGCAGGGTAATGTGTTCTCACAATGTACTGGTAAGGCTTGTAAACTCTGCCTGTTGCACCTATTCATACTGCCAAACAGAAACCAACTCTATAGTTCCCATGTAGCTCTTTCATGCTTCTTGTCTTTGCTCTATATTCGGGGATGCACGATTTGGAATTGAGAAGAGACCTCATGATATATCATCTCAATAAAGCCAACTACACGAGGAGCATAGCAGCAAACAATACATAAACAGTCGTTTTGTGGGATACTGCAATTCATGAGAGGAATTCCATATAATAGAAAAAATATGTTTAGCTTATGAAAGTGGATCCTTCAATAATTTTCTTTTTCTTCAAGGAAAAAAGAGGGGTAAAATGACAGTTTCTAAACATACATGAAGATGAACTTGTTTATATTCCTCAAACACAAATCGAAGTTACACCGAGAGCTTCAAACGGTAGAAAAGCTGGAAGAAAGGCAGAGTTGGCCAAAACACCACAACTTCTACATTACTGGTGCTCACGAGAAAGCCTAGGAATTTTGAATGTAACAAGAAACATTTTTCTTTATACCTAGGATATATATCCAAATTTACAGGAACATGAATGTATACACTCACACAATATGCAAAAGGCGTGGAGGCCACAAGAGAAGCCACATCAGACTCCATTGCCTCTTCAATAATTTTCTTCCCCTGTAGCTCTGCCATCTCTTAGTCAGCTACTTCTTTCCTATACAATCTGTGCACAATAAACAGGAAAAAGATAAAAGAACAGATTATGACAATATCGAACTTGATCAGATATATAACAGCTGAGAACTTGAAGCCCTTCCTAGTGAAATTATACCAATGAATTTGAACGCAATATTCATCAAAACCCTCAATTCAACAATTTCATGACAAACAACACCGCAGATAAAAATAAAAGATGTGAGATATATACCAGCTTGGAGAGGCCATCAGATTCAAGCCTGAAGGAGAGCAGAAAAGTGTATCTTTCAAGATGCACCTTAGTGCACTTGGACTTGGACTGATGATTTTTATGTGGGAAAAAAAATTTCGAAATTATAAAAACTGAAATGAAATTGCTAAAATTATAAAATAAGAAAGATTGTTTTTGCAGAATCCAACTACACAAGGCCGGATTCTCAGATCTCTATTTTGCTGCTATATTTTGCTATATTTTGTTGCTATAAATGGAAATGGTTATTGTTTGAAAATTTTTGTTGCTATATTTTGCTTCCTTTAAAATCGTTGTTTGAGCTTCTAACTTCATAACTCTAAGATCTCTATTTTGCTCCCTTTAAGTATCGTTGTAAATAGGAAGTATGGAATCTGAATTAAAAGTACTTATAGGATGCATATAAGTAAGTTGAATCCGAGTATATTTAGTCATGAATATTGTAGATGCAATTTATATTGTGCAGATCTAATTCGTTGCTATGATCTGATAACAGCCAAAGTGATGAATTAACCAAATACCATCAAGAAATGCACTTGGGATTTGCTATCAAATAACACTTGTTAGCTTGTGTCAATTATTTCTTTTCAATTTAAGGCTAGATATATGAATCTTTGTTATTTCATATCTAACACTTTGACAAAATCTTGGAGTAGTAATTGGAAGGAACAATTAACTCTTTGTCAAATGGATTATTTCGTTCAGATCAATTTTTGTTAGGTCTAAACTTCTGTAAGAAGAAAAAAGATTTATTATCTCCATTTTTCTTTGTATATGGAACAATGAGACAAAAGTTTGTTTCTCTATTATCTCATCTCTCCTATATTTGAATGTTTATATATATAAATATGGAAATAATTATAATCAATGTCAAAGAAAACATATTTCCACTTTTAGCTTGTATCTAAACAAGAAATATTGTAGGTTGAAGGAGACGAGTTGTAGAACTAGGCATTTGAGAAATTAAAACCATTTCGATTTTAGAAACTCTAATTATCTAGTTTATAAAAGTGATCGTCGTTTCGATTTTAGGAATTCTAATTGTCCAATTTATAAAAATGATTGTCATTTCGATTTTAGAAACTCTAATTATCTAATTTATAAAAATGGCTGTCATTTCGATTTTAGAAACTCTAATTATCCGGTTTATATAAATGACTGTCTAATTCTTTGAATGGCATGTCAAGCATAATGAATTTTATAATTATATTATTCATTTCCAAAATTAGTTATGCTGCGATGATTTTTTTTTTTTACTATTTATAAAACCATAAATTTGGTTTTTGACTGGCACCTTGCGATAAATGATTTTAGTTTCCTTAAACAATTATCTTTTTTATATTTTCATCTAATATAAAATAAATTAAAAAAATTATAGCATTTTATGCGGACACATACATCGTGAAAAATAATAGCATTCACAGTTGAATTCAACATTTGATTTTTGAAATTTTGAAATATAACTGAAAAGCCACATTATGGCATTTTGACTCTCTCCCATGAGGTGCACAAGGAAATAAATTCTACATATTGGTTGAAATAAATTCTATATACCGAAATATCATTAGGTTAAATTGATTAAATTTAAGCCCAACTCATTTAAAGAAGCGGAGCTCCGATTCGGGGTTTAACGATCCGGTAGGAAGTCGTGAACATTTGGGAAACGGGGACCCACGAGGCTACGAGTGGAGACTGACACGTGACACCAGAACAACATGTGGGCTCCATTTGTCAGAACTCTTTTGCTCCTCGTTATATGACTGTGACCCTTTCGTTTGGTTTTCCTTCTTTTTTTGTAGAAAGAAAATTTATAAGCAAGCAGGAGAGAGAAAGGAGAGAAAGGAACAGACCAGCGTGCTAAAAGGAATCGAGTATCGATCGACCTGCCAACCGAGAGAGAGGAAGAGAGAAGCGAAAGAGGAGCTTTCGTTGGAGCGAGAGCGAGAGAGAGAGAGGGGGGAGAGGGAGTGGAGAGATGTGGGAAGCGATATGCATGACGCTAATGGCGACGTCAGGGAATAACATAGGCAAGGTTTTACAGAAGAAAGGAACCCTCGTTCTCCCTCCGCTCTCTTTCAAGCTCAAGGTTGCTTCTCTCTCTCTTGTTATCCCTTCTTATTCATGATTCAATAGAGATCAGATGCATTTAGTTTGCTTCGTTCGCTGTCTGATCGGTTGATCCAATATCGCTCGCTTTGATCCTTTGTTATTGATGTTGCTATCAAATTTGGAATTGTGTGCGATCAAATCGCTGCAGTTATTGACGAGCTAATGGTGTTCTTTTTAATTTATTGATTGATTTAGGTTATTAGAGCATATGTGTTCAACAAAATGTGGATTACTGGTTTCCTGATGGATATGTCAGGTGCTGGGCTAATGCTAATGGCGCTATCTCAAGCTCCAGTATGTGTCGTGAATTATTCTAATTAGGAATTATTTCATTTCATAAAAAATCAAATATGGGCCTTTCTGCAAATAAAGTCAAACCATGAACTTAACTGGTGGAGAAGTACATCTTGTTGGATTCTGAGAAACTTCTCCTCCTATTACTTATATAGCTTTTGATTGAGAGCTATATTGTTAATGAGAGGAAAAGTAACTTGCATGTATATTCCTGACTTATTTCATTGTCAAATTGATCAAATTAATATGAATACTTTTGGGGCAAGTTGATCATTTTTCAGTCGATAAAACTGTTCCCCTTGTACAGTTGGATGTCAACTGCAAATAAGCAAGAACTATGCACGCTGGATGGAAATTGTAAATATTATCTTTGGTATTTGCAAATATGGTACCGTTACATAGTAGAATTCTGGGTATTTTGTGGAAATTATATTATATTGTTTACTTAGCTTTCAAGGAACAAGTAAACTCCCAGAGTTGATATAAGATCTATTAAAAAAAAAAGCACTGTGCTTTTTGTTCCATTTTTTTTATTTTCCTCTGTATAACTTTAATTATAGGTGTCAGTAATACAACCAGTTGCGGGATGTGGACTTGCAATACTTTCAGTGTTTTCTCATTTTTACCTCAAGGAGGTATTGAATGAACTTGATTGGGTTGGAATAACATTGGCTGGAATTGGTACTATAGGTAAGATCAACTCTTCCTAGTTCCTTTTAAATCTGCTTTTCTTTGGGGTGCTTTTTTGTGAACATACCAGTAGTCAGGTGCAAATCCATGTAAATTGAATGGGGGTCAATTGACCTCCACCCTTTTTCCCAAATTCTGTAGTTATGTACCATTTTTTAAGTAAAAATATCATAGGTGTTCTAGATTGACCCACGAACTTTTTAAAATTGTTCTTTTTTTTTTGTGATTGACCCCCCCCCCCCCCCAAATGCTGTTGTCAAGCAAAAGTTTTTTATTGACCCCATAGTTCAAAATTCTGCCTCCAACTAAGATGGAATATTTTTTTCATATTCGGCCGTTAGGAGAGCTGAATAGTTAAAACTAAGTCCTAATTGCTTAACTGAGAGCACAATATAATTGTTCATCTTATTTTGGTACCTTCTCTCCAAATGCAAAAGACAATGGGTGCCTTTTGCAAACACTAACATATTATTTTGGTGGAAGTCCATTTTTTTTTTTTTGGTTCATTTATTTGCTAATTATTTTTCCCTTTTTTCCTGGCAGGAGTTGGTGTGGGAGGAGAGGAACAGAATGTTACAGAGATATCTCTTATGAAGATACCATGGCTTGTTTTGTCAACTGTTCTCTTGTTTGTAGGTATCTATACTCCCATACTAAATAATTGTGATTTGATAAGAAATAGCATGTTTAAATTTCTCTGCTTCAATTGCTATTCTAAATATTTCCTAATAGAGACATGGTCTTTGTTATTGTACTTTTCTGGGTTATATAGTTCATATGTTGGTTTGACAATTGTAGGCGCTTCTGAATACATGGCTTCATATGTACAAGAAACAAAGGCATGAGCAAGAACAGGTTTATTTTATTTTCCCAATATTAGAAAAAAGATCATAGCATGTCATATGTGCAAATTTTTTACATGATCTATATGCATCACAGACAAACTCTGATGTGACTGAAGAGATGATCCTTGGTCTCGAATCTGGCATTTTGTTTGGGTAATTCTAAATCTCTGTTCTCTAAAGCTATCTAGTGACAATAACTTGTGGATTTACATCAACATTATATTTACCATATTTGCAATTAAACCAACTATATGGGATTCATCTGCAAATTACATCCAAATGTTAAAATTAAGGTTAACTCAGAAAAAGGAAGATCTAAAAATTGCCTTGAACCTTTTATGTGAGATTGGAAAAAACACTTGATTAGCTCAGAAGACTGAAACCAACATTTTATGTTACCTGCCTGATTTAGTTAAACTTCCTTTTGTGAGCTTTAATTCTGTCACTGGGCAATATTAGCAATATTTGTTGGATTAGACCTTTTCCTAAGGTTTGGTTTTGTTCGCAAATATATCATAAACAGTAATATTAGTCACGTACATAAGAAATGCAGTGTGTTTATTAAAAAATGTGATGAAATGTATGAAGTATTGTTTTCAAGATTTTCATTTAAATAGTTGTATATTTGCAATTTAAAATAAACTGACAGGATATCATCAGTAATATCAAAGATGGGGTTTGTGTTGTCTGACAAGAGCTTCCTTATGGTCCCTCTTGCCATCTCCCTTAGTGTCCTTTGCAGTGCTGGTGGATTTGTATATCAGGTACCTTATCTTGTATAACGCTGCAAAAGTTCAGATTGTACTTTTTCTTAGCTGTGCGCGAATGGTATTTTTTTTTCTGTTATCAAATCCATGTGCCCCTCTACAAAAGAACAAACTATGATGTATGCTGTTGCCTAACAAGGATATCCCATATAGCCCTTAGAAGTTTGGATATGGTATGTATTCCCCAACTTTCCTGGGTTTATGAAAGTTGGGAAAAAAATCTTCTATCCTTCTGTTGGTGATAAACAATTTGGAAGGATAACTATGAATTGGCACTGGTATGTATGGTTACTGAATTTTAGCTGGTATGCATGAGATACAAGATTAAAAGATGGTGTTAATGCAAATGTTTATTCGTTTGGACTAATATAGTGGTTAAATTTTGTTTTATTTCAGAACTCTTGATGGCATTTTTTCCTTTTTATACAGACAAGAGGGCTGAAGCATGGAAGAGCAATTGTGGTATCAACATGTACCTCTGTTGCCTCTATTATAACTGGTGTAGTTGTTGGCATGCTTGCATTAGGAGAAAAGATGCCATCTAGACGTACTGATCGCATTTTCCTAATGACTGGATGGTAAATTTTCATTCTTAATAAATTGCAATATGTTTAACCATCAAAGTTTCATTGTAGGCCCATCCTTTTTTCCAAAACCTTTAATATTAGTAATGGATGTTTCTTTTCGTTCACTAGTTGTTCTTATTTGCAGAAAGCACCTATCCACCAGTGTCAAATAAAAAAAATATCCAGTTTTAAATTGACATGGAATAATCAAACTACTGTTCTGTATGTCCCAGTAATTAGTTTCTGGAAAATTTTCCCCTTCCATAATCTCTGTACAGAACGATTAGGTTATTTTTCACCTGTCAAGGTGATGCTGGTTGGGTTTACGGAATTAGAAAAGAAAAGGAGGGGAAGGAGGAAGGGAGTGGGATTTGATGAGAAGCCATTGCTTTATGTTGGGATGATATATTTAGGGTATAGTGGTAATTTTTCATTTCTGTACATCCAGTTAAAAATATGTAAATATATTCTTTTGTTTAGTAAATTATGACACATCATGGGTGCATTTTGAGAACCTGGCCGATTTTGATTGTATTTTCCTTTGGGCAAGTCCCTTTGCTGTTAGTTTAGCCAAGTTGTTCCTTATTTTTGTCTTTCCTTTTTATTTGTTGCGATAGGTTTGTTATCATATTTGGAGTAATACTTCTTGTGAGTTCTTCTCGGATAATGTCACTTTTACCCCGGTCAATGAGAAGAAAGATGAGAAGTAATGTTGACTTGAGCCACAATTTGAGGCGTGTTGGGTCCATACGAGCCAAGGATGCCACTAGCCCTAGCACCATTGTCAATGCTTCTACTTTGCATCAGCTTCTCTCTTCTGCTACTAAAGAAAAGGCCTAGAGCCTTGACCTAATAAAGAAAAAAAATTAAAAAAAAAAGAGAAAGAAAAAGAAATTGCTTATTTGAATTAGTCAGATGTTGAGTGTGTCAAATTTGTTGTTATATGGTTGATTGTCACCTTAGACTTTTATTTTAGCTTTTAGGTATGTCTCTTTCTGTATAACCATACATCTTTTGTTTAAAGTGGCTTTCTTATCCATGTACATTTATTGAGTATACCTTTAATTAAGCTCGTCTCCAAATCAGGATTTCGTTTTTATGAAATGCTTCCTTTCCAAGACTTTTTCAAAGAAATTAATTTAATTTAATTTAATTCATTTAGGACATCAGGGTTTGATGAGTTCAACTTGCACAACACGCACCTGTTGCACAGCCATGTTACATTGCTCTGTCCGAATTAAATGCTTGTTTTGTTTTCTAATCGTATAATACACCTTTATACTATACCACATACATAGATGATGGCAATTTTGCACTAAATAATTAAACAATGACCAAGTCAACCTCGCTTGAGGAAAATTTGCAAATTAATTCTTTAAAAAAGAAAACGATGAATTTGGATATATAAAAAAATGCACGAAATTGACAATTACGTGTCCACGGTGAAATTTCTTACACCTATCACAACTTAAAAGAGGAAAAAGCCAAAAATTGGACTCCTTTTCAAAATATATATGCACTATGCAATGTTATAAAGCATGCGCTTATTATTCAATAGTCTGATTATTTTCTAAATTATACTTGGGATTCTTGTACTGATCACTGATTATTGTTCTACGCACACCTAAATCTTTAGATGGACTAATTATTTTAATTATGTAATCATTCAAGTCGCATGATCGTTTTCTTTATGTAAAATGTAGAGTATAAATTATTCTCAAATACATGATTTATTTAACTAATAAAGATTAAATAATATAATTTTTGTTGGAATTTCGACAAATTTTGACGTCAGTTGGCAAGTAAGTTCAATTGTCAAATTATTTGTTTTGTACTTAAATAAAGGTGCTTAAAATATCATGTTAGCACATCATGATTGGTAAGCAGTAAGTAATATGAATAAACAAAAAGATTCGCCAATTCAATTTCTGAAAATTAATTGAGGGAATTTTTTCAATTCTAGTTGAATTACTACCAAAGAAAAATTATGAATCACTAATTATTTCATCACAAGTGTGTATGATTATGTAAAGGAGTTAGCAATAGTGTGTCTAGCTCTAAAAAAGAAATTGACGATAGTGTATCCAAAATTGGACATACTATTTCTAGTGGCGAGCTCAATTTTTTTTTATTTTTTTATGTGCGTACAGAGAAAATAATATAGATCATATTTGATGGTTTATTTTAACATTTTAATTTATAAATTTTTAATAATTAAAATTCTAAAAGTAAAGATATAATGGAGACATTAAAAAAGAAAGCATTTGGAGTTTTGGACCCTCCACTTTAAAGAAATAATTTCATGTTAAACTATTATTAAATAAAATAATTTTGGCATCTTCCATTCCTAAAGAATGAGAAACATTTTATTGTCCAAGAAATTTATGAAATCTCACCTCATTTTATTCTCATCCCCTAAAGAATGAGAAGATTAGGTAGAGTTGGAATTATAGCTTGATATTTCTGAGAATTCAATTGTCCAGAAAATATCATATAAATATTTCTAACTTAGACAAGTTGGCATATACTCACTGACCAGCTTATATGCTTGTATCTAGAAAGATGACATATAAAATTGTGATTGCTTTATCCATATAGATTGACATTTTGTTATCATTATACTGTTAATTGATATTAAACTATACCTACCTTAATATAATAATATTTCTTACGTGTTAAATTTTCCTTTGGTGTAGTTGGATAATTTTTTCCTGGACAATAATTCGCATGCCATTTTAAAAAGGGTATGTAGGGATTCCGACAACTATTCATTTTGATAATTTTGACAATGAGTTTTCAAATAATTTCAAAAAAAATAAAAATAGAAAAAAAAATTAAAAATATATTCTTGAACTTATAGATTGATTGTGTTTTAAATTTTATATAATTTAAATATTATTTGATATTTCATAAAAAAATCATTAAAATTGGATGATATTTGTATTGGTTCGTATTTAATAGTCTTTGATAGAATATCAATTGACACTTAAATTGCATGAAATCTGAAACATAATCAATCTATAAGTACAAAAATACATTTATAAACTTTTATAGAATTTTAAAAATTATTTTGAAATTATTTAAAAATTATTTTGAATTATTTAAAAATTATTTTGAATTATTTAAAAATTATTTTGAATTATTTAAAAATTTATTATCAAAATTATCAAGTTAATAATTATTTTGAAATTGTCAAATTAATAATTATCAAGGACATAACTAAAATATGTTCATGTATGAAAGTTAAAAAGAATTTGCACAATATTTCTTATTTGCAACTTGGACTTGACAATAATTAATTAATTTTGAAACTTGAGCAGGCTTCTTTGAAAAAATGCTCCTCTAAAATGTTTACAAGAGGCGCTTTTTGATTGGACCAAAAACCTCAAACAAGTGAAAAAAAAATATTAAATCTTAAGAATTAAATAAAAAAGAGAAAAAACTGTGAATGGAGCACAAAGAGTTAAAGGATAAATAGGTCAAGCAAATGGAGATGAGTGGTTGTTTGATATGGTCAAATTAAGGTTGATTTTATTTTCATGTATATAAAAAAGGAAATTTGATTGATTTGTTCTTAACTTTTTAGTCTATGTGGTGTGATAGTTCATCCAGCAAACATATGGAGTAGCTAGCTAGGGGCCTATTAATTATATAGTCTCATAAAAAATAATATGCAATAAATAAATTAAAAAGAGTGCTAGCTGTATCTCTTAATCGCACAATTTATTTGTATTTTACAGGTGTTTATATTTTTTTTCAAAAATTATTTGTACTTACCTTATTAATATTATAAATTTTATAAGTTGTATTTTTATTTATACAATAAAAATTTTAAATTGAATATTTCTATAATCATTTATTAATATTATAAATTTTATAAGTTGTATTTTTATTTATACAATAAAAATTTTAAATTGAATATTTCTATAATCATTCATGAAGAAAAAAATGATAACATTTTTTATACTAATTATAAATATTTTCAGTTTCAGATATAAATAAATTAATTATTTAATATAAATATTTTTAATATGTAGATAAACTATATAATATAAGATGTATAAATAATTTTTCATAAATTAACATGCTACAATCCATTGTTTATGGCAGCTATTAGCTAAGTCTCACTCTCATCCATGTCATTGTCATCATCAACTCACACCTCACCTCACCTCTCTTTCTTCTAAATTAATGAAGATTTATTATTATTATTTTTCTTTTTTTTTTCTTTTTCTTCATGTAAATAAAAATATATCATAGTTGATTGAGCTGGGCACCTAGAAACCTAAATAAGAGATAATGTGGGGCCCACATAGCCTCTTTTAGAGTATGCTTTCAATTAGAAGAAATTATTAACCCAAGATAAACAACCCATAATAAAATTATCTCTTTTTAGGAGGGTTAATTACCCTACAAAAAAGAAATCTATGAAAGGTTTCTAAATCCAATCGGAGTAATTTTTGTTTCAGATAAAAATGGTATGTAAATTTATGAAATGTCATAAATAAACTTTGGAATTTATTTTTAAATAGCATGGCTAATGTTAAAAATATACATATGTAGATATATAAAGATAATTACTATAAGCTGCCATGAGATATTTTTATTTATTTTCTTCATGTCTAATAGTGAAAAAACTATAGCTTGCCATTGCTTCAAGGTTGCACAGTTGCATCCTCATAATGAAGGAAAATATCTTTTTAAAGCTGAGCCACTTGTAGTATTAAAAATTTCAAATAATAAATATTGTCACATTTTTACACAGAGAAAGTACAAAATGAAAAATACTGAGAGAGAGAAAAAAAAAGAATCTACTATCCTCTTTCATATAATGAGTCCGATTCTTCTAAAATACTCTATATATAAATGTGAACAGTTCAATCGATTCGGACCGCTAGATGTTATTTACGGACAGATTTAAATAGAATGGACAACATCAAAATTCGTATTGAACGATCTAGATTTTGCTCACTCTATCTGTATTATTACATAGAATGTGAAGTCCTCCCATAACATGACAGGATTTAGATATTTTTTTTATTAAAATAAGAATATGAAAATAAAAAATAATTATATTGAGAACCGAAATCAATCTTTTATAAAACTAATAAGTTTACATATAATGTTTGCGAGCTATTTTTTTTATTCGCAAACTTTATATACAAACGTAACTATACATTATTATATATAGTAAATATATAAATTTATACAAATAATTTACAAATAACGAATACGAGTGCATTTAATTTATAAACAATAAACACATACTTTTTAATTTTAAAATTTATAACTTTAGATTTCATTTTTCACATTTTTTTATTTTAAATTATCATATATATATATATATATATAAAAGTGGGGTTTGGAGGGGCACCATCTCCACCTAACCTACCCTTTTTGACTGGTTGACAGATACAATGTTTCTCTTCTCTGTACATAGCCATTTTAACTACTGCTAAGTTCAAACTCCAACCTTTTTTGTTGTTTTCTGGACAGCCAAATTTGTTGGTCATGGTCAATTTTGGTTGATACCAGTGTTTCGTTCTTTACCTCGTCAGTAGTTTCTCCAATCAATTTTCTATTTGATGGAGGCAGCTAACAAACTGTAACATTTCCTGTATATTGGGGAATTGGAGATGTGAAATTGTGAATGAGACAAACCAGCCCCAGCTGTACTATAATAGTATAATAATACAGCATGCAGTACAATTAGCTGAAACAGAAAAAAAAAAAGGTTAAAAAAAAAATGGAAGTATAAAAGAATAGATGAAACTTCAATGGACTAAATTGGATTGATTAATTAAATAGAGACCTAAACAAAATCCCCGTTTCTATTTCCATTGGATTAAAAGCGTGCATCACTACGGTTCTCCCTTCTCGGTGTATCTACATAAAGAGTACATGCACCTGGAGCAATTTCTGTGGCCATCTTCTTATCGCTGTTAATGGGTTCGGGTGGCAAATCTCCCCTCTTGGTCGGTTGGTCCAGGTTCAGATGAGTTTGTGACTTATCCAGGGACTATTGACATAAATTATCTGATGGAAGAGGTGTACGGGATGGAATGTTACGATCTCTTCCCTGGGGCCCACATGTCGGTGGATAATTAGTCCACAGAGACAGGTTCATGAGGTTACCTCTTTGTGTTCGCTTGCTTCTTCCTACCTATTTCTTCGACGCGCCTTTGTCCGAAACCCTAGTGAGATTATATCCAACCTCCCTTCAAAAATAAGAAAAAAATATATAAACGAAAATTCTTTTGGTCCAAATATCTCTTGTTTCTGAAATCCATCCATCCTTCTACCTTTGCATAGCTGCAAACCTACTTCAATCGACAGCGATTCTGTTTGAATTGAGGCGTGATGAAGTTCGATCTGAGTTCCCGTGCTGCTTCCGATCTGATTTCAGATTTCTCTTTCGATTTGGGTTAAACTTGATTCGAGATCCTGCTAGATCGGAGGAGAAAACCTTTTTTTATCTTTTCGATTCTTTTTCCGCTCCTTTTTTTGTGGGAAAAGGATTTCTTTTAGCTTTAGGCGTTCCTTCTCTGTAAGTTAAAACAATCATTTAGTTCGTCTTTCGTCGTGATGGAGCCTCGCGTTGGAAATAAGTATAGGCTCGGTCGCAAGATCGGCAGCGGTTCCTTCGGAGAGATCTATCTAGGTATCTTATTTTCATGCGAGAATTTTTCAATTAAATTGCTGCATTTGTTGAAGTTTCGCGCATCTTATCGTGTTTTTTGGCTTGTAGGTACTAATCTCCAGACTACTGAAGAGGTGGCTATTAAACTTGTAAGTGGAAAATCTCGAATTATTATCTGTTCTATAATTGATGGTTGTATCTCTCTCTAGATTTGGAAGTATGAACTGTTAAGTAGCAGATGTGTAGCAAATAGATAGTATATATGATATATTGCTTTCTAAATCTGTGCTGTTTGTCACTTGTATGCGTGATTTAGCTTGTTTTCAAAGGATTAGCAGTAGTCTGTCCTTTGTATAAGCATACGTAGTATTTGATCAGTTACGACTTGTTTTGTTTCTCCTTACATGCGTGTAAGGTTTTAGTTTTTATGATGAGCAGTATTCAGCGATGTAGAGGTTCTATTTGATCAGGTATTTCTGGTTTTGTGCTTCTTCATTTGCATGTGAGATTTCGATTTTGTTTCAAGGAGAAGTGGTCTTTCATTATAAAATAGGTGCTAGTAGCAAATTTATTCTATTTTCATCAGTTACATCTGATTTTCTGTTTCTCCTCATTTGCAAGTGAGGTTTAAGTTTTTTTTAAGGACAAGAAGTGGTCTTGAGTATAAGTGGCATATAAGAATCTTTATCAATTATTTCTGATATTATTTCCCTAGCAACTGCATGCTCAGGTTTTTAGCTTTTTCTTTTTTAGAGGCCAGCAGTAGTCTCATATGTTGTGAATAGGTACTACATGATCAGTTACTTTTTACCTTCATGCGAGGTTTAGCTTGTTTATCATGGAGAAATACTAGTTTTTTTGTTTCAAGGAAGTTGGGTTATTATATTTGTTTATGATTCCAGGATTCTGGTATCAATTTTTAGTCGATCTTGTTAAGTAGTTTTTCTAGGCATGAGGCATGAATTTTAGATACTTGAATTAATTGCGAAAGCCTTTTTCTTGATTTATATCATAAAATTTTCTTTTGATTATCAATTTTGGACCATAAATCC
Organism: x Bolboschoenoplectus mariqueter; assembly: GCA_037678475.1. NCBI lineage: Eukaryota > Viridiplantae > Streptophyta > Magnoliopsida > Poales > Cyperaceae > x Bolboschoenoplectus > x Bolboschoenoplectus mariqueter. The sequence goes on from CM075269.1 coordinate 1,667,300, forward strand.
CTATTAGATAAATCAGTCCTTCATTTTGCACAGTTTATTGAATTTAAGCTGGAATCTTTGCTGAAGCTGAGGATTCACATAGCAACTTTGCTAACTCAGTTTGTAAAAAGCAAAAAATGTCATGCAATGTGTAGCTGTGAATCAAGTGTGATTTTAGAAAATTAGTTTGTGACAGATGCTCTGAAACTTTAAAATGTGGAACTCTTGAAAAGTTACTGAACCTTGCAGTTGTAGTTAGTATCTTTCTAGGTTTTGATTTATGATCTTATGTGTAGCTCATGCATGCTATTTGATCAATTACATTTCTGGTTTTGTGTTGCTCTTCAGTTGCATGCAAGATTTAGCTCATTTTTTTCAAGGATGAACTGTAGTCTTTTCAGTTTAAGGAAGCTTAGTTACTTCTTTTTATTTGCCATTTGATATTTATTCTGGTATTAATTGTAGTAAAAGTTGTTTGGAAAGACTTTTCTTCGATAAACAATAAATCCTATGGGATAAAACTGTTTTAAGTTAATTTTCTTGGAATTTCTTAAAGATAAAGTGTTGTATTTTTGGTGCAAGGAAGCAAGGTTATTTTATTTATTTGCTGTTACATGTTATTAATATATAGCAGAAGTTTTTTGCAATTTGATCTAGGATTTGAGATTTATATAGTTGTATTAGCGTCAAAACCTTTATTAATTATATACAATGAATCCTATTATTAAATCTTCTGTTTGGAAGTTCTTGAGAAATTCGAACTACGACCTTTTGCAAAAGCTTAAAGGTTTAGCAATTTGTGTACTTTGCAAGAGCAATGAATTGTTTGCAATACTTGTATTGTGACAGAAAGTATGTCAAAGTTTTATCTCGCAGAATTTAGAGAAGTGATACATGATTGCTCTTTTAGTTACTATATGTTGATACTTCTATTTCAGGAAAGTGTGAAGACAAAGCATCCTCAACTGTTGTATGAATCAAAGATATACAAAATTCTGCAGGGAGGAAGTAATACCACTCATCAAATCGTCCTTCTCTTTTATTTATTTTGGGGACTACAAATATGACTAGGCATATGAACTTCCTCTTCTAACTTCTGTTTTTTTTTTTTTTTTTGGGTGAAATCTGGCAGCTGGTATACCAAACGTGAGATGGTTTGGTGTAGAAGGGGATTACAATGTCTTGGTGATGGATCTTTTGGGACCCAGTCTTGAAGATTTGTTCAACTTCTGTAGCCGCAAGCTCTCATTAAAGACTGTTCTTATGCTTGCTGATCAAATGGTACTTATATTTGTTCAGCAATTTTATCTGCAACCTTGTAAATAGCCAACTTATCAGATACGCCCCTACAATGGAAGATTTATCAACTAGGACCTCTTCCTTATTTTGTTTGGAGGATGCTGTCTTTCTCCCTGCAAATTAGGACAAAAGGGGGCAATTTGTGCATTTAAAGTGAACTAAGAAAGCATGGTGTATATTCAATGGTCTATAGAGAAAATTTTCTTACTTATGATGTTGGGTTCATGTCTTGCAGTGGTATACAGTGAAAATACTCATGTATTTTTCTTTTTCAGAGTTCTGCTATGTTGTATCTCTTTCAACATTATATTATTAGATCCTTTAAAGTGTATTTATTTTTTGTTTCTAGATAAATCGTGTGGAGTTCGTTCATTCCAAGTCTTTCCTTCATAGAGACATAAAGCCTGATAATTTTCTGATGGGTCTGGGGAGACGTGCGAATCAGGTCTATGTTATTGATTTTGGCCTTGCCAAGAAATATCGTGACACTTCTACTCACCAGCACATTCCATACAGGTATGAGAATTATCTTTATGCTGTGCCTCCAATTGAAGTGTTTTTCAGTCAACACCTGATTTTTGTCAGGTCTTTGCAAAAACATCCATGTTTCATCTTATTTGTAAAAGAGCCCCCAAGTAATATGTTGACTGTCTTGTTTAGGAAATATGAAAGCTGTGTGAATTAAATGATCCTAGATCATCTTTATTCAAGCATAATGTCCGGGCTTATATAATGATTCTCCTCCTAATAAAGTAACTCTTCTGCTAATATTTTGTTCATCTTGGTGTTGTCTAACTTAATGAGACATTTTTGAACACTGACTATTTGCAATCATATCTGGAAGTATGAATTTGTCCTATAAAAGGATGCTGGATATAAAAAAAATTGTAGTTACATTGTCTTCTTCTTTTTGTCCATTTGAAAATGAGTGCTTTTTGTAAATTATGCAAGTAGTAAAATTTCTTTTGTTGTTCTTCTTTTTGTGACTGGTGCAGAGAGAACAAGAATTTGACTGGAACAGCAAGATATGCTAGTGTGAATACACATCTCGGAATCGGTATTTCTCTTTCATATGCTTTCTATTTCTTAAATTAACACTTGCACTCTTTTTCAGATTTACATCTTTATCTTATTCTTTTATCTGAAGAACAAAGTCGGAGGGATGATTTGGAGTCGCTTGGCTATGTGCTCATGTACTTTTTGCGTGGAAGGTAGTTTTGTTATGAGATAATTTATTAGTTGCTTTAAAACATGAGCTTATAAAATAAACTGTCATTTAACACCTGATTTGATCGATATTGTATTCGTGCACTTTCAATATTATTTTTACTTCTGTTTTTTTAATTTACTCAACTTATTTATTGTGCTTGTTACAGCCTCCCTTGGCAAGGCTTGAAAGCTGGAACCAAGAAGCAGAAGTATGAAAAGATCAGTGAGAAAAAAGTTGCAACATCAATTGAGGTAAGTTCTGTGCTTACCTCCATACTTGTCTATTAATTATGTCCTGCTTGTATTATACCTTCTATTAATTCCATTTTTATTGTGATAATTTTTAGGCTTTATGCCGTGGTTACCCAACTGAGTTTGCGTCATACTTCCATTACTGTCGATCACTTCGTTTTGATGACAAGCCTGATTATTCCTACCTTAAGCGGCTATTCCGTGACCTTTTCATCAGAGAAGGTTTGTTTTCCCTTTCTCCATTTCTTGTCTGTTGTTCTGTTCATGTTCTCTTGCAAATTTACCTGCGGTTGAAATTTGTCACTTTTGATAAAATTTTTGAATGGTTCCAACTATTGTGATACAAATGATTTAAATGTTTGAAATTTTTTCCTGTACTAAAGTTTGTACTTCTGTTGATCTAATGTGCATGGATGTTGTGTGTCTATTATATTACTTAGCTGATGATTAAATCTGGTTGAGTTAATCTGTAAATTTTTAGGAAATTCAAGTCTTGTCTACTTAAACTTTCTGTTTAATGCAAATATGACAAATGTTTGGTGATGTATTAAAATTTGTGCAGTGTACACTAGAACTGTACAATGGAATGATATGTCTGTAATATCGCTGGCTTTGCTGGTGTTATAATACAGGGTTTCAGTTTGATTATGTTTTTGATTGGACAATATTGAAGTATCAACAGTCTCAGATTGCTAGTGCTCCACCTCGTGCTGTGGTTAGTCTCTCTCTCTCTATTTGAGTATCTTTTTTCATTTTATGTACTTAGAACAGCTATTCATTTTGTGAAAATAATCTCATGCATCTAACAGGGACATGGTGCTGGACCAAGCTCAGGCATGGCACCCCCAATTGTCAGTGAGAGGCAATCAGGTACTGGTTTCCTTTTTAATCGCACTCTACAGTACCATAATAAACAAATTTTCTAAATAAAAATTGAATGATCTTTTCTTATACGACAGGTGCAGAAGAAGGAAGAGTAAGTGGGTGGTCGGCTGCTGATCTCACGAGGAGACGGGTCCCACAACCTGTGGTTAGTAATACTAGCAATGTTACCTCCAAGCAGAAGACCCCCCTGGGTGGTGAAACTTCTTCCAAAGATGTTATGGTTAGTGTTTTCTATTTTTGTGTTAAGGTTGGTATTTTTTATTTTGCACAATTACTTGCTGAAATATCAAAATTTTGAAGTTAGTGTTTTGTTTCCCAAAATGCATAATCAGATAGCCATGATAGGCACACATTTGTCATAAGGCATCTCATCTACAGAAACAAGTAAAACTGTTCTCCAATCAAATGGCTAAAATAGTATTAATATGTATACACACAACATTAACAATAAATCTGTGGTGCAGTTGTCAGGTTCAACATTCATGGGTAGAACAAGCGGTTCGTCCCGTCGTGCTGTTGTTTCTGGTAGCCGTGAGCTCTCATCTGCCACAGTGCTCACTGATGATCCATCTCGGACCCGTGCCACTGATGCCAGCCCAGGAGCCTTCCGTAAGGTGTCAGGGCCGCAGAGAGGATCCCCTCCAATGTTAGGAGCTCCAGCCTCCTCAGAGCCCCCCAAGCGCTCCTCTTCTGGAAGGCACATGAGAAATTATGAATCTGCCCTCAAAGGCATTGAAGGTCTCAATTTCGATGGAGACGAGCGTCTTCACTACTAGCTTACTATTAATATGTCATGCTATATTACCACCATCTCATGTCATCTGGTGTTTTTTTTCACCAATGCTGCTACCAAAAGTGTATAAATGAATAATTATTATGATCAGGAGAAAATTAAATGCAATTACGCGTCCCTTAATACTCCTGGTGAGCTTATTTGAGTAAAAATGTGCATTAATAAAGATGTTGAGAGATTTCCTCGAGGGGAAGGAGGTTGCTACTTGTTAGTGATAATAGAGGTTATCATATTGAGGCTTGTGTTGTGTCTGTACATGTGCTCTCTTGTAGTCTGTGTGCATGGGACGGGACATAGGTGGTATGTTTCATTTTCATTATAAGATCGATGGATATTCTTTTCTAGTTCTTGTACTGTTGTTACCAAATGGTCTCCAAGCATGGTACCATGTCCTCCTGATGGATTACGATTTAACCTAGTCATACAAATCTCAGTATTTTTTTTTGAAGAATTTGTTGCTAATGTTTTAGTATTAATAATCTCGGTTTGAAGAGCCAGTTGATTTTTGTTGCTTTTTTTCCCCTTGTTTTTTCCAAGTTGTTTTGGCCTTGTGGTGCTCTTTATTTGAAAGCATCTTTTGACCGCTTGGTGTGTCTTAAATTTTTTTCCCCTTATGATTTAAAGGTTGGTAAGTTTCTGATTGTAATCTTGGTGCATTTCCAATAGACCATTTTTTTTATAGTTGCTTCATTGTTTGCGTTGCTATTATCTTTAGGCTGGATTCAGTGAAATGATCAACTTCGGAATCTTCACAATACTTTTCACTGAAGAAGTATCAAAAAGACAAAATTAGGCAAAAATTATTAGATCAACATTCTGTTATCTTTTTGTGAGTAATATAAATATAATGATAGTATAGATAAACGGTGTCGGATTTTGAAAATTGCAAGTCATTTTAATAATCATCAAGATAGATTAATCTACTGTTAATATATTTTAGCTTTGATCTTACATTTGAAACAGGGCTCAATCTAGTGAGCAAGTCAAAATGTCATTTTTTCCTGCAAAGGAAGGAAGTATTGATAGTCATAATTATTTGATAATAAAAAGAACTGATGAAACAATTATCAAATTCAAAATAGTAAAATTGTTGATACATTTTTTATAATCTAGAAAGGTTTGTTCATTAGACATGGTTCAATTTGAAAAGGTATTTGGTCACTGATTAAGTGTTGATAAGACTGAATTGATAATTTTTCAAACGACTTCTTAACTGATAAATTCGTTTTCAAGTTGCACAAAATCTGACACACAACTTGCCAAAACCACAAAAACATGCTTATATTCATTGTTTTTATTTCGACAACTGTTTAGTGAGCTGTCAAGTCGTCAAAAAAATTAGTTCTCAAATAATTCTACCGAGTTGGGTTCAAATTTCGTGAAAAATTTAAAAAAAAAGAAACGTTCGAGTATCCTTTATTAAAAAAAATATACATATTTCTTCTGATATTGAGGTTTTCTCATTGCAGTTCGATCATCCTCCCACCAGCCACAGTAATCTAATTGACATTGACATGCCAACAAATCAATTGGACACTAATTGGATCCAAGTCGTCAGAGGTGAAAAATATTGTTGTTATTTTATTGAGCAGATACGCATGTCATGCGATGCAACATTATTCTACTTCTTTATAGTTTTACTTTTTTTTTTCTATTGTTCTTTTTGTAATTAAGGGCCTGAATCTCTCTCTCTCTCCGTAGAGAAAAATATTTATTATCATTCATGTTTGCTTTGTGGTCCTGTGCTAGAAATAATTGATCAAGTTTCTTATAACAGATTTTTTATTTGAATTTCGGATTCCTATAGTGTTGCATGTGGATTGTACACACTGGTGGGGATCCAAGTGGGGAAAATGGAGTGCAATATCCTCCATTTTTTTTTCCTACTTTGTACGTTTATTATTATTTTTTAATATAAAGACTTCTGTTAACCCCAGTATTTATTTTTTTTTAAATATTTTTTGCGAAATTTGAACATATATCTCTCTGTAAAGAAAGTGAAATATATCACTACTGTACTAGGTCTGCGGTTCATATTAGAATCTCATATACTTTGTACATTTATATATAGTATTTTTTATATTATATATATATTTTTCTTAAGCAAATTCATATCTTGAATCTCATATATTTATACAAATTGTTTAGGGTTTAGGGTTTAACCCCCATTATAACCCCCATAATTGTAATTTTATGTTTTTAATATAATCATCATATTAATATTATATTAATATTTAATGTGATATTTAATCTCTTTTAAAAAAAATTCTGATTCCGTTCATGATGGTTATATGATGGAGGTAGCTCTAAAACTTTAAATTCATGCACCTCAATCTTCCTTTCTTATAATCTGTCAACATTGTCTCGCTCTGCAATTGCAGTGCAACAAGCAATTGAGAACAGGACTACAAACTGGCGTTAATTGGCAGAAATACAATTCGAATAATAGTCGTTCCTAGTAAGTAGTAACAGCAACTAAGTTAATATATATCAGCATAAATATGTCAGTATAAGAAATAGAGGAAGGGGCACTTGATAATGGTTATTTTGGCAATTATGAGAATGGATTTTTCAAAAAAAATAAAGTAAATTATTAACAATAAAAAAGTTTATAATCTTATTTGTTTAAATTACGTAATATTTATAACGGTGAATATTTAATAAGTTTTGATGAATTATTAAATGTACAAGAAAAGTGTGATATCTAAATAGACCAAATAGAAACATTTTTCTTCAAAGAAAAAAACATGTGCTGATGTGCATCCCAAGCTGCAAGCAAATGTAAGTTGACAACCCAAATTCAAAATCAATTTGATTTATTTTTGGGGAAAAAATATCCAAGGGAAATGTCCTTGTTTTTCATATTTTTTAAGGACCGTACATCAAGTTGCACACTTGCACTATAAATTGTCAGCTCAGCATTTTTAATGCTCTCTGATTTATGGCCATGCTTACGTGGCTACATATAGCAACCGAAATATGGCATCTCTCTTTGTCATTCTGAAATAGAATTTTTTTTTTGTGTGTGTAGTAGGTTCATGTATTATAGATGAGCATACGTTGACATTGAATTGAATTTAAACGGTCTAAATTTAATTGTAAAGATATTTTTTTATTTATATTTTAGTAAACTCTATATATTATAGATCTGAAAAAAATTATGGCATATTGGTGTCATAGAAAAAAAATGATCCTTTTTGGGACATTAAAAAATCAAACTCCTTATAGGGTTTGATTTTTTTATAACCTTATATATTCTCAAAAGTCACCTAAACATTAATATAAATATGAACTGTTCTTATTATCATCAAAATTCATTTAATCACCTCCTAAAAACCCACAAAATACAGCTTGAAAGCATCAAAATATTAACTCTCTTTTTGACCCTAATAACACCTAAATCTAACTCACAACTAATTAATTAATGATAAATGTTTTTAGACAGACCACTTCTCCTTAGCACACTATTTTGACCTTGATGCCTTTTGATTATGAGAAAACACAAAATATAAAAGTTGTTAGCACTTTTTCTAAGCTTTCTATAAAATTTTGAATCACCTCAATTGAAATTATTATTAAGAAGTTACAGTCAAAATACTATAATGTGACAATACAATTCAGAAAACTAAGCTATTTTTTTATATAGTCCTGTATTATCATGATGCCATGATAATGCGTATTGGCCAGTTAATAACTAGGTCCATGCATATTATTTATTTATCTATAAACTATATTTCCCCTGAAAATTGTCCAAATAAATGCACTGTACAAAAACAGTCCTGTATTAATTAAACTCACATACTATTTATTTATTTAATTATTCTTTGAATAAGTGGTACCCTGTACCACACGCTTCTCACTAATTCATACAGTTATTTATTTATTTTTTTAATTTTATGCCTCGTACGTTTTCCCTGATCTATTACTCATACCAATTTTACATGTTTCTCATATTCTCTTATAAATATGAGGGTTCAAATGCATTTATTTTTTATACCTTCATTGTGCCTTCCTTTTTTCATTTATTAATAATAAAAATTTTGAAACTAAAATGTCAAAATAAAATCATTAGATGTGATTTATATTATATTCTCTTCATGCACATAAAAAGTTATTGATATTTTGACTCTTATTTTATATGAATCAATAAGTTAAAAAATCAATGTTCAGAAATTATTCACATTACTGCATTTTTTTTATAAATTCTTAATGTCCAATAAAATAATATTGAAATGTCATAATTTTTTTATATATATAGAGAGAAAGTGATATAGATCATTTTATTTTGATATTTTAATTTTAAAATTAGAATTATTATAAAATTAAAAAAATGAAGATACGATGGAGACATAAAAAATAGAAGCATTTGAACCCTCCATAAATATTCAACTTATCTCATGTACAGAATTGAATTACATCTCACTGCAGTGTTATTCTCTGCAATTCTACATTGCACACCGATTGCTGATGCCAGTCAGTTGCCCCCTGTACCAGTGTGGAGTGTACCACAGACCTAGTTGATTGTACACCTCCACTAGCTGTTTCGTCCTGCCACACCTGTACCAGTCTTCCTCCTGTGGCTTGTTAAATTCATGGTTTCACCAACTGGTACCAGTTTGGAACCTCTTTTCTATGTGTGATCCTGAGCTGTACCGGCTCCTCCGAGTCCATGACAAGTGCTACATATCCTGTACGTGAAAATTCTCATCCTGATAATCAGGTCATGGGCAAAACTGCAAAAGGAAAACACCCAAAGATCTCCCAGTTTTACACAGTACTTGACTGAGATACTGTTTCTCACTCTCTGTTTTCTGGTACCAGTCCTTGATGGTTTCTCAGTATTGACATTTAGTACTAAAGAGATGATACATGAAGGGGTTGGATAAATTGTATATTCTTAGTAGGTTCTTTAAGCTATCATATTTCACAAGCCTTTAGTTGCATTAACTTTTCTGAGGGCCTTTCCTTGCATCTGTCATGATGTCATTTTCTTTTACATTTTAGCCCTCACAAGCATCAAAATGCTGCCTCAACATGGCTGCAGTCACATATCAAAATGCTGTATCAGAAAGTTATGATACATTTTCTTGCATCTGTCAGAATGTTATTCTTACATTTTAGCCCTCATAAGCATATTAAAATGTTGCCCCAGATTTGCATCAATGGCATCTCCAAATGCTGGACTGTTTTTAATGATCTTCAAAGTATTAAATGCATCCAGCTGTTCCCTTTCGCTATCAAACACTCAAATATATACATAAACTCACCTACTATTGGTACCAATCATTATAAACATATTTCACTTATAACAAAATCATAGTACATAAGAAACATTTGCTTGAGAAACATTTTTCAAGAAAGCAAATCGGGCATAAAGAGAGACCCCTTTTCTCTCTTTGGAAACGGGATAAGAAAATAACAAATGAGCATGGCATGAATTATCAGGCAATTACCCATAAAAGAGAAGAGGAAAAAGAAAAGAAACAACAATAATCAGAAAATGACGGTTAGAAATGAATTAAAAAAAATCATGAACTCGGAGGTGCCTCTGGGTAGCCTAGGCGTGATGTCTCCCAACTGGTACGCGGTGCCACTTTCTTATGCGATGCCGTGTATTCCTAAAAATTTTCCCATTAACAGTAATGTTATAACCAAGTCAAGTTGTATATTCTGCATTTAACTGGTACTGAAATAGTGCAATATCAAGTCCCGGTATAGTAGGTCCTAATTAAATTTACGTTCAAAAAAGTTTACATACAAATCACAATCAGGCATCAATTATATCAGAATACCCAGTCCAAGATGCCACAACTTGTTTAAAAATAAACTGTATTAACTAACGACCGTGGATTTAGTATCAACTGACCGAAGCATTTGAACATATTGAAAAGAATATATATTTATATCCGAACTAACCTCCATCCTAGTTAATAATTCCTCAGCAATAGGGGCAGAAACAATAATGTCCCGACATGCCGGTTTTATAAAACCTTCTGACACGCCCTTATCAAACAGTGCCAAAAGTGTGTCGTAGTATCCATCTACATTTAACAAGCCCACCTACAAAATAATAATTAAAAATAAATATCACTGCCAATAATGTGTCATAGAACCTTCCACATTCAGTAACCTACCTAATAAGTAAAAAATACAACAATAATTATCAACAGAATTATTTTGTCACAACTCTGACCCTTCAAACTTATTTCTCTATCCGATATAAAATTACACAAGGGAGTTGAATAAACACATTAAAAATTGAAAATGAACGAAGAACGAGAAGAGAACTTACAGGCTTATCATGAATACCAAGTTGAGACCAAGTAATCATCTCTAATAACTCCTCCATTGTCCCGTAACCACCTAACAAAATTTAGAAATTTGCATATTAACATTTCATCAACTTTTTCCTGACTATTGTAAAAAAACCAAAAATGATACAAACGAAATGAAATTACCAGGAAGGGCGATAAAAGCATCGCATTGTCGAGCCATTTCAGCTTTTCTCTCGTGCATATCAGTAACAACTTTCACTTCCCCAACGCTCTCACCTGATATCTTTTGCATCGAATTGATAAAGTTGGAGAAGAATAATAAATAATTACCTTTTAAGAAGAAAAAAATAAGAGAAAAAAAACAGAACCCGATAGGAATTTTCAAAATATTCAAATCAAAATACCTCAATTGGCATGAGAGCTTTTGGTATAATCCTGCGATAGAAATCAATTCAACATCATAATCAAAGAATTGGTAATGACATTTCATTTGAAGTTAGCAAAAGAAGTTGTTGAATAATTCATAAGGGAGCTTATATACAAATATCATAATACCGACTTTATTATTTATATTAAATAAGTTATTATTCATATTAACAACTTTATTATACATACGGTATTTTCGTTATTCAACTTCAACTCAAGTGAGTTATTATTCATATCAATGAGTATTTGAGTTGAATAATAAAAATACCGTCAAAAATAAGTTATATAATAAAATAATTAATATAAATAATAAAGTCCATTTTGATGTCTCCCAAACATTTTCCAATTAATAAAATCTAAATAAAAGAAGCAACTAAAAGATAGAGAGAGAGAAAAGAAACCAACCCAAGAACATGGCAACCTCCTTCATAAACAGTCTGAGAAATCAATCCCATCAATCCCACACTTCCTCCTCCATAAACCAAATCAATCCTTCTCTTCACCTACATACATAGATCCATTCATTTCAAATCAGACTCCAAGTTACAATCTTTCAAAACAAATATCCAGTTCTTGAATAGATTTCTTTCTAAAGAGAAATTAAGGGGTTAAATAAAGCAAGCACGCACGCAAACACACACACACACACACACACACACCAGTTCCTGGCCTAGTTCGAGAGCAGCGTCGCTAAAGACCTTGCGATAACCCGCGTTGCTTCCACAAAACACACAGATCGTCCTGAACTTGATCGATTGAACACCGTCGGATGATGCCATCTCTCTCCCCCTCGCAAAAGTGGCTCTCTCTTTGCACTTGATTTTGTTCAAAAGAGGTGAAGAAGGTGAGAAAGAAATGATCTTCTCTGCTCCTCTTCGTACCTTTTTCTACCAAGACAACAGGGATCAGATGGTATCCACATGGCTATAAATAACAGAACCAAATCCCCCTCTCTCTTTTTCTCTCTTTCAGCTGTACCCTGAAAAACAGGAAATATTATTATCAGGTCCTTTCTCTATCACATGAGAAGGGAAGGGAAAGAATCGAATCAAATAAATATAAAAGCTACAAATGGAAACACCATCAAAGGACACTAGAGAACTCCTCCACGCATTCTCTTATTATTAAATTAGAAAATATTAAAGATATATTATTATTTATGTCCTCGTCGTATGAATTTTATTATGCACATTAAATAAATTAATATGTATATTAATGATCTTATTTTGTATAATATTTTGATTACTTTTTTTGAGAAAAATTCTTTTATTATTTAACTTAAATATTATTAATATATATAATAACTCATTTAATGTGTATAATAACAGTATAAAATGAATTTATATAATAAAATCATTAAGATATATAATAATTTATTTAACATATATAATAAAATCTGTATTGACAACGATATCAAAAATCATATGTATATATCAGCTCCCAATTATATTTTGGTTTTGTTTAATTTGGTTTGATTAAGGTGGAGATTTATTAGCACTTGAGAGGTGGGGGTTCTTTGTTTTTTGTTTTTATTCGCATAATTGAAAGCACTATCAGCACCATGTAAGACGGCGCATGACATTTTATAATGTTAGATTCTTTTTTTTTTAAATATATATATTTTAGGTATTCATCAAATTTAATCTTTCATCACTAGACATACCGACCTATGACATTGAATATTAATTTTTTAATCTATCATTCGAATTTGAAAATTAAGAATTTAACGAGGACCTAACCAATAATTTTCTTTTTCATATGGATCCGTTTGGCCAATAGTGTGCTATTCCGATTAAAATAATTTATCAAATATAAAAAAAATAATTAAAATAGTTGTATGAATAAATTATTTTTTTATTCGATCATATAATTCAAATAAAAAAAATAACTCTCATTTATTTATTTTAGAATAACATTAATTACATTATTTCAACTAATATTTTATCAAACGATATTTTCACTATAATTTAAAAATAACATTATTTTATTCACTTATTTAAATATTATTATTTTATCACTATTTTACTTTTATTATTTTAGTGTTGTTTCTTAATTTGCCAAACAACCCACAGCGCACTATAAGTTTTTATTAATTGTTTATTCACGCATACATTATTACCAAAATAAAAAGAGGGGTCAGAACAATTTGATAGGTGCTAAATTTCATGCCTATCTTTCATAATAAATTTGCCATTGTATTTTATTTTATTTTTATTACAAACTCAATTTGTTTTAATTATATCCCCCTTCCAAGCAAAATTATGACGATACTAGACATATATTGCTAATTAAGATAAATTTTTGTGAAGTTAATAATATATTTAAGATATGAACAACCTATTATTAATGCAGGTGTAAGTTTTTTCTTCTATAGTTTTTTTATTAAAATAAAGATGAAAGTCTAAATTATTTAATTTTAAATATTCGTAAAATCTCTTCTATCCGAATTTCGAATCTAAATATAAACTTCTAGAGTTGTGAGTACGATTTTTTTTTAATGCAAAGTACCACATCACATGTTCCATTTGCATTAGATGGAAAAAAGGTAAAATAAAATTTTGATTGGAATAAGTTGAAAGTTGAGAAATCTAGAAGAAGAAAAATTAACAAAATTTTAATGACTGATTTGTAAGAAAATTTTACTTTAAAAAAGAATCAATCAATCAATCAAATGATACATAACATCATTACATCTCATGACATCAATTTTACTACAGGATTTATAGCCAATTAGCCATCTCTCCTTTTATTTATAGCATGATTAGCATCAAAAAGGCCAAAGATACTTGTAGCATGGTTCAAAACTGTATTGCTAATATATAAATATATTATTATCGATATCAATTTTTATTATTCATTTATTAAATGAGTTGTTGTTTATGTTAATAACTTTATTATATATAGTATAATATCACTTTATTATACAACTTATTATGTACAGAAGTTTTGTTATTTAATTTAAAATGAGTTATTATTTAGATTAGTGATATTTAAATTAAATAATAAAAATATTGTATAAAATAAATTATATAATAAAGTCACTAACATAAATAATGATGCATAATAAAATATTAAAATTGATATGAGTGACAGATGTTTTCCTAACATTTCTCATATTAGAAGCAAGGTGCAACCATTCCATCCCTCTTATTAAAATAAATTATTAAGGTGAAAAATGATTGGAAAGTATAACAATTAAATTAGAATTTTCTTTCTTATCTGATGCTTTTGTCACTGCTTGATTGATCCTTGCTTCACGAAAGTACTATCTTATATATGTTTTTATTTTTAAGACGCAAATTGTATTATTTTCTCTCTTATCAATTATTACAAAAATCCGAGAGTCAATATTTCATCTAATAACTAAAACAAAAACAATGCTCTTTATATTAGAAGTAAAAAAATTTCCTTATAAGTATTTAAAGTAGAGATGTTTAATCCTCATCATTGTTTCAAAAAAAAATACATTACATTTTTATTCTAATCAAGTGGTAATAATCTTGTTTGCCAACGGAATTACAAATCATTGATTATCAATTAGCATATTTATAATAAGAAAAAAAAATTAAACTATGTGAAGGAGATATGGGGATGTCCAAAAAAAAAAAATAGCACATCTGAGTAGGTGATTCAAAAGGTAACTAAATATGCATCAAATCCGAGTAAATCAAGTATAAGAAGGGGACATCTACATTAAAAAAAAATGATGATGATGATGATGATGATGATAGTAATAATAATAATAATACATTTGACTAGGCAGTAGGGACTATGATGTGATGACTTGTTAATAAAAAAATTATCCGAAATAAATCTACTAAGATCAAGGGTATATCCGCAAGTTGTCAATTTGTAAACCAACAATTTAATATAAAAGCAAAACAAAAATAATAATGAAATGTTGGATAAGAAATATCAAACGATAGAAAGAAATACAGATAGAAAGATTTCATTAACATTTCTAAACATAAACTCAATAGCGCAAATTAAAATTTCTTTTTCTTTGACATTCTTTCACTACTCATTTTTAAGATGCTATATGGATTTGGGAACACTTGTGTCAACAATTTGATATATTAAGTGAATCAAAATGGATCGAAAAGGGGTCCAAACCGGGCTAAAAAACCGGTTTAGCCCGAAATATTTAAGGATCAAATTTTAAAATTTCGTGTCCAAAACATTGATCCAAGTAGCTTAATTAATTCTTTATATTGAAATCTGATAGAATATTAAAATTTACCATTTTTAAGATTTTTAAACTATTTTTAATAATTTTTTAAAAATGACCCTAAAAATGATAAAAATATATTAATATTTGAATGTCAAAAAAGAGTTTTTTTTAAAAAATCATTAAAAATAATTTAAAAAATCATAAAATTGATAAATTATGATATTCTATAAGATTTCGATATAACAAATTTATTAAGTTACTTCGATGAACATTTTTGACAAGAGAATTTTAAATATGATCCGTAAAAATTTCGGATCAAAATATTTAAGAAAACATCCAAATCAAACTATATATATATATATATATATATATAGTTTGGTGAGAGACCAGAGGTGCATGACAGGATAAGGTAAGATGGCAGCAGGAAACAAGAAGCAATAAAGAGACTGCTGCTCTGTCAAAGCAGCTCTGAAACTTAAACTGAAAGGCTGTAAGTGTAATTTATACCATTGCCTTTTTTTTTCCTTTTTTTTTTCATTGTGAACATTCAAACTATGAGAAACTTTTATGGGAGATGGTTTTCAATTGGACCGAATTTGATAAATAAATAATAATACACTAGTTGGAAAAATACTCAGCTCCATAAATGATTACAGATGACAAATGACAAGTCAAACCAGGAGTTTCTTTTTTTGCAAATGCAGTAAGTGGACCTACATGCATATATATAATCTCTTTTTTTTTTTTATCTTTTTGAGCAGTTTTGCATTTTATATATATATATATCAATTCATCACAAGCATTTCTCAAACCAGGAGTCAGAAGTCAACAAACAATGACTAATAAACTAAAAAAAAAAGATAGTACATACAATCTTCCAAACAGAACATTTACCATTTTTTACTTCTTCCAATCCTCCTAATTTCTTTTGATTCCAAAGTTCTAAACTAAATAAATGAAGACAACCTCTCATCAAATCTGCAATTTTCTTTATCCAAGCTTCCAGACATGCTTCTTCCATTCAATGCAAGTTGACTTACACGTTTGGATGTAACTGGTAAATCCGACCCATTACTGCTCCGCGAATCAACAATAGACAAAGCCTTCCTCTGTGAATTACTGGAACTCATCCTTGCCTTCGCCGACTGGGTCAGATTCATATAGTTACATGCAACTGGAGTTGCCGTGAAAAGAGAGGACGTGGAAGTGGAACTGTCGTCACAAGAGTGAAAGTCAGAAGAGCAACCTGACAGTATTACATTAGGTGGTTTCGCGGAAACTCGGGTCGAGATGTTGTTTCTTGTGACCCGAACTGAGTTGGGGCTCGATTGTAGCCGACTCAAGCTACATTGCCTCAAGGAACTCGACCTCCTATTTGGTGTAGATGCTCGCCATTGCTGAAACAAGAACAAAATTTTAAATATACAGTACACTGGAATCAGAAAAAACGAAAGAATGCTTACTGCTATCTTTAACGAAAATTACCAGTTGAGAAGTTCGAGCATAAGCCAAAGCTCTTTCTCTCTTTATAGCGGCTTCATGCCTCATTTGAATTTTAGACTTTATTTCATCAATACTACCTCGACTATCACACCATCCCTCCTACAATTTGAAAAATACCACATTAACAACAAAATCAAGATCTTTGTAAAAGTGCCTTTATTCTTCTGTAATGGCAAGGATGTCAATGAAAATATAAACATGTCCAACATGAGCACTTAGAATATTCGTGTATGAAAGAAGCAGGGATTGATTCCCATTGCATTACATCAGAGTAATTTCAACTTTATCCAATGGATTTCCACCAATTTAGACCCCCATTTTGGTCAATAAATTTTATCTTTTCAGGCATATGAAAAATCCTGATTAGTAATCACCCTACTCAGTTTTTTTTTTTTTTTTTTACAAAAGATATAAAACTCGGTGTAGTGAAAAAATAAAATTGTACTCTACCATGAGCTCACCTCAGCGAGTTTAACAGGATCACCACTGGTACAATCACTCTCCTGTGGAGGCTCTTCATTCAGAATCATCCCCATGCGTTGGGCCCGCGCCTTGGCTTGAACTCTGACAAGTGCCTGCATGCATTTGAGTGTAACTGCCAATTGCTTTCTGACTTGCCGGCCACGTACCAGAGCTTGAATTCTCACAATTCCTTTCAACGCCTTCAGTGCTCGCTTTGCCTGAAGAATATTGAATGACAGTTATATTATAGTTTGATTAATCATCCTCAGATTATGATTAGATTTGCAAACATTGTTTCAATTAATATGGAGTATGCAATTCAGCAACTTACAACCTTATTTTATCAGAAAGGAAAATATTATATTAACATCCAATTTGATACTGGTAACAAATAATAGCCAGTATCTGTCATTCTTTTGGACCAATGATTAGCTCTAGTCAAACAATATAGGTTCCATCGTCCCAAAAATATTTGGAACTAATTGGAAATTTAATAAACATTGGACATTTTCTTGAAACTTTGATACAATATGAGATGCTATCTGGAAAAAAAGTAGCTCCTCTTTTATTTACATTTTTATGTTACATGCAATAAGATTTTTAGTATTTTAGAAAGGTATATATGTATATATATATATTTGACATTACCAACAATGCACGAAAGGCGCTCTGAATGCGAACCGCGGCCCACTCCTGCCTAATAGCATGAAAATCCCGTGGCTGGGCCCGCACCAGAGCGGCAACAGCCGCACTCAACGGATCCCCAGCTGTCACCGATGAAGTCTCCGATGCAGCTTCCGATGCTGATCGCCGGCTCCCGCTTCTTGACCCGGATGAGGTTCGCCAAAGCTTCCATTTCTTGCCCTTGTTTACATCAATTGATTTTTCCTGTCCAACAAACAGTAAGAGATACTTTCAATCAAAAAAAAAAAAAGAAACACAGAGAATTAAATTTTGATGAATTGAAGAAGACGAATGAAGAAAATACAGAGATCCGATAGCAGTACCTGAAAATTCTCTCTTTCTGATTTCTTCAGACCCATGAGCGATTTAATCCACTTCCCGGATCCCCCCATCTCTCCACTCAAATTCGCTTCCTTTCAATTGGTTCCTTTTGGGGTCGAGATTTGAAAATTCGACGAAGGAATGAACAGAAACCTCGTGAAGAAATAGAACCCACAAAATAGAATAGACTTATTACTGAAAAGAGAAGAGAATAAGAGATTCTAGTCTAGCTAGGCCACACTGGAAAGAAAAAGACGAGTCATGGATGGATCTAGCCTTCTAATAAAACGAAACGAAAACAAAACAAAGGAGGAGGCGCCAGGTTTTGTCCTTTCGAGGTTTCGAAATTTGAAAATTGAAAGGAAACTACGCCACGAGAGCGCCAAAGCGACAAATCCCCTTTTTTATTTCTCTCCAGTTACACAAACGCTGGAGACATCCTGTTTGATGGTTGGCGGCGTACTGGAAAATGGAGAGTTTGGTAACTGGAGATGGAAGGAGAGACCAAAAAGACGAAATAGAGCACGATCTGGGTGTTTCTTTCTTTGTGGGGTATCGTGGCCGATTATTTAACCCTGCTTTTAGAAATAAATTACAACTGTAGCCCAGAGTGACGCGTGGCGAGTGGCTAGTGGCTAGTGGGTCGGGTTCGTTTCCAGTGCTTTTTCTTAGTAAAGAATTTCGCACCGTCCGATTTAGATCATACGGTTATAAGTTGGGAATAGAAGAAATGTTGAGAAAGAAAATGGGGGGAAATCGAGGGTCACTGCTATCCATTCATAATAAAAAAAAATTAGTGATATTGTGAAAGTTTTGTTAACTTCCGCTAAAAAGTTTTGTTATTTTTTGTGCATTAATTTTTATTTAAGTTAAAAATTATAGGACATTTCGTCCATCGTTGTTAAATATGAATTATTAAGAATTTATATTATTTAATAAACGATAAAATTTTAATAAAATTTTATTATTTTCAAGTATATGATTTATAATGTATAAATTATATTTTATTTTTCAAATTTTAAAGTTATTAATTGTCAATGGATCGTACTGATATTTTGAATGGCAATTGTCATCAATATCTTCATTTTGGTTTGGGCTTTCTTTAAAGATAACTGTTTTTAGTTTTGCACAAATTTCTATATATATTCATGTAACAATTCTAAAAATCATTAGAAAACTTTTTTGATGTTAAATAAAAAATATTCTAAGATGCATATTCAGACATGATATCTTTTGTGACAAAGTCAAAATACTGTTCATGTACATTTCAAATCTAAGATTTATAATTTTAGAACTTCACAACTCCTATTCCTATATTTGGAGATGACAAACTTCGAAAAAGACTGTTAGATTAATTCTCTTCATTTTTTTTGAGAAATTTGTACCCGCATTTTATGCATATTATTTTTCTATCACATAATTTAAGTACTAATAATAAGTGTTACATATAATAACAATATAATTTGATATGTGTCACGGCTCGTAATAAATTATTATGGTATGTAACAACAAAGTCTATTGTATCACAATACATTTAAATATTATTATAAATAGTTTTGTCTAATAATACTAAAGTCTGTTGTATCATAATACATTTAAATATTAGTATGAAAACACGTTTATATCACGTACAAACACATCTGAATGTTAGTATTATTAGACAAAATTTATTTTCTATAAAAGGAATATGCCGGTAAAATAAATTTTAATCAAATAAATAAAATGGGTTGGAGAAATCAAGTTTCAAGTTATGCACACATAGTACTATCTTAAGAACAAAATTGATCTCTTTCGTGCAAAATTTTCTTGTCACAATCCGTTTCTAAGGATCTCGGAAGATTTATTTTTCAATCTTTTAGTAGCACAATTCGTAGAAAATACATAAATCCGAATTCTTCAATATGCCATGTATAATAATTTTGTATCTTATTTTATTCTCTCATATCTTTTTTTTTTTTCCTGTATATGCACACCTCTATATCTATGTAATATATAGAGAACGTTGTTAGCTAGCATTAACAATTGCGATTAATATGGAATTAATATATAAACGTTTTTAATTAATTCCATTAATTTGATTCTTTGACCCAGTCACGAGATGAGACCATATATTTCTCTCTTTTGTTTTATTTCCAAATAACTGGCGAGTGAATGAGATTTAAAATAATTAATGTAGCCAATTAAAATCTTAGATGAGATATGGTAATAAAGTTTTAAATTTTAATGGCGTATGTTTTACAAGTATAAATATATTTGAATGATAATTAAAAAACATTAGAATATTGATATAAATATATTTATTTTGTTATATAAATATATTTGAATATTAATATAAACACTTACTTTTGTCTTGTATATATACATAAAATGAGGAGTGCGAGTCTTGAAAATTTAAATATTTTTTATCCGATCTACAAAATATGTACACATAATCTTAAAAAGTTGTATCTAGAATCTTATGAGGTGTAGAATTGATGTGCAATCATCACATCTCTATTTTTTTTTTCTATTGATCGTTTTTTGTTTTATGGAATTTAAGTTCGAAAAAAAGATAAATATATTTTTTATTCTTCCCTCTTTCTTCCCCTCTTCTCCATTCTCCTCCATTCAGCTTTTGTATTTGAATTCATTATATGATTGTTAGCCAAAATTCATGGTTCTATATGTGCATATTTAATGGTCAGATTATGCTACGATATTTTAGACTGAAAAGGCAAAATTTAGAAACCAGAACCATCAAATAAGTGGGGATTTTTTTTTTGTTTTTGTTTTTTTGCCTATCATGCCTTTCAAAAACGTGAAAAGTCAGATCCATCAAAAGGAGGGAATATGTTTCTCTTTTGTTTATTTATTCATTTATTTATTCATTGCCTATCATAGTTTTTGAAATGTCAACATCAAATTCTGAATGCATGACAAAAGAACAAAACGAACCTTACAAAATGCAAGTACTTGAAATGTTAAACATGTGTGTTCAACTTGAGTTGTAAATGCATGCTTCATCATCCTTGTACATGAAAAAGATTCAGAATATTGCATGTGTGATTGTGTTCATTTTAAGTTGTGGATAGATGCTACCACTTGAAAATTCTTTTAATATTTTTATTTGTTCGAAAAACATGATTTTGATTACACTATGTATTTCTGAAATTACAATTACAAATGCCATATTAGAATTATGAAGTCAAGTGGAATAGAGATATTCTTATTAAAATTCTAAAGGAAAAACTCATTTTTCTTGATAAAAAAATGGAGCTCACTTAAACCTGTTCCCCCCCCCCCCCCCACCAATAAATTCTTGTATTATTTCGTGCAAACTCATGTTCGTGAAATCGACCGGAGACATCTTTTTTTTGCACGGTTTTTGATGTAATCAGACAAATAACGTATTATATTATACGGCGTAATGCAACAGAGAATATGAATTCAATATCATCATTGCCAGTATACTCCAATAAAAGACCGCATTATTTGTACACAGTCTCCGTCTCAGGCATTACATATGAGAGAACAGTCTCCCTCAGTTTTAAGGCCCAGTCGCTCAATCCGGTTTTTGCAAGTATGTATAATGTGACCGCTCGTTTAGTCCCACAAGCGCGCCTCATCAAAAGCCAGAGCGGAGAGGGGGCCTATAAAAGGAGGGAGGGGGTGCAGCGTAGAAGGCACTTACCTTAACATCTCTTAGATTTTCCAAAACAGTTGTTTGCTTTTAGTTTTAATTTTATATGTGCTGTAGATGATAAATGATAAGGTAGGATCTTGGCTTTAGAGGAGTTGGCACAATAAATAAATCTCGGTTAGCTCGTCTTCAAACTAGAAGGTTAGTTTGATTGAAAGAAGAAGAGGGTCTTTTTGAGGTGAAATTGGATGGTTTGAGATTATATGTTGCTATGATCTCGATCTGAGCTTTGTTCCAACTTTTATACATGATTCAAGAGAAGATTGAAGAAATGTGGTTCAGTTTGATTGGTAATTAATCCTATTTGGGAAGAGTGGTATCATAATATTAATATTATTTGGTGCGCGCCACCCAAGTGTTTGATAAAATGCCACAGTCGTGAATTGTGATGGAAGTATGGAACCGTAAGAAATCTGGGCTGTTGATATGCAAAATCATCAATTTCTAATCTAAGAACTTTTCAAGGAAAGACTGATTTTAAGTTTTTAACATGGATTCTTCAAATTCTTTCCCGAATCTTGTAGTTACTAGAATGAAGATTCATCACACAAAGAGAGAGAGAGAGAGAGAGAGAGAGAGAAACAGAGGCAAAGTTGAAATGCAATAGCCTGTTTCGTTTCAAGTTTTCTGAAGGAATAGACTCAACATCTCACATCAAATCAAAGTACCATGAATGCCTTTTGCATATAAACAGAGGCAAATTAAAGAGATTGGACGAGTGGTATCTGTTAATGCCATTAACAATTCGGAAAATGTTGAAGAACTTCCTGAAATTAATATTACTAATTTCTAATATATATTCAATTTCGACTGTGGTGAGGATTTGCAATTGGTACGAGTAGCTCATCTTTTCTTCTTCCATGTGCTCGTACTTAGCTCCATTTCGTTTTCTTTTTCTTTTTCCTTCTTGATCAAATTAACTCTTTTTTTTTGTGTTTAATGAATTATTAGATGGCAAATAGCCAATTCAAAAAATATCTATTAAATTTGACACCACTGGTAAATTGGTTTAGCTACACATGCTTAACGAAAATACAAGAATAATTCCACCAAAATTTTATTTGTACACATTAACCAATCATACAATAATTTCTAAATACCTTCACAGAAGATAACACCAAATGCAAATATTAATCATTCCTGATAATTTGTGGGATTTTTTTATCTTTGCCTGATATCTAAAAAATGTTGAAATTGGAAGGCTTCCAAGCTTCTCTTTAACCATTAAACAAACATATATCATACAGCAGGGACAAGAGATTATAAACTAGAGCTGCTAATGACCATAATTGAAAGAATGATATATATTCTCAGATTGTAAAATCAGTATACATTAGGAAGGTACTATGCAATGAAAAAGTGCAAACCTGTGTAAAAAGTTTCAGATTATATATTCAACAAGCTAAAATCTGTAATAGAAAAGTGCATTCGCGGAAATTGCGCAATTCAGATGCAATGCAAAGGATAAAGATATTCATTTTCATGCCATTTAAAGCTTGAATACCGGTGGATGTACAGCAGGGAGAATATGCAATCTAAATCATACGCACATATTCACAAGACCTTCATTTTTTTTCAAGGTGACGGAGAAATCAAGGGTGGCGAATGCGGAGTGCAAAAGATAAGACCATTTTCCGGGTACCCGGCAAAGCCAGCAGCAATGCAAGCATTGTTGCACGCCTTGGCACAAATCAGATCTCTTCCTTCGACCTTTCCGCGGCAAACTTTCATGCATTCGCACAAGCAATTCTCTTTCCCTTCCACGGGATTCATCACTGTGGCCGAGAGAAGTATCAATGCCAGGATAAAGATCAGTGCTGCATTCGCACCGGCTTGGTTTCGACCCATCTTTCCTTTCTTTCTCCTTCTCTGTTCTCTCTGCCTCTGCTGTCTCTCTCTCTTTGTCCACGGATTACTTTCTCGGAGCTCTGAAAATAGTTATAGTTGCTGGGGTTTAAAGAGGATTTGAGATTCTCTGAGACAGTTTTAGATGGATAGATTTTGTATCTGGCATATGAAATGTGGGGCCCACAATGACATGGCGCCTTACATTTTCAGTAAAGAAAAGAGAATGAGGTCCCACAAAATTTGCTATAAAAAAAAAATACTCCAGAAAAAGTTTAAATTTTTAGGTGCTAAAATTAGAGAGCATCATTATCCAGAAAAAGATAGGTTACAGTTCGTCATATAAAACGAGGAACATTCGATAGTAAATCTCGCTAGATTTGAATTGTCCATCTATTACCATCCAATAAGAACCTGACAAGTTCGCTGGACAACAATGATCTTTCCGGAGGAAGAAAACATGAGGATCAAATTATCTTACACCAGCTATTTTCTGCTGGATATATACTTACTTATTTAGAGTTTACCAGACTGGTTCTGACAAAGTACAAATTCTCTGAGATGCCTGATCTTCACTGGACTAATGTTGAGTGTTGATTTATTTTAGGAAATGAAATTTATGAACAAACTCTGTTTATGTGATTAAATCTCAGCAGTTGAAAATAAATCAGTTGTCAGAATACAGCTTCATGCCCTACTCCAAGAAGAGGATTTGAATTCTTTCTGGACCAATATGTAGATATTTAGAAAAAGGGGCCTAAAATGCCTTTATTATAACAAAGTTCATGTAGTCCAGTGTTGACAGTTCCATATATAAAAGAGAAGGATAAAAAAAAAAATTATGCCAGTTCTGGGACTTACATTGTTGATTCTGGATTGAACGTCTGTGTTTGTTTAGTAATAAAAATGCATCTGCTCTAAGATAGCTGAGATATGGATTTTGAACTTGCATTTGTAATTCTGTACTCCGTTGTTTTCAAACAGCATGCAGAGAATTTCAAGAGAAAACAAACAGAAGGGATGTCATGTGTCAAGCTGTTAGGTTTCCGGCATCTTTTGGAAAATGATATTATTGCAAATTATACGCATTTTTTCTTCAAATAATAAGATTTACATTCCTTGTTTGTAATATAAGTTGAACAGTTATATAACTGAAATGTATGGAGGTAAACATCAATTAATTAATACATAGGTTGGCAAGGGCAGATCAGCCTAATAAATTTTAAAAACCATCCATTCAGCTTAGCAAAATACATTAATCTTTAACAATCTTTTGTTGCAAAACCTAGAAAAGCCAAACCATGGAATATAAGAAGTAACCGAGAACTTTTGGGTTAAAATACGCCTAAAAAAAAGCATTTTGTTAAAAAAATTCAAATGGAGCTCCTAATTGATGGCAAAAAAAAAAAAATTTAGAAAGAAAAGGACCAATAAAAAAATAAACTAAATATCTTCCAACCATATAAACAACTGATGTTAGTTCCTATAATCATAGGCAAAACCATGTTAAAAGAATGCACAGACACAATAAAACGGTCACCCTTTTGTATGCTTAAATATCATTAACCAGGTCAAATATCACAAACCTATTTAATAGATGTTTGTTGCTGTTGTTTAAAATAAAATCATGACAACAGTCAATACCAAAGTTCCAATGCTAAATAAGGTTTTCTTCAACTAGAAGAGGAAGCTGAAGAAGAATTAGTCTTCTCACGGGGAGGCACCCGCAGTAAATTCTTCATCAAGTCATACGAAGTGAAACCAATCGCCACTGACGGTACGACCTTGTAAAAAGAAAGATAAAAAAGAAAAGATTAGCATAGCATTAATACCAATTCTCTCAATTCCCCTTTCAGAGAACCTGATTAAGTTTGTTAGGTGCAAGGAGGCACTTCAATGGAAAAGGATTACTCAATGGTCCGACCTTTTATTTTAAAAGTGATTTCTTTCTTATAAAAATAAGTCAACTCAATTATCTTTACATAACCATTGTTTACTGAACTTTCTTCCCGTTAATTAGGGGATTGCATTTAGCACGTCATTAAGGGTAAGGTGGTCAGTTTCGTTCAATTATCAATTTACATTGCTTGAAAAAATCACTTCCTGCTTTTTCTTGATATTGCATTCAGTATAAAATTACCTTAATATAGTTGAGGCTCAAGCCGGCAAACAGCTGTCTCCATCCCTGGCTCCTAGCAATGGCAGTGAGCCCTTGGAATGTACCAGTTATTCTCGGCCCCTCCACTTGATCTGTCAGTCTCTGACTTTGAACCTGAAAAATATGACATAACAATAGGAAATTAAAAACTTAAGCAAAAAAAAAAGTGGATATTAAGAAAGGTTTTAAAAAAATATAGCCTCATTGCACCTAAATTCAATAACCCCATCATATTTGCCACTATTTCTGACCTTTCATTGGGGCCTCCAAAAATATTTATGTGTGCTAAATTGAAAAACTATATTTCTAATTGCTTCTGTCCCTCTTATTCTTTGTCTCATTTGACAGCAATTGTGATTCACAACCACTTCATTTCCTTCAGAGATAATGAATAAAAGAACTAGCATCTATGCAAAGATAAACAGAGGGACAAGCTCGTCCAAAAGAGAAATAGTTGCAAAGATGAGCATATACGTTTTTAGATTATTCACCCATTTTATAAAAATATTGGTTTTGGCTTTTTGCAAATACAGGAAGTCTTATCACCACTGAACTTAAACCGGGTCTTTTCTGCAACAGAAAAAAAAACTAAATAATATAGTGAGAAAAGAGATATACTTGCATCTGTCGCCTGACAACATCCAAGGGGTAAGTCAGAGTCTGGCCGAACAAGCCAGCTAAGGCACCACATGTAAGGCGCAAAGTCACTGAATTCTTGTACTCGTCAGGCACTCGCGCTTTTAGCTCTTCATATATGTAGAATTTGAGACCCGCATAAGGGAGTATACCTACTAGTGTGGGACACACTCCTCGATACAGAGAACGAAACCCACCTTCCTGATAAACTCGCTTAAACACGTCTCTAATACCAGAGTAAGCTGGAGGCACACTTACTCTCCTTATAATATTGTTTCCCCCTTGTCTAGAGTCTTTAACCTGCATTGTAAGTTAAACAATAAAATGAATTCTTCCTATCATAGTACAAGCAAACTGAGTTTCTGTGCTCTCATTACAAATTACACTAGCAGGCAAACTACTCAATATTCCTCACTATATAAATGAAGTTAAGCAAATATTGCCAAAATTTGATTTTAACGGAATTGACAAGTAGCTTTATAACCATACAAAAGATAATCTACAAGCATGTCATCTCTATAGGATTTTTAGCTTACTTTGCATCTGGTAAGTAGATCTAAATTAGTACATAAGAGGTCCCACAATGTAAGTACCTGATAAGCAAGCTTGGTACGTGCTAAATCAAGAGGATAGGTACATAGAACAGCAGTACCACCAGAGGCTGATCCAGCTAACAGATCCACAAAGGGGCCAGTACCAAGGTAAGATGAGTAGTTATTCAGTAAAAAGCACCGATATCTCTCATATGTCATGTAGTGTAATGCTGCGTATGGGGCTATCCGAAGCACACTAGCACCATTCCCTCTACAGAATCAAAGAAGAAATATGTCTATCTTGTTAGAAGGTGATGAAGTTCAGAACCACATCAAGAGAATTTAAAAATGTACTACTTGTATTCACCAATATCTTTATATTTTCATATATCACCTAATATTTCTGGTATTTGGAGCTGATGCAATGACCAACCTTTCACCTTAGGATCAATAAGACAAAAAATTATATTGTGCATTTGTGCCAAATGTTAATGATTTTCACATACATTGTTTCTTCCTGAAATCAAACAACCAGGGCACACGTTGAGTTCCAGTATGTATATCACTGCAAACCCATTCATGGAATAACCTGCCTCTCACCTTTGGATCGGTGAGACAAAAGAATTATATCATGCTAAATTCTAATAATAGTTGTCATAAATAGTTTCTTCCTGATGAAATCAGACAAGCATGTGCACATGTTGGTTTCGCAGCATGTAATTGAAATTACTTGAGTCAAGACAAATGCTCTGATGCAAATAGAGCATCTTTTACTAAACTTCTGGCAACATTCCGGGGTGGGGGGGTCTGGACTGTTTCTTGTACCTCGCTCTGTGTGCATTCCTCTCTATCTCTCTTTCCCCTCCCTCCCTCTACCTCTATCCATCTTTCGCTCTTTGCTCTCAGAAGTTGCTGCAGCTCCAATTAAAGCAATCATCTTGCTGCAACTAGAGTACCGGCAACTTATCTGTGATGCAGCTCCAATCAAAGGAGTCTTATGTAGTGGGCCTTTCAGTGTTACAAGCCAGCAGTACCTTTACTGCGACCTAATTGGCAGCGGCAACTTTGAATCATTTTAGGTCATATATGTGGTTAATTTTATTTCATTCCTATTTATCTTTTCCCCATTTTTTTTGGATGTAAATCTCTGTTTTCTTTTTGTTAATATATGGTAATAGGCAATTCTCCTGATCCTCAAAAAGAAAAAAAGAAGAAGATAATTTCTTACTAAATTTTTGTTTACAAACAAGTCATAAAATGTTTGCATATGCATGTAAGCATAATAGATACTGGGTGTTGTTTACCAAATATGGTTAAATGATAGGTGTTGCTAGCAACAAAAAGAAAAAGAAAAAGAAAAGGAGCTTACCTGTAAAATCCAAGAAAGCCTTCTGTTTGCTTTAATCTTCTGAGAGTTTGAAAAACCCCAAGAGACTTGTAGTCATGACTCCTTGTCTACAACAAAGTATTAAAAGTATTTAGAGAATGTTGCCTTTCTTGTCTGTACCAAAGCAAAATAATTGTAATCAGGAAAAATCCAGCACAAAGAAAGTCCAATGACTAACTCTGGCTATAGGATAAATCTGTCGCATTTTTGTAAGATTTAATCGAACAATCGATTAGAGATTAAACCTACCATTTTTTATTTGGACTTGAAATTAGGTTGAGAAATCCCACCAAATCCTTCTAATTAGAGCGAGTCATACTTTCAAAGGTTGAATTGCAAAGGATTTAAAAAAAAATTTAAGGCAACGAAGCCATGCAGTCAAGGCACGATCAAATCCACACGGAAAGCAATGATCTTTGACCAGAATACAGATTCGTAATTGCAAGAAAAAACACACAATTCGATCAAAACCTCATACCTGTAGCAAAATCTTAACCCGCTCCAGCGGAGCCACCGCAGTTTTGGAGAAAGCACCAGCTGCGCCTCCAGCTAATAACTCCTTAACATACACAGGCACATAATCGAGCACGCACACGTCGACATTCGCCGCCGCTGATGTCAGCCTTGACCCCTGAGAAGAATCCATCGCCTCGCAATCCCGAAACCCCAATTCCTCTTGCCGAGAAGTCGAATTTAGGGTTTCCAATCCCAAACCCCAAATAACCTAATCCCAATTCGCCCAATTTGACAGAGCCCTTATCCCATCGATCGTGAGAGATGCAAAACTGGGGCACGGT
Source organism: x Bolboschoenoplectus mariqueter (assembly GCA_037678475.1). Lineage (NCBI taxonomy): Eukaryota > Viridiplantae > Streptophyta > Magnoliopsida > Poales > Cyperaceae > x Bolboschoenoplectus > x Bolboschoenoplectus mariqueter. The sequence continues at coordinate 1,696,594 of CM075269.1, forward strand.
GTCGGAATCGGCCCCGGCGAGGAAAAGACTCATCAAACGGAAGCAAGCGATTGGAGAGAATTCAATTTCGCCCGATCAAACCGATCCGATCGGAGGTGAATTCCCGTACAATCGGGAGGTGGGGGGAAGAAGGCGACGGAGATAAAAAAAAATGGGAAAGTGGAATTTTTAATTTATACGGGTGGAGACGAAAAGGAGATTTTATTCTATTTTATTTTTGACAGAATTTTACATATCCCCTCAAAAACTTCAAAATTATGTATTCCCCTTTAAATTTTGTAATATCATTTTATTGTTTTCAAACTACTAGAATTTTCATATTACCCAATCTATAATCTTTTAAATTAAAATCAACTCCGCACTTATAAATTACTCATTTCTATTTATTATAAATAAAAATAAAATTATTTTTAATTGAATTCTCAGTAAATAAACTATAAATATAACTATCAAGCATGAATATCAATCATTAAAATTCTAAATTCTCACTCAGTAGGGGGTGATTCAGTCACATGCTCTTATCTAGGTACTATTATATATGTTTCTATTCTTCGTTTGAAAAATAATATTATGATCTTAAGAGATAATGAGGTCAGAAGAGAAAAAACAGAAAGAAAGAGAGAAAATAAAAAATCAGGATATATAATATGCTTTAATGCTTGAAAGATTATTATTTGAACAAATAAATAAGAGAAAGCAAAAGTATAATAGTTATAAAATATTAATTATGATATTAATTATGATATTAATTGAGTTTTAAAATATTTAATCAAGGTTAATTTGAATTGTTTGATATATTTGATATACTATAAATTTTATTGGATAAATATGAGAAATTTAATAGTTTGAAATAATAAATATGATATTATAAATTAAAAAAATACGTAATTTTAAAATTAAAAAAAATATTATGAAAATTTTGCGTACAACTTCCTTCCTTCCTTTCCTCCAGCCACCTGATTTGACGGCTCGCAATTGGTAGGAAAGAAATCTGTGGGACTCTGTTTTGTAATTTGGGAGAACCTTCTTTAATGAAGTCGGTGGTTTAATTAGGATTTGTACTGTATTAAAATTTATATAAAATAAATTAAAAAAAAAGTTTTATTAAAACTATCTAACTCTTTAATATAAATTAAAATTTAATTGTATTTCCAAACGGCTCCAATCGATAAGGAGAGAGACGGCCAGATATTAGGCGGGATTCCGCGCACACGAATCGGAATCTTTCGGTGGGAAAAGGAATCTCCCATTTGAGATTCGGATTCGGTGCAAATTTACCGGGTCGAATCCGTTCACATCTTGCGGGTCCCACAAAGTTGGGGGCATCGTATTTGAAAGGAGAAAAAAAGATCACATGATCGGAGAGGGACCAATCAGCACCTTGGATCCGAATTTAGTGGACCCGGATTTGAAAATTAGATCATGATTATCTTTACTACCCGATTAGAGCAGGATCCGATTCGTTAGTTAATTGTTACTATCCGAATTTTGATAAATTCATTTGGTTCCAAATTTGAAATAGCCTAAATTAAAAAAAAATATATATACTAATTTAACGGTCTTATTTTAGAAAATTTCACTTTCTTAATAAGTATTTTTATTTTCAGTCGAAGCTTGAAAAACAACTCTAATTTAGTAAATTTACAATAAAAAAAGATTCTGTTTGAGTATTATTTTTTCTATTAAAATATTTTAGCATCAATTTTTTATTATAATATTTGTTTTGGAAGTCCAAAAAAATATCTTAGCATTGATAGAGTATTATTCTAAAATTATTGATAAAACATACACATTTAATTAGATATTATTGCTAGATTTAATCCATGTAGAAAGCATGCACTCCATTCCTCATAGCACAAGGCCTGTTTGACGACTCCTAGTTTCATGGAAAAATTGGTTTAAATCTAGCAATAATTCTAGTTGGCACTATTCACTGATCCATTGGAATATTAATCTTTAAAAATTGAGAAAAACGCTTGTTCGGTATCTGGGAAAAGATTTGTTGGAATGAGATTCTAGTTAGCGCTATCCATTGATCTATCGGAATATTAATCTTTAAAAATTGAGAAAAACGCTTATTCGCCATTTGGGAAAAGATTTATAGGAATGAGATTCTAGTTAGCGCTATTCACTGATCCATTGAAATATTAATCTTTAAAAATTGAGAAATATGCTTGTTTTGCATCTGAGAAAAGATTTGTGGGAAAGCTCTTTAAACATCACAACAAAAAATGTTTTACATGTGTTTGAAGAAGACTATTTTTTTTAACTATAAAGTAATTAAGGAATATAATATAATCACAATAAGTGTTTTACCACTATACAATTTTCATGTGACCAAATTCCATATTAAATCAATAATATAATTTATTTAAAAAATGAAAATTGTCAAGCATCATTCTTTCTATATTTAAAGAAATAATACAATTTAGTAAATAGCTATACATAGTTAAGAACTAAAAATTATGGGGGGTTCTATTTTTAGAGCCATAGTAACTATATTTAGGGCTAAACTAATTTTTTTTACGTTATACCTATACTACCCTTCATTAATTCATCTCAATTTTGTCTAATATGTACTGTTCTCTTCCAAAGACAAATAAATATCTATTATAAATATCTTGCTATTTTTGATTCAGACGTTATCATAACCAAAATGTATTTAAAGGAAACAAATAGAAAACTTTATGAATTTTCATCGGAGTTCTCATTCTTTCGTCCTATTAGGCATTAACATACTGTAATGATACTATGCATCCTCAATTTATTAATTTATAATACTTGATATTTTAGATATAATCCGATGATTAGCTTATAATACTCATGAAATAAATGACAATTTCATCTGAATAACTCTTTATAAAAACTAGTTAATTATATGAACAGTCTTTTTGCATTTTTTAGATGAAAAAAATAGAAGACATCTACATTCAAAATAGAAAAATATCTCAAATAAAAATTGGGTTACAAAATTCGATATCAATATAAATGTAGATTTTTTATAATTTAATTTCACATACTAGGACTTGCATTTAAATAAAAAAAATGTGTTTGCATCTAAAGCAGCATTGCATGTTTCGGTACTGTCTTCATCTCCATGACCAATGTGACTAATTTGCTTCCTTGCACCATGTTGATGGGAGGCTTCTGCAATTTCAAAACCCGAAGGATCTCGTTGCGGGGAACTTACAGCTTTTCTTTTGTTATTTGAATTCCGGCCGGGGACGACCCTTCGGATGTTGAATATTAGGTTCGAAGGACACATCAAAGTGGTTCAGAAGTTCATTAATCTTTTCTTGAGCATTTTCTTCTTTAAAAGTTGGCCAATCCTGATTCTTCATGTGGAGCTCTTTTAGTAGAACGCCAAATCCATCGTCACATCCCTCACTCGATGTAGTCATGGAAACACACAAGGACACTCCGTCAATTCGCCATTGCGAGTGTACTGAGTTAAGCAACAATCTCTCAGTTTTCCAATTAGCCATCTTATGAGCACATGGAAGATCCATTGCTTTTGTGAATCGTCCAGTGCAAATTAGATTCATGGTTCCCAGTTTTGCCTTTTCATATTGTTTGTAGATTTCTTTTAAGGCACTTAGGGACACACGATAAATAACATCTTTGAAAAAGGAGGTGTTACAAGGTGAAGAAGATGGATCTTTTCACTTGATAGTCGCACCTGGAAGAAAGATGAAAAAGATAACAAAAAATTAGCAAGTTTGAGAATTGACTAAATAGAAATTTAACCTTAAGTGTAAGATATGAACAAATAGTGCCTTACTCTCATTGAACTCATTTTGGATTGCAAGACAAATTTTGGTCCTCACCTCGTAAAGGTCACCGGTTGATACTTCTAAGTATACTTCTTAAGTTTCGCACGTGCTGATCCGGCTCGAGAAGATGCACGGTTGCCGAAGTGCAAGTATTCATCAGTCCATGCACTCACTAATTTTTCTTTGCATGATAACCACACCTTTTCAATATATTTCAACACATTCTTTTTCTCCTTATAAATTGTTTCAATTTCTTTCCAGTTCTCACTATATTTTGACTCATTTGAAGAATACACCACCTTCTTCCAAAAACACAAAAATGCTTCCCAATCCTCCTGGGTTTCAAAAAAGTTCTTACACTTTGTCAAATTATTTTTTTCTATATGCCACACACAAAGTAAATGTGTACAATTTGGAAAAACAACATTTATGGCATTTATCAAAGCTCGCTCCCTATCGGTGATAATAACACAAGGTTGTTTCTCACCAAGAACTTTGCTCAACATTTTTAAGGCCCACACATAATCCTCCTCGCTTTCTTTTTTCTAGAATGCAAACCCCGAGTAAAGGGAAGTGTTGAAACACGAAATTCCAATGATATCTAGTAATGGCATTTTGTATCTGTTGGTTTTGTAGGTACAATCCATTACAAAAATATTTGGAAAGTGTTGGGTTAATTTTACTGATAATGGATGTGAAAAAAAAAGGTGTGAGAGATGACTGCCTTGATCATGTAAGATGTCGTACATAAAGCCACCACGCCCGAGTTCTTCTAACAGAGCTTGAATCATTGAACGTCCCGCCAAATTCTTCTTGCGTATTTTTGCTTTGACATTGTAAATGGTTTTCGAGATTGCAGGAATATTGGGATTCTCTTGGCGAAGAGAAGACAGGATCCTTCTCGGTGGTATTCCAGATTTGCTCATATGTTCAACACTCTTGATTTCTTCTTTTGATAACCGACGACTTACAGGATGTCCAATTACATCAACTGAAGCCTCATGATTGTGCAAGTAGTTCATTATTTCAATCTTCCAAATGCCATCATCTTGTCGTTTTCCCTCAATTTGAAATGGACAATCTGTCAAACGATTTGTGGTTGTTCTTTTTCTCTATTCTAAAGAAACACTTCGTATATCTTGACAAGAACCGCCTCTGTCGCAACCCAAAACCACATATGTATCTCGTCTAGAGCTACGGATTGATAAACCATAACCCCTTTTTGAGAAGAAAGTCCGAGCACCTTTAACTAACTCTTCAGATGTCTCAAAATTTAACTTGATTAACTCAAGTCTTTCACCTTCTGTTTCATCAACAACAAATGGCTCATTAACATTCATCTGTTAAAGATATACGAAAAATATTTAGATCAACAAAACATAATTGACCATTGAAATGACTCAAAAGTCTCAAACTATCTCAGAGCACACCATAGATACAAATTTTCCTAATTACACTAACAAAGTAGATATAATTATTTTAGGAGATGACAAATCAGTGACTTGTTATTAGATATCATCATATACAATAGCTCCCAGGAAATACTCTACAACAGTATATGACAATCATTGAATGATGATTACTCCCACAACCCTCAAGGCTCCTATACAATTTCAAATTATCTTTAATTCATCCACCCCAACACCAAAATCGCATTTTAACCATATGTATAATTAACAATAGTAACAGCAAAGGCATAACAAAGATAAAAAAAAAATAATATAATCTAGTAATTGTATCCTATAGAAAAGAACTCAAAATTTTAGTTGAAGCGTTTTGTCGAACACATTGCAGACATTAAACTATTTAACAAGTTGAAACCAAAATTGTCCTATGAGTTTGTTGTGTTTAATTTCAAAAGGAAAAATAAAGAAAGGAAATCATCATATAGAATCCAATCGTCCCAGCTTTTATCAATATTTCATACTTTAAAATTTTAATTTCTGAAAATTAAGGTGAAATGGAGAAACTATTTACAAATTGAATTGACCAATCTAAGAATATTCTTATACCTTACAGCATTGGCTTTTGATTTTCTCGAGTAAAATACGTACCTTGGACTTAGTCCTTTGTTGCTTGTGATCTTGCTTGAATTCTGATGGTTTATGTGTTTGTGTTCTCGCTTTAACGTGCTCAAGTAATGAAGTCTGATGGCTTGTTCTATATCTCTAATGGTTTTTCGATTTTCATTCGTTTCCATTTTTGCTTGCAAGAGGAAAAAAAAAGATACTCTAATTGATCTCTGGAGGAGCAAGACAGGTAATGAGAGATTGTAGAACAAAAAATCTGCTGAGAGTCAAATTTCTTCCCTTTAAGATTGGTTGGCAGTGGATGCGTATAAGACAAAATTGAGAGGAATCAATGAAGAATAATATAGATATAATATAAGAAAAAAATTAGTTTAGCCTGAATATAGTTATTATGGTCCTGAAAATAGCACCCCCAAAAAATTATTAGAATAAACTGGTTAAAAATAAAATTGTATCTTCTATAAGAGTTTATTTACCGTGAGCTTCATTAATCATAATAATGGATCCTCTTCCTCTTTTGTTATGGAAAATGTCATAATATCTCATATGGACAGAACTTTAATGGAGCCAACTCCTTGTCATACTTCAGTGTTAACTGGACTAATGTATATCAATGAAATTTTTGTTGGTCGTGAATGTTGTTGCAGATGTGAGTTTCGGATGGAGATTTATGTGTTTCATACTTTTGTCAGAATGCTGAAGGAAAAGGAGTTGTTAGAAAATGGATTGGTGATATCACTTCTTAAAATTAAAGAGGAGTTTTTTCTCTTCTCTTATTCTCTTTTTTTAATTTTCTGGAGCACACCCAACAAATTAGTTTAAATAAAAAAAGACAATAGTGTCATTACTTGTTTCAGTGATGTCACTTTGAGCAAAGAGACTTGCAATAAATCATTAATGGAGGAGTTCCCGAGAAAAAAGAAAGATGAGTCTATGAACAATAGGTCCACGTGTCATTAGGAGGTGCGTTACGCCATCTCAGCCTAAGCTGGTGACTTGGCATCTGACGTGTCATTTTAGGATTAATTATATTGATTTACTCGATTATTTTTTTTCCCTAATTTGTTTTGGGTTCTCCTCGTTAAAGTATGTCTTAAAAGATCAAAATTAAATTAATTATTGCATTTTTTTTGAGAAAAAGACGAGGATCACGTTCTCAAATTTAAATTGATTATAAAGTATGATCTAATTTAAAAAAGAAAAAGAAAGGAGAAAAATGAAACAAATTAGCTCAAAACTAGGGGTAATTACAAAATCAGATTGCTCTGCATTACAAAAACCTATACTGGCATGTATTGTGAACACAATTTATCTGATATGTCGAAACCATTCCTTGTGTTCTATGAAGATCTCACGTGTGGTGTCCAGTATGTAATTATTGCATTGTTAAATATGCATTATTTTTAAATTCTAAATATTTTTTCATGATACATTAAGAATATATTCCAATTCATGCAATGAAAAAACTTAAATCGTTCAATACTAGAATAAAACATTCGCCAAATTTTATCATTTTTTATAATTGCCTGATATTGTATATCTTCATATGTCAATAATACCGTCAACAGATATTACCCCTTAAATACACCTAAGGTACATATATTTTTCAATTTAAATCTTTAAGTTATGCACGGTGTATATTAACTGCTCGCATTTGCGGCCTAAATTTAAGTAAATTGCAACAAATCACTATTTAGTGAATATGAATTTCCTTCAACAAATTAATCCTAATATTGTTTTATCAACTCTATTTAGCTATTTTAAGAATCCATCAGTAGATCCTATCATGGCATATCCAATCTAACTTTGAGAGTACAAATCCCAACTGATTAGAAGCTCAATTTGGTACATAAACATATATATAAATATAAAGAGAGGAGACAAATACACAGACTGACAGACATCCAAACATACAAACAAACAGAGCGAGGGAGAGACGAGTGGACGAAGAGATGGCCCACAAAATAATCGGTACCAGTGTGAGTCTGATCTTCGTCTTGACACTCATTCTCCTCTCGAGCAGGATCGTGCCGTTTGCTGAGGCGGGTCAGAACTGTATATGTGAATGTATGAAGGTGTGCCAGATCAAGATTATTGGCAGAGAAGCACAATGTGCCAAGGCATGCAGCGAGGCGTGCGTCAAAGCAGGGTTTCCGGCATACCCGAAAGACGGTATCGTGTTTTGCAACCGATCTCCACCAAACTCTTCTTGAAATTAATGTATGTGACTTATCTGTGTGATTGTGACTAAATTAAAGAATATTGGATTTGTTATGGACTGTGAAATGTATGATTTTTATTTTTCTCATTTCTTTTTAGGGATGGTGAAGATTAAATGGATGTTTGTTAGTGACAGGGGATAAAGCAAGATTAAATTAATTAATTGACAATTAATGATTTTGTGGAGTGTGTAGGAATTAATCTAACTTGACCTGTTTGTATCTTTATTTGGTTTCATGCTCAATGAATGAATACTTGTAAGAATATGTATTTCTGTACGTCTCTACTACTTCAATTTCTTTCCCATTAATCTCTGTGATTCTGTGTTTGAATTGTTGTGCTGTTTCCGAAAATTTTGTAATCCATGAAACATCAATTCCATATCACATACATTCTTCAATGCACATATAATGTAAAATTTAGCTACTTGGTTTCAGATGGAACAGTATATAAAGTACCCAAGTTCTATGATGGATTGCATAACTTGTTTTTTTATCAAGTTTTCTAATTTTGTCCATCAGAATTTGTAATACAACATGGCTCCATTTATTTATAGAGAACCTATACTCAATTGCAGAATTGTAGTAAACAGTATTACTTCCACTGTTCTACTCTAAATAGTTGAGACCGCCTCCCAATTGCTAAATTTGTTCTTTAATACCCGGTAATCAAATGTTAATCTTATACTAAACTAACAATATGATATAACAATCAATCTTATACAAATGTCAAACAAAAACAAACATTACTTTTAAACCAAAGGTACCTTGCACCTATATAACCTGTCTCCAATTCTTTACTGGTATATATACCTAGACCTGAAAGAAAAGTATAAGAAAAAGAAAACAAGAGACCTGAAGAATGTAAAACTAATCCAACTCTTCATCTGAGCTGGAGTCTATCACCACATATACAGCCCAATTAGAGCATTCCTTTCTCTCCTCGCACTTCTCTTCAGTATCGTTTTTTGGATCCTGGCATGAGATGGGAAGAAAATTCAAGTCCAAACTCAGAGAATGCAGGTTGGGATTGCTGACGCCAACCATAAGCAAACTCCCTTCTCCTTCCTTTCTCTTTCTCTTTCTTATATATGCTTCCTCCAGAATCCTCAATTGGGAAGGGTGGGGCCGGTATTTTGAATGGTGGCATCCTCCCTTCCGCATCATCCCCCCATGTAGCATATTACTACACTGCCCAACAGATGACCTCGCTGGTAGCTCGATTGGGCCCGCATATACGGATGGTGGAAGAGATGGTGACAGTGCACCAAGAGCTTCTTGTAACCAATGTGGAAGTTTGCTTGACTTTGATGTAGCAGCATCACAGTCATTCAGGTAATGAGCTTGCTTGCGGGTCCCATCCGGGGCATTCCCATACTGGCTAGATCCTATTTCATGCGATGTGGAGCTTACTGGCACGAAGGTATCGTGAAGAAATGGTGGTAGATCACTGTTATTGAGGGAATTACATGTCTTCTCTCAATTACATTGATTTGGCTGATGGGATCGATCCATGACAGGGTGCAGTGACCCCGATCTCTGGTACAAATCTCCAGACCCTAACTGTACATCAGTTAGGCGAGACGTAAAACTCGGAGATGAGCATCCAGTGACAACAGCAGAAACCCTATTTTGTTATAAAGCATGGGCCGATATATCAATAGACAAACCTGGTATTTTTTTTAGATACAAACCCATCAAGAAGTTTCACCATCTCCTCAGACCACTTTGCGTGCAGATAGGTCCTCTACAGATTTAGAACCGGAGAAGCTCAGCTCGGGCCCACCAAGCATCTTCCCCCAGTTACCACAAGTTCACAACCATGCTTCTGCACTCCTATACATAGAGAATTCAATTCATGCTCTAACCAACAATCGATTTTGAGCTTTTTTCTGTGGAGGTTACTTGTAGAAGATTCAGAATGTGTCACATCCTTGCCTTTTTCAAGCATAAGCTGACGCGGTGATCACATCAGACCAAGCTTTGGTATCGGAGAGACGCTGTGCATTTGAGACGAAGAAAATGAATTGGAAGGTCTGATAACCGGTCTGAAGGGCTGCCGGTCAAGTGAAGAGGGACCCATAGGAGCAGAAGGAATCTGAAAGCGAGCAAGTAAGAATAAATATAAAACACGACAGTTAGTGTAAAATTGTGTCAATAATTATGCTCAGATTCTGCCTGTCAATAATATTGTTCGCATACCAAAAATGCCCCTACTAATGAACCAACTAATGAATTTACCATCCTTGCTACGATTGGAGCGAGTATCAGCCCAATTACAGTTCCCATGTAAACAAAGGCCTAAAATACAAAGCTATATAAATAACATCAGATTTCACTTATCAGTCAAGGTGGGACTAAACTACTACTACAAACCAGTGACGCCAATAATACAGACGAATTTTATTTTCAATTTGGCAATTAATTAGGTAATGGAAACATGACGTAGGAAAAAATACATTTCAAAATGGAAAATATTTGGAAGATATTATTATTGATACCGATTTTATTATTTATATAAAATGAGTTATTATTCATATTAATGATTTTATTATGTAACTTATTTTTGACAATATTTATTATTCAACTCAAATATCACTAATATACTCACTTAAGTTGAATAATAAAAATACTATAAAATTAAATTATATAATAAAATCATTAATATGAGTAATAACTAATTTAAACTGAATAATAAAGTGAATGTCGATTATGATATCAATTATAGTATCAATTATCAACTCCCTTCCAAAATAACATGCTAAAAACAATTAGTATTTACTGTTATGATACTACTAGAATTTGCTTACTTCAGATGATACTGGCATGACATCTGCTAGAAATGACAACATTATAATTAATTTTCACATAGTCTATTGTGAAATAGAGAAGCTTGGAATCTCAGGTCAAAGGACTTTATACAAGGATGCATCGAGCATAAGCAAAGTTCAAATAATCAAAATATACACTTTAGATAAAAGGAAATTGTAGATTGAGAACTTTGATTCAGTAAAGATATGACTGTTATTCTAACCCTAACCTTACCATATCCAACTGAGAATCTCTATATTTTAACTTTGGACACCTCACTCTGATACTGGTCGAATTTGGCACTTATAATTATTAATTAAGCAACTTTCTCCTTATTTGCTTCTTGCCATCTATCATCACAAGAGATGCTAAAAACTTAAAAATAACCTTATCATAGGTTCCAAAGCGTTAAACTAAAAACCCAACCTAGACTAGATAAATTGGACAATTAAGAATGCCAATTGGAAAAAAGAAAAATTCTATAAGGGGTACTTAAAAGTGCCATAAAATGTTAAATAGAATTCCTTATGCTAAATTTCATACACTAAGCTCGTCATCGTGCTAAAAGATGTGTAAACTATGTTTACGAACATGGTCCACAATCTATGCAGCATGAAACAAGAGCTTGTCCATATAATAATATTCCATCAGAAACATTCTTCAGTAAATCATATATATATGAAATCAAATCAAACTTGGCATCTGAGATGCTTGTTAATTGATAAAATTTCTTTTGAAGTTTGAGCGCTCATTCGCTATGAGCAAGCACACTTGCCATGTACAACACTTCTAAATCTTCTAGCCATTTAAAAATGGGAAAATTGGGTACGTACTCATCGAAATTTTGCTAATTGAAAAATTTCCCATCAATTCTTTAAATTTGGATATTTACCCAAAAAAAACTCAATTCATTAGTTATCTATGTTGGAGTTATCACTTTCTAAAACTTCAAACATACAAGTTTTAATTGTTCCAAAACCCTTTCCAATTAATAAATCCTCCCTTGTGCTATAAAAGGAGAGGCATTTCATCTCATTTGATCTCATTTGAATCAAGTAAGAAAAGCAAAAGGCAAGAAAAGCAAGAGGAAAAGAAAGAGAGAATAAGATGTAGCTTGAGAGAGATTTAGAAGAGAGAAGAATAACAAGAGTTGAGAAGTGTAAGGTTGTGAGAGTTATAAATAAAAATGTTGTAATCTTATCTATGTTTTGAGAGATAATAAAATATTTGTGAGTGTTTTTTGATATAATTTGTGTCTAAACTTCACATCTCACCGCTTTCCTATTCTTACCCACTCATACAAATTGGTATCAGAGCCTTACTTCGATCCACCCACCTAACAAATGGCCTCAAACTTATTATTCCCTCAAATACTGAAATTGAACAAAGATAATTTTGAGAGATCGAAGATCCAAATAAAAGTGCTTTTTGGCAGTTAAGACCTTTGCGAGATTGTGACAACTGGTTATACTGAACCTACTCAAGTAGAGCTTAATACATACACGTCGGAACAACAAGCCACTTTGCGTGAACAACAAAAGAAGGACGGTAAGGAGCTATTTTTCCTCTATCAAGGTCTAGACGAGGCGACATTTGAGAAAGTTGTAGAAGCTACATCGAGTAAACAAGCATGTTGCAGAAGCTACATCGAGTAAATAAGCATGGGATACACTTGGTATAATTTTTACAGGTGTAGATCGAGTGAAGTGAATCTGACTCCAAACATTATGGGCTGAATTTGAGATGGCTTAAATGAAAGAGGATGAGTCGATCTTAGACTACTTCATGTGACTACTTGTCATCATCAACGACACGAAGCAAAATAGTGAGTAAATTGAAGATATTCGAGTGATAGAGAAGGCATTGCAATCTCTACATCCAAAATTCGACTATGTAATCTTGGCAATTGAAGAGTCAAAAGATTTGGAGGAGCTAACCATCAAAGAGTCGATTAAATAGAATAATAAAATTGACATGAAAACAACGGGAAACATATTAAAATCGATTGGATTAAATTTTGATCATATTTAGTTTGTTTATAGATGCTTCTAGAAGAACTTTTGGTTATTTTCAGACGATTTTCTTAAGCCGAAATCAGGATTCTAAATTCTGAACCGACTTGGTTAATTCCGGCATTTAGATTTTTAACCATTTTTAGTCGGGATTCACAAGTATTTAAGGGTTGGATCTCCAAAGTAGCAGCATCATCGATTCAAATCAATTCTGAAATGGTTAGCCTCTATATACTGCTCTATTAAGTCTAAAGACGAGATTCTATTCAAGCAAGTTCGGAGAAGAATCTCGATAGGTACTGCTGCAAGTTTTGGAAGGATCTAAACCCTCAAATTTGACAATTCAAGTATTCAAAAGCATTCTTCACGCATAAGAGTCATAAATCTCGATAGAGTGTCAAGCAACAGCCCAAAAGATTTAACAGGTAATTTCGCTGTCTTGATTTGATTTTATTTCTGCATAAGATGGTCTTAGAGTAGGTTTAAAAGTGCATTTATGCACCAACAAATGGTATCAAAGCCACCATATGCAAAAAAACATTTATTTTCAGTTTTTAATGCGTTCTATAGAACTATCTAAACTATTTGAATTGCTTATCGTCTAAATTATTTGAACTGCTATCTATTTTCTATTGTCGAATCTGTTGAAGTTGCTTGGAATTAATTTTAAAGTTTAGTAGATGCTTATTTGATGAGATATGCCAATTTTAGTCGAGAAACGGTGAATAATTTCTTTTCTTTGTGTTTCGGTGATCTTGAACAAAATTATTGTGTGTTTTATAATTATAACAAGCATAGATGATTGATAATAACATATTAAGTTTACAGATAATGTGAATCTAATTTTGGTCATTAAGTTTTTTTATGACTAAATTAGGTTTTCTATGTTTGATAAGTTATTTCAAGCAATTAAAAGTTTGGTTGACAAATTTAATTGATAGAAAACAGTTATTATACAAATTTGATCAGTTAGATTAATTTTCAGAATTAAGAAAAAGAATGTCTAAGCCTTCAAATTTCAGTTTTAAAGTTGCATATTTCGAGAATTTATTTTGGGATTATTTTAAAGCCCGTTCCTTTCCTTTACGGATTATAAAATTTCCTTGAAACTTGTGATTGATATTAGGCCTAATTTAGGAAAATTAAAGTGTAATTATTATGATAATTAATTTAATTTAAGCCTAATTAGTTTTCAGAATTAGTTTTTTTTAATCTAATTTTAGGAATTTGGTTTCTAGAATTGGCCTTTACGGCTAATTTTAGGTCTATTAAGTTAGGATATTCTGATTAAGACTGCCTACAGATAGGTTTACGTTTGCAAACAGACCTCTTTTTACGAGATGAGTTTAAATTCATTACATAACAAGTAATTAAGATGATGCACTTGCAATTGATGCGAGTACTAGTCAGCCCAAAGGAGGATTATTACTTGTTAAAATTGTTTAGGGCATAAGGGCAATCCATAAAGATCAGATGTGATAGTTATGTGTTAATAATGTCTTAGAAAAGTCTCGGGACATGGACTTAAGTGTTCTGTTGTGAAGCCCTACCTCCCGTTGACTGGCCCGGTCATTAATACATAATTGATGGCAACTTATTCCAAAGGATGATTGATAATTGTACGACATATTTTTACTTTACTTACTACATCATACCCGAAGGTAATGATTACATCCAAAGATATTTCATTAGTGAATGTGTGCTTTGTTTAACAAAATAATGGAGTTTAATATAAGTTTTAGCCTTTAAATGAATTTTAAATTTATGATTAAGTATTCTTTCCTTTGTTCCTTTTTTCTAGTTAGCATAGCATTAAGCACACAAAATATTCTCATTCTTACTAGTACAAATTATAATTATTAAAAAGATCGCCTAAGATTAGCACTGGAAATTATGAATTTTGACGAAGCATTAAGAGAGGACTGTCCCAAACCTAAGGTTACGGATATGCCAATTTTTGAAGAGAAGGAGGCAAAAGCAAAAATGGGACATATCCAATAAGTTTTGCGTCATGGTTGTCAAGAAATCTATTTCAGTGGCTTTTAGGGGGATTATACCTGAAACTGTAACAAACATTGTAGAGTATTTAAAGACCTGTAAAGAGTGGTTCACTAAGAGTGACAATTCAAAAAATAGCTACACTTTTTAAGAGCCAGTCAGCATGAAATATGAGGGTAGGGGGATATAAGACAGCACATTATAGAGATACTAATATACAACAAAACTTGAAAGATTTGAAACTTGACATCTTTGATGAACTCTTGGTCCACTTGGTCTTTATGTCCCTTCCTATTCAATATAGTCAGTTCATGAAAACATATAACAGCCAAACAGAGACTTGGACACTTAATGAGCTTATAGCTCAATGTGTCCAAGAGAAAGAGAGACAAAAGCGAGAATAAAGGGAGAATGCTAACATGACTACCGCCACTACCCCTAAGGAAAATAAGAAGCGGAAGAAACGATCTTAGGATAAGATAAAGAAGTTGCAAACAATACCGCGAAGAAAAGCAAGAAGGAAGGTACTTCTATCGTGGTGTTGTTTGCACCTTCCTTATCTTACCCTGAAATTGTTTCTTCCGCTTCTTATTTCCCTTAGGGGCAATGGCAGTAGCCACGTTAGCATTCTCCTTTTATTCTCGCTTCTATCTCTCTTTCTCTTGGACACATTGAGCTATAAGCTCATTAAGTGTCCAAGTCTCTGTTTGGCTGTTGTATGTTATTATGAACTGACTATATTGAATAGGAAGGGACATAAAGACCAAGTGGACCAAGAGTTCATCAAAGATGTCAAGTTTCAAATCTTTCAAGTTTTGTTGTATATTAGTATCTCTATAATGTGCTCTCTTATATCCCCCTACCCTCATATTTCATGCTGACTGGCTCTTAAAAAGTGTAGCTATTTTTCGAGTTGTCACTCTTAGTGAACCACTCTTTACAGGTCTTTAAATACTCTACAATGTTTATTACAGTTTCAGGTACAATCCCCCTAAAAGCCACTGAAATAGACTTCTTGACAACCATGACGCAAAACTTATTGGATATGTCCCATTTTTGCTTTTGCCTCCTTCTCTTCAAAAATTGGCATATCCGTAACCTTAGGTTTGGGATAGTCCTCTCTTAATGCTTCGTCAAAATCCATAATTTCCAGTGCTAATCTTAGGCGATCTTTCTAATAATTATAATTTGTGCTAGTAAGAATGAGAATATTTTGTGTGTTTAATGCTATGCTAACTAGAAAAAATGAACAAAGGAAAGAATACTGAATCATAAATTTAAAATTCATTTAAAGGCTAAAACTTATATTAAACTCCATTATTTTGTTAAACAAAGCACACATTCACTAATGAAATATCTTTGGATGTAATCATTACCTTCGGGTACTTTGATGTAGTAAGTAAAGTAAAAATATGTCGTACAATTATCAATCATCCTTTGGAATAAGTTGCCATCAATTATGTATTAATGACCGGGCCAGTCAACGGGAGGTAGGGCTTCACAACAGAACACTTAAGTCCATGTCTCGAGACTTTTCTAAGACATTATTAACACATAACTATCACATCTGATCTTTATAGATTACCTTTATGCCCTAAACAATTTTAACAAGTAATAATCCTCCTTTGGGCTGACTATTACTCGCATCAATTGCAAGTGCATCATCTTAATTACTTGTTATGTAATGAATTTAAACTCATCTTGTAAAAAGAGGCCCGTTTGCGGACATTAATACTTAACTAACTCAAATTCTAAAACCTAATCTAAGACGTAAACTTATTTCTAGACCAGAATTTAGTAACTTAATAGACCTAAAATTAGCTGTAAAAGCCAATTCTAGAAACCTAGTTCCTAAAATTAGATAAAAAAAAACTAAATTCTGAAAACTAATTTGGCTTAAATTAAATTAATCATCATAATAATTGTACTTTAATTTTCCTAAATTAATCCTAATATCAATCACATGTTCAAAGAAAATTTTACAATCCATAAAGAAATGAAACATGCCACAAAATAATCCCGAAAATAAATTCTAAAATTAAAACTAAAATTTGAAAGCTTAGATAGCCTTTTTTTATTCTGAAAATTAATCTAACTGAACGGATTTGTGTAATAGCGATTTTCTATCAATTAAATCTGTCAAACAAACTTTTAATTGCCTGAAATGACTTATCAAACATAGAAAACCTAATTTTAATCGTAAAAAAACTTAATGACCAAAATCAAATTCACATAGTTTGTAAACTTAATCTGTTATTATCAATCATCTATGCTTGTTATAATCAGGAAATGCACAATAATTCTGTCTAGGATCACCGAAGCGCAAGGATAGGAAATTATTCACTGTTTCTCGACTAAAATTCGCATATTTGATCAAATAAGCATCTACTAATGTTTAAAATTAATTCCAAGCAACTTAAAACAGATTTGACAATAGAAAACATATAGCATTTCAAATAATTTAGACAGTAAGCAATTCAAACAATTCAGATAGTTCTTTAGATTGCATTAAAAACTGAAAATAACTGTTTTTTTCTGCATAGGGCGGCTTTGATACAATTTGTTGATGCGTAGAACTCTTCAAACTACTTTAAGATCATCTTATGCAGAAATAAAATCAAATCAAGGCAGCGAAATTACCTTGTTACATCTTTTGGGCTGTTACTCGACACTCTATCGAGATTTATGACTCTTATGCATGAAGAACTCTTCCGAATACTTGAATTGTTGAAACTTGAGGCTTTAGATCCTTTCAAAGCTTGCAGCTGTACCTATCGAGATTCTTCTCTGAACTTGCTTGAACAGAATCTTGTCTTCAGATTTAACAAGATCAGTATCGATGATGCTGTTGCTTTGGAGATCCAACCAGTAAATACCCGTGAATCCCGACTAGAGATGGCCAAAAAATCTAAATGCTAGAATTAACCAAATCAGTTCATAATTTAGAATCCTAATTTCGACTTAAGGAAACTGTCTGAAAATAACCAAAAATTCTTCTAGAAGCATCTAGAAACAAACTAAATGATCAGAATTTAATCTAGTCAATTTTAATACGATTCTAGTTGTTTTCATGCCAATTTTGTTATTTTAATTTATCACAAGTCCAAATTGTAATATTTCTAATCAGTCCATCAATGATTAGAAATAATTACCTGAATATTCTATACATATTTCGGTCTATATCCTAATTAAAATACGTACAATGCCTACTTAACGTTATAAATATTATTCTAATTTTGATCACTTATTTAAACATTTATTTGTAATAATATAAAAATGTAATTATATAACAGGTTGTTCAATATGATAATTGTAATTTAATCTTCTCTAAATTCCAACACTAGCAAACAGGATACTTACTATAGGATGAGGTGTTGTACTCGCGGTATTGGTAGAGATGAAGATCATCAATACTGTTAGAGATGAAAGGTGTCCAGTACTTTACTGTTTCAGAAAGGCACAGATAGGATGGGCCTCTAGCAGTAAAGTACTTTACTGTTATGATGCTTTTTTTTCTTTAATGTTGCTGTTGTAATTTTGATGGTCTTTTCCCTTCTTTATTTATTAAAAGATTTTAAGGCGGGCATCTGTGCTGATCACACTTCGGTGCTATCCTGGTAGGATGGGAGGAAGTTGATGTCCAATTAAAAGTCGGCCTATCAGTACAGGATGGTCATGTCTGGGCCCATTAAGTTATAAAAAAGGGTTTGCTGGATCGTCTTCTTGGACATGAATTTATAAGATCCGATAGCAAACTCCCACAAATTTTTAAGGTCTCCTCTAATCGAAGCAACAAAGCGCAAGCTCCAGTGAGGTTAATGCATGTATATAATGTTCCAATTAACACTTCATTTTATTTTTGAGTTATTGTCTGTTACTGAGTACAACATATTTTATGAGAGAACATTCAGTAATTTAATTTGACGATTAAGCTTGGTGACTGGTGAGACTTGTTTATTGAAAAAAAAAAAGAGAGAGAAGATAATAACAATCTGAAAGTTTTTTTTTAGCATGATTTCTTTTACTCGCTAAACAAATTCTGGATTAAAACAAAGTTTAAAATATTTGAAAATGTTTAAATGCTAAGAAGTTTCTTTTCAGTCTACCTATTAAATTTTTGTATGGTTGCATTATATATATTAGTGAATTATTTTAGTGCAATATTTTGTCTTAATATAATTTTTCAACAAATAATTTTTTTCCTCCATATATTTTAAAGCAAAATTTTTTTTTTCAGAAATCCAAATTTCCAATCGACTTAATCGATTCCAACCAAATCATCCAATTCTAATTCTACATACTACTATCCGATTCTGGTTTCAGTTCCAATTTGTAGAGCCATATATTTATTCACGCTAATTGTATACTTCAATTTTTCTACGATTAATAGCAGCTTAATTACAACATGTATTAGTTTCAATCTCAAGTCCATCTCAACTGTGTCTTAACTACAACATGTATTTGATAATTTCTGCATGTAATTCGACAAATATCATAATTTCATAATATAACGGCCTACATAAATTCCTTAGGAAAGAAACTACTGACACTAATGGAAACCTCAGTGGTGTGAAAAACAGCTACAACAGAAAATGGTATCTCTTTTGATATATATCAGGAAAGAAAAGTGGTTATGTAAATGTGGATTTCTCACAAGTCACAAAAGGGATGGGAGGATTGAAAGAAACGAGTAAGGAAGATATCGATCTCTTTTAACAGTTTGAAGTACAGTTCATATATATATTACGGATACTGGTATGTGTTCTCTGATCGATCGATCGGTTTTGCATGGCTACGTAGGTAAGATCATATATACACAATCAAGGAATTTTATCCGTCTCTTTTATTTGATGGATATACTCTCTCCAATATCTGATAATGGAAATTTTACAACTGAAGCACCAAAAAGCTTTAGATTTCTTGACATAACGACAGTATTCAATGTACATGATGTTATCCTATGTAACGTACACACGCACTTATAACAGTATAGTGAAATTTTCATAATTTTTTTTGGTTGTGGATTGGTTTGAGTACTTAGGATCCAAGCAAAAAGATAACTCATATATTCTTGATATATATAGTGGCATAAAAAGCGTTTTACCAGGTTGAGGGAAGAAATTAACTATATAACTAGCTAGGTTATTAGTATGCAAAGGAACTATATATATTTGTGGTAATACAGTATTATAACTAACTAAACGTAAATTATTTGCTGCAAGTCATAATGGTGCATTGTACAACGGTCAAATGTGCATTACATAACATCCATATGTGTTTTTAGCAAGTACACATGCATTATGTAATTAGTGCAAACCTGAATGTACATTTTGGAATAATGAAGTGTGCATTTTTAGGACTCGGATAATTAATGAGTCTGAAAAGATTAAGAGAATTGTTGATAGCATTGATGAATTTAGGTACAAAAAAAATGATCAATGCGATTCAATGTCGTCTTATTTTTTTTTTTTCAAATTTAAACATATATGTACATATATTTAATTTGTATGTTATACTTGTGATTTTTCTAAGAAAATTCATGTTTAACCCCCATAAATATTTAAGTGTTGCTCAATTGTAACTTCTATAGTTTTGATCTCATACTTTTGATACAATTATTGTATATCAATTTTTGATATGTTATCCGACCTCATTCAAAATTTTTTTAGCTCCATCACTACTTGACACAGCTATTAAAATGTGTTTTGACTTAAATAAAAATGTGTAACAACTACTAACAATACTTTTTATACTAAAATGGTAAATATGTATTACAAAATACATATATGTATGTGTGCATTTCATAATAATTAAGTATCCATTACAAAATATAAGTGTGTATTTTAAGGTGAATGAAAAACAATAATGCAGATGATGTTTAATTAGGGAATTAATGAGTTTATGAATGGTTATCTGCCCAGATTGATGAAACGCAAAAAAGAAAAAAGGAAAAAAGAAGAAAAAAAGGCTAGTATATATAAAGGGAATTCCTTAGAGAGGTGATCATCTCTTCAAGTGGCAACAGCATATAAGACAAGTGGAGATGGCAAATTTGTTTAAATCAATATATGCGGTTAAGCCTTCACATCTCTCTTCCCTCTCTCTCTCTCTCTCATCCCTCTCACTCTCCCTCACTGTGTAGGAGTGGGACCCAACACATTGAAGAGAGTAGAAAGTACACTATACGTAAGATGGACTTTTGATCGATCTGCATGGACCATGCATGCGTGGTGTGTATATATGTATCTCTCATTATTTGATTACAAATTAAGCAAGCAAACGAAATATATATACATTGTTGAATTTATCCTTAAAATATGGTATATTATAGTTAATTAAAAATGCCCCAATAAAGAAGTTGACAAATTAATGGAAAATTTTTCTTTGACAAAAAGAAAATAGATATTTTATACATTTTTGTTAATCTTATATAAATTTGGTGTGATTAATATTGTTCATCGTTAGTTAAATTAATGCTGAGTTGCTGACACATGACATATATAACATATATGGCTGTGGCAGCTTCACACTACAAATAAATTTGTATTAAATTAAACTAATGACAAGAAGTTGATGTAATTAAACTTCTAAAACATCATGCAATTGTAAGTATTGTTGAATTCTTCTATAAGCATACATAAGACATATATATAAGACTTAACTAATTAGATGAATACTATCTAGCTTCAGCACATAGTAGCTAGAGTCATTAAAATTTGCAACAAATTAATTAATTAGGAATTGCTGTCAGAGCAGATAAGCTAGAATTTATCATAGAAGAAAACTAACCTCTTGATCCTTACCAACACAGTTGTTTTCCCACCTCATCATCATACAAATCCTATAATTGATACATGAAATTACCAAAAGACCCCTGTGTAGTCCTATTTGAACCATGCAATCCTTGAACCCTAGCTGCACCTCCCCTCATTTAATTCACTCATGTACACTCAGACCACCTACTCAAACTCAACTGCACATCTCTGGTCTATCTAGTTGGCTTAGGGTTTCAGACAAAATTAGAAAGGACTTGAAACCTGTAAATAGGAAACCTTGATTTCCTCTTCATTTCCCTTCTTTTTTTTCTTTCTTTTTCTTTTCACTATATTGTCTATTGCAAGGTTTCCTCTTATGTCCAAGTTTTGAACTAAAAAGGATGGGAACAGATAAAAGAATCATTCTTGTTGGAATAATTAGTTATTGAAGAGATAGTTAAAATTAAGAGCAGTAAGAGATAATATATAGATAGAGAATGGGGCATCACTCTTGTTGCAACAAACAGAAGGTGAGGAGAGGCTTATGGTCACCTGAGGAAGATGAGAAACTGGTCAAGTATATCTCCACCTATGGCCATGGCTGCTGGAGCTCTGTTCCTAGACTTGCAGGTAAGTTTAATTACCTGCATAATTTAAAGTATATATCAATCTTTATATCATCAATTGATCATACATAAAATTTTGAAAAATTGAGGTAAAACAAATTATGCATGCAAATAGAACATGCATGCTTGCTCGATAAGTCAATATATATACAAGCAACCTTTTTTTTTTTGAAGAAATATACAGGCAACTTGATATTAGTTATCATGCCACATTGTTGACCTTGTGAATTGACATATTCTTTTGCACATAAAAATATAAGTTAATTACACATGCATGGAACAGTTTTATTTTTTAACTACAAGTTTAAACATATTTTCATTATTATCAGCAAACTTTATCTATGTGTTGATGAGTCTAGACTGTATATTATCTATACTAGAAACTTTCAATTTTTGTATATATTATTGGAAAATATATACGAATACAGGTTTGCAAAGATGTGGCAAGAGTTGTAGGCTGAGATGGATAAACTACCTGAGGCCAGACTTGAAGCGAGGGAACTTCTCTCACCAAGAGGAATCACTCATCATTGATCTTCACAAAGTATTAGGAAACCGGTTTGTATATAGACAAATATTGCTAATTTTACAATGTACATAAAATTGAACATATTGCAACTTGCAAGATATACCTAATTAGTAAATTTCCTCGTCTATTGTTCTTTTGGGTGTTTTTTCTTCCTCTAAAGATGGGCGCAAATAGCAAAACATCTACCAGGAAGAACAGACAATGAGGTGAAGAACTATTGGAACTCAACAGTCAAGAAAAAAATCGTGAGTTCTCATTCTTTGGATGGATTCACCTCTCTTCCTTCTTCAGGTACCTAACCTAAAAATTAAAATATAAATCCTAAACATAAATGTGTCTTCACTTATTTTTTGTGTAACCATATTAAAGCAACCAAATATATAGTTTGATTAAATGTTCAAATTATTTTCCTCAGATGGTTACTACATATTAGATGGTACATCCATGAAAACGGGGTATGATGGACAATGCAATACTGTGCCTGTTTCCTTCTCAGAAACCTACCATGTTTTCGATTCACAATGGTCGGCTTTCAATTCTCATCAAGACATCCACAGCAATCAAGAGTTTGTCGAAAAATTCAAGCCGTTCCGTACTGATGCAAACATGTACAGGCCGTATACAGTGGATTTTAAACCTATTCAGTTCCACGAGGGATCTTTCGCAATGCCTTGCATCACAGGATCGAATGAACTCAACGGAACTTCCGAGCCCAAGTATTTTGAAACTCAAGCAACCATTCATGAAGCTAATCAGCTGATAAATCAAGGGGATTTGATTGGTGCTATACTGGGTTCTTCTTCTTCTTCATCAGCAGATTTATCATGTCACGTAGATCTTTCGACAAATGCATTAGTCCCCTTTATTTAATGTTCAGTTAGTATATATCTCCATATAGATATCTGTGATATTTTTCATTTGCTATCAATATATATTGTATACTATAAATGATAATCGTATATATGTACGTACAACTTTAATTTACTTTATGTATTTTTACGTAGATTTATAGAATGGCTGATGGAACCTATGTTGTTTGTCTCACGATAACATGAAGTCATTGTAAGCAATTCTTTTGATTCTTACAAAAGGAACTTGCTTGTGCCACTTTGTATATGTTTAGCTAGTTAATTAGGTGATATTGTGGTGTGGTTAATGTGCGCAGGCTTTGTAATTCTTTTGGACTAATATTATAATTTATAATAATACAAACTTTATAAGCATATATATTCTTAAATTTATAGATTGATTATATTTCAAATTTCATACAATTTAAGTATCATTTGGTATTCTATCAAAGACCATTAAATATGAATCATTACAAATATCATATAATTTTGATGGTTTTTTATGAAATATCAAATGACATTCAAATTATATGAAATTTAAAACATAATAAATCTAAAAGTTCAAACATATGTCTATAAAGTTGTTTTCTACTTTTAGCAATTTATTTTGATTTTTTTTAAAAATTCATTATCAAGATTGTCAAAATAACCATTGTGAGTATCCGTCCTCTATTACAACTATGGTTAATCTTTTATAATTACATCATCTATAATCCAAAAATCAAAGAAGACTCAAAGTTAATATTAACTAAAGTTTAAAGTTCCGATTGCCAATATAAAAAGATTTCCTGAACCTTGAAATTGATTTTACATGATTTTAAATTCTAATATTTTACTTGAAACGAAAACAATTAAGTACCAATGAAATATATTAGACAGCATAAATATATAGTGGGTATTTATTAAATTTACCGACAGACTTCGCTTTGAGAGTAGAAGTAAAACAAAAATGAAGTAAAATTAAATCTTAGAGTTTTAATAACAGTGAAGCAGTGGAGTTGGTATTGAATAAGACCAAATCTAGCTCACGTTTAGTTGCTTTGACTTTCAAATATTTTCATTTAGTATCTTAAAATGAAATTAACAGTTTTCCCATCACTAAACAACTTTCGGAAGAATTTAGAACAAGGATCCCACTTTGGACACTGGATATATCTGAGCGGTTCAAATTGGGAGACGGCTATCAGCCCCTCCAGAAGTCATAACGATCGACATAATTATATATGTGGATATTTTGAATTCGAAAACCCCTCAATAATCCGATCGGTTGTAAAACACACACTGACACACACAAGCAGCTCCCTTCTTTCTTGCATCGCTAATGTCCATATCGTTCTTCTTACTCGAAACGGATCCGAACCCGTCAGAAACTCCGCCTCTACTGTGGATCCGAACCCTTAAAAAGGAGGCATCCATTGCTTCATTGGTCAATGGAGAGAGAATTTGGTCTCCTGGCCTCGGATTGTCGACGAATTTAACCTCAATTATCTCAATTTTGGAAAGGATGCTGGTTGATTGTGTACCTTTTGTGCTGTCTGGTGCGTTATTTTCTTCGCATAAACCTGACCTGGTTCTTGAATTTTGTATTTTTCATACATCAAGCTCATATGTTGTTTTCTTTAGTTTTCTTCTCTAATTGTTGATTTTGAGAAATCTTGATGTTGTATCCAGGCAATCGGTGGGATTGAAAGGGGATCAAATTGTGGCATCCTGATGTATGTGACTCTGTATACTAGAATTCTTTTCTGATAATTATTATTCTGCTTTCACAATGCAAATTATTACCATCATGTGTTACAAAATTTATATAGTTTCTCCTCCGGTGATGTTGCCACTGCTAGATAGGATTTGATGTATAATGTGCCTTCGGTAACAATCTCCTTCAATTGGTGAGTCAAACATGATATAATAGTTGTGATAATTGTTATTTTTGTTCATTTGTAACATATGTTTATCTGAAATGGGGATGTTTGTGTAATTTCCTCTGGGGAGAAGGGTGAGAGCCAAGACAGCGACTTAAAGGAGGCAGCAGACTATTGCATGCCATAATTAGTTTATGTGGTTATTAGAGACATTAAAAAAAGGAGGTTACCCCAAAGAATTTCTGAATATTGATGTACCCATATTCTTGGATTTCAGTATGATACTAGTCAGAATTTAGCACCAGAACAGTATCAATCTAGATTGAATTTCAGAGATTATTTTCAGTAGTGGTATAATAATTTCCTCGAGAGGCTGTATCAACATAATTTTATATATATTTGATTTGGCTTTCTAGGAGGTTTGAGGCAATTTTAAGAGCTGGAAAAGGTCCAGACTTCACCTATGCTCTACAAAAGTATTCAGCCTTACAGACATTGAAAAATATCACAGCTACCCCTCTAGAAAAACAAAGTATCCCTAGTTACCCTTTCATACTTTTGTACTTTAAAATACACTCAAAGTACCGATACATCCTGACTGTCTATCTTTATAACAACGAGCAAAAGGATGGGTAATTGTGTGTTGTAGGTTTTAACTATCGAACAAAGTATCTCCAATGCTTTAAAGGAACGTTTTAAGTATGTCTGTCATTGTGTAACAGGTTTTTGATAATATTTATTTTCCAGGAAACACCAAAACTCTTAAGATTTCAATAAATAACATGCGATCGGTCCTGTACAACAGGGTTTCAAGGTAACACAACAGAGCAAGTGAAGATTTCATAAAACCTGACAGCAGTCTTAGAAACAGGCATCCATCAGTGGCACGTCAATTCACGTCAATGCACCAAAGGATCAGAATACAGCTGGCACAGCTCTGGCAAAGCTGCAAGAAGGCCTTCTATACTGAAATTCCCCATCGGAAAGTTCAGAAATTGCATAATTGCATACATTTCTTCATCTAATGAGACATCTACTGCTATCATTTGTATACTGTATATATGTTTTGTTTCTTTTATGGAGTAGCCCATAGAATTGCTGTACAAAGAAAAGATATGGAAGTAGTAGAATCAGTTACTGCACCTGAAAAGCCAGAACCAAAGAAGGTCGTAAAGAAGCTTTTCTGTCTACAGGTATAAAACATAAAACTTACACTTGCTCTGTCTGTCTCTGTCTCTGTCTCTGTCTCTATTTTCCTTTTGTTAAATTGTAGTTTGTTGAGGAGCACAAAGATCCGGATGGAGACATTAACTTTGAGGGCCTTGGATAATAAATATGTAAGATCTCCCCCCTGCTCCCCCCCCCCCCCCCCCCCCCCCCCCCCGGGAAGACTTTTCTTTGCGCTCCCTCTCTCTCCTCCCCACTCTCTATGTTACTGTTCTTAAGCCTCCGTGCAGATATGTATAACTCCACTGCATTTGCAGTGGAGTTATGAACCTAAGAGCTATGATGTGTTTTTGGATTGGCTTTCCTCTGTGGTAAATGGAGAAAAGCAATCTTCATAAATATAGCCTGACAAACCTGTGATCACTCTTACTGGTGACTTTACTCCTCCCCTTTCCAACATGTTATATTTAATTATTGATATATTTTTTCTTTGAATATGTGAGGGCTTCTTTACTCATTGGAATCTGGTATACAAGCTAAGTTCAGCAAGACCATACCATCAGTCTGTTTGGTTGTGATTATTTCTTTTCCATTTCTTTTTTCAAGGAAAGAAGAAGGGTGTTCTGGGTACATCTTTTTTTTTTTTTTTTTTTGCTGTGATGACTGCTAAGTATGCTTTTATTAGGTTGCCTAGTTGACCTCAATTTGGCAAAGAGATGCTTGCTTTTTGTTATTAATAACTCCCATCAAAAATTTCAAATAACTCTACCGAAATGAATAAAATAAACACTAGTGAAACATGTTAAATTATGCAAGAACAAACCAAGAAAAGGGATGCATTTTACACAGCCATAGTTGGTGAACTATTTCACAAGTGCCACAGATCGGTTCATGCAATTTGTAATCTAGCCTACCCAATCTTTTTGCAATTTCTAATTATTAAGAACCTCCTCATTCCCACACAGAATCAGTATACTAACTACAAATTATCCCTTCAAGACACTGCTCACTAAATTTTTTCATAAATCACTTCTACACACCTGCTGCTCTGCCTAGTCTCTCCCTTAATATCTTCACCCCCATATACCTGATAAACAAAAAGGAAATTGTCCAACTTTTTCATATTTCAAAATGTGTAATAATAAACAAATAACTAAATAGATAAATGAACAAAAAAATTAAATAAGTAAACAGACAGATCAAGAAATCACTACCTTCCCATCATCATGATGGTTGCTTGAGGATTTGTCCCTGGTGATTTCAACAGAGTGGATCCATCAACAACCCTTAGGCCATCGACACCAAACACATGGTAGTCCCTGTCCACGACCTTTCCCACACGGCACCCACCGTGGTAATGCCATATGGTGATAACTGTATCGCGACAAAACTGCTTCAAGCTTTCCGTATCATTTGTATGTTTTGGTATGAAATTGACATTTGCACGCACACTCATTCTTAACACCTCATCATTAGTGTAATTGTGGATGTCAGATAGGTCAGCAAAAGATTTGGTATGCAGGATCTGCTCGATGGTGCGGATGCCAAAAACACAACGGCGAAGGTCTTGGGGGTGAGAGAAGTAATTGAAAGTGATGTTTGGAGTAGTTTCTATATCAGTGTTTAGGACAGCCAGGTGACCTTTAGAGAGGGGGCCATCGATTTTTTCTAGAATAAAACCACCGCGAAATGCCTCAATTGGGATGTCACGTTTGGTTTGTGCAAAGGAACGGGCTAGCTCAAGGCTTCTTTGCTTTGGTGGTATGGTGGAGAGCTGTCCTATCTATATATAAATCAATTAGAAGTAATATGGTATTAGTATAATATTATGTTCTAGTTATTCATAGTGTCCTTAATGCAAGAGGTCAATCTAGTGATTGAATTAACAACAAAATGCAAATGGCTTTACCTCAGCTGACATGATCCCATGATGGCAGTGAATGCTGTCAGATGATTGGCCGAATCCACTACTCGCCTCAATAAATGAACCCACCTTTGTTATCCCAACAGTCTCTATCAGGGATTGTTTCACCGGCTTTTTTGTTGGAATGAAGATGGAGTTCATGGGGTTGTCTGACATCTCTTTCCCAACATGTTGGTTGTACAGGATAGGTTTGATCCCTAATCTCTCTAAATCTTCTTTTGGCCCAATGCCGCTTAGGATCAACAATTGGGGGCTCGCAAGTGCACCTGAGGAAATGATTATTTCGCTGGCAGCCGTCTTTTGGTTGAGGTAAACCTCGTGTCGGTTACCAAGTTCATCTTTGAATTGAACTCCTATTGCCTTTGGCTTTTTCCCTACATGTGCATTGTGCAGCAATATTAACTTGTGAAATCTTCTATGTACAGAGGAGGTACTATTAGTTCTAGATCACCATAAATTAACTTTCATGCTATATAGTAAAATCTCTGTTAATTACTTGACCAATATTACTCCCAATTGATATTCTTTTTTTTTTTTTGCAGCTATAGAAAGCCAATCATGAGCTAATTATGGTTAGTCAGCCTATTTGAACTAAATGAAAAAAAAAGGTTTCTTCTTTTTTTTTAAGCAAAGAAAAGGTTTCTTTGAAGTTATCTATTCTGTCATATTTCTTTAATTTTTTATTATTTGTATTTTTTTTTGTTTACCTTGAGTATTAAACAAAATCTTCTGTACAGTGGCATGGAGCAAAACACTCAGTTTTCTTGGGTTTGAAGCCTTGAGGAGGTCCGCAGCGGTACTCCGATACCCGTCTTCGTCGAAAATTGTGCCACCTACCTTAGTGCCATATAGGTGGTCAAAAGTGTATCCATTGAAAGGGGAAACCCCTGCTTGAAGTAGTCCTTTTCTCAATGCATCTTGCCAAGGTCCTATCTTCGGCAAGTGCACTATTCTCCTCTCTATCCATGGATAAGATTCATTAACCAATTTTCCATCCCATCTGACCTCTCTCACGTACCTGCATGAGAAAAGCAAAACAGGTGTGTGATTATATCTATATTGATCTCACAACTTACTACTTTAATTCTACATTTTTGTTGTATATGATATGGACATTTACAAAGAAATCTCTGTTAGGAACACACAACTCTGGGATCCTATATGTTTATGCAAGGTTAACATTGTGGCATTCCTGTACCGTTTCACTCTACCTGACAGCTCAGTAAGGTGACACAGGCCTAAATTCAGCCTATTTGGGGGATCAAATTGCAAATATTGCATTGAAAAAATTTATTAGGCCAGATTTCAACTACTCAGTGAATGCATTTAATAAGGGGTGGGAATTTATGAAGAACAACTACCAAGCTATTTCATGATCTTGGTCCCATGTTTGTAAATGAAAACAATACAAACAGATACAAAACTTTACCTTGGGCTAGCTCTGGTATAGAAACCGGCATTGATACATGTCCCCCCACCGAGCACACGGGCGCGTGTATTGATTACTCCATCTGTCGAAATGAACGGCTGAGATGCTGAGCTGGGTGACATGTCAGCCAATGAGATGTGAAAATTTTGCATATAGGAGACATTGCGGTTCCCATAAGGAGAGCCTCCCCTCTCTAGTAAGAGTACATTATACTTCTGAGACAAAGTAGCTGCTAAGGGGCACCCAGCTGTGCCCCCACCGACTATTATGTAGTCAAAACTCTGAGGCTGTGGCTGTGTGGAGAAGCTGCTTGCTTCCCTCAAATAGGGGAAACTATGTCTTCGCCCCTTCCCTATAATTATTGGAATAAAAACACGTAATTAAGCTTAGTATTATGTTGGGGGTTGCTTCATTTTGTTTCATGGCATGATGCCCCTTTCTTTATTTTATTTAAGAGAGATTATTCTTCTAATATTACAAGTATAGTCAGATAAGTGAAAAACATGAGAGAAAGCAGAAAACAAAGTACTCCAATTTCAACAGAGAGCTTAAAGAAATCAATGTATGTAACTGGTTTTACTAAATACCAGCCAATGTTTGGAAGTTTACTGAAACTGTGAAAGAGAAGACATGCAATTTCAGTGATTGGTTGGCTGCTTTGTCATGAATATAAAATTGACTAATTTAATGAAAAAAAAATACAAAAATGCATGCATGATCATCAATGATGAGATACAGCAACCCAACAAAGCGTAACTTACAATACAATAAAATAAAAAGAAACCTTGGGATAGTGTAAGCATGCAGAGCAATGCCAGTAGCTTGACCAATACCTCTCCCCTCTTTGAAACCATGGCAACCTGGTTTTTCTACAACCAAACTCCAATTTCTACAATGCACACCTCTCTCTCTCTCTCTCTCTCTCTCTCTGATCTCTGCACACACTTAACTAGCACATGCACACACCCAATACAAGAGATGGTTATAAGTAGAAGCTGGGGAGAGACAAGCCAGCCAAGACAGCCTAGGGGCATTAAATAGAGTTAACCTAAATCCTTATACTGAATTAAATGCTATGCAGAATAGAAGGGCTAAAAAGAAAAAGAAAATCCTTAAAGAACAATGCAAATGAAAAGACCCCTCTCAAATCCATTTACTTCAGCAACCACATTTTGTTTTCTTCTGGTAGATTTATGCTATTTGCATATAATCTCTCTTTTTTGTTTTTTGATTCACTATAATCTCTCTTTTCAGTTCTACTTCCATTATGTTTTCTTTATTTTTTATGTTGGTATTTTTTGTAATATGATAACATATGAGAGTGACTAGTAACAAATTCCTTCCATCTTAGCAAGAAGTTGACATAAGAAAATAAGACTAAACTATCAGTACAAAACAAAATTTATTGTCCTCGCTAAAGATAATGTTGACTGGAGATATCTGTCATGAGCTCTGTCTATCCCACATATTAATGCAACATTTAGTGTACTAATACATGCTTTAGAAGATTAAGCTTTCATATATATTGACACTACTTGCTGAAGAGTATAATGTACTCGATATTACTATATACATATATAATTAAATTAAAGAACTGGTCCCCCTGATAAGTTTGTTGTTTGTTATGAAACTTGTAAAAGCAAAGGCTATTAATTAGTTTAGCTGCATTGTGCTGCTAGAAAACAAGCATGGTTCTAATTAGTCCTTACCTACCATGCAGTTAGAAAAAGAATCTATGCTCAAAAACATTATCAATTATACATAAGAGGAATTTGCAAAAAAAAAAAATTAACCATTAAATTTCTCATATTACCAAAGATACTCTACAATAATAAATTCCGGAAAAAATTATTGCCATTAGTTACCTCCTTAAATAAAATCTCATCAACAATGTAGGGATACTTTTGTGAATATTGAAATACAGGGCTTGTTTGTGATTTATGATTAATGTAGAGCTCTTTTGCAAATTTCTCCGTATTTAATATTGAAAATGCAACATCCTATTGTGATGAACAATTTAATAAGTTAGATCTCACAACAGCGATGTTTACTTAGGAGGTTCAATCAGAACCAAACTAACAAGCAGGGTAATTAGGAGGTTTATCCAAGTACAAATTAAAAAACCCTAATTTCAAACTATTTTTCAAGAAAAAGAAAGGGGCAAAAAAAAATAGAGATCACTTACAAATTCTGGTATGAGACATTAAGTAGTTGAGCCATTATGTGGACTTACTTGTCATGTTTTATACCATCTTTCCACAAATAGTAATTTGAGATCCAAAGAAATTAAATGGCTGAAAAAAATTATATTCTATAAAAGAATAATTTTAATGTACATTCAAATTTTAAAATATATCTTATATTAACGTACATTTTATTTTATTAAAAATTGAGCTGGGTGAATGTTGAAAGTTTGGGGGTGGTGGCATTATCCTTTTTCTTATTCCATCAGTTTCTTTCACTTTAAATTTTTTAATAACAATAAATGTAGAAGTTATATAACAAATAGCTTCATTACTTGGATATTGACAGATTTATAAAATACAGTTAATGATATATATAAATAATTCGTCGTTTTAAATATTCTTAAACCCCACTAAAGTATACATATTAAGGTGAGAGACATGGCAATTTTCTGTATAACTCTTGAGATGTAATTATAAAATAAATTGCCAAAAAAGTTGTATTTTTCCTATCATATTTTAATTGATATACAGTCATTGAAATTATTGCGTTGAAGACGGTCTTAAATATATTTGCATATTATAGCCGAGGGGTAGCTACCCTTCACGAAGCTAGGCATTGCATTAAATACAAAGTGCACCAAAACATGTATATGCCACCAAGCAGTACAGTCATGACTCATATCATGACCATCTATATCTCGTGCTATATATATATATATACATATATATATCTATATCTACCAATTGATTTTTCTGACATTAATTTCTCCTGCGTATCATATAGTTTATAAATGGCCAATGGATAGATAGATAGATAGATAGATAGATAGTACAGGTGCTTAATGCTTTCTGAATTATATGTATAGTATATTCACCTATGTTGGAACTCTAAGAACATGGAAATGATGATGAATTCTAGTTTTTCTAAGATTCCTCTCTTTGATGGAATCCTTCTTTGTTTTTTGGTTCTTTTGTTGTTGTTGTTGTTATTATTATTATTATTATTATTATTATTTTATTTTATTTTATTTTAGATGTGGGACACATTGTGTGCTATAAAATGTGAGGCGTCTGGTCTCTTCTGCAACTTTTTAATCATATATGTATTTATATATATAATATTTTTGACATTATATCTGTAATTAAAGAAGGTTTTATTTATATACTTCCCATAAAATATATGACACTATTTTCAGTATTAACCACCAGGATAATTTGTGCTTTTGAGAAGACCATTATATTGATATAAATATTTAACATAATTTTAAAATATAGTATTTCACTCTTTGTACTTAATTATTTATTTTCATTCAAAAAAATTTACTCTGCATGGACCAAAGAAAAGGAGCATATATCAAAACACACCAGTTGCAAAATATTAAAAAATATTTGATTTTGCATTAAAAAAATGTTTACCTAAAATAATAAATATCTTATATTTTTTTTTACATGTTGACTTGTTGTTAAGAAACAGATAGATCAAATACAACCACTAATTAACAGACCTATCTAGAAACTGTTGGTTAGTTATCAGTCTCAAAAGAATGTTATTAATGTTGTGGTTATTATTTATTGCACTCAATTATGATTTGATATATTAGGTAATGAGAAGACACAATCTAAATCTTATAGAAGATAAGAAGGAAAAAAATAATAAATAAGTAGTTAAGCACACTACCATAAGTAGATAAGTCTAACACTATATACCTGAAATATACATATATATAATCTACTATGTATCTTCCTATTAATTGGCTCCTAAAATAAAGGCCACATGGCTAATGTCACACTTTAGCAAGAAGCACTATATGCTATGCAATGTTATTCAACCCCCAATTTGTACTCCCCAATTGTTCAAAAATCAAAATAGAAAACTTTTAGTCTAATTCTGTTATGAATTAAAATTTATATTATAGATAAAAAAATTAGATTAAAATTAATTATTGTCATTCTAAAATTTTGGTTGATAGCAAAACTGCTCAAACTTTTATATCGGAAAAAATATATAAAATTTGAATTTGAGAAGTTAAGCTGAAAAAAGTTCAAAAAGAAAAAAGTTCAAAAACTTCCAGATTTAGGAATTTCAAATGAGGACTGGAGTTTGAAAGTCCAATTTGGTATCCAAATTCAAAATGTCTGAATTCATTTAAAGGCGCTAGACTAGATTCTAAAATTTTGACCTAAATTTTTACTATATGTCAGACTTTCAAAATTTAATTTTTGGGTCTACAAATTTCTACGATTCAGATTTTTCTAAATATAATTTCATAATTTTTTCTGACATTTTTATTATAAAAAAGCAATAATTGCTAGTGTTGACAAATATTTTTAAGAATTAGAATTTTTCTCTCCATAGAACAATACTTGGTCTATTTAATTCAGTAGCTTAGAAAACTTCATTCGGATGGTACTAAATTAATACATTTAACTAAAAATGTTGCAATGGTTTTCAACTAATTATAAATTCTACTAGAATATTTGAGAGAGTGCATCCAATATTTCATTAAAACACAATAATCAATTTTATGAAATTAAAACTCAAAGTCATGTGACCAATAATAAATTATCAATAAAAAAATATATATAATTTTTTTATATAAAAACTACCATTAATCCTAACATTTAAAAAATATATATAATTATATTGGAAAAAAAAAATAGCTTAAACAAGATAGTGTTATGTTCTTATGTTCAAATAGGGAACCTACAAGGTAGAAACATATTTTTTGACAACTTTATTTTCACAGACTGTCAAGGAAATTAAATATGTGGGTTCAAAGATGGGAACCACTCACAATTTATGACGAGAGGTTGGTTGTTTATTTGCTCACTCAGCTGTCTTTATAAATTTATTTTATAATTCATTAATTTCCATGGGGTCCTTACTTTATTTTTATGAAGCTCCTTGTCTGTCTCTTTCTCTGGCAAATTTGTCCGGAAGCCACTAAACTTTTGTTAAATATTACATTTTTGTCTCATTCTGTGTTAAATTTGTTCAAAGACCACTGAATTTTGCTAGACACATATTGCACAAAATCTCTTGGTTTGGATTTATTCCTCTCAAACTGTTCAACTTTTTGTTTGTATTTGATTATTAATCAAGTACTCTTTCCAAAAAGTCTAATATTGTGCAAACATGAATATTTGTTTTTTTTATGTAAATAAGTTTACTGCTGTTATGAACATTTTTTTATTGAAATTCACAATTACCTCGTTGAAACAAATCGTACTATGACATCACATCCTCAGTATTAATATAGGTGGAGTGAATAAAATATAAACTATTTAATATAAATTTTAGTATAGTATGTTTTATTAAATATGTTCCGTAAATAATATTTAGGAGTTCGAATCGATTGGATTGTCCATTTCATACGTGAAGTGAAGTACTATAGAAAAATCTGTCTCATTGTACCATAAAATTTTATTAGTTTTTTCAGGATGAAAGAAACAATAGAATTATATGATTGGAACTGATAAGGAAATTCAGTGATCTAATCAAGGCAAATCAAATTGTATGACCAAGATATGAGATAAAGACAAGTATAGTGACTTGCATGAAAATAATATTTTTCCTTAAATTAAACCATGTAGCTCCTTCTGACAGTGACGTACTGATATCTCAGATGCATCAGTGCCAAATTAGGTTGCTATCAGTAGTTCAAAGTTCAAATGCAATGCAGCAGAAGAAAGAAGAAACATTGGTTGAATTCTTTTGTTCTGTTTGCTTTTATTAAAAAAAATTAGGAGAGTAGCTTTATTAAAAAAATATTAACACAAACACTAAGAATGTGAAAGCATGCTTTTGAAGTAGTACTGTCTGAATACATGCTTGACTTGTTAGTTGTTAATATTAAAGAACCGGGTTCGTATTCTATGTAACATTATATAATCCGTTTTATTGCATTAAGATTCGTACAAAATAAATTTCAAAATATCCCCTCTATAATCCATGTGTTCTTACGTAGCGTAACTACAGCATAAGATCTGAACCTTTAAAGAAACATAAAGATCTAAATGAATTCTGAGCATATACTTTCAGACAATTTTAAGCATGCATTTACATTTTAGACATAATTTTGATGTTCTTTCAAAATTGAGATATCCTTTTTCATTATTCATAAAATCTGGTTAGACAGAAGAAAAGTTCTTTGTTGGTTCCCTTGA
This sequence comes from x Bolboschoenoplectus mariqueter, assembly GCA_037678475.1. Lineage (NCBI taxonomy): Eukaryota > Viridiplantae > Streptophyta > Magnoliopsida > Poales > Cyperaceae > x Bolboschoenoplectus > x Bolboschoenoplectus mariqueter. Next base: position 1,732,930 of record CM075269.1, read on the forward strand.
AAAGCTGCTAGTCTAGCTGGAGCATACTTTTTTCCCCATGTACAATCATACATTAAATTGTTTCAGAAAAAGAAAACGACGTCTATTAATTCAACAACAGAAAAGGTACGAAGTGTAATTAAAATACAGCTCGATTTGAGAAATTTTGTCATTTATATAATTTGTTTTCTAAATTTACTTAGTCTTATAATTTGGATGGTACTTGACTACTTGTCCTGTTTGACAAGATAGTGTGCATTATCAAAATCTGAGATGTGATAAGTGTATTTTTTATTTATATTTTAAATATTTTGAGTTATTTAATATAGTTTCTAACTTAAATTTTAAAAGAAAGGTGATAATTGCATCATTTATCCGCACCCTTATTTGCATCCGAAGTATTGAAGCTAGAAGGTGCAAAACTTGAATACATAATTTAAATTTTGAAATATATATTTTTGAAAAATATTTATATTCAACATTGGATGCAGATAAACAGTGCAAAACTTAGAGTATAAGAATAATTTCTCATTTTGAAATATGTATTTTTAAAAAGTATTTATATTTAATATTAGATGCACATAAATGATGTAGTGCTTGAAATACAAGAATAATTTCACCCAAAATCCACTCAATAGTTTTTCAAGTGGTATGGTAAATTCACTAGAATGTAATATTTAAATTTTACAAGGGTTAATGTGAAAAACACTGGGGGCTACATGTAAAAAAATGTGTTTACTTCCCCTTCCCTAATGACATTTCTTTTGCTACATTTAATTTCTGTGGCAGCACATGCTTGTACGAAAATCCATTCAATATTAACACAGATTTAAAATTTTAACTATGAAATTGAAAGAAAGGACTATAAATTGCAACTTGTTTGAGTTGCTGTGCATGAATAGTACGGCAATCCATTCAATATTGTAAATCGCCTTGAAATTTTATTCAAACAAACTTTTGAATTGCAAGATATGTGACAATTGCTTCTTGTTCGATATTTAGATATTTTACATCATTTATCTACATGTAATGTATTTATATTTTTTAAAAAAATATTCATAATTCTTTATAAAAATGTTGATGCCTTATTATGTGTATAGACTACAGAGAACATATTACTTATCAGATTCCAACATTAGAAATTATTTCTTATATTATCAAAATTATCAAACTAACGAGTTGTCAAGTAATTTTCACCATAATAGCAGGAGAATCAAAAATCAAGGGAAAACTGCTCGAAGCAAATCTTTTTGGGTATGTTTGGATGGTAACAAAATTAGTAAGATTAGGATTGTTTTTCAAGCTTTGCCCCCAAAATATATTTATTAAAAGAATTGTTTAAAATAAAATTTTTAATCATAAATTGAAAAAAATAAAATATTTCAAAAAATAACGTATAATTAATTATATAAAAAATTTCATATAGAAAAATAAAAACATTGTATCATTTTAAAAATTTATCCAATACCTTGGACATAACAAACACATTTCTAAATAAAAAAAAATGAAATAATGATATGACATAACTAAAAAGTCTTAAAAACCAACCACTTTTTGAGTAGAAATCAGTGCGCTAAACCAATTGTTTGAAATAATTGCTAACCAAAGTTCTCATATAAATAGCAAAATAGTGGGGTTAGCAGCTATTATTACAAACAGCTGCTCATCCATCCAAATATACCATTTATGTCACTGGCGTGGGCAGACAGTAAAAAAGGAAAAAAAATCAGTTTTTATTGGACTAGAACAGAAATTGGTATTATTCAACTAAAAAATAATCTTTTCAAAACTTATCTAACAAGAGAAGAATCAAAACTTTGAATTGAAAACAAGAAACTTTATCTACAAGTATTTTTCGCCCCCCTCCAAATCCATCCCAAATCTCGACGCAACCCCATGCTCGCTCGAGCTCCCTTTCTCCCACACCCTCACCTCATGGCCTTTCTTTAACGGACCCGAACCCAAATACACCCTAAACGAACCCGACCCATCCCGTTCAAACCTCGGTGATGATGACGCGGCACCAAACACACCCATCTCCATACTGGTACTGGTGGCATTCTCTGACATATCAGTTTCTGATAGGGCTTTGCTATATCCATTCCCCTCATTGCACACCAACTTCAATGCTTGCACCACCTCACCCATGAAAGGCCTCTGGTCGACCTCAGGTTGCACACACATTGATGCGATTGCTGCCACCTTCGCTAGGGTGTCAAAAGGTACAGTACCAAGGGACGGGTCAGCTATGCTCTCCAAGCCTTCTTGATTAGTCAGTAAAGGGCGGGCCCATGTGACAAGGTTTTCTTGGCCAGGGGGCCGAAACATATCTACTGGTTTTCGGCCAGTAAGGAGCTCCAGAAGAACCACACCGTAGCTATATACATCGCTTTTTACAAGGAGGTGCCCCGTCATTGCATATTCTGGAGCTACATATCTGCAAAGAAGAGAGGACCATTGGTGTGATTTTATGTACAACAAGGTTATTTTTCCTGGGCTTGCAAATTACTCCGATTTTTTACCACGGTTGGAGATGGCAACTAATTTTCTCATAGTTAGAACTAAAAATTCCCATTATAAGTTCTGTAAATGACACACAAAAATGCTATAATTGGTGTGGCCTGGAGCAAAAAAGACTCATTAGGAGAGCCACGGAATTGTCTAAGATTGGGAAGAAAAAACACTTCCCTCACACCAATATAGCAGTTCCCAACTAATTGCAAATAATGGGAGTATTAGAAATGTTCTGTATTATAAACAAGAAATTTCAGATTTTTAAATAAAGGAAAACCTAAACAGAAATTGTTGCAAACAACATAAGATTCAAAAAGTTTTTTGACTAAAAGAATATAAGCATACCCAAAAGTGCCCATAACACGAGTTGAGATATGGTCGTTGTCTTCACCCAAAGCAGTTCTGGCGAGGCCAAAGTCAGATACTTTAGGGGTGAAGTCGTGCTCCAATAAAATATTGCTCGACTTGAAATCACGATGTATGACACGTGGGGATGAGTCCTCATGGAGGTATGCCAAAGCCCTCGCAGACCCAAGTGCAATCTTCAGCCGAGCATCCCAATCTAGTGGGCCCGTCTCCTTGTCAGGTCCTGTTCATATCACGCAATAGACATATCAAACACAGTTTCTGAGGTGCATGTAGATACATAGAGAAATATTCAAGAGGATACCTCATTTATCAAGGAAAAGCTCTCATTTTTCATATTTTAAGAAAATAATTTAAGAGAAAGGCTGATGAAGTTTTCTATTATTACAACATTATTGATTAGAAATTAAAGATGACAACCATGAACCTGAACTGTCAGCTAGCTCCAGAAAATGCTTGCTAAGGTATTAAGAACACAAAATACTAACATTATTTTTTTCTAGCAAACTTGGATAATTATTGGTTATCATTCAACACCTGTACTTGAAACTCAGATATTTCTTCGAGTCCAGAACATAATGCATTTGTTCAATTGTGCCAGAATGATTGCTTCAAAAGTATCTTGGCAATTTTTGCTAGTTTAATTGTCACATACCATGCAAGTGAGACTCCACACTTCCATTGGGAACAAGCTCATATACCAAACACATCAAGTGCTCCTGGGTACAAATCCCAATAAGGCGAACCAAATTACGGTGATGGAGGCGGCTAAGCATCTCCACCTCGGCCATAAACTCCCGGCTTCCCTGCTGGTCATCACGCTTCAGCACCTTAACTGCCATTCTCTTCCCGTCCATTAAAATGCCTTCATAAACCCTCCCAAAACCCCCTTCTCCTATCAGCCTTGATTCATCAAACCTATTTGTTGCTCTCTCCATTTCAAACAAAGTGAAGGTTCTTGCAGTTCCTTTGTATGTTACCATGTTAGAATTGAATGAAGCTGCGATGGAGCTCGGTTGGCTAGTCAAAAAAGGAGCCCCTGTACATACAAATTTGGTGCTATTTATTTACTTTAAAACCTTGAAAGAAACTGTTTCATTGATTTAAATGAAGATGCATAAACACTATTTTGCTTAATATTACACAAAGATGCTCAAAGGTGTTCCAAGCTAAGGAAAAACATATATTTGAAAAAGGTTAACTCAGGCACTTCACTAAAAATGGAAGATTGAGCTCCAGAAATCGGTAAAGCATTGGACAGTTGATTTTTTTCCAAGGTAGTTCAGACTAAAATAATGGCACATAGTAACTGTGAAAAATTTTAGGGCTGTAATAAGCAAAGAATAAGAAATCAACATTCAAATGCTTATTGTGATAGTACCTGAAGCCTTGGCGAGTGAAGAAGGTGTGTGACCTGGTCTGTGAGAACCATATCTGAGCTTGAATATTGCAAACCAAGCAGCCCCAGCAAATAAAATTAAGGCAAAAACAGATGAAAGAACTATGATAGATATGATGCCGGCTTTCTGTTTCGCTCTCTGTCTGCTGATGTCAGCTGCCAAAGGATGCTCTGGTTTCCCCTTATTACCATTTACCATGCCACTGTCAGGTGCAACTGGAGGTGGAGGCAACCCTGAAGAAAATGAACTTCGATTAAAAAAGCTGTAGAGCACAAATAGTTCTACACCATACTGGTTTGGACAATCTCAAGGTTCATTATATATTTGTATTCTTATAATATTAATCAGGGCATACTGATAGTGTCGCGTGGTGAAACTGTGCACTCAGTTTGGTGGCAATTTGGTAATATGTCCTGAATATTCTAAATATTACTTTTGGCAATAAAAATGATCTCTAACTCCTCTCAAGACATGAGAACCAAGTAAGCTTTCTCAAAAGAGAGACGACCATTTTCTGCTGTATCAACTACTTCTATACTTTTTTAGGTAGGAATTGTATTGTAGGTCATTCTTCAGAAATTGACATAACGTGTCATTAAGCTCTGAGTGGATTTTGACTGATAGAAATCATGGTACTTGATAGCAACTTAGTCTCTCTAGAACCAAATATGAAGTTTCTGAAGTTGTTTAAATCATGGATTTTGACTGATAGAAATCATGGTACTTGATAGCAACTTAGTCTCTCTAGAACCAAATATGAAGTTTCTGAAGTTGTTTAAATGTAACTTGTTGAATTTTACAACTCAACAAATTACATTTGTAATTTGGCCTTTTGACTTATCTAATATTCAGGCATCTACCACAACTAACCCATAAGAAACCATCAGTACAACATAAAATGATTAAAAGAAGAAATCTATATCTAACCTGGATAGGTGACATATAACACGACATAATCTCCAAAGTTCAGTGGATTGATATACACCTCTTTATGCCAGAACTTGTCAAATACCAAAAGAGCCGTAATATTGTCAAACTTTTCACCAAGCGGCACAAGGTCTACAAGCACAACTGTCTTGTCAGGGTCCTCAGTTGCTGCGTTGGCGCCCATGACGCGCACCTGACTTTGTTTCATTTTTACACCTGAGGCAATCTCTTGTGCCAGATCAGAGACCAGATTGAAGAACTTGTAGAGCGAGACTGATAGGTGTAGGCCCACTTTTATTGGGACAACACACATGCACAGTGAACCTGGTGGGCTGTTTGTGTATGGATCCGTGCATGACAATGGAGTGCAATCTGAGTAACAAGGGTAGAGTTGTTTATTAAAGTACGGTGATATAGGGTTGTATTGCATATTTACTGGGAATTTTGTAATTCTTTACTACTATTTTGCAAATTTCTCATTGAAAAAAAAAAAACATGCATACATTGATTGGGTGGAGGTGGGGGTAATGCACGTATAGTTTGGGGCAGTGCTGTGGGGGCAAGACGGGGGGCATGAGAGGCTCCTATAAAGCACAGAAAAAAAAATCATTATGAAAAATACAATAAAGTAAAAGGAAGCAATAAACAAAATAAAAAGAATATAAAAACCTCTATGCTTATGGTGTATGTGTGGGAAACGCTGTGAAGAGAAGGGAGAGGGGGATGGTGCTTGCTCCTCGCCATTTGCTGAATGAGCTGAAGAAGGTGAAATTGAAGGCACTGTAAAGTATCAAGGAATTGCTGAGTATTATATTTTTAGTATGGTTTTTTACAGGGGAAAGTTTGACTTTCCATAAACAATGATGCAAGTTACATCACAGCAAGTACTTACCAGGTGAGGATATAGGTGGAGCATGGTGCCTGTGCCGCCGATACTTAGGTGGTAATGGTGGAGTAGAAGGAGCTGGAGAGAAGCAATTTCATTATGAGATGCATTCCATATATAAATTACAGGAAAATAAGTTGCATTTACACTGCATCTGGCATCAGTGAAACTATCTAACCTAGAGATGATGATGCTTCTCCTTTCCTTTGATGAAATGGAATTGCAGGTGCTGGTGAAGGTGTGCTTACAGGAACTCCAGTTTGTGTGGGTGACACGGCATGTGATGTTCGAGGCTTATGTGAAGTGTATGTTGCATTCCTCCCTTTGTGAGTACCAGGGCTTATTGATGGTCCATCAGCTGCACCAAAAAGAATAAACGAACAAGGGTTTTACTTTGGAAGTGCGTATTTTCATGTTTGACTTGAAGAAGGTGAATTGAGATACAAGATATAACCTTCATGTGAATTGGAACGATGAGAGAAATGTCTTGAAGTTATCTTTGGTGGTGCTGAAACCGGGCCCCGTGCTCTTTCTCTATGATGGATTGGAGGGGTTGACACTGGAGAACTCGCATTTCCTGCATATCACCATTAATTAAATATCGTACCTCCAGGAACCAGAGTTACTTACGATAATCACCAGTCCTACACAATTGCTACTCAACAAGTACACACATTAATTAAAAGGCAAGTTTTTAACTACAAAGTCTAAAAGGTGAACATAATTTTGAGCTGAATTAGTTCACTTTTTTAATTATATTCACCATTAGCACCGGATAATTTGCCTTTTGAATTATGTTCACTTTTTAATTATATTCACCACTCTAGCTCTGTTTGGAAGTTCTGATGAACTTTTTAATCAGAACATACTATTATCATGTGAATCAGGCGGTAATGCATGACTTGTCCTGCCATTTGAGATCATAGGTGCAGCAACTGTAGAAATTACAAAAGGAAAGAAAACAAATTTGATTGCATTAAAAGGGCAAAAATGGAATTTTGCAGATACCTCCAAAGTTCTATGACAGTATGCACATATAAACAGCAAAAGATAATGTCATGGCAATTATCCAATGTTTACAATACCATTTCATTAATTCATATTGCCTTGACTCCTACCAGCTTCCTAAATACCCATTAAAATCTAGCACTTGCATATATAACCAAAAAGACATACCTCTGCCCCACGAGCTATTAATATGTGACAAGGGAGTAGGGGCTTCCAATGGACTCGGTGCAACTTTAGTATTAGGAGTATTAGTTCCTGTTGGAGAAACAGCATGGTCTGAGTACTGCATGTGAATATTGTAAAATGGAACTCTATTTTTCTGCAATTTATTTATTCTGAAGAGATGTCTAAAGGGAAGACATTGACAGTACCTTCGGAACTTGAAGATAAATTATTTGCAGGTGATGAATGAGGTGGAACCTTAGGAGGTGAAGCAACTGGAACAACAAAATATAGCTTTTTATTGTCAAGAAAAAGGAAAAACATCATATTGTTTACATACCTGATATAAAAAAAAATAATTTTGCACATATGATCATATGGTTTTTGTAAATTATAACCAGCGGTTATCATGCTTGCAAATAATAGAAAACAATAGACATGCATTTGCAATTGACACCCAACTCTTGATTTACAAGACCATGAAGTCAAAGCCTCGGGTTAAGCCAATTGCAAAATGGGTAAATGCCATAAACAGTTTATTTTTAAGAGAAGGGATCCCTTGACAACTAATATTTTGACAACCTTGACAACTATTTTTCAAATAATTTCAAAATAAATCTTAAAAATTCTTAAAAATAGAAAAAAAGTTTACAAACATATTTTGTAACTTATAGATTGATTATGCTTCAAATTTCATATAATTTAAGGGTTATCTGATGCTCCATCAAAATCACGTAAAACTTTCAACGGTTTAAAATTTAATATAAATGATGGAATATCAAATGACTCTTAAATTGTATGAAATTTGAAACACAATCAATCTAAAGGTTACAAAATATGTTTGTAATTTTTTTCTATTTTTAAGAATTTTTAAAATTTATTTTGAAATTATTTAAAAAATGGTTGTTAAGATTGTCAAAATATTGGTTGTCAAGGGATCCCCTCCCTATTTTTAAATCCATCAAATCTCTATGATTGGTCAGTATGAACTATGAACAATGAACAACCCCATATCTGCACAATTTGATTTTAATTTTAATATGGGAAGGGAAAAGAGCTAATCAAAGGATGAGCAGTATGGTCAGAATGGAATGGATTACATATGTTCCGTCACAGTAATATAATGGTTGAGTGTCATTTGCAAAAATCTCAAATATAATAGTTATTAGCTGCAAACTTGAGCAATGCTGGACATCATTTGCAAATAGAATGCTAATGGCAGCTCAAGTGATCAGCTACCAGTAATATAGGATGACTTCCAGGATGTCCTGCATTAACACCCCCCCCCCCACCCCACCCACACACACACACACAAAACCCTACAGGAATTAAAAATGGGGTATTGGACTTATGAAGCCTTCTCTATTTAGTAAGAAAACACCATTCAGAGAGATAATACAACATTGGATGCTCGTTGTAAAAGAAATGAGGAACCCACAGGCCACAGCACACAGCCCTAGAAAACTGGCTCATTATATTTACATTTTGATGACATTTGGTGGTGACGAGTGCAGACTACATGAGTAATAAATGTCTAGTGTACAACAGGAAATAATAATGCAGTACTTTGAACTTCTACATGTGAAGAATTTGGTTTTGATATATGGGTTGAGCTTTCCTTTGGAGGCGGAGTGTGGGTCGAGCTTTCCTGTGGAGGCGGGGATGCTACTAAGTTACGACCCGTATAGTTTTCATGATGTGGAGTAGAAGGCGTTGAAGTGGGAGAAACTGTGTGCTCTGTACATCATAAGCCACCATCCACATAATCAGCAATGATTAAAACAATCTTAAAAGAAAATTGGAGAAACTGAGAAAAAGAAAAGACAGGACGTTACCTTTTGGTTGCAAGTTTTGTACATGTCGTGAGACCACAGGAGATGGCGCAACATGTGAAGAATTTTGTTCTGATATATGGGTTGATCTTTCCTCCGGAGGTGGAGATGCCACAATGTTATTATTTGTATGATCTTCATGACTTGGAGGAGAAGGGATTGAAGTGGGAGAAAATGCATGTTCTGCACATCATAACCCACCATCCACATAATCAGCAATGATTATGACATCTTAAAAAGAGGTATGAAAAAGAAATACATAAGAGATGAAAACAGAAGTTTACCTTTTGGTTTTGAGCTTTGTACGGGAGGTAATACGTGTTGTGAGAGCATGGGAGATGGTGCAACAAGTGGTGGGTTTGGCAACAGAGATGAAGATGCCAGACTAGAAGTGTGGGCTGTCCATTGAAACCAAACGGAGAGATTATCTACTTGTAAACATGATAGAGGGGGAAGGGGGGGGGGGGGGGGGGGACTTACGTGAAGAAGCTGGTACTGCAACATTTGGAACATCAGGCGATTTAACCACGAGAGGTGCTGGTGCAACTGCATTTCAGATGATAAAATTACATAACAACAATCAAAACTGGTACAATGATCTGCTATTGTTGTTTACAGGCTGGTGTAGTAAGCCCTATATCAATATTTGTGATTCAAACCATTTAAGGTCAGTGATTGGTCTGGAGCATAACTGCTATGTACAGGTGGCATTACCAGGTACAAAGATCTGCTAATGGTATTTACTGGCAGGTGTAGTGAGCACAATGGAAATATTTACAGTTCAAACCTTTTGAGGTCGGTGATTGGTCTGGAGCACCTCTGTTATATACTGGTGGCACTATCTGGTATCATGAAGAAAGGTCCCTATTTACAGTAACTAATGACAATAAAAATCTAATTTAAAGAAAAGAAAAAAAAAACAGCACTGTTCCTACTCGTCATACATGGTGCTGGAATTTGCGCTGCTGGAGATATGTGTTGAATTGGTGGAGTTGCCCCTTGTACAGCTGGAGCCAATTCCATCGTGCCAGGTGGCTCATGAGGAGCTTGTTCTGATATAAGAATTAACTAAACCCAATTGTCTTAGATTTTCTAGGGAAATATTGCTCTAGGATGATACTATATATAATGATGTATTGCTCGTAGAAAGCTTCTCCTGAGAAGCTAAATGTCATTTGATATTTGACGAATGCTGTTAAATATGGACTGCTATTATGAGTCATTTAAATGCGATGAAACTTGCATCAGGTTTCACTATTTTTACGTGTATGATATACATGAAAATTATATTCCAATTTCCGGATTTCAAAGTTACCAAGTTCTGTTTGACGGTTGATTGTTAAGTTAGTCCATTGTCAGTATATCCCAACCAATCCATAAATACAAATCATAAAGATAAAATTACCAGGTAATGGAGAAATCAGTGGGGAAAGCTTTTGTAAGCTCTCAACTGCAATGCCGATGTCATTTGGTGGGGCCATTGTGTGTTGGGTTAGCAATCCTCTTCGAGTAATTGAAGGAGTTACAGATGGCATCATGAATTCTCCTAGGAAACATAAAAGTAGACAAGCAAAATTAGATAATAGAAATAAATGCAGCAAGAGAGGTCGCCAGTTAAAAGTGAACTGGAGAGAAAAGTCCTACTCAAGTTTGTGTGGTTGGCTGCTTGCTTTTAAGAGGGATGAGATCAAAAAAGAAAATATGGTATAGAATGCTGCAACATTCAGCAAAAATTAGCCCAAATTTTGTTCTTCAGATGTGAAACAAATTGAATTTTAACATAGGAATGGAGAAGAATGGACAACAGGTGCATGATCTCTACCTAAATACCAACCAATTTTCTTTCTTTTCTTTTCTCTTTGGTACCAATTCTGAGAAACAGTGACATAACATAAACAAGCAGAGAACATTTGTTATAATAATTCAACCAATTGGGATCACAACAAGCACTCTGTTACTTAACAAAAAAGTAAGTAAAGAACCAACCAACCTCTGAATTCATAGATCGCCAGAGAAATCGCAAGCAAACTCAGAACTAATGCGGAAACGAGCTTATGTCTCTTCTTCCTCCCCATCTCCGTTTCCTTCTCATGGATCGAAATAAAAAAGAGGTGAAATCCCTGTGAAATCCGTAAAGAACACAACTTTATGCTGCAAAGCCATGACTGGAAACGGAGTCGGAGCTTGCGTGGTAGGGATAAGCGCATAAAAGGGCGGTCATGTTCCACTGAGGAGGTACATAAAGAAAGAGAAAGAGAAAGAGAAAGAGAGAGAGATTCTGAGATTAGAGAGAGAGAGAGAGTAAACAATTGGAGGCGTGCAGAGTGCCTAATTGTTTGTAGTAAAAGGTTTTGAGTAGGAACTACAAAAAGAGAAAGGGAAGGGGAAGAAGTGTTTGTGTTGTGTTGGATTTGGGTTTTTGGGTTTGGGATTAGTGGGATTTGGGTGGGATTGTGAGATCATACAAGTGGGAAAATGCCGAATCTTTTCTTCCTTAGATGGAGGTTAAGGTTTGTTTGGTTGCGATCCACTGTTCTTTTGCCCCGAGAGTGGAGAGGCGGAGTCGTGATTCTCTGCTGATTAGTATCATACTGTACGGAATACGGACGGATAGATTATAAAGATATTTTATTTTAGATTTTTATTGCACGAATCTTGATGCGATCGGACGGATTATATATTGTATTATATAGTGTAGCGCTGCAGAGGATATAAGCAGGCGAGCGAGATGGTCTCGTCGAGTCAAGGTTTGGCGCTAGAGTGGGCTCCTTCCAGACAGAAAGTACTGAAAAAAAAAAATGTAATTGTTTGTTGAATTGATGGGTGTATAGTTTGGATGGACATGATCTACCATACAATGTATAGACCTTGGGGACATTAATTTGATATTTTTTTACCATGTATGAGTTTCCGGTATTTATATGATAATGACAAATGTATGATTTTTTACATATTTTTGAAGTGTTGTATTTAAAAATTTTGTTCAATATTTCGATCATATTAAGTGATCTATTTTTGTAAAATCACATAAAATTATGGTTATAAAATGCTAAGAATTGATATTAAAAAAGTCGAACATGAAAATCCATAATGCCCACACTAAATTGAAAGAAATTCATTATGTCATTTCTTTAATACTATAATTCTGTTATTCACAAAAAAAGACTAGTTAAAAGCATGAAAATATTTTATTGGAGTCACTTTTTTACAAAATGTGATTTTTATCTAGTTTTATTTCGTATGTCACAACTGATCATAAATTTTCTCAACATATACAAATAATCATGACTTTATAAAAATATAGCACAAACTTTAAAATTTAACTAGCTAACCAAATCGTACATTAAAATACCATACTAAAAACATTTTTATAATATTTTGGTTAAAATAGACATATGCTTAACAATTCAAATTGCCAAAACTATTTTAGATCACCCAGTATTTTTTACATGGAAATTTAAAAACTGAAACATATGTCCTAAATTTTAAACAACCAAATCTTTGATGATTTCTTAGTGCTCTTAAAGTATAAATGTTAAAAACATTTACTTCAAAAATGAAGCAATGTCAAATTCAAAATTTTAATTTACCTTTATAACTTTGAGAATTTGATAATTTTATTTAAAGAATTTAATTAAGCATCATATTGTTATGGCATTAGGAAACAAATTATGGAAGTAACATACATACTACATTACTATTTTTTTTGTTTTAAAAATATAGAGATCGATCTTCAAATTTTTGTTAAGAAGTATGGTTCAAATAAAAATATTTTTAGTAAATAAAAATATTTTTGGTATTCTTTTAACCTACAATGCAATACATAAATAAAAGATTTTTGAAAAAAAAAAAAAAGAAGACAACAAATTGACTCGTATCCACTCTTTCTCCATCAACTATTATTGGTATGTCAATGATTGAACTCCATCAATAACTATCAATATAAAAGTAATTTATAAGGTTTTTTAGATGCTAACTTCAAACCCAAATATGAATCATACATTAGTTATGACATAATACATTAAATCTTATCATTTTGTTTTCATAAAATATTTAAATATATTTTCAAGTTCATGTCTTTTTACTTTTATCTAGATTCATTTTCAAATAAACATTTCACTATTACATAACTATAAACATTTTATCTAGATTCATTTTCAAATAAACATTTCACTATTACATAACTATAAACATTTTATCTAGATTCATTTTCAAATAAACATTTCACTATTACATAACTATAAACATAGTCTAAATAAATCGCGACACTTTTAACATTTTGTACTGATAATGTTCGATTACTAAACATTTCTAACTTGAAAAACAATAAAGAACATAAAAGCACTCCTGACTTGTGCATTAACGCCTAAACCAGGTGCACCAACATTTCTTGCATGAGAGGCAAAGGTCAAAGCAAAGAAATATTATTAAATGCAAAAATAAGGGAAATTGGGGTTTCTTGTTGGGGTTGGATGGTTGGTGGTCTCTACCATTTGTTAAAGAGATGCTCTCACCACTAGATACCATTCTATCCCTTCCAATTTGCAACTAGACCCGGTCTTTGTACACCCAGATCCCTGAACAGTTGAAACTCCATGGAAATTGCTCTGCTGATATATAATATATGAGTCTAATTTTGAAAACATAGAAAGACAAGTAGACACATAATTTAAAAATATCAAATTATGATATGCAGATTTTCATAATCGCATAAAAAAATAAAATATTGGTACAGAGACGGGATTTGAACCCGTGGTTTCGAGATTATGAGTCTCGTGAGCTATCAGACTGCTCCACTCCGCCACGTATAAAGGAATGACCATTCCTTTGTACGGTAATGGAAAGATTTGAACCTTCAAAAATATCCTAATAACACCTTCATTTCTATCCATTTATTGTTCAAAACTCATAACAAATGAATAAAAAAAATAGTGATTTTCTTATATTTTGAAATAACCTCACACACTATCACATGACATGATAACATGAGTATCGGATCCATGATTAATTGGATTACTGAAAAATGTGTTTGGTATTTACACCCGGTTCATGAGTTTTTGTGAATCCTTTCTTTGGGACAACGACATAGTAGATACTATGTAGTTGGATTCGTATCTGCTTTGACAGCATGGTCCGATTTTGTTGCTATTAAATGAGATGCATTTTTTTTTTCCTTATAAGTTATCCCTATTTATTTATTTTATTTATTTTTGTCTATTGTGGGGTATTATTATATGGTACGGTTGTGCGTTGTACCACTATATCATGTTTTGAACAATATTTCTTTTGTAAAATTTCACGGGGAAATGAGCAATTTCTTTATTAGGTTGATAATGTTGATGAAATTAAAGGATGGTGTGTTGGTACGCCATAAAAAGGTTCAAGTTTCATAACTTTGCTAGTCATATTATATTATATTATTTATATTTTTGTTGGTTTAATTTTATTTTATTTTCGAACTTATCCTACATATAAAATAAATGTATTTATGTCTCTAAGATAATTCTTTAAATAGTATGTACTTTTCCGCATGAATTATTGTTGTGCAGCTAATCAAAGTTTTTGACGTTTTGGAAAAGAAATATGTTTGTAACCCCGATAACTTGATAATTTTGATAACGGATTTTTAAATATTTTTTTGAAAAAATTATAGATATATTTTTTTTAATTTATTGATTGATCATGTTTAATTTTCATACGATTTAGTGGTCATTTGATATTTCATTGAAAATCACTAAATTTAGGCCATTGCAGATCTCATATAAGTTTGATTGTTTTGTATGGAATATCAATTAGCAACTAAATTTCATGAAATTTGAAACACAATCAATCTATAGGTTTGAGAATATTTATAAGCTTTGAACCGCAATCTTAATATAGTGATAATAGACCTCGTCTCTCTACGAAAAAATACAGATTCAAGTCTCGTAAAAGATATTTAAAAAAAATAAATACCGAGAATAACAGAGCCCTTATTTAAAAATAAATAAATAAACTTCTTTTTTTTTCTAAAATATTTTTTTAATTTATTCGAAAAATTCTTCTCAAAATTATCAAGTCAACAGTTTTCAATAAATCCCCATCCTTAAATAATATAACAGTACAAATTTCAAAACAATTGGGATAATCTATAGATAATATCTACATTCAACGTAACAAAATTCTCATTTCACAAAGTCATAAAGTTATTCAATGAAACTTCTAATTCAACCCAACGTGTCAACACCTAATTAAAATGTTCTAGTCAAAGTAGATTAGAAAAAAAAATGCAACCTAATTAAATCGAGTTAGGCTTTAACGAGACGAAATCACGCCTAAAATATGGCCTTGAATTTAAACTTTGAAGTGAAGAAACAAACTACATATAGTCAAACTTGATGGGAACTATGTACCTAAATTTTTGAAACGAAATTCACTGAAATTAAGTTTCTCGTGCTTGAATTTTTTTAATTCCTTGGACGGTGACTGGTACGCGGTTGTGATCGGTACCAACAATGGTCTAATTAAGGTTTTACCATTCTCCTTTTTTTTTTTTTTTTTACATTCAAGGACAACATGTTGGTACAAAAAAACATGCAATTTGAGAATTTAGGTCACAATTAGGGAAAGGAATTATGAAGATATGAATATATGATGATGATACTTAACTAAGAAATTAAACAATAATGTTTAATTCTTTGAATCACATGCTCAACTTTTATAAGAGTCGTCTTAAATAATAATAGATCAAAATTTTTAATAATTAATAAATCATAATTATTAATTTCAATATGATATTTTCATCTGTAATATAAATTCTGATTTATAACAGAATTAACCATAAAATAAATATCATACTTAACGAAAGGTTCATATTTCAGGAAATTTTTTTTTAACTCATTATAAAAAATTAAGCAAAGAAACAGTGGAGCAACACCGGTATATTGTTGGAGCATTATAAATAAAAGTTAAAAGTTTCCACATTTCGGTACTAAATGGTACATAAATCAATCATATAATAAGAACTAAATACTTTTTGAAATTATTGAAACAAGTTGATAGGATTCATTATGAAGATTAAAAGAAAAAAGCAACTGATTCACATAGCAAAAGGTTATCACTTTCCTTGCAAAAGTTTCATGTAGATAAAAAGTGCCAATTAGTGTTTGAAAATGTTATCCTATATTTAGCACCGTATACAAAGAACCACAAATAATTTTTCATATTTTTCTTGAAAAGATTTCACTTGTCTGGTTGCTATTGCCTACGGTTCATTAATTGGATGATCACATCAAAATTGAAAATTGAGAATTTATGCGCATAGATTTTGAGGTATTGCAAAAGATAAACTTATTTATTACAAACAGTTTGATCAATTTATTCTGCCTAGTAAACTTATAAAATATATGTTGAAAAAAATATATCCAACTCTCCACATGCTTGCATTGCTTGTGACTAAATTAAAAAAAAAATTAATAGTTCATATTATTTTTTATTTCAAAAATTCTAAAAAGTGTGATCCACGTGCGAAGGTGTCTTTTATTTTAGTCATTTCTATGAAAAATTTATTCTTCACATAATTATAAAAAACCACAAAAAATAAATAAACACGACATTACACCATAAAGATAGTGCGAATTTTTTGAAATATTCTTCATGAAGTTTTATATAGCATGAGAAACGTTGGTAGGTGAGGTTAATTATAAAACAATAACAAAGAGATGGGGCACCATCAAAATTCAAAAGATAAAAGAGCATCTCTTTTGCATATTGCATGTCTACATAAAATGCACATAAAAGAAATAAACAAACAAAATAGAATGGGGTTGCTGTGAATATTGGGCAGCTACTCTAGAGGATATAGCGGACATAAATTAGACACGATTACTGTACATGGCACTGTAGCTGTCAGCATCAGTATTCGTGTGAGATGCTTTATGAGGTTTTTTTTTTTGCCAAATACACGGTAAAGTACTATAAAGGATGTGAATTCGTGTACATTACTCCGTTAAAATTATTAGACAATGCGTTGCTTAGTGGCATTTTTACAATATAAATAAGGGAATTTAATATATTTGAAGTAAGCAGAATGTCCTTTTTGAACAAAATCCATCAATAACTTGAAGGGAAGAAATCGCTTGACAATGGATAATCCTGACAATAGAATTTCATATAAATTCAAAAAATATTAAAAATAGGTAAAAAAATTATAGACGTATTATTGAACTTATATATTGATTTTGTTTCAAATTTCATATAATTTAAGTTATATTTGATATTTCATCAAAGATCGTTAAATATAAACCGTTGTAAATTGTAAAAATTTTAATTGTCTTTGAACATTTTCCATCGATAACTTAAAGGAGAGGAATCACTTGACAATGGTTATTTTGACAATCGAGCACATACATTTGAAAAAAAAAAAACTTAAAAATAGAGAATAACTTATAGACATGTTCTTGGAATTATAGATTGATTGTGTTTCAAATTTCATACAATTTAAATATTATTTAATATTCAATCAAATGTATTCAATCGAGACCGTTGTAACTTGAATAAATTTTAATATCCTTTGAAAAAATTGCTACTTGGACAAAAACAATAGTTGTAATTATCTAGTGTTGTGTAAAATAAGTTTGATTTTTCTATGAGTGGCAATCGAGATATTATAACTAATTCTCTCACAAATTGGATGAAGTGATTCAAAATTGAACAGCTAAGAGTTGGATACGCAAAAAAAAAAAAGAAGAAAAATTAGCTTTGGAAATCGCTAAGAAAGTTTATTATTCAAGCTATTTATTGCAAAAGATAAGAGTGACATTATCCCACAAAAATGATGAGAATTTCTTGGACTATTCTTCTTTAAAAATGATAAATATAGCATGAGAAATTTTGCCAAGTGAGCTAAGAAAGCAATACTAACAAAAAAAATGGGGCACCACCAAAAGATAAAAGCACACCTTTTTTTTTTTTTTGCAAATTGCATCACCACATAAATTGCACACGAGAAAAAAAAAACAAACAAACAAAATAGAATGGAGATGCAATAAATAGCTGGTCCCCTTTTTTCTTTTTTTCTCAACTTGGAGTGACAATGTTGAATATTTTTTGGATTTACTATTGTTGTTTGATTTGGTTTAGCCCACTTTATATATATACTTTAGTGTATTAAATTAGCTAGAAAATATTTTGTGCGGCTATACATTGACAAATGAGTCTTTGTCATGAATCTCTTTGATTGTGACGCATGCATTATTAATATTATTTAACCCATGCTTTAATTATTACTTGAAAGATTAATTTATTTTGTTCCTTTTTTTAGTTGAAAGTTGTTACAAAAATATATATAGTTTTACTCTCAAGGAATTAATCACCTCGATACATAATTTTTGATATGTTCGCAAAATTTTCAAATGTAACATCCAAAACTAATTACATTTTAATTTGCTAGCTGTCTATTAAAACTTCAATCCGATTTGAGGGATGTGCAACTAGAACTCCAATTCACGCTATTAGTTTTAACATTTTTTTTTATTTTATTTTACTTTTGTCTTTGCCATGAAGCTTTCACATGTTGATCATCCATTTTTTGAGCATGTTTGGTAGAAAGGAAATAGAGAAATTATGTGAAATTATGAAAGAATAGTATTCAAATAAGAGAAAGGAATTGAGTAGAATAGTGAAAAAAATGAAATTAGATTTAAATTTTTACAATCAAATCCTTACTTTTTGCATATTAGTCATTTCTCTATTTCATTAAGAGTCAATTCACTATTTCATAAGGAACATAAAATAGAGAATTAACTCTTTTATTCATGTTCTTCTACTATTTCACTCTTTCATTTTTTTTAACCTTCAACCAAACATAATCGAAATAGTGTAGAATATAATTTTATTCTAAATTTCACTTTTTCTTTATTTTATCACATTGCTAAAGGGGCCCTTTGGGAAGAGGAATTTTACAAGAATAAATATTGGGCTTATAGTGGCCTTGGATGAAGTATATATTGATGAAGTATATATTAGGCAAGAACTTATAGGCCTAAATTGTAAAATTCTAAAATTCCTGGGTCCAGATGATAAGGCCCAAGTCCATTAAAGCGTTCATTACAAATATGAATAATTACAGGGTCAGAATCAGAAAACGTACCTTGATCTCACTTAGTTTACATGAGTCCCCTTTCCATTCGCCAAAACAAAACAAACTGAGAGAGAGAGAGAGAGAGAGAGAGAGAGAGAGAGAGAGAGATGCAGAGAGGCGAGGGATCGAATGCATCGCCGAGCAAAGAGGAGGCGTACAAGAACTGGAAATCTCTGATACCAGTTCTCTACGACTGGTTCACTAACCACAATCTCGTCTGGCCTTCTCTCTCGTGTCGGTATATATATTTTATATATATGCTAGCTAGCTAGCTCATGTATCCAATTTTCATTTTTCTATATATCTCATACCAGTGTTTGTTGATCTAGGTTTTATAGCTAGATGTTTTTGCAATGTGTATGTAGTTCATCGTTTGGGGTTTTGGTTTCTCTGTTTTGACATTGCTCCCGTTTCAAATTTGCTCAAATGCTCGTACTCTTGCTTTCATGCTATTCCGATCTTTACGCTTTGCAAGTATTATCATAAGTTTCGTGTAAAGGATTCAGATTCTTTTTGAAAAATAGGTATTAGAAGTTTAGATCCTCCTTCAGATCTTCTTATTATCGTTACTTCTGTTTCGATATGTCCTTATCATCAGTAACGAGTGCATTTTTTGTTGGAGCTCTATTTAATGGAGTTTATTTCTTCCTAAATACTTAGCATAAGTTGTGTTTTCAGGGTTTAGATATTTAGCTCTCCTATAAATCTCCTATTTTCTTGGAGTTCTGATCAAGATTTTCGCATCAGTATTGATTGCATTTTTGTTAGATCTTTATTTAATGGAGTTTATTCATTATTCTCAACTAAACATTGCCATCTTTTAGGTTCTATTTGCAAGGATATATGTAGGAGCAGTATCCTCATACCTGCTCTATTACATGCATGATGCATCATCTTAGATTAATGTTCTTTTTTTTTTTAATTTATACCGTTGTGTTTTCAGTATTTGGCAATCCATCCATTTCCCTTGCCAAAATTATGGTTGTTGTTAGTGAGAGTAATTCCAGGTTCATTGAACCTGATGATTAGTTGTTAGGTGTGTTTGACCATTAGTCAAACTCTGTTAAGGAAGTTGTTAGAGTTTGTTAATAGTTTGTTAGAGGATCTTACACGCCTATAAATAGGCCAACTCTATACATCTAAATGATGATGATACAATGAATATTCATTCTGATTATTCTCTCTCTCTCTCTCTCTTACTCTAAATATCAAGTACTAAGCTTTTTACTTGTTATATTCCCTTGATACATTGCAAACATTTAATTGTTCTTATTTAGTTTTGTAGATGAGAAAACAAGATCTTTTGCTATAAGTTCCTTATTTTACTCAGCAAGTTACCTCATATATAATCTTACTGATTTTGTTGATTATAGATGGGGCCCGCAGTTTGAGCAAGGAAAATTCAAAAACCGCCAGCATCTATATCTCTCTGAGCGGGAATGAATCTCTGATTTATATTTCATATTTTAATAAATAACATTTCTCTGATTCAAACTATATTTAAAGAGCATTTCATTTATTTATTATTATCATTTGTTATTATCGTCATTGCTGTTGTTCTTACCTTTCTTTTCTCATCTTTTAGACTGATGACTCTTTTCCAAATACTCTGGTAATCTTAAATTGTGACGTTGTGAAACCAAGAGTTGCAGCTGCTGAGCATATTTCTCAGGTAGATTGCAAATAATTATCTTTCCTATTCTCACATATTTTGTTAGCACATATCTACTAGTGATTTGCATATGTCACTTAACTTTTAGCTTGACTTTATTGTTAAATTTCCTCCTTTAGTTCAATGAAGAAGCAAGATCTCCTTTTGTGAGGAAATACAAGACGCTGATACATCCTGGGGAGGTATCTCACCAAAGCATATTCTTTTGATAGGAAAAATAAATTCAAACCTCTCAACTTTGATTAAATTAAAAAAATTAACTCCTTGTCATGTACAGGTCAACAGAATCAGAGAGCTACCACAAAACAGTAAAATAGTGGCAACACATACCGACAGTCCTGATGTACATATGGGACATCTCTTTTTAATATATTTGTAGCAGCCTAATTCTGTTTCTATATTCATTTGAAGTCATATTTTTGGTTTTAGGTGCTTATATGGGATTTGGAGGCTCAGCCAAATCGCCATTGTATTGCTGGAGCTGCTAAGTCTCGTCCTGATCTGGTTTGTTAGCGCATTTAAGTGTTCATAATCATGGCATATTTTAATTCAACAGATTTTTAAACCCAATATATAAATTTAAAATTTCTTTGCATGCAGATATTGACAGGTCACAAAGAAAATGCTGAGTTTGCACTCGACATGTGTCCCACTGAACCCTTTGTACTTTCAGGAGGTTTATGCCTTTTCACAATTGAAAATTTGAAACTCATTTAATTTCAATTGAGAATCTAAAATGGAGAAGCTTTTTGAAAAAAATGCAGCACGGGATAAGTCCGTTGTACTGTGGAGCATACAAGACTCTGTCACTTCTCTGGGATTGAATAAGTCAGGAAGTAGTTCTCTTGTCACAAAAGGCAGCCCCGAATTAGGTCCTCGTGGAATATTTGCAGGCCATGATTCAACTGTGGAAGATGTCCGGTTCTGCCCCTCCAGGTACTTAATAATGAAATCATCTTTGAGGGGATTTAATGAAGTCAGGTATAATTATTTCATTTTTTTCCTTTTTTCTGTGGCTTAGTGCACAAGAGTTCTGTAGTGTTGGTGATGATTCCTGCCTCATTCTCTGGGATGCTCGCTCTGGGAATGCTCCTGTTGTTAAGGTCTCTCTCTCTCTATCTCTCTCTCTCTCTCTCTCTCTCTTGTGCGGGCACGCGTGTGCATTCTAGAATGTACATATTTCAAGTTGTAGTACAAGTATAATAATTTTAGTGGTTTTATCGATGATAGTCACTATCATGTCATGACATATAACTTTGATTTACATGATTATTATGGAATAATTTCTGAGCCATTTGGAAATTTTGGATTTTGTTAGGTTGGGAAAGCACATGATGCTGATATTCACTGTGTAGACTGGAATGCACATGATAACAACCTTCTTCTCACTGGGTGGGCTAGCTGACTCTTCTTTGAACTAAATGCGCACTTACCATGAACCTTGAATTGCTATTTATTTTATCCTGACTTCTGCTTTTGTTTTAGATCTGCTGATACCACTGTGTGTATGTTTGATCGCCGTATGCTGACTGTTGGTGGGGTCGCTGCACCAATTCACAAATTTGAAGGCCACAAGGCTCCTGTTCTGTCTATCCAGGTATAATAAAATAGTTAATCACCTAATTTTTATTTTGCCTTTTCTTGAGAATTACTGGTCTTGAAGGACCACTGATTCCTAATGCTTATTTCGTTGGATTGTATTTGTTGCAAATTTCACCTACAATGTTGTCTTTGGAGATAACACCCAGCCATTCTCACATTACAAACTGACCCAAATTTTCTGATGTATTTGAAAAGTAACTTTAAATTTTCCATTGTAATATTCTATTAAAAGTTGACAGTTTTGTCCTGGAAGTCATTATGCACAGAGTCCATAAATAGGCTAAAATTAAACAAAGAGGATTTGCAAGTATTAGGTACTAGTTAGAAGTCCAACCGGTGAAGCTATATTAGATGAAAAATCAGGGGAAATGAGTCACTTCCATTAGCAATTTGTTTGAGTATTTGGATGTTATTTGGAAATGACACAAAGAGTTATTCAATTGTAATTTGCAAGCATTTGCAGTGTTGGGTTTTAGTTGCAAAATTCAGATTCATTTTCTTTCCGTAAATTTAAGAATATTTTCTTTTTTTGGTCTACTATAGTGGTGTCCAGACAAGGCATCTGTATTTGCTAGCTCTGCTGAGGATGGCTTCTTGAACATCTGGGATCATGTTAAGGTCGTCAAATTTCTGTTAGCATAATAGTTATTCTCTTTAACTACAATTATTTTATTTATATATCATTATAAGTCTCAGCTTTAATCATATTATTAATATTTTTTTAATTTAGGTTTGGAATGATAATGACAATGCAAGCACAAAGAAAAAGCAGGCACCTCCCGGTCTATTCTTTCAACATGCTGGTCATAGGTAGTAATAATTATATTTTGTATATCCTTCCAAAGTTTGGATGTTCAACCAAACATTATATTACATTATCAAAATATTATCTCTCAGTCGAAGTTCAAAACATTTCTATTTTAGTTTGGGTTTAATTTGGGCCTCAGAAAATCACAGTGATATACTTTTTCCTCTTCTTTTGTCTCATTGGAGGGTATGGAACAAATTGTGCTTTTCTGAAAATGTTACATTGGAATGTCATAAACATTGTTGGGATGACGAAATGCAGAGCCGCAGTTGTGGATTTTCACTGGAACCCTGCTGAACCTTGGACCCTTGCTAGCATCTCTGATGATTTGACCTGTTCTGGAGGTGGCAGTACCTTACAGGCACTCTCTCTCTCTCTCTCTCTCTCTCTCTCTTCTTTTTTTGAAAGACTGCGGAGTCGTGAGGGGTATTGAACTCTTGATCTTTGAATAAATAGTAGTTTTAGTATTTTTTTCTAGCCAACTGCTCTACCGCCCCTTTCTCCTCTCTATCTTCAAAAGATCACACATGCTCTTTCTCTCTTTCTCCGCACACACACACAAACGTGCGTGCAATACCCCGATACAATTATGATCTCATTTTTTATACACCTGTTTGTTTGATGCACAGATTTGGCGCATGATGGACATGATATATAGGCCTGAAAAAGATGTTTTAGCTGAGCTGAACCAATTCAAGGAACACCTGACAACATGCGGCCCGCCATCCAAGTCTGAAAAATCCTCTGGTTAATTTCTAGTTTTCGCTAAAGAAAAAAGAGAGAGAGATGATACAGATATAGAAACAGTTGGTTTTAATTAGTTTTGAAGCCTGAGGAGTTTTACTTTGCCTGACAGTGTTTTACCGTTTACTTATCCTGCTTGGTAAAACACATTACCAACTTCGACACAAACACTTGCTAATAAATCCTAATCCTAATCCTAATCCTAATCTGGTTTTGGGTTATCCATTAAGTTGTCTTATGTCATGTCATCATATCTCTGATGCCTTTTCTTTTCGTATAATAATGTGGCTCCCCAGTCAGCATGGGTCCTGCCTTGTCAACATATAGGCAGGAAGGTTCCTTTCTAGTCTGGCAGGATGGTACAAAAGCTTGGTCAAACCAGCTCTCATTAAGCACGTTATTAATTTGACACGTGATTTTAAAAAGCCATATTTTTTGCGCCTTGGGTAGACAGTGACTCTTTATATTATGTGCCGAGTGACTGACATGTAAATTTCACAATAATCAAAATAAATTCATTGTGGTATTTTGCACCTGTGAACTCTAATTTCGGTATTAAGCGAAGCATTCATTTTAGCAAATACAGATGTGTTTTGTTTAGTCTAAAATGATTGAACAAATTTTTTTTAAATAGTGACAGTGTGTCACCTGCTTTCATGATTGAGTACAATTCTTAGATTATTAATAAGTGTGCGTTCTAGTTATATAAAAAGGAAAGGTGTACTTTAGCTGGAAAAAGTAAACACTCTGTTTGAAAGAAGTGCATCCTTTTTAGTCTGAATATTGGATTCGGAAGTTTCAGAAAATTATTAAAGTATTCTTTGACCAAAGTAAAAAATCAACAAAAACTATTTGTAGATATAACAAAATATTCATTTTGATTTAATGAAATGTGCGTTCTAATAATTACATCCATCCTTGTTTAAGTACCAATTGGACACAAATGACTCCATTTGTATCTGCCACACATGATTCGGAATTTGGGAACCCCATCCGTGTGATCCATCCATCCCTTTAGCATATAGCAAAGCTGGCCGCCTCTGTCAAGTAAAGCGCTAGTCCTACGTCAATCCCCACCGCCCTTTTGATGAAAGATTCTCCCTTTTCATTTCTTCAGCAGCAATTCATGTGGCTTGACAAGTCCGAATATTTGTGGAAATAAACCTCTAGTCCGAAATCGAACAGCGTGTTCAGCACAAGAACAAAGCCAAGAAAGAAAAAGAGATACTTTTATTATCATTATATTATAAGTATATACTTTATGTTACTTCAATTTGTATTTTTTAATCAGAATTTTTTTTACCGGATTTTTTTCTTTTTGATAATTTAAAATTTAGAGGTTTATTAGAAGGGAGGAGATCCCTCGACAATTATATTATAAATGCATACGTTAAAAAAAATATATCATGACTGTAAGAAAAGAAATAAATAAATAAATAAACCATTCGACATTTTTTTTTCAGAAGTTCACTAAGAAGTTTGAGATCTTCTAATTACATTATAAATTATAAATTCGTAAAGAGGACAAGCTCCAAGTTTTTGACTTACAAAGTTCACTAAAAAATCTCAGATATTCTACTGTGGTTTAGCTGCTTATTATGTCACTCGTATTATCAAGTTTTGACTCAACAGTGATCAACAAAATCACATAATATATATCATATATAGGATCAACATTTAAGTCAAAATTCAAAAGAATTCAATGAAATTGTAGCAAATCACACGGTGCCACATGGGATACAGATTTTTTTTTAATTTTTCATCCCTCCCAATTCCCAAGCGCGCGAACTTCTCAGTTCTCTCCCGCTCAACCGCTAACTGCGCGCCACGTGTCCTCCACCACAGAATATACCAGGCCGACCTCTTTGGCACAACGCTTGCTACAGTTCCACACTATCTCCTCTCGAAAATTACCTCTCGTGCTCTCATTGCGTTTCTTTAATTACCTCTCAGTTCTCACCTCTTCTATCTCCAGCTCCTTCCTTCCATCCATCCATCCATCAAAATCCTCTCTCTGTTTCTGTTTCTGTTTTGTTTTTGTCGCCTTCACCAAAACAGAGAATCGGAAGAGGAGAGGATGATTGACACGTGGCAGACGATAAGCTCCTTCTTCACCCCGGCCACGCTCTTCGTCCTCCTCAACCTCGTCATCGCCACCATCGTTCTCTCCTCTCGCCACCACCGTAGCCATCAACAACCTGACCCTTCTGGGGCCCCCTTCGCCGGAACTTATCATTTCCCTCTCCTTCGCACCACCTCTCCGGTGCTAGAGCGTCTCCGCTCCTTCACCCTCCATCGGTTCCGCTCCGGTGAGATCCCCACGGATCATCTCTTCTCTTCTCCCACCCCAATTTCAAACCCTAACTCTATACCGATCGAATCAGGACCTAATCCGACTACCGGATACAGTTCAGAGATCGGTGAGGTTACCACCTCACCTTCACCTCCTCCCCCTCCTCTGGCGCGCACCTCCTCCATACTAGATCGCTTCAAATCAATTAACCTATACCGGTTCAGATCTGGCGAAATCCAAACTGAAGAAGTCAAGACAGGCACTACCGCTACTTCGGCTACTGGTACTAGTACCGAGCATCAATACGGGAAGAGCCATTTGGAGTCGTCTCGACCGGCTGAGAAGAAGAAGAAGAAGGTGAAAAAGACAGTGAGTGTCAGAGACAACGGCAGTGATGAGATGGAGTTGAGGCAGAGGAGGAGCTTTAGAGGGAGAGATGTGGCGGTGGAAGAAGAGGTCGATGCCAGAGCCGACGATTTCATCAATCGGTTCAAGGAACAGCTCAAGATCCAGAGGTTGAATTCAATTTTGAATTATAAAGAGATGCTTAGTGGTGGGAAGTAGGTTCATCAATCCCTCAAACAACTTTTTCTCTGAAGCATCATCAAGTTCAATAACTTAAAATTTTCCATTAGGTCTGGTGATTTAGTATTGTGGTGGAAACTTCCATTTTTTTTTTTTTTTTGGTTGGATTGTTTTCTTTTTTGGTGTGTTATTCTGTATGTAAATAAAGCTATACATACAGTTACAGGTTTGTAATTTTGTATCTGTGATTACTTACTACAAATCATTGTTTTTTCTTTTGTTATTTTAGTTTTGATATTAGGATGTGAAAGAAATTAAGTTATATTTATTTGTTTCCCCTTTGTAAATTGTAATTTTAATTTTCTGGTGATCATCATATATACAGCGATTGCTATTATTGATGATTACTCAGGTATTGAAGAAAAATATAATCGGAGTATTTATGATTTGTATTAGATTGCTTTAATTAATTAATGAGTTCGTTTTATTTAATATTTTTGTTAGTAAAGGTGACAGTTTTGGAAACTTCGTTAGCATCAACTGTGTACATGTTGCATGGCTGTATGGCACTTTGCTAGCCCGTTATTATATAAAATAATAATACATCCAGCTCATGAAATAAAGGTAAGTAGTTATTCACATGTTGAGAGAGAGAGAGAGAGAGAGATTGCTTTTTAGTTTAGTATGTGGGGAATATAATGTGATTTGGATATAATAATAATTGCTTTGCCAAAAGTAGCAAGGAATTTGGGAAACGGAGAATATTTGCACCTTCCAGTGTGAAATTTTTTTCTTTTAGAACCTTACCTAAATGGCAAAAGTATATACCTACCTAACCTTGATTGAACTAGAAGATGTGTATAGTAATTTGAGATATAATGCTATTGGAGATTTGAAATTTGACAACTTACTTTTAATCATAAAATTTTGACACCTTACTTTTAATCTCGTTGCCAAGTATATACCTGTTAGTGGTTGAAGAGTAGTTACAAAACAAAAGATTTTTATCAAGAAAAAACAAAAAACAAAACAAAGGATAGCTTGCCACCTGTTCTTTTCATGCAAAAAAAATGACTTTAATATCTTTGATCAGGTAGAGAAGTTTGAAGTGCTTTCCCAAGCTTTCTGATGTAGAGACTAATTAATTTATTCCCATCAAAATAATAAAAATTGACGAATTATGATTGATGAATGAATTCATAACTTCAGCTTTTGGAGCTTGGAGCTCATATACTGATATCATAATTAATTCTGATTTTATTATTTATATTATTAATTATATTATATAATTTATTTATATAATTTTTTATTATTCAATTTAAATAAATTATTATTCAAATTAATAGTATTTAAATTAAATAATAAAATATTACACAAAATAAATTATATAATAAAATTATTAACATATATAATAAAATTAATATCGATAATGATATCTCTCAAACATTTTCCTTACTTTCAATCATGAAATTTGACACCTTACTTTTAATCTCGTTGTACTATCAGTGTACCACTCGGTACCAGGGAAATGCAACTCTGCCAAGTATCTACCTGTTAGTAGTTGAAGAGTTGTTATAAAACAAAATATTCTCACCAAAAAAGAAAAGAAAAACAAATTAAACAAAGGATAGCTTGCCAGTTGCCACTTGTTCTTTTCATAAAAAATATTGAATTTTATATCTTTGACAAGGTAGAGAAGTTTGGAGTACAAAAAAAGTGTTCCCATTTAATGTCGGTACAAATCTTTATCCTTTTGTTTATCCTCAAAGAAATTCGGTACAATTTGACTTTCTCAAGCTCTCTCATGTAGAGACTAATTTATTCCCATCAAAATAATACAAATTGACTAATAATTAATGATAAATAAACCCATAACTTCAGCTTTTTTTTTTCTAATTAAAATTGAAAACAAAGATAATTTACCTTGAACGAAAAATTAGTCCCAAATTTTACTGTTAAATTGATCAGGATTGTCAGGAATTTTTTTTGTTTCCATGCCACGCTGTACTTTATTAAAAAATTTGAGCGTTGAGAAATTTTATTTTAAAAAAACGTTTTTCAAATAATTTACACACTAGATTTTCCAAAATACCAAATACATACGACGAACCTCGTACTTTTTTCAAAATTTGAAAATATGCATTGAGTTTTCTATTATATTTTCAGAAAGTTTTTACAATATATGTCTAATTTGACCCTTGTATTTTATGCAAATATTTTACTTTGACCGATACTTATAAACTGACAAATAGAATGAAATTAATTACCATTAAAATAATTTCTGCATTTGTGATTTGTGATTTTTTTCCTAATCTGGGGAATCTAATGAGATTTGGATTAGATGATAATTGCTTTGTCAAATTAGTAAGAAATTTGGAGAAACAGAAAATATTTGCGCCGTCCAGTTTGCTTTAAACTTGAAAAAGGCTCTAAAAATAAAAGAAAAATATTAATATTCAAAGGTCAAAAATGATTATTTTTTAAAAATCATTAAAAGTAATAAATAAATTTTAAAAATTATAAATTTTAGTATTCTATAAAATTTTGATATGACGAATTTACTAAATTATTTGGATCGTAAAATTTCGGATGTAAAATTTTAAAATTTAATTCGTAAATATCCCGTTAAAATATTTATGAAAGTACCGTAACCGACCGACTAAGTATAGATACAGATGTTGTTATTATTAGTTGAATAGTAGTTACAAAGGATAGCCTTGCACTTGCCATCTGATTTTTTTCATGTAAAAGATTTGATCTCCATATTTTGACAAGATAGAGAAAATTGATTTAACAACATTTAATGCTGGTACAATACAAATCATTATCCATAAAAGAAATGCGAGTACGATTTTACTTTCTCAAGCTTTCTTATCTATACTCCTAGTTTATTTCCATCCAAATAATTAATGATGATTGATGAAAGAAGCCTCTAATTCAAAGTTAAAAATAAAGAATAAACTATGTCCTTTGTCATGACATGTTCAATCTAATTATTGATTGTCTAAGGAACAATTAAACAATATTTTATATTAAATTAGAGGGGACCGAATGTCTCCATTGTGTTTTCATTTTTAAAATTTTAAAATTTTTAATTGGAAAAATTAAAATGTTAAAATTAAATTTTTAAATATGATCTATATTATTTTTTTTATACACACGTAAAAAATTATTATTTTATCTGACATCAAGAACTTATAAAAAATATATTGATATGGATAATTATTGGACTTTTATTTTTTGATTTATTGGTTCATATAAATTGAAAGTTAAAAAATCAACATTATTTAATGTATGCGAAGAGAAAATAATATAAATTACATCGTATGATTTTATTTTGATATTTAATTTTAAATTTTTTATTATTAAAAAATTAAAAAAAAACTATGGCATAAGAAATGAAGACATCTTTAACCCGATTAATTCATTAATTAGACTAAAATAATTGACAAAGCGAAAATGATTATCAAATTGATTGAGAAATAATTGAATTGATTTGATTTGATTGGAAAGGCCATCTTTAACAACTACAGAGATGCTTTTAATTTTTAATTTTTTTTGAAAAAGTTTCAAAGCTACCAGTTTCATTTGAAACTAAAATTATTTTGAATATCACAACCTGATATTCTAGGCTTAACTAAAAACAGAAAAAAGATTTTAAGTGTTTGATGCTACATCCCAACATCAAGGAACAATCACACATACAACATTTGTTTACCCAAAATATCAAACAAGCAAAATAGTGCACAATTTACCATTTATGGAAAATCTCAGTTCATCAATTTTTGTTCAAAATGCTATGACGCCATTTTTGAGCTCTCCTTGCTATTCCTATTATATGTGCATCTTTCTTGACTTTCATCAGTCCATAACTGTATAGTACATGAAGAAATATACTGGTAAATAATATTTGCATATTATCTAAACTAACCTATTACTATTTCTTAAAAGAAAACACTAAATATCTATTTTAATACCTTTTGTAGAGCTAAGTTATTGTGTGATATTTCTAATTAATTCAATTTCTTCTCCATACTAGTCCTCTTCCCCTACTGGTATTATATCAATATTCTCTGAAATCTGTACTGACAAATCATGGGTATCAAAAGATAACACTATTTATAACTATGT
Source organism: x Bolboschoenoplectus mariqueter (assembly GCA_037678475.1). Taxonomy (NCBI): domain Eukaryota; kingdom Viridiplantae; phylum Streptophyta; class Magnoliopsida; order Poales; family Cyperaceae; genus x Bolboschoenoplectus; species x Bolboschoenoplectus mariqueter. The sequence goes on from CM075269.1 coordinate 1,763,899, forward strand.
TAAACACTAAATATCTATTTTAATACCTTTTTAAAGCCAAGTTACTGTATGGTATTTCTAATTAATTCAACTTGTTCTCCATACCAATCCTTTTCCCCTACTAATATTATATCAATATTTCCTAAAACCTACACTGGCAAATCATGAGTATCAAAAGATAGCACTATTTGTAACTGCGTTAAACACTGTGCTCATTTCAGTTGGCTCCAATACTGAGCAATGAAAATAATTGAATTGCCTAAAACTCATAATAATTTTACATATTTATTTCAGTCCATATAACCCATAAAACAGCCCCTCTAATTAATTCACAAATACAGAGATGCCTTTAATTAATAACAGCAAGAAGTCTCCTCTCTAACGAAGCTTCATAGCATGCATGCAATTAAGATATTTAATAGTCAAGAGAAACGGCTCAGCATGGCAGCAATGATTGGTGCATTTATTTTTCTTTTTGATAAAAACGAAAATAAAAAGACATGCAGTGAATCACTGTTTGTATCTATTTCTCACGGAAACTCATGATATTGATTGAAAACTCTTTGTTTATTTTTTTTTCTGTTTCAACAAGATAATAATTCACTTTTTCTCCATTTTCAGTTATAACTGGACAAGTCCATTATTGCTTTTAATGTTTTTGAAAGTGATTTTTAAATTTTAAAATTATCCAGATTTTTGAACGCTTTGGTTATTAAAATAAACAAGAAGATCATGACAAAAACCCCCACTAGCCTCTGAGCTTTTCTTTCAGATTTCTTTCTCATTTATGTTGATTTAGTTTCTATTTTTCATTTTATATGATGTCAAATGTACCCTGAAATTAATATGCAAACATTTAACAAATTTGTAATGAAGGCAATAAGATATGCATAAACAAAATATAATTCTGACGCCCTTTTCAACTCACAATAAGATTCACAAATTGCATATATAAACAGCAACATAATCCCTTTTCCCCTATATCTCAAAAATTCTAATGTTATAACGGATTCACATCCGTTGTCATACTTTTTTCTACAATATAAATGTACCATAATTTATATGAGTGTATAACATGTGGGGCCCACTAAAATATAAATAAAAAATATTATCTATGATTAAATATGGATCGTTTAAATCAAATAGAGTAATTTAGATTCGATGATACATTTACTATCATTGAAAATAATGGTAGCGGATGCTCGCACCAGCATCGTATCTCTAGTTATAATTGCCGTTCGTCGGGTTTATTTTATATCAAGTAGTCAACTACATGTCTCAAAGAATGAAGAGCAATCTTCTCAACCTCAAAACAACATTCATTTTGTAAGAAAAAATCACAAAGTTTCCCCCACAGGTAAATTGTAGCAATTTGGGACTATTAATTACTTCCCCAAAACACTCATATATACATGGTTAATCATAATTTGGGGCTATTGCATCCCCCAAAACCCTCATAGATACATGGTTAACCATCTAAAAACAAAACATAAAAAGGTAAAAAAAAAAAAAAAAGCATAGTTTATCTTCCTTTGCTCTGTGCTCAGATGTAACCGTTATATACAAATAGTGTACCGTTAGAAATAACATGTACCGTTAGAAATGTACACTTTATAAATCAGATATTAATTCAGATATTAATAATAAAAATCAACATCATCACTTCAATTTTCAACACCACCTTGATGCATGAGTACTCAATTATGCACTCTTGTACACACTTTCAGGATCCGTTTTTAATGTGGGTTCTTTTGCCATCTCTTTTGGGCCTAATTTAAACCCACAATATGAATTTTTTTGTCCCTGTTTGAAGGCTGTATTTGAGTTGAGAACCAAATTCAGAACCTTTTTGTTGATCTGAATTTGTTAACACCTTCAAAAGCCAACTTGTGATTTGGTATTTTATGAAGTATAGCTTTATGGGGTTGGACTAATTTTTGTTTTTTTAGGTGTGATAATTATACGTTAATTTAAGTTTGTATTTTATAAAATTTTGGATATAAATTTTATAGATTAGATAGAAAATATTTAAAATTTTCAAGAATTCACGCTTCAAATGTATATACTAACATTTAAATATATTTATACTAATATTCAATGTGTTTATATTAACATTCTAATATATTTATAATATTATTTAAATATATTTATATTAATATTCAAAAGTATTTATACTAATACTCAATGTATTTATGTATTATTCAAATGTGTTTATATTAATATTCAAATGTATTTATATATGGAATAAAAAAATATTTAAACTAACATTCAAATATGTTTATATAAAGAATAAATATACCAGACTATAGTTTTACGATCCATAACAGTCTATTACAAACCGTGACACATATTAGATCACATTATTGTGAACTGCAATGCTCATAATTAACAACTTGATCATGAGATGCATGAATGAGATATAAAAGATGAAAAATAATAATAATTTCGCCTTTTTTTTTATAAGAGCAATTGTTTGGAAATTACTAACAAATATATGTAACTATTATTAGATTCTAATATTTGAAAACTTATGTGTGAGTGTTGTTACATAATGAAGTCAAATTTAAATAAGGTCTTTATTGTTTATTATTTTTTCAAAGCGAAGTCTTTTTTCATTCCAATCAATTACATCAGCAAAATATAAGAAAAAAAAATGTGAATAAAAGATGACATGTAAATATGAAGTGTCATTTTGTGGAAAGCTATTAGTCACCAATCATGACAAATCAATTAAACATTAATTATTTTAATTAATTGTTTGAGGAAACATTGCAAGGAGAATTTATAAATTTAAAACGACTCGACCGTTTCATTTTCAACCTGGGACTTAAAAATTTAATTTGAACTCAGAAAATTAATTAAAGGTGTATGTGCAATTCAAATTGTAAATGTTTATCTTATATAATTAGACACGTGTCTTATAAGATAAATACAATTTTTATCTTCCAATTGTCAAATCCTGATGTAATTAAATTAAGCAAAGGATTACAATGTAGAGATCCTCACATCATCGTCAAATTTCAAAAAAATTTCAAAAAATGGTGTAAAATTCCATCAAAATTCAAACCAAAATATCTCTTGTTTGGTTGTAGTGGAGACAATGTTATGATTGTACAAAAAAAAAACATATTATATAAGCTAGATCAGATCATGATTATTATGTTGTCGAGAATGATATAAATGTGATGGATTATGATTTCTGACTTCTGAGCCCCCAATTAATATATTAAGAGGGTCCCACTCCAACTCAGGAGATTTCTGTCTCCAATTCAGATTTTCAGAAAATTGGGTTTTTTTTATGTCGGAAACAGAAAAATAAAAAAATATTTTAAAATTTTTTTAAAGTAGAAAATCTCGCACTATGAGAAAACGATTTTTAAAAGAAATTGATAATTTTTCAAAAAAGACTGCACTCTAGAAATACAACTTTCTCAGATGAACTCGTTTTTTGCAAAAACGGTATTTTTTGAGATGGTCATTTTCTCATAATGCGATTTTTTCTATTTTAAAATTTTTTTTTATAAATTTTTTTATTTTTTCCGACATAAAAAATTCGCAGAACTTATGTTCAATAACAGTTACATAATTCATGTATCAGATTGATTATTTTGATTTTATCTCCTGGCTGATATGTCCTCATATTATATCATAACATTGATTTAACCATAATAAATATCTTGGGATATCATTTAGTAAGGAATAAAATAAAGTACCATCAGTCTCACAAATTAATGCTAGATTATGACTTGAAACCGATGGTAACAACTAACAAGTCGTAAATTAATATTATATATTTTTAGAACTACTAAACATAACCATGTCATTCATTTTATATCCTAATCAATTAGTTTTCAATTTAACGAATATTAATTACTTATGTATGAATTATTTCCTCTAAAGTTTGAGATGAAAAAGAGTGATACACGTATATATAGAAATATCATAAATTCATAATGCAAATGCTAATAATCATCATTGAAATTGCTCAATCTTACTCGTATTATTACAAACTAAATTCATCAAATTTCATGCATTACATCCCAACTACAAATTTTGAATTTTGTGCAATTATATATTCTTGAATTGAGATTTTGTTATACTATGATGAAGAAATCTCTAGATAGTTTTAGGTCATGAAGACAAACTTGTCACATGTTTATTTATAACATGAAATTGAGATTCATCTTGCCATCTTGATGTGTTTATGTTGAATTATTTTTTGTAGATTTGATTTTGGGTCCTATATTTGTTGCGTATTATACACAAAATTGATCGACAAATGAGTTGTCACTTGTCAGGTTCTGTTTTGATTAAATTTTATGTTGAAAGTGACTATATATTTGATATATGCTCCTTTATATAAAGTAAGATAAGAGGAGACAAAAAGTAGTTTTATTGAAAGCTCTTATAAGAAAGGTACTTAATTAATTAATTAATTGTTGATCTTAATTAATTAATTAATCAATTAATTGTTGATCTCCGGAACTAATATTTTTTGTCTCATGCTACTGAGTTGTAAACCTTGTTTTTCTCCTTTCTTTTTTATTTTTGTTAATTTTTAATGAGTAATTATAGCGTATATACAATTATTATTATGGTACGTTCATCTCATCTCTTATGATATATTTTTTTGAGAAATATTATTCAAATTAAAAAATTAAAATTGTAGATGTGTTATTAATTACTTAAATAGAACGTGTATCAATTTTAAATCAATTTAGAATTCGATTGATCATTTATCATAAAGTCATTAAAACTCCACCATTAAAATTTTAAAATTATTTGATGGAAGAAAAAATATCTTTCAAATTGACTCAAATTTGATATATATTCTATTTAAATAACTAAAAACACATCTATAATTTTAGTTTTTTAATTTGAGCAATATTTTATCAAAAATATATATCGTAAGAATTAAATATACGCTAGAATTATTCATTTTTAATAAGCGAATGCTACTAACCCTCATTTATAGAAGTTTATATAATCCCTTCCTTTTGTTGCTTTTGACTTCCTAAAAAAAAAAATCTTAGTATCGGTCAAGTTATTTATAAATATTTAGAAGTGAATGATTTTGATCTTTATTTTTATATATAAAAAAACAAATATAGTATTGGGACATTATTTTTTTTATTGTTATCTAACATATACTTGAATATTTAAGAATGGGACCACAATATACAAATTGGAGTAGTTAATTAATAAACAAAAAAGAAAATTATTCGAATACACCATTTTTTATTTTTTTTATGGTACATATTTATTATTCAATGTATGGTTATGCTATATTATCGTGGTTTTCATAAATCAAATAACAAAGTTAAAAAAATTATAATATATATTTATTAGTGAATAATTTTTATTAAAAATATGATCCTAGTCTTAAATAACCGAAATTTTTTCCTATTATTTTTTGTTCGATTGGATGTTTAAAATTAATTATCAAAATTTTCTTTTTTATAAAAAATAGCGTGCTGAATCATTAATAAATAAAATAAATTTAATGGAACAATAAATTATTGATTTCCAAGAAAGGCATAAATTTTCAAATTAAACAAAATGCAAGGGACCAAACAACGATATCTTCACATCATCCCTTATTATTATTGTTACTAATTTATATCTTTTTTTTTCCTAATACAAGAGTCAATAATCTACCACATCAATATCCATCACCAAATTTATATCAAAAAAAAAAATTTCCATCACTAAATTCACCATAATTCTATTATAAAAAATGTGTGGTATCCACACATTAAATGTTCATCCATCTATCCATATCTTTATTTATCAATGTCAATTATACATCCGTTAACTAAAAAGTATTATTAATTAACAGAATTTAATTATTTTATATACATTTTTGTACATAAAATGATTACACTTTTTACTTAACAATAATATAAATCTAGTTGACAGATACATAATTGATATTAATAAAAAAAATACATAAATAAACAGTAAAAAATGGAGTCCTCTCACTACTCTTCTAATATCGTAATATCATAGAAAGAACTCAACTAATACCAACATTCTGCTCTTTCTAATATCATAGAAAGAACTCAATTAAAACCAACATTCTGCTCTTCTACTATTATAGAAAGAACTTTATTAATACCAACATTTGCTCTTCCAATATCATAGAAAAAACTCAATTAAAACCAACATTCTGCTCTTCTACTATCATAGAAAGAACTCAATTAAAACCAACATTCTACTCTTCTAATATCATAGAAAGAACTCGATTAAAACCAACATTCTACTCTTCTACTATCATAGAAAAAACTCAACTAATACCAACATTCTGCTCTTCTACTATCATAGAAAAAACTCAATTAAAACCAACATTATGCTCTTCTAATATCATAAAAGAACTCAATTAATACTAACATTCTGTTCTTCTACTGTCATAAAAAAAAAACTCAATTAATATCGACATTGTAAAATTGAAGAAGCCTATCGGCCTCTCTTATCCCGCTGAAATACGCTCCATGCGTCGTCGAATAATGCGTCCTATGCGTCGCCTCTCCAGCAAATAGGATCTGCAAACGTGGCTCCTCGTCGCTCTTTCCACGTGGCAAAGGCTCAGCCATTAGATCCAGATCATCGCCGCTGGAAGCAGCTGACACATAGCTGTACGAACCAAGGAATAACGGGTCCGTAGCCCATCTGCTCCGCTTGATATTTGTGATCCGATAACCCGCTTTTCGCACAGCTGGCTCTGTACGGGTACAGCTAGCTTGAGAGTTCGTGGTCCCTGTTTCGCTAGTAGGCAGGAACCCATCCAACGTGGCATGGACCCCACGGATTATATCCTTGTCGTCTAGTGACTCGAGTTGTGTGGCTTCCTTGCCAGCGAACCAAGCGAGGAGCACACGCGAACCGCTGTATATGGGACATATAGACTCGGTCTTCCTGATCCACCATGGGATCTTTGACACGTGTCGCATCGATAAGGTCTCCTCTCGATCCTGATTAAACGCCATCCTTAGAAAAGGAAATGCCTCTCGACTCTCCGTCTCCGTTTCTACCTCCATTTCCATGAAGAGCTTGTTCACGACGCCCCATCCTAACCGTCCGATCGCTTCCCGCTTAAAATCTGGCAAGGCGGGATCAAAATCGATTCCATTTCCAGATTCCTTCCCAATTCCAGCTTTCAAAATACCAAGAGATACTGTAACTATTACATGATCGGCATGTACAATCGTATCGTCGATGAAGTGGAGGCGCACCGGCGACGATCTGTCCGGCGGAGCGCCGTCGCCTGAGCACCACTCGATTCGGCGGAGCCTTTGCCCCAGGCGAATCGTACCGGGAGGTAATCCGGAGGCGAGATGCTCCACGATCCGAGAGTATCCCTTGGCTATGGTGATCTGATCTCCAGGGAAATCTCTGTACTCGCTCTCGGCTGAGAAATTCAGATCTGAGAGATCGTCAGCTGAAGTGTTTGTGCGCTGTGTGCACTTTTCCATGGCAAAGAGGGATTCTTCCAGGGCTTCTAGACTCCACGTGTCATCTCCACAGCCAGTGTCGATGCTTGCGGTACGAGTGGCTTGGTACTGTTGAAGACCGTGCCTGAGGTATGATCCAATGCCAGGATCTCCATCCGGTGACGTGGCATTCCCTGTACGGGCATCATCCATGAGGCGGCCAAACAGAGATGAGATGGGGCCGGCTATGCGGTCCTGATCCACCGTCAAACCGCCTTCAGCTACCGTCAACAGGTCGGATGGGAACCCGTCCATCCGTTCCCAGTGACACGAGGACTCTTCTAGAAGGTTTTGTTTGGTTGCCATAGCATACACAGGGCTTCCACCGATACCGTGGATCCACGTGGCGCCCATCTCAATTCTGTCTCCAGCAAAATCAGCTGTCAGGATTCGACCACCGATGCGGCGGCCCGCCTCGAAAACCATCAGATCGAAGAGGTCAGGTGATTTGGTGTATAGCCGGTTGGCAGCGGTAAGCCCTGCCATGCCGGCACCTATAATTGCGATTTTAGCCTTTCTTGCTACCATGTTTTACCTTTGGTTAGTAATGGAAATCCGAAATTGAATGCACGTAGATAGAATTTTATTTTGAAGTGAAATTGCAAATGAGAGGATACTCATCTGAGGAGATATTATGGAAGACAAAAGTTGCTATATAGTGAAGTGAGTTCATATCCTCTGCATCATCAGAGTGGACAACTATTTCAAAAAATAAAGTGGACAGAAATTACACGTGATATTATGACGGACAATATTAAAATTCATTCGAAACATTTTATAAAGTGTTTTTTTTGCTCAAAATATGTAAAGTATTCTAGAGAACATAAATTGGAAGTGGAGGGGGAATAAAGACAGAGCTCTCCTTTTTACCTCAACTAAAAATATTATAGATATTACTATTATCCATCATTCATGATGTGTTAATTATTGTTATCTATCGTTTGCTTAGGAGTGTACGAAATCTAGAAAGATAGTAAGACTGAAACAATGAGCGCAGAGGGACCCACCTTTCAGTCGGGCATGAGGAGCTTCTTACGATAAGATAGCTTTTGCTTATCTGGAGATTAAAACGAAAAAAATATAATGAGCGGAGATTGAACGCAAAAGCTGGTTAATTAATTTAATTTCTCTTTTGTTTTGATATGTAGATAGTAAGATAGCCCAATGACAATGACTGGATGGTGTAGGCCTAAGATTCACATGATCTGTAGATAGAAACACCAGAAATTAAATTTCAGCAAAATATATATCACAGGAATCGGAAGAAGTATATAAAAAGACTGGAATCTGGGACCCGCTCTGGTTTTTTCTTCAAAGTAACATATGTTATTGACAAGTTGGGCAACTAATATAGACATAAATAATAAATAAAATAAATGGTCTTGTTTTGTTGGTGCATTGGGATTCGTATATGTACTAAATAACTTTGTTACTGATAGATGATTGAAAGTTTGGCATCATGTTTCAACTATCTTTTTCCCTAGTTAAAGAATCAAAATTAATAAAAGATGGTGAAGATGGCAGATTATGTCATATTTGCTGTTGATACCTCATTGGCACCTCTTTAGACTTTAGTCTTTATCTTTTACTTAATTTCCTTCTGAACTGCCAAAAGAAAATAAAAAGTTTAAAAAGGTCTACTTGATATTTGGAAAATTGAAAATTAGTTTTTAAGTTCATCCTTTATTGGTTGTTTGTTTCACTCCTAAAGTCGATAAAGTGCCTCTTCCACTTTTTATTTTATTTTATTTTTTCCCCTCATGTTCATAAACAACAATTAAAAGAAAATATAATAAAGAAAAAAAAATTAAGAACCAATGTGCTTATTTATTTATTTATTTTTGAGATAAAGATGAAATCAAATCATTCAATTTATTTATTTTCTGTGTTGTTTCTCTTTTTTTCATCTTTTTTAGTTTTGTAACTGCCGTATCTGACTAAGATAAGACTCATACCGTAACAAATGGAGACTAATATTATGATTATTATCACCTTGGAAATGGTCGTAAAGGTGTCCTTACCTGAGTATTTAAAAATAAAATATATATATATATATATATATATATACTCTGTTCATTTTGGAATAATTATAATTGTATTGGGTTTTGTTTTGTATATGCAGCTTAGTAAATTTTGATATGATTTGAATTAAAATTTTCAATGCATCAATCGACTTAAATCAAAATTTTGAGCAGAAACCCGATGATTTTAATTTGCATCATATTTGATGCATGATTCATCTCAATAATAATATATCAGTAAATTTTATTTTATATTACCTTCATAAAAGAAAAAATAATATTATATGATTTCAACACACTTGTTTTTGTCCTTGCCATGAAAATTAAATATTAATACATTCTATATTTAAAAACAATAACATGAGATTAGGATATATTTATATAAAAATTGAATAAATACATTTACTTTCTTGGAATATTTTTTTATTTTGAATCTAAATTGCATCCTTTTGATAATCACAAAGATACAAAAAAAAATTGTCATTTTTTTGAGATTAGAATGAGAGTTTAAACTACTCAATTTTAAATGTCCATAAAAGACCCATTCAAGTTTTGAAATTAGACCTAAAAGGTTTATTAAATAGATTTAAGATGAAAATGATCATGTAGAGATGTTGGCTTCAGATTTTTTCCAAGGGAAACGATGCTAATGTATGAAGATGCTTGTGAAAAGTATAAGAAATTGTTTCATAAAAATGTACTTGATTATATATATTACTTGGTGGTTAACATGATTATATATATTTCAAGTCGGTAAAAGACGCAAAAAAGATGTCCACTCAGGTGGTATATTCGTGTGATTATATAAATATTTAAATTTCCCCTTTAAATTATTTTTCTGGAAAGGAACCAAAATCAACCGTCCAAGAGGAGATTTCAGTTTCAAACTTTCAATCATATCTTTATTTGATTCCTCTATAAATTACGGTAGTAGCTTTCATATCTATCCATACAATTAATATGTTTTGATGCTTAAGTGATTTTTTTTTAAATTAACACCGCCCCCAGCCCCCACCCCAAAAACAAAGGAGCTGATACATGATACATAGATATAGTTATTGATGCCGTCATCGATACGAACTTAATTATATACACTAAATGAGTTATTATGTATATTAATGACTTTATTATATAAACTCAATTTATACAACATTATTATTATACAATTTAAATGAATTATTATGCATATTAGTGATTTTATTATGCAAACTCATTTTGTACAATATCATCGTTATGCAACTTAAATGAATTATTATACATATTAATGATATTTTAAGTTAAATAATAAAAATATTATACATAATAAAATTATCAACATGTATAATAACTCATTTCATTTATATAAATAAATATGTATTGACGACGACGGTATCAATAATAATATCTCCATAACATTTTCCCAAAAAAAATTAAAAAAAAAAAAGAAATTTCCGGTATATGTTAATCTAGTATTCAAATTCAAGATTAGCATACATCAGCGCATCTAGCAAAAAACAGTTGTTTTTTTTGTGGGAAATTTCTTGATATATTAATAAAGGATATATCAGAAGAAAAGAGAAATATTATAATTGGTTCAATTTCTGCAAATAATTGGTTGGTAAATATTTAAAAAAACAGAAAGGAAAAATGAAGAAGAAAAGAGACCAATAAGATCACGGAGAACTGAAACAAGCACACGTATAAGAAGAACAAGCATGTCAGCATCAAATCTAGCACAGTAGCAAGATTTACCAGCACTGCATATAATTATATAAAATAAATACACACGAGGGGCATGTGCTTACCTTTACCTCCGTGTCCACGTGTACAAACTAACAACAATTAATTATTGAATAAGGATTAGTAGGCTGACAGCTGATGTACTGCTACAGCCTACAGCCTCTATTTTTTGTGCTTACATGATATAGTTAGCATAGGACCTTAATTTTTGTTAATGATCTTCAGTTTTCTTGTAATTGTAGGAGACATATTGTATTATGAAATGAATATAGAACTTATTGATTAAGAATATCCACTAAGAACGATTAGAACATCCAACAAAAATTAATATCCAGGTCATCATCATATATAGCACTTGCTAAGAATGCATTATTTTCCTCCTACTTTTATCTTCCTTTTAAACTCAGTTTGAAACTCAAGTAACTTCTCCCAAACAGTGTCAGTCATGTCCCTATCTATATACTGTTTAAGCCATTTCATTGCAGATGTTAACTTACAACCATACAACCCAACCTTACTTTCAGAAAGATACCCACGATTAACCGAACCGATATCTGAGAAGCCTGCTAGTTGAAAAGAGCCACTTATATTTTTCTTAGTGCCTAGAAGTGAAAATTCACCTGAAATTAAAGACGACGATAAACAAGGAATCAAACAGAAAGTACACAGTAAGTCAAGTAATGAAGATGGACATTCATAAAATTACACAGGCTTAACAACACGTACAAGAAGAAGTAAAAGAAGGGGGCAAAAAGCCTACTCACCACTGAATTTCCAAGACATTCCAATGTAAGCGAACCCGAATCCGAACCCAAACCCGGATACTGCATCCTCCTTAATGTAGATAAGCATCTGCCCACATCATTAATCAAGGTATAAAACTTAAAGTCATAACTAATTAAGATTAATGCACTAAAGCCAATTCAACATTACTAACAAAAATACAAAACAATATATAGCACTCAAACTAGGAGCACTTGTTATTAATTTTCATCTTTTAAGATAAGAACTTTGTAGTTTCTAAAAGCTCACCTTGCCAGGTGATTCTAGCTCTAATTTGATTGAGTCAGGAAGGTACGAGCATGTAACAGAACCAAGCAAGCCCTGAAAATCAATAAAGGAATTCAGTGCAGTGAGTAATAGATCAAAACAAGATAAACATCCATGCAAGAATGAGAATTGAGATGGGTGACAAGTGAAACAATATATCAACCGCCAGTAAAACAAGCTGGAGTCATACATACCTCTAATCTTTCGGATGCCCATAAAGTCAACTCACCGTTCATGCTAATTTTATCCTGAAGAAACATCACAAAATGACAGAGTCAAAGAAAGTAGTTACATACACTGTTATAACCAGGCAAGGCAGGACAACAAAGGTTTAGAACACATACATGCATGAAGGATCTGACAGAATGCAAAATTTCATTCCTGTAGTCACGGACACAAATGTTGGAGAGGTCTTGCTTTAGCTTTTCTATTTGATCAAAATTTTGTACCATTTTAGCATCTAGCTCATCAATCTGCAAGACGATATCATTTCGTGAGATAGAGACAAAGAGACTGGATGGGGTGGATTCAATTGAAAAACAAGAGACCAAAAGATAACCTCAGAGTGATGCAAGAGTTTGTGTTTGGCATCACACAGAAGCCTTAAGCAACTAAGTTGATTTTGAAGACCCAAAACTATATTGTCGAAAGGTTTGGTTTCTCCAAGCCCAATCTCCTTCGGTACTTCACTGCAAAATGGAACCTCATAGGAATTCACCGCATCAACAATAAAAAATCTGAAAGTGCAATCAGCAGTGATGGAATCATCCAAGGAATGAATACTGTTCCCAAGAGTTTCGTCTCTTCTTTCCACGTCCTGCTCTGCTTCCTGGCCTTGCCATACTCGTGGAGGCATCGACCAGTTCTCACCATAAGAAAGCCCAAGATGGTGTGCACACTCCATGTGCACCATATGAGACTCCTTATCTGTAAACTTCCGGCCACAGCCAAAGCAGTGCCAGTATTTCCAAGTCTTGTTGGTTTTCCACACCCAAATACTATGTGCACCCGGCATGCAGGAAGTCTCTAAACAGTGCTTCATGACATCAGTGACTTTAACACAAACGAAAAGACCCATGCCTTTAATATCCCGGACCTTACTCTCTCCTATAAAGAGATCAACCTGAGAGAGGATCGGATGGTTCATCTGGAGGGGCTCGCCTTCTGATTCCTCTTCAGCATCAGTTTCTGAATCAGAGAAGAATTCGAAGGCTACAACGTCATCTATGAATTCCTGTAACGATTCAGATACCAGTTTATCTTGGGACTCAGGTTGGACTTCATATCCTGGTTCAGCTTGGGACTGGGACCCGACATCCGACTCGAGGTTGGCTTCAGGTTTGGCCTCGGATTCTGATACAGCTCTTACTATGCTAGATTTGTTCCTGGAGAGAGCAAGATTAACATTACTTGCAACCGGTGGTTCTCCACCATCTATTACCAAGGGATCAAATTCGGGGATGCCAGTTTTGCTGTTGCTACCATCAGTGTTGCTGCTTATGAACTCATGACGAAAAGACTCTTCACTTCTCTTGGAAGAGCTGCTATTGTTGTTGCAGCTGCTTCTCAACTCAAGAGGAATGAAAAGAGATTCTCCATCTTTCTTGCAAAAGCCGAGGCGAGATGTTGTCACATCACTGCCTTCCTTGGCTACAGATTGTCCTTTGACTTCGCTACATATATGCCGGCCTGGATTTTCTTGTGGTGACTTTTCCATCATGTGATCCTGCGGAAACATTAATAAGCTGATGACACGCAGTCCTACACTCCAACATGATAAGGTTTCTGACCTAGCAGCATTATTTCAAGTGCCAATTTCTAATACCAGTCAGATCTGGTACGGATAGAAACTTTTTTGGCCTGTACCAACCTCTCTTCGAGGTTGTTTACCAGTGCTTGGAATCAGCTAAAGTATGCAGCTACCAAGTACAAGAACCAGCTGGCCAAAAGCTAATTAAGACGATCAATACCTGCCATCAGTTTAACAAGAAAATTAATCAAATAAAGTCAAAGTCCTCTCACCGAATCAGCATTCTCTTTCCCGACTTCTCCGGCGACAGGTCCCAACCCCATGTTCATGTACACATACAATTTCATCTACAAGTAAAATGAGATGTGTAAATCTAGGGGTTCATTGCAAAGGAGTTGAAGAACAAGAACAACAACCCAAAGTATTGTGCACAATTAAATCTACTAACCCGCAAGAAGGATCTCAAAAGAGGCAGAATATACACGCGGAGGTCGATAGCACAAAGACGACAGACCTGAGGCCCCAAGCACTGAAGCTCACAAGTCAATTTAATAAGTTCAAGATGGTATTGCATCGCCTGCAACCCAAATGCGAAATTACTTGATCAATAACAAATGACAAGAAACAAAGACGAAGGCTTTAAGAAAAAGTAATTATTCAGCGATCACATCACAAACCTCAGAACTATAAGCAATCCTCTGACGTTTATTATGCTCGGTAGATGTAGACGGCATATGGTTGACTTCACTGTTTAATGCCAAATCTGGATGCGCAGTGTCAAGACGAAACATGTAGGTCATGTCTCTCTGCCAATGCCCCATACTCCACAGCTTGAAGCAGGAGGGAAATTCAACCGATTGGTCAACAGATCGCATGTAAGCAGTTGCGAGGCATTCTTTCAAGGCTGCCACCTTGCTCTGCGCTAGTTGAAGGATCTCAGAGGCTCTGGTAGGGACTTCTTTAATCAAGGGTAAACCAGGTGCTTTCAATAACCATGAGGCTACCCCTCCCTCTCCTCCACAACGTAGCTTTATCTTGGCAGCATCCAAAACAAAGTAGTAACCAACAGTACCATCAGCTATTGGATCAGAAATTACATCAAGATCACTCCTGTCCCAGTTAAAATCACCATCTCTGCTCTCATCCAGTTCTCCGGTTTGAGGTTCTGCAGCTTGGATGACGAGCTCGCACATTTCACTCACCAACTGAACAAAATAGGAGAGGGATTTATGATCCATGAAACGGAAAGGGAAGAGGGAGCTATCCAAAAGTGCTCTGAAAGGGAGTGGTATGCTGTTTCCTGGGTCAAGCTGTCTACGGATGTGCTCAGAAGCCACCGCAACAAGTGCCCTCAGACAGCCATTAGAGATCAATGAAAAGGAAGCCTGTTCTTCACGCGCTAACAGAATCATAAATCTCTTCCTCAATTCTACAAGGAGTTTGCTCCTTTGGACATCTTCCGACAACGGCCAAACCAAGGAATCAATGTCAGCACCACCGCTACGGCCATCAGCACTAGTAAAATCTTGACATGTTGCAGCGAGCATGTTTAACGTGCTGTCGACATCTATGGGTTTCCAGACCATACTATGAAGGACCTCGGAACACCACTGTTCCTCAGTCAGATCGTGCTGCGGCAGCGGCCATACATTGCAGTTGTGCTCGCGCGTCAGGTGCATAATAAGTGAATTACCCTCTGCAAACCAACAATGGCATTCAGGTTTCGGGCAGATGTAAATTTCCCAAGTATTGTGGAGTTTGAAAAACACCACTGCATCAGCGAGCATATGAGTCAGCCTGGATTCGCACAGAATCTCAGAGGAGAAGTAGTCAAGATCAGCAGTTGGCACTTTCAAGAAATCCTCCTTTTCTGGAGTAGAAAGTCCAGAAATTTGTGTTATAGGCCTCAAACGGCCGTAAGGTTAAGGTTTCAATTGTTTCATAGACCTACAGATTTCTGCAATATTAATATTTGTTCCGTATAAAAGGTGCGATGATCAAGTGATCACTGGTGTAGCTAGCTCCGTCAAAATGGAATCATTAGCTTTTACAACTAACTACCTATGAGTTATTCTCAATTAAACAATAAATTAGAACAATGTATTTAAAAGAGCTTTCTAAATTACAATACCTTGCCAAACTGGGATTTAGAAAGGTAAAAAAGAAGATGAGGCACAGAGAAATTGAGAGTTACCTGTCTTCTCAAAATATTCCCGATAATATTCAACGGCCCCATCCATACCACCAGATCCTCCTTTTTCAATGTAGCGCTGCTCCCAAAAGGTAGCCTCTAAATCTCTCTCAGAATATCCATCTGAGAGTGTTTGTGGTACGATGTCCTCCCCCACCGCTGCTTCATCCCTTTCATCGCTCTCCATGGTTTCTCTCCCTCTCAGAACCTCATTCGTTCACAGTAACAGAATCAGGGTTAGGGTTTCCTTCGCTTTGGATTGCTTCCGACGAGCAGGTTCGTGATCGGACGGGATGGTCGGAAAGTGCTACACTCTCTCTCCTTCTCCTAGTCACTCTTCCTTTCGTTCCTCTCTTTCCGTCGTGTAAGTGCTTCCTCTCTTTCGCTTCGATGGGAAGGATGAGGATGAGCTTTTCTCTTCGCCACCTCGTTTTTTTTCTCTCTGTTTCTTGAATGGCGATGTCGAGGGGAGGTGAAACGGGCGGGAGGGGAGGGTATTTCGGGCAGCGGCCGAATCTTTGAACAGCGTTGTAAAATTGTTTTTTTTTGGGGGGTAGTTCATAGTTGTGTTGCTATTTTGAGATCAGAATTTAGAATTTGTAATATTAAGGGCTAACTGAAATTTTTTATCTTTATACCGATTATAACCTTATTTAATATCTTCTTTTTCTCTATGTTTGGATGGAATTAAGCTTATTTACATATACTTAAAGTAAAGCATTTAATGCATTTTTTTAGATAAGGCTTGTTATGGTTGTATCTATGGAAATCACAATTTGAAAATACAATTTTTGTAACTTTTCGTTTGATCAACAATTTATATCGTCATTGTTTCTTTATGAATGTTCACCTAACAAATCACATATCGGTAGTCGCCTACAAATACGAAAAAATGTTAATTTTGGTTTTTCGTTAAAAACTTAAAATGTGGACCGTCGGATGACAAGAATTAGGAATTCATAAATAAAAAATTTTGAGAGACTTGCATGAAGAAATTTGAAATTTTTTAAAAATGGAAATGTATACTTTATCACTCTTTGCAATGCAAATTTTTTTCATTAAAGAGTAAAAAAGAATAATAAAAGAAAACTTTGTCATGCTTGCTATTGAAAAGAGCCACATTATTTTTCATATGATTTCGTTTTTACAATATTTTTTTTGTCTTTCAATTTATGACTTGCTCATAATAAATCTTTCTAAATTTTAGAATATCATTGTGTGAACACAAAAAAGGATTGAAATTGAAACAAAATATCTCATTTTAATATGTACTGATTAAGCACAATATCATACCAAATATATGCAATAGCCTTAGTCGGTAGAAAAGACAAAAATATTCTCTTAGCTCTCAAAATTGTAAATTGTGATCTCAAAATAGCACCCCCTATAAAATTTTATAGAGAAATCTACAGAGTTAT
Source organism: x Bolboschoenoplectus mariqueter (assembly GCA_037678475.1). Lineage (NCBI taxonomy): Eukaryota > Viridiplantae > Streptophyta > Magnoliopsida > Poales > Cyperaceae > x Bolboschoenoplectus > x Bolboschoenoplectus mariqueter. Next base: position 1,781,517 of record CM075269.1, read on the forward strand.
TATTGTGATATATGATCAAGATATCAAATATTTATGATTGGCATATGAACTTTATTTTCTTACACCTAGATCATATTTTACTCAACATTTCATGTATTATCATTGGTTAACAATTTATCTTGTATTTTGTTTCAGAACGAAAAAGTCTCCTTTTTCATATTTAAATTTAGGGGAGCTTTTTTTTATTATTTTTATAAGCTGATAGGCGCACAATTAACATGATTTTTTATGAGAACGGCAAGTCTAATATAGTAGTAATAGAGTTCATATCTCTATGAAGAAACGCAGATTCAAATTCTGTAAAAAAATTTTTAAGGAATAAATGTCAGAATTAACGGGAGCTTTTATTTAAAAAAAACACGATTTTTTATGGATTTGAGTATGATATATATATATATATATATATATATATATATATATATATATATATATTCAGATGACAAAAATAATCCGCAAGATCTATTTGTATAATTTGTTCCCTTTCATAGAACAAAGAGTGATCAGAATTTTTTTATTTTTGGTTTGATATACACAAAAATCATGTTTACTATACTAAACCATAATCTTGAAGTATATCAAGGCTACAGGAATATTTTTTTTGAGTGCACATATTAATTTCTTTATTCATTTTATTAAAGTAAAGGATTTTGGATCAGTGGCCATGATAATGCACAAAGGTTTATGGACATGACATGAAAATTTATGACAAGTATTTATGAATCCTCAAACCCAATATGATAAAATTTGTCTCAAAAAATTCTGCTATAAATTTTGTGCTTCCCCTTTTCTTTCTTCTTCTTCTTCTTCTTCTTGTTTTTTTTTTTTTTTTTGACTCTGCCCAAACACAGGATATATTTCTAACGTCATGACATAGTTAATTATTTCGTTGAAGAGAGGAATTTAAACTGAGTTCATATTTTGTATGAATATCAAAATTAAGACCGGTTCAATTTATAATCAGATTTTATTTTTTATTATTTATTTTTTTTGCTCAAGTGAGACACTACCCATTATTCAAGGATTAATTAATTAACCTCCAATTTATAAAATTTGTCAAGGTTGAGAAACTTTACTTGCATCTTGGTATTTTATTTCTTTTAATATTATGCAATTTTTTTGCTCGAAAGGGGTTTTATTTCAAATTTTTTGTATGTCAACACTCAAGAATCTCGGAAATAATATTACCCAATATATATATGTTTATAATTTTCTTAAAATAAAAAATCTAGAAATTTATTCCTTCTTTTATCAATTAACCCCTTAGAAATTTTTTTCATTTAACTTAAGTTCATAGTGTTAATTATTCTGTTGTTTTCCATTTTGTTGAGACATCTACACATGTTGTCATTGGTCTTTTTACACGAACACAAACAAATAACACATAAATGCATCCGATTACTAAGTCAAGACAGTTTATATTATTTACTCTTTAATTTCTTTTTCTCTCATTTTTATGCAAATGCAAACATTGAGCACATAAATATACTTAACTACTATTTGGGCCGGGACCAGCTAAGTAATGTCTCTCTCTTTTTTCTTTTTAAAATCTAGCAACTTTGTAAATTTTTATTTCATAAATCTTTTAGAATTTTGAACACGTCTTTTAATTTTCAGAGACTAGATTGTTAAAACAAGGAAAATCCCCATACTTCTAATATTAAGAATTTCATAAAACATACAGCTCAAATCACTTAAGTTTCTGCAATAATTGATTGGTAAATACTGCAAAAACAGAAAGAAAAAATGAAGAAGAAAAGAGAAATAAGATCACAGAGAACTGAAACAAGCACAACATCAGAAGAACATGTCAGCATCAAATCTAGCACACTAGCAAGATTTACCAGCACTGCATATAAAATTATATATTAATACACACGAGGGGCATGCTTACCTTTACCTCCATGGCCACGTGTACAAATGTTGATTACAAACTAACAACAATTTATTATTGAATAGGGATTAGTAGGCTGATGGCTGATACACTTCAGGCCTCTCTATATTTTACCAATTAATTAACATGATCTTGATTCTTGACTGGTATGCTGGTATATTTATCAATATACAAATTCCTAGTTCAATAGACTAACAATAAATTTACAAGATACCAGCATGCAGCTAAGATAAACCAACCATTCCCAAAAACCAGAGCAGGAAAGGGATTGCAATGGATAGTTGAGACATGACAGACCCAAACACAGAGGTCATTCTTTTTTGTTGATAAAATTGAGTTAAATTTGGTTATTACATTTGAGAGCACAAGTAAAACACAGCCAACGAACTCATCACTACTACTTTACCCAGATCTAACAGGGCGGCGAGTGGTTCCTGTATTAAACTATTTTTGAAGCATTGGAAGTTAAAAGGTACAACTTAAAAAACTAGAAAACAGGACAGATCATGCCCTTAATTGAAATGAAAATGTACTGGGATACTAGTATACTACTAACATGGTAAGGGGCCCATCAAAATTTAAGAGATAAAGGCCCACCTAACCCTACTGAAGCACCTAGATTATAGCTGAATTGATGAAAACTTCTCTCTAGAATATACATGGAAGTGAAGAGATTACAAGTTGTTGGTATAAAGCCCACTTGGAAGTTTTGATAGTATTACTTCTGGCCAAGAACATTTTCTCCACATGAACTGAGAAAATATAAGTATAGAACATATCATTAGCAAGGTTAAATATGCATAGTCATGGAGGCTGATTTAAAAAATTGTTAAGGGGCGGATTTCTCACAAAGCATTCAATCAGAAGCCTTGTACTTGCGAGGTCTCTTCGACTGAGGCGGGGATGGAGGCGCTTCTAGTCTTCCAGGGGCCTTTTTGCATACAACCATGATATCAGTTGACAAAAAAAATCAAAGAATTACAAATGATTTGTATGCTTATTTTATTGGACAAGGAAAATTTGAAAATAGAACCTTGCGTTTCTGATCCCTTTTGCCGGTTCTTTCTCCTGAAACCCAATTCATAGAAAATAATAAAAACTAAATTATTATATCTCCCCACAAAATTCAGAAATACAACCCAGTAACAATATAAGTAATAATTTTACCCCCAAAACCGACAGCATCTGAAACAATTGCTCGATCCACATCTCTATTAGAACGCTGTCAACAGAATCACAAGGATGTCAAATTTAATTTCAAATACAAGATGATGACAAAGAAAATTATTAATTTAACCCAAAATTTTGACCATACTATGAGATGCTCTCAAACTACCTAACAACTATATCACCAACTATGCCGACCTTTGTGGGCCAAACTTTTTGGGGGGTTAAATTTCATCATAGGTAAATAAACTTGGCAGAAATTGACAAATTAATTGCACGACTCTTTGCACCCTCTCAATGAACATTTGTAACTTCCCAATTAAGATATTCCATTTCTCTCAAATAAGCAAATAGGCATAATATTCCCTATGCATCTCTCCATTTACCTTGCCTTCCAATTTCTCCATTACCTCCCACTTTTGTGTCCCTCAAGTAACATAAGAGAAGTGAGAATGGCAAAGTAAGAAAAGGAGAGATGAATTAAGTTATTGGGAGTGGAAAAGCATGAAGAACAGAAAGAGATGTGGGGCAATGAAGATGTGGGAAGGTGCAAGAAATGGAGAAAAAAATACCAGTTATTTGACAAAAGGGATTTAAATAGCTGCCAGTTGCAAAGTAAAAGAAAAAAAAATCTCAATAACTTGACGGGGGTGGATCAAAATAGAATGATTAAGCTTTGACTTGGGGAAAGTTCAATGACCTCCCTTGAAACCGCCCCGATTTACTACAATTCATTCATTCCACCCCAATAAAGCACAAAATCAAGACCAAAAAATATGTTTTACTTGGGCAGGAGACTGTTCCTTTCTTTTTTCTTTTTTCTTTTTTGGTGGGAGTGGGGGTGGGAGGTTGGAAAGGGGTAGTTCAAATAGGCAGTAGCGACATAAGTGTGGTGGCTAATGCTGTACCTTAGGAGTGGTGGGTGCCTCAGAATGTGATCTCTCACGGCTTCCTGTTCCTGTTGCTTCTGTCAGTTTCTGCATCTATACCATTGCAGAACAAGCATCCACAATAAGTGAAAAAAAAAGGGAAAAAAGAAGAACTTCACCAGTGACATTCAAAAAGTTGAATACATGTAATAATCCATTTATAGCACGATATACTGGTTAAGGAACCATAAAATATCCCATACACATTTAATGGAGTAAGTGAAATATCATCTTAGTCCTCCAAAAAAGCAGAAGCACATTTATGTGCACAAAAATATGATGAAAAAAAAGCTTTATGAATCTCCTCTATTCTGTTTTCTTTTTAGATGCAGAACCAAAATGCCACTTACTCCATTTTCGCCATAAACTATTCAGATTGGAGGGCCAATTTTGGTGAAAAAAAAAATATTTTGAATAAGAAATTAATATTTGGTCTAAATTCAAGAACCTGCTTTTGCAAGTTGAGAAGCGTGAGAATCTCTTTCCGCAACTCAAGATGCTCAGAACATACAGCTTTTGTAGGTACCTTCGGTTTGAGATTAACCTACCAAAAACAATGTCATACCTGTATCGCTATGCAATGAAATAATATAATATACTAGAAGAAGATGCAGTTACAAAGAAAAAAGAGGAGAGTAATAAAGGAAGATTACTGAGAGTTCTTGTATCATCTGCTCAATATGTATATTCGTACGGCCTGAAGCTGAACTCACTGCTTGTAACATTTGATCTAGTGCATTTGTTCTCAGGTACACTTTGAGCTGTATCAAAGTTATCATGCATATGTGTGTGTGTGAGAGAGAGAGAGAGAGAAAGAGAGAGGTGAGTGGGAGGAGGGAGGGAGGGCTGCAACTTCACATATCAGTACTGTACTGGTCTGGTCTGGTCAGGTCTGACAAAACATATACAGGGGTCAACTGCTCATTCTCAGAGCTGCACTATATACTAGGATTTTTTATTGTTGTAACACCGGCAAAAGAACACTAATATACATTTGTTTGTGATAATACTGAAAAAAAGTTGCTCAATTTCTTTCACATGAATGACACAATAAAATTTCAGTACTACAGAGTTAGGAGGCAAGGAGTCACCCTACATTCTCTTTCTATTATCTACCCAGTTAGCATAGAGGCTCTTTCTGTAAATACCAGATATAGCAGTGTTTTCTGCAAGTTTCATCATGCATGAGCATTTTTGGAAAAGACCTTTTTGAATTCTAGAGAAGCACAGTAAAGAAAAAGTTGGACACATAAATAAAGCAAAAAAAAGAATACAAATTTACCACGCGAAGATTAGCAGGAATAGAGGAGGTATCTGGTGTAACTGGAGGTGCATCAGCAACAGCAGTAACTGGAGACACATCTTCACCACCTCTGGTTGCTTTCTCACCACTTCCCACTTCACTATGGCCTTGCAACTCCACTTCATCAGCACCCTGCCAATCAAACAAAATATACATATTTCAATAAAATGATAAGAATACCAATGTTAATAAAAAGGATACAACAGTGTTACTTTATTACATGTAAAGCAGAAGTATTTACTTTTCTAGGTGTGCGTGTTTCCATAATTCGTTTGGCTTCTGCAAGAATCTGAAAAAAGAAAATCAATATATATTTGTAAAACTTCATGTCAGCATATGTAAAAGCACCACATAACAGTTATAGGACCAGCAGGTATTTTTATAGTTTGGAAGCAAGTTATCTCTTCTAAAACTAGCATAAATAAATCTCCCAATATAACTACAAATCACACTAAAGCAGAAAAAAAGCAAGTACTTGACTGTTTTCCTTACGACCAGATCATAACCAGTAAGATATATAAAAACTTGCCTCAGAGTCCTTTCGCTCGTGCTGTCTGGTTTGAGAAAGCACAGCTGACAAGGCACGCTTTCGCTCTGATTCATGTTTTGCATTGAATTGTTCCTTCATAAAGCAATAAACAATGGATTAATTCAATGGACATTGACATAGGAACATAATTTATAACAACCAAATTTAGTGTAATATATATGTAGTACCTTAACCAGAGGATGGTTAGCGACATCATCAGGTGAAGCTGCTCTTGCAATTAGAAGCTTTCTTGTAACTGTTACATCGTTAAAAAAATTTCAGATATAATACTAAATTTTCAATGTGCTTCCAAAATGATATTTCCAGTATAAATGAGCACTTCTCCAAAGTTGCTCTCAACATTATGCAGTATTTATGCATTGAACTCAATAATTCTGATACTTGCAACTGACTCGAAACTTTTTCTCTGAGGTGTTTGCAATAAAGTAAAACCTGTAGACTATCAAAAGAATCTTATTTATTTGAAATGCTACTATAATGCTACCAACTTTGCCTTCTAGTTATTAGCCACCTTTTTCCTAAATCCGGAAACCAAACGAGAGTTTACATATTTGGCATTGAATACATAAGGACTGTTATCCCAATATTCAGATCTAAATGTCCTCGTTGGAAACTTTAAATTCATGTGAAGATCAAGATATTTACCCACTCACTGTGTTAATGGTTAGGATTTCATTCAAGCAACCCAAAAAGGAAGTTGTTATATGACGGAAATACTTGTACTTTTTGCAAACAAATAATGCTGTTCAGTGTAATCGGCAAAAGAAGCATAATGAAAATAAAAAAGAAACGTACCAGAATAATAGCGGCTTTTTAGTTCTTCAACAGTACGGTCACTAGGGAACCTATCAGCTATAACTACAAACCGAAGGTCAAATCTTTCACATAGCTCGAATAATTTATCTGTTTCTTCCTTGCTCCATGCCTATGTTTATTTGAATTAAATGAAATTTTACTTCTCGATACAAGATTCTCTGGACAATAATTGGTAATAACAGCTATATATGTTGTTCAAGAAGTAAAACAATTACCTACATTATCAGTCAAGTGCTTCTCATATTCATCATCCGTATACTTTAGTACATCCACTGACTACATAAAAAAAACAGTTTGTATGAAATAAGATGATGTGAAATCTTTTTGAAGAATGAAAGCAATGTACACAATTTTAATGCTACCTTATTATACTTTGCAAATGCATAGTCTCCTGTGGGTGGAACCCCGTTAACCACTCTGACCTGGATTTTTTTTTTATTTCAATAGGACAGAAGCAAAAGATCATAAAACCAGCTTTTTGGAGTCAGACTGATGAATCAATCACAAATCATATATACAAACCGATATAAACTGACCCAATGGTAAAGTTGCAAGTTATCGGTACGAGCTGAGGATGTGAATGGTAGCCACTGCCATGTGATCTGTACATGAAATATTTTCCAAATTTTATTTCCAGAAAGAAATATTACTATATATCTTGCAAGGAAACTGAAATGATGATTCAAATTTGCAAACTTATAAGCAATTAGGTTATACATCATCTTAAATATATTTGAGAATGATTGGCCCGATCAAGTCAAATGCAATTTCTAGTTCAGTCTTATTTTGAATACAAGAATCTCACTCTTTATAAAAATTCATATATCTAACCTTCTCTTTACCAACAACAGGTCTCTTCTTCAGGTGTGATGGTTCCAAATTAGGCATGAGAGGGGGTAGAACCCCTCCGGTAAGTGCATATACCTACATTTAAGTTTCAACAGAGATTGACAAAGTGAAAACAACGAATTTAAGTGAAATTGAATAGAAAATCGTTGAGATTGATATGAAAGACTACCTCTCGAGAGACGCCATCGGGTTTTCTCTGAGGTTCCTTCGGAGGCCGAGACTTCTTCTCCTGGTTACCAGGAAATGCTGTTTTCGGGAGACCTAGTATGTCTTTCGCATCCATGGCGTAGCAATGAATTAGGATTTCAGTACTAGGGTTAGGGTTAGGGTTAGGGTTTGTAGAAAGCCATGCACTTGAGTTCTCTGTCAATTCGACCTTTTCCAGCTCAGGGAAGAAGATGAATTGATGGATCGGATCAGTTCGCGTGCAAATCAATCCATTAAACCGATTTGCATAAATGATAGAGTATTCGATTCTACTCGGTACTCGCTACTCGCATCTAATTGTCATTCGGATCTGAAAATAATGAGTCTGCAAATCCAAAAAGCGTACTCGACCCGATTAGTTCTTTAATGGGTCTGGCGACACTGGTAACAGGATGTTAACGGATACAATATCCAATATTTATATATTAAATAGGGTCATCATTAAAAAAATCATGTAAAATAGTTAAAAAAAAATTTTAAATTGATATCATACAAAATTTTATTGAAATATTTACATTCACATTTCGGATATAAAATTTTAAAATTTAACTCATTAATATTTCTGCTGAAATACTTATAGAACTTAGCTAATATACTTTCATAAATAGCGGTGGATCCGGATAATATTAGACATGTGTCTATCCTTAATTTCTAATTTTAATAGTTTTGTTACATTTTTTCCCTTAAAATTTAATAAATTTCATATAATAATATTATATTTCTCTAGACTTGATATTTAATAAAAAAATATGCATGTTTTAAATTTTATGTCCATACTTACTTGTCTCTTTGATCTATCATTGTTCATAAATATTAAGGTTTGTCAGGTTCAAATAGGAGGAGATTTCTGCATGGTTCTTAGCTGCCACGTATAGCAGCCAGTCACCTCTCTCTTGTATATATATACTTTTGTAAACTAAAAAGAAAAATCAAGAAATGAAATGAAATGAAATAAAGTTCCCTTTTAAATCAGATGTTCTCCTCTTTTTTCTCAACCTATCTCTCTTAATTTCTTCTTTATTTCTTCCCTAAATACTCTTGTATTTGTAGCAGTAGCTTATTCCCTTTAATTTTAGGAATATCAGCTGAACCGGTACACGATAAGGCCAAAATATTTACGAGTCAATTTTTCAAATTTCATGTCCGAAATATCGATCCAAATAGTTCGATACAATATTTATATCAAGATCTTATATAATACTATGTTTTACTATTTATAATGATTTTTAAAAATTAAATAAATTAATTACTCTTTGATTATTTTTAGAATTAAGTAACAATTTGGGTTGGTGGTATCAGGCCCAAATAAGAGCCCAATAACTCCAGGCCCCATCTGACAGAAAAGATTTTTTATTTTTTATTTTATTTTATTTGTCAAAATTTTTCTGTCAAAATTGGGCCCCAAAAACAATTCAAACAGAGCTAGAAATCCGGATTTCATGCTTTTAATGCCTTTCTCTATTTGGAATCTTTGTTGCAATGGGATCATGAGCTTTATTGAGCAGCTTCTGGCTAGTTCTATTATGTACATGGTTTTGCAAAGGAATAATTTTGTTGTTGGCATTATTAGCATGCTATCAATTATAGAGTGCGATATCTAAACATGTCTACCTGAGATCAAATTAAATATGTTTAATTTTGACAAAATTATGAAAAAAAACAGTCCACTAGAAATAGTTCATCAACAAGGACTCTCAAAAATAAAAGTAAAATTAACTTAAAAAAAAAAAAAGAATCTTCAAATCATCTACTCTGCTCCAAAACAGCGAGCAAATGGACCCAATTTTGGACCTGATTTAATGTTGTTATTCAACTCTGTATTTTTCTCAATCCCACCATTGGCACTCGTCGCCATATCTGCCTTCCCTTCCGGTGGCGGCACCGGCAAATCTTCGTCGGCCGGCATCTGGAGCTGCCATTCCCCATCATCTCCTAAAACCATCCCTTTGTTTTTCTCCACCCACCACGAACCCGGTACCAGTAGCTCATCCTTCAAATACTCCGACGACTTGTTAACAAGCGCAACGCTTCTCTTCACTTGTAACTTGAATTCTCCCTTTTCGCCATTCCACCCAGCAACGGTGTGCAAAATTCCTTGCAAATTGTGGTAGTCTCCTATGTTCTTCGTCGATTCCTTCAAATATGGCGATTTCTTCGAGTCGATAAGAAGTTCTTGACCGACATTAACGTAGCCTAAGATGCCGGTCGGGTATAACGGTATGACATCTGGTTTGTTCTTGACATGTAAAACTCGGAGGTTTTGATGCGAATCCAGTCTCTCTTTGAACTCTTTGTTTCCAACTTGAGGTGAACCAAATACTACAGATGTTACCTGGATATCGGTTTTCTCATCTAGTTTCGCCAAGCCGTTTTCGACTATGTCAAAGGCACTTAGTGTCGCCAGCGCCGCGCCTAGGCTATGACCTGTGCAAACGATGCTCAGTTCACCCTCATTTTTGTACCGATTGACGAGCTCTTTAATCGCATATAAGAGTTGATCCCTTGCACTAAGCTTTGAGAATTGCGAGTTGGTGTTGCTCGAGGTGTAAATCGTATACCATCCATGCATCACCTTCAGCTCATCTTCAGAACTGTCCTTGCTGTTTGACGAAGGGAGAATGCCATGGATCGATACTTGTTGCGGGTGCAGCACGTCGACCCATTCTAAGGTGCGTATTGTGCCACGCCATGAGACGTAGATCACACGCCGACCGGTGGTTGGATCTGGATTAGAGATCGCGACGTAGCCTATCCAATTTGATTCCTTGCTCCATGCATCGTCAGCTAGTGAGAAGAGCAGAAATTCTTTCGGCACTGACACCTCTGACGTGGCGTACAGATATGCCGAGACGGTGAAGTCAGACGCGGCAGGGGAAAGAACCTATAACATGGTAATAAATAATCAGAATATTTATAAATTATAAGGCCAGAGTAACTTGCATTATGGATGTCTAATTGTCTATAAACTTGAATCAACTTAACCCCTTTAATTGTTTCTTGAGATTCTTGGTTCTAATTCTCATTTTATATTTCTTTCTTAGTACAATAATTCAATTTTATCTAACTATTTCTTTTCATAAAAAAAAAGAAGAAAATCAATACAAAACTTGTTATGAAAATTACAGAATCGGACTTAATTTTCTTCTTAATTAGCCCATCCCTAACCAGGTAATTAGATTAACTAATGGCACCTAGAATTGTTTCATACCTTTTGAAGGAGAGTTGATTTGGAGTAACGGCAGCTGCCGGTGTACTTCGAGTGCGGTTCCGAGTTGAACGAGTCATATGTAACTTGGATGAGGTCTCCACATAGCAGGATTAAGCCGCGTAGCGATGCGTCGAGCGGGTCGAGTAGGCCGGACCAGTGGTTCGAACCAAGGAGCTGAGGCAAAGATGTGTTGGATTGGGGTGGTTGGTCACCTTGATTTGCCATTGAAATGATGAGAAAATTCTTTTGTTTGAGGTTGAATTAATTGCTTGTACAGTGTAGAGAATTGAATTGAATTGAATTGAAGAGAAACTAACAGAGATGGAAGATAGCATTTTTGGATTATATTCTATTTGGATTATATTGAGTGACTTAGATTCTTATAGAGTGGTTGGATCTTTTGTGTTGACTATCATGTAATGTGGAAGCATGCAAGACTTGAATTAATGTTAGGTAATTTAATTAGGTGGGTAGGTTGGAGAAATTTTATTAATTAGAGGTCGTAATTAATATTATCCTGTTTTCTAATAGTTGGTAACAAAAAGAATAAACATACATTGTACTTGCATGTATTTAATGCATTCATCTTCTTGTTTTTTTTTTTTATCAAAATTAATGTTTTCTATTGCCGAAATTTTAATATTTTATTGTATCTTAGACTACATGAGAACAACTCAAACATTCAAACATACAAATAATGAAGTAAAGTTTATGAGGGATACCATCATTAATACCATCATCGATACCAACTCTATTATCCATATAAAATGAATTATTATTCAGATTAACAACTTTATTATGTAACTTATTTTATATAATATTTTATTATTCAACTCAAATATCACTAATCTAAATAATAACTCACTTAAATTAAATAATAAAAATACTATATAAATAAATCACATAATAAAATCATTAATATAAATAATAACTCATCACCATCTGAATAATAAAATCAATATCTGTCTGTATAGTGTACATCAGCTGCCATTAATTATGGCCACAAAATATCCATCATATACAAAATATCCATCATATACAGACTCATGGTACTCTCTGGCCGATCCATCTATGGTCCGGAGAGGAGCAATTAATGCCATATTTGTTATTCCCTTATCTTCACAAATAATTTAGCCTTATAAAACTATACTAACTAAAGTCATTAATTAAAAATCCATCTTCTTATCTATATTCTAAATTTTAAATAAAAGTATGGACATGTAAGCAATTGAAAACAGTCATGCATGTATATTTTCAACTATGAGCCGGGTCGCATGGGTCATTAAAATAATAAAATCCCCAAACTTGTTCAATTTCTACTAAGAACACTTGCTTCAGAAATCTGGTAATAAGAAAATTAATTAACTTTATAAAGCATGAAAATAGTTCTGACCCAAGTTTTGGTAGAGAATGGGGGATGTCTGAATATTTTAATTTTTTCTGTTTTATGATAATTAAGGTACCATCAATTATTGCCAACAATTTCTTGACTCCACTATTTTAAGATTTGACCAATATATTGTGTCTATTATTTACCATTGGTTAATAGTAAAAGACACGTTGATATAAAAATGCATTATGAAAGGCCCCACTGAAGAACAATCCACGTCATCTCCATTCTCCCACTTTCAAAAAGATTTAACACGCGTCAAATGAATAATAATTTGATGAGAAGCAATAATTGCAGTAATAATTTGATGAGAAGTAATAATTACAGTTTTTTAATTATATTTTTTTATTTATATTTTAGATATATTTATATATTTTTTAAAAATATATATTTAATGATAAAAATATTTATATTTTATATTATTAAAATTAAAAATTTTACAAACAGTATTTTATTTTTGCAATAAAAATTTTAATTCAAATTTTTTTATATTATTTATGAATAAAAAAGTGATAAACGTAATTTACATTAGTTATAAATATTTATAAATACATATATAAATAAAATATTTATTGAGTATAAATATTGATATGTAGATAAAGTATGCAGAACATTAAATACATGAGTAATTTATGTTTGTCAAAATCTATTTTTACCAAGAAAAAAAAAACTCTCCTAGAAAAAAAAATTTCAAATACAGAGGGCCCGCTGCTAAATGTTCCCAAGTTGTACCCACAATTGACCCATAGTGAGAATTGAAGAACCTGGCCCAAAAGCCCATAGTAGCTTTAAATCTCACTCAAATCAGACGGTCACGCTCACGTGTAGCCCATTAATTGCATGTGTTATATATGCAATAGCAACATAGAAACGACGTTTTGTTCGCTCGGAGCTCAGAGCAGCCCAGGATCGATTTCGCTTGGGAAGTGGCGGCGGGAAAGGTTGTAGGCATTTCATCGAACACCTGAGCTACAACCTTCTCTTACAACTTCTCTCAACTTTGTTCCCTTGCGCAAGTACAAAACCAAGATACTAGAGAATCTCTCTCTCTCTCTCTCTCTCTCTCTGTTGCCACGAACCATGTCGTTGTCTCTTCTCTCTCGCTTGCGCAGGAAATCTACCTCCCTCTTTCTCTCTTCTTTAAACCGGCGATACCTACACTCTCTGTCCGAAACCATAGATGAACCTGCGTCACCAGACCCACGCTTCCTTCGCTACGCCTCTCTCGCCAAGACCAGATCGATCGACCATACTCCTTTCCTCCGCTTCCCGGAGGTCCACGTCAGCACTTTATCCAACGGCATCCGTGTTGTCACGCAGCGGTACCCATGCGGCACCGGGATGGCCTCTGTCGGCGTTTGGGTCGATGCGGGTAGCCGGTTCGAGGCACCTGGTACCAATGGCACTGCGCATTTCCTCGAACACCTTATATTCAAAGGCACCATCAGGCGCACGGCACTGAGCTTAGAGGAAGAAATAGAGAACATGGGTGGGAAATTGAATGCGTACACTTCCAGAGAGCAGACTACATTCTTTGCTGATGTGCAATCGAAGGATATCGGCATGGCAGTTGATATATTGGCTGACATATTGCAAAATTCGACTTTCCCTTTGAGTGCCATAAGCAGGGAGAGAGGTGTAATTCTTCGAGAAATGGAAGAGGTGAAGCTTAATGTCTTTTATTGGCATTTGCAGCAACTTTGTTTTCTAAATTGTTTTAAAAATAAGTGCATTTCTTCAGTAATCGGTAACAATCATGTTTATATTTAATTTTTCTCAACTTGAGGACTTAGGTTAAAACTATCGTACCATTTTATATTTTATATGAGTTTCCCTTACAGGGCAAACCTCTTAACATGGAATCTTATAAACTTAGTGAGGCGTTAGGAAATTATGTATGCAAAAATAAAACCTCGGAGCAAATTCCATCCTTAACCGGCCCTTTTTCCAGTCCTGGTCCTGAAAAATGTTCATTGATATGTTTTGGTTTGTATTTTTATAAAAGAACTCAAAGGCACCAAACTCCAGCTTTTGTTTTTAGTATTTTAATTCGAAGAATAAGTATTGTCCATGGAAATTTAAATATAGTTTATGTGGACTTTTAAGAAAATTAGGTGCAAGGACAGATTGAAGAGGTGTTATTTGACCACCTACATGCGGCTGCATTCCCAACACATCCGCTAGGGGACACAATTTTGGGACCCGAAGAAAATATCCATTCCATCTCACGGAGAGATTTGGAGCACTATATCACCACACACTATACTGGTTCCAGAATGGTACAGCATGTTGAAGATTTTAATTGCAAGTTTGGACCTACTGGTAACTGGCCTTGATTGATCTGGTTGGTGTTTCCTAAATGCACAATTAAGCCATCTCACAGATGCTTCTTGTGCAATTGAGATGGCATGAAACCAATTTAGCAATCTGGCCTCCATTTGGTTTATTCTTTTAGGTGAACCAAATAAAATAATGGAAATTGAATTGAAATTACCTTAGACCTCGATTTTCATGTATCCAAGAATGGTTCAGAGACTTAATAGTTGTTCTGTAATATGTTAAAGGTATCAACTGCGGTACCAGTTACGATCAATATGAAAACAACGGGTGGCTATTTAAACATCATTTTTGGTGCATGTCTAGGTTGTCTCTGCTGCTGGTGCGGTGAACCATGAAGATGTTGTCAACAAAGTTGACAAATTGTTCACAAAATTTTCAACAGATCCAACCACAGCAAATCAGCTAGTTAAAGCGAATCCAGCTAAATTCATTGGATCTGAGGTGAGGATATTATCATTTCTATAGATGTACCATGTTTGTTTTGAAAAAATGTATCCATTTAAGAGCTTTCTTTTGGTTTTAGATCAGGGTGCTGGATAAAGAGCAACAGCTTGTCCACCTTGCAATAGCTTTTGAGGGTGCTGGATGGATTGACCCGAGTTCAATCCCTTTTATGATATTACAAAGTTTATTAGGGTCTTGGAATATGAATACGGGTGTTGGTAATTGTTCGGGGTGAGATGATTTCTATTTCTTTTATGCACTACAGTACACAATTTTAGGGTTTTTTTTTTGTGAAGAAAACTTTCAACGTTTTGAGACAGTTGCAGCAAGCATGAACACACCTTTTTTTTTTCTGGCAGGAATTTTAATGTGATCTTGTTGTTATATTTTGATAAATATTAATAACTTATCATACTTTTACTGCCCTTAACATAGGCTCAAACCTAAAATGAATTTAAGGCAAGTGGATTGGAAGTTATTAAATATTAATTGATTGAGTTGAAGTAATAAAGTAATTGAAGGTGTTACATAACTACAGTTGGATTATTATTTTTAAATGACTGAATAGAAACAATGATGCTAATTGCAACGTTAGAAAAGCTGTTGGGGCATGTATGTATGGTTGGTTTAAAGATTTTAGTACAGAATATTAATTATAAACTTCTTTTAAAAATTGAAGGTCTCAATTGGCTCGCAGAATTAGCACTAGTAATTTAGCAGAAGGCATGATGGCATTTAACACAAATTACTCCGACACTGGTTTATTTGGTGTATATTGTTCTGCACGTGTAAGTTTCTTTCTTGTAAACTCATTTATTTGTCGGGTGTTAGATTCCTATGTCATCCTTCAATTGTGCTCCTTGCGTTCCTCATCATGACATGTGATGTTTTCTGTTTGCTTGAGGTTTTTTATTTATGAAATTTCTTGATAATGTACTTATGTTGCAAAATTTTGGCTAATATATCATTATCAGCCTGATAGCTTGCATGATTTGTCATGTGTAATAATGGAAGAGATTAGAAGACTGGCAAGTGATGTGTCAGAAACGGATGTTGAAAGGGCCCGAAATCAGGTGAGTAGCTATATTTGGATTTTATTCAATTATTAAGATTTATGGTCTACTGTTCGCTATACTTTTCTGTACCTCATGATTCTACTCTTTGGAGTGTTAATATTGGATGCTTGATCTGACAGTTAAAATCAGCACTTTTGCTTCACATTGATGGGTCTACCTCTGTGTCTGAAAACAACGGTCGTCATGTAAGTAGTAGGAATCATATAGTCAAATTCTGACATGGTAAATGTTTTCAGTTTTCTTCTGACACCTAACTAGGTTGAGATATCTGCAAGTAACAACCCAATCTTTAGATTGATTTTATGGCAAAGGATTAGCTGGTGAGATGTTTACTGTGTGCCCCACTTTTAATTGATAGGGTATAAATTGATAACTAATCTTTATAGTTTTATTTAAAGCTTATGGGATACGGTAATAAATACACGAGGATCTATGTATCCCACCATTTCCCTGCCACAGGATATTGCACCAAGCAGCCTTCTTAGAAACACAATTTGTAGGGGCCTTGGTGACCTTATAAAAGATTGGCTCCTTATTTTTCAAGTGATTGTGGAACTATTAATACACAGAGCCTTTGCTCCAGATTTCTCACTTTTACCCCCTATATATATACACTTTTCGACAGCATCAATCTACTAAAGTGTTTTAAATAACTTGAGGGTCGTAACAAGGGACAAGCGGCCTAGTTTGTCCTCTTAGCTTTTAATGAAGAGTGAGACCTGCGGTTAATCCATCTATAATATACTACAGATGCTAACATATGGAAGAGTAATGCCCTTTGCCGAGCTATTTGCACGTATTGATGCGGTGGATGTCAATACAGTAATGGAGACTGCCAAGCACTTTATTCTGAATAAGGTATGAAAGAGCGTAATATATTGGGGGAATTCATTATTTATCATTGACAAATTAACTACCCATGAATACACTAGAAGATGTGGGAATTATGGGGGGGAAAGGGGAAAAAGTAATGAGGAATGTATGAGATTTAGTTCATGTGTTTACGGGGAAGATCTTTCATACACAACATAGCAGATCATATATTATAGAGAAAGATTGTATCCCCTCCCCCCCCCCCCCCCCCCACAACCAAAAAAAAAAGGAAAATGCAAAAACTGCCATCATTACCAAATTAGTGAATTAATTTTTATGCCGTTACCAACATCTCAAAAAAAAATATTGGGGAACAAAATAGTTCCTGATTGCAAAGTTCACACATCAAAAGTTCAGAATATTGGGGAGATCTTTTATTCAATGCTGATCTAGGATTTTTACTTGCTATTTTGTCAAAATTGATACAATTTTCAATTTTTCTCTTTTCTTTAGAATATTGCCATTGCTGCAGTTGGGCCTGTTGAAAAGTTGCCAGATCACAGTTGGTTCAGGTCACAAACAATTTCATGAAACATTATAAACCAAAGAAGACAAGTATGTGGCTTGAGTCTTAGTATCAGAAGCCAAGACGCTATAATTAAAGAAGCAGATATTGATGTTATGTCATCCTGTTTTCCTCGAGGATCAAGCTGTAATTTCTTCGGAAAAAGGTGGTTAGATTAGGGATATTGTGTTCAATTTAAATTAGACGGGTTTATGATTGTATGGATTCTTTTTCATGTTTCTTTTTCTTCCTAGAAATTGCAGAAAAAAACGTTTAAGCAAAATATGAAAGTATTGATGCGAACAAACAATTTCTATAAGAAAAAAAAAACAAAAGGTGACTGGACAAGGATCTATGCTCGCAGATGCTTCGACGACTTTCCGTGGGTGCCATGTTTTTTTTTTCTTTTTTTTCTTTTAGGCCTTCTTTTTCTTCTCTTTTATTTTTTGAGGTTTCCTTCTTTTTTTAGGCCTTCTTTCCTCTGTTCTTTTTTCTTTGAGGCCTTTTCTGCCTTTTTCTTCTTGTTTATTTTTTTTTCTTTTTTGAGGCCTTGTTTCCTTCTCTTTTTATTTTTTATTTTTTTTACCCACGGATATCGTAGAGTTAATTTATAACTCTGAAGCTCCGAAGCAAAGACATACCCGTCCAATCTCACCTTTGCCCCCGCTGGGGTTACAAGCTCATGCGACTGAGCTCGGCGATGTGAAAATAACGAAACCGTATATAAGCTGTTAAATTAACCTTAGATGGTCATTGTAGCCCATTAACCTTGATCTTATGATTATCCCTGACTCAAATCGGACGGTCGCGCTCACACCACGTGTAACCCATCAATTTATTATTGCAACATAGGAAACTACAGTTGCGACTTGCGACAGCTTGTTCGCTCAAATCAAGCCTACTAGATAGTCTCTCCTCTCTTGCTTTAAGCACGCAATCTGCATTCCCTCTTTCTCCTCTAGAGCGGCGATACCTACGCTTCCTTCGCTACACCACTCTTCGCTGAACCAGATCATAGTTGATTGCGGTCACGAGCAATTCCATGAAACATTTTGAGCCGAAGAAAAGTTTGAATTTTTGTTCTTGGCATGGATATGGCTTGGTCGTAGTACCAGAACTCAAGACCAAGAAATGCTCTGATACTTCAAAAGATTTGGCACGCCGTGTTTAGAATTGTTCTGTCACTTCCATCAAATAAAGCAAATGGAATTTATTGTAAACTATCAAACATCCAGAAATAAACACCACAAATTTCGTCTTTTTTTTTTCTTTTTGTAAATTTTATTAATGTATGATAAATAATGTGGCATTACAATTAAAATCGAAATGATCGGCAGCTTCGATGATTTCAAGAGCTGTCAAAGATTTATATACAAATTAGGAGGGAAGGGAGAGAGAGAAAGCTTCCTCTCTATGGGAAGCATTGTAGGACTCCACAGTTTGATCATTTTGCAAGAACCACATTATATTCTATTTAAGCAGTAGCAGCTGCTGCTTCCTCCGTCATTTGAGACACCGGCAGAAGTGTGCATATCAGGTTGCGATCACCATAAACGTTATCCACCCGTCCTGAAAATAAAACAAAAGAAATTAATATAAGAAAATGAGATATGCAACAGTCCCTATATACCCCCTACATACCCCAAGAAAAATCAATATACATACATACACCTTCGACAAAAGGAAACTCCATCCTAGGTTACTCCATACGACCATACCCCAGTTTTATTCTAAAGGATTGCTCAAACTACTAATCTGTAATTTTTGTATTTCGTGTGTAATGGATCATGAAAGTTCTATGGATTGAGATCTTTTTCAGTTGAACAATTGGGTTTATTTTAGTCTAATAAAGAGAATGAAATATTACCTGTGGTTGGCCAGAACTTGGCATCACGAAGCCAAGTGGCAGGGAATGCCGCATACTCACGGCTGTATGGCTTTGTCCATGTGTCACTCATCACCAGAGATGGTGGGTGAGGCGCTCCCTGCAGCAAACATATTATCAATTTTATATAACCACTCAAGTTCAATGGTACCATTTATTTGGGTTGAAAAAGACAGCAAGAATATATACCTTGAGGACATTGTTCTGAATATCAGCCTTGCCGTTTTCGATCTGAGCAATCTCTTCTCTGATGGATATAAGAGCATCACAGAACCTGTCCAGCTCAGCCTATATACGAAAATGGAATCTCATTTGTAGCCCGATATTAAAGAATAAGAATAATATATCATGATTTGTATGTTGAGATACATCAATATTACGAGTATACCTTGCTTTCACTTTCAGTGGGTTCAATCATGAGTGTGCCAGGTACAGGCCATGACATGGTTGGTGCATGGAATCCATAATCCATCAGCCGCTTTGCCACATCCTCTGGCTCTATTCCAGCAGTTGTCTTCAAAGAAAATATAGAATATAACAATTGAAATTTGAATTTTAACACTGACAAAAGACGGAAAAATGACCAAGTGAAAATGAATTACCTTAAAGCCTCTCAAGTCAACAATGAACTCGTGCGCAACAGTCCCGTTAACTCCACGGAAAAGAATTGGGTAATGGTTCTGAACAAGGAAAAAAATTATTGTTAAACTAAAAATCAAAATGTATAGAAAGAGAGAAATGGGATAAGGTATTCATAAAATGCTGAATTGTTCTGACTACCATCGCAACTTATCAGTCATAAGTTTAAATTGGAAAAAAATGCATTAAACAGCATTGAGAACATAACATAAAAACCAGAAGTAAATTCCACTATATGTGGGCAGCACGTATCAGCCTTTATTTAAGCTAATCTATCAGAGCTAAACACTTCGGATGTGATCAGCTTCATGTACAGACAATGCTTGTGAAAAATAATGAGACTTGATGACCTCATGCACCAAACGTTTTCGCAAAATCAACACATATATCAAGACCTTTGAAGACTACAAAGTGGTACTCAATTATCTCGAAGGTTTTAGATAACCCTACTTAAATGAAAATGAATAAATCTGTGTAATTTTTTTTAATGTAAAACTTTCCAGGGTGAAGATAGATCAAAGCTAACAGAACTACGCTGAAATGTTAAAAGAAGGCAAATGAAATCCTTGCTTCTTATAAGAAGAGATTACCTCAAGACGCTTAGCCATGTAGTTAGCATTGAGGATGGCTATTTTAGAAGCTTCTGTTAAACCATGGGAACCCATCATAGCAATGTACGTGTACGAAATCGGAAGAATTAAAGCAGATCCCCATGGGGCTGCTGAGATTGTTCCGAGTGGCTCCACATTTTCTGGGGCAGGGATTCCTCCGGTTGTCACCTGGATACAGAAAAAGAAGAGTAACAAAAGATGTTAAAGTTCTTATATCAGATGAAATGAAGAAGATGAATTGAATACAGGAGGAAGAGATACCACAGGATGAGATGGTAAGAATGGGGCCAGATGCTTCTTTACACCAATGGGGCCCATGCCGGGCCCACCACCACCATGTGGGATACAGAATGTCTTGTGGAGGTTGAGGTGGCACACATCTGCTCCAATGAATCCTGGGCTCGTCAGTCCAACCTATGTAAGAGATACAAATAAAAGCACACTTAGTGTTAACACATGAAGTGATGTACAAAATTCTCGTGTAAGTGGACCAATAAATGTCAAAACTGACCTGAGCATTCATGTTAGCACCATCCATGTACACCTGGCCACCATTGTCGTGAATAATTTTGCATATCTCATCAATTCCTTCTTCATACACACCATGGGTTGAGGGATATGTAACCTAGAAAAACATAATGAGTTGACAAATCAAGAATATTTAGAAATCTGAAATTTACAGAATTACGTGTTGTTCAATAGAAAGGGAATAGTGAAAGAGCCTGGAATTGTGGTGGAACAGTTGCCGAGCAGGAGTAGAATTAGATGGAATAGTGAAAAGGTGGGAAGGGAATTGGGATGGAATTATCTAGTCAAATCCTTTTGTATTTTAATCCTCCTTATTCCACCAGACTATTCCACCGGGGAGGTGAAATAGTAGAAAGAGTGCTTTTTCCATGAATTGAAATAGGCCAAATTCCACTCTTCTCTATTCCATACAAGCCGAACATTAGCGAAATAGTGCAGAATAGAAGGTTGTTATTGTTCCACTCCTTCATTATACCATTTATTGAACAACCCTGACAAGGTCGTAAAAATATGCATACCATGAGAGCAGACAAATTCTCCTTGTTAGCTTCAGCAGCCTTTTTCAATTCCTCAATGTTAATATTTCCCTTTGAATCGGTACCGACTGCAACAATTTTCATACCACACATGGCTGCACTAGCTGGGTTTGTACCATGAGCAGAGACCGGTATGATGCACACATTCCTGTGGTGGTCTCCTCTTGACTAGATTTAAGAAAACAGAAAATTTAC
Source organism: x Bolboschoenoplectus mariqueter (assembly GCA_037678475.1). Lineage (NCBI taxonomy): Eukaryota > Viridiplantae > Streptophyta > Magnoliopsida > Poales > Cyperaceae > x Bolboschoenoplectus > x Bolboschoenoplectus mariqueter. The sequence goes on from CM075269.1 coordinate 1,803,459, forward strand.
CAAAAAAGGAAAGTATCAGTAGCTATTATGAAACAACTAATTCTAAATTGATAGTAGAAAATAGTTAAAATCAAGTACCAGATGGTATTTACGAATAACCATGAGTCCTGCATACTCTCCTGCAGCACCAGCATTTGGTTGGAGAGAGAAAGAATCAAATCCCGTGATTTTGCACAGGAGATCACCCAAATCATCAAACATTTCCTTCAAATTTTAAATTAAACAGTCAATAATTAACCTCAAGTTCTGTATGTTTCAAAAGGAGTAAAATTTAGTTAAATTGCTCAATTTTCCATGAAATCAGCTATAAGAGGGAGAGGAAAACCACAGCTGCTCCTTATTCTGAGTAATGACTAAAGGGTATTCAAAGTTCCAGAGACACAAGAAAATTGCTGAAAATTTACTGAATGAAGTGAATTAAAGAGACTTTTTTTCTGACCTGATAACCCTGGGCCTGATCAACAGGGACAAAGGGGTGAACATTGGCGAAGTTGGGGAAAGTGACTGGCATCATTTCAACTGTTGCATTCAATTTCATGGTACACGATCCAAGTGGTATCATGCTGTGGCACAGTGATAGATCCTTCGCTTGTAGCTTATGGAGGTACCTTAATAATTCATGCTCAGTATGATACCTGCAAAGCATCACATTGAAAACATAAGAAATTTGTATGTCAAAGCAGGTACAAAACATGATCAATTGTGATGATTTCATACATGTTAAAGATTGGGTGCATCAGGTATGGGCTCTGTCTCGTAAGTCCAGCCGGGATCGGGCTATCAACCTCTGGCGCAAGAGACTCAGCTGTGAAGCTTGCCTGAAATTTTTAAAACAGAATGTTATTTATCTACTGCTCAGGTATACCATACAGATGCTTTAACAAATTAAAATAGAAAGAAAATAGGAAGGTTTACTTACAGGTTTGCCACCATTGAACACCTTGAACAGAGTATCTACATCTTCTATGGTCGTAGTCTCATCAAATGCGACAGTTAGCTGAATTAATTTTAACAAAAGACTCAAAAAAAGTTTTTCAACACTGCTCCAAATTAATAAATTTATATTGCAGAAAAGGAGGGAAGGAAGTGTATACCGTATTAGGATCTACAACTCGAAGGTTCATCTCATGCTTGACTGCCAAGTCAGCAACGGCCTTTGCATCAGCACATGTCACCTTAACTGTATCAAAGAAAGGAAGATCTTGTACTGTCACAGTGCCAAGTTTCTTCAACCCATGTGCAAATACACCCGCTAAGCCATGGACCCGATTAGCTATTGCCTTGAGACCTTCTGGTCCATGGTATACTGCATACATAGCTGCCATGTTGGCCAACAATGCCTGGAAAGGGATGTAAAAGTATGAGCAGATCTTAGACTCAAAAAGGTAATTATCATGATTTTTCCTAGACAAGTGGCACCAGTACCAAAGCCATGCAGAAGAAATATTGTGAAGTCTTAGGTTGAAAAAGTGTGCTCTGTGATAGTTACAGAGTTGTATTTGAACAAAACATTTAAAGCTCAGTAGCAGGTGCTGAACTATCAGCTCTTAAATAGTCAAGGGTTCGTCGTATTAATATTAAATGTTATAATCATCTGTCCTTGTATCTACCTAATTAGGTCCCTTCAGAGTTCATTAAAGCAACCTACAGAGTCACTATCAATGCCTACTTCAACCCAAACTCAATTAAAACCAACTACTCCAGCATAGAAAAATGCTACACCCATCCCTGTATAAATGGAATTATGACTCCCTAATTCTGTATCTACAGTTAACAATTATAATAAAATATGCCAAACAGAGAGACCAGTACCTAAACTTTAACTCTTATTCTTAGTGATTACTGTCTTTTCCATTGCAAACAATAACAAAAAAATAATTGCACTTTCTTGTACTATGTAAATTCCTCAGCATAATTAGAACCAAATTTCTGATGTTCTTTTTGTATTCACGCTCCAAATAAACACATGTAGATCTAATATATTTTACTCCATGTACGAGGTTTTCTTTTTGCCATGCAATGATATATTCACCACATATGAAATCCAACAGAGGCAATGATATATTCACCACATATGAAATCCAATAGAGACAATTTAGCAAAGGGGTTGCGTGGTGTACCTGAGCAGTACAGATATTGCTAGTGGCTTTATCTCTCCTGATATGCTGCTCCCTTGTCTGCATCGCCATGCGCAGAGCCTGCTTGCCAGTCGAATCCACACTGAGTCCAATGATTCGACCCGGCATGAGCCTCTTGTACTCCTGAGAAGTTGCGAGGAAGGCTGCATGAGGCCCACCATACCCCATGGGGACACCAAACCTTTGTGCAGATCCCACCACTATGTCAGCCCCGATCTCACCTGGCGGCCTGAGCACCGTCAACGCCAACAAATCAGTCGACATGACCACCTTCACACCGTTTGCATGCGCATTCTTAATAAACTCTTCATAATCTAGCACCTCCCCCTCTGTACCGGGGTACTGTACCAGCACACCACACACATCACCTGAGCTGTAATCAAAATCTTTCAGATCTGACACCACCACCTTCAGGTCAAATCCATCCGCACGTGTCTTGCACACATCAATGGTTTGCGGATGGCAGTTTGAGGCAATGATGAAGGTCTTCTTTTTTGATCTCTGTATGTTGTTGCACATGGCCATGGCCTCTGCTGCAGCAGTGGCCTCGTCAAGCAGAGATGCATTTGACATGGGGAGAGCAGTCAGATCAGTTATCAGCGTTTGAAAATTGAGCAATGATTCAAGACGGCCTTGCGCAATCTCAGCCTGGTAAGGGGTGTACTGTGTGTACCACCCAGGATTCTCCATTATGTTTCGTAAGATCACCGCCGGGACGTGGGTCCCGTAGTACCCCATGCCGATGAAGGACTTGAACGCCTTGTTCATGGAGGCTAAGCGTTGCATGTGCTCCACCATTTGAGATTCTGTCAGACCCTCGTCAAATTTGCTGAATTTGAGAGTAGGAGCGCGGATTGATTTTGGAACAGTGGCGTCGATCAAGGCTTCGGTGGAGGAGAAACCAACGAGCGAGGCCATGATCGTTTGTTCATCTGGCGTGGCGGAGTTGTGGCGCCGCGCGAAAGTGTCGGATGGCTGGAGAGAAGCGGTGGAGATGTGGCGGGGGTGGTGGAGTTGGTGGTGTCTATCGGCGTTGCTGGGGGCAGTGGTGCGTGAGGGTTGGTGGTGGAGGAGGGAAGGGGAGTAGGTCGAGATACGCCGGATTGAATTGGTGATGGAAGGCTGAGATTGCTTCGATTCGCTCATCAGACGGCGCACGATCGCCGCTGCGGCGAGGCGGCGTGCTCTCTCCATTTCGTATCAGAAAGAGAGAGAGAGCAGAAGAAGAAGCAGAGAGAGATAGAGAGGGTTTGGTGTGAGGAGGGAGTGAGACGAAAGGGGATGACAAGGTTTTAAAATAAAAAAAATGTGGGTAATTGAAATATTGAATGGCGAAATTTGGAGTGGTCGAGTGGAGGTGGGTGGATGAGGTACAACGCACGAATATTAAAGCAAAGTGATAGCCAGAAAAAATGGCCACTACTGGCACGACTAAGACAAATTGCGACGGTTCTTGCTGATGTGTACTAGCAACAGTGGGAGCAAGAGGTAGGCGAGATGGCAAGAGAATTAAAATATTCTTTTCTTTTTTTGTTTTCCTTTTCTTGTATATTACATGAAATTTTGTGGATTATAAGGTTTTTTCGTTGATTATAGGTTGGAGGGATGGAGGGGGAGAGAGCGTGATCTACAATGAGAGGCGCAGAGAATAATGCATGTATGTCTTCAATTTTTTATAGGTGGTGGGAGGTCATGGTGTAACACCCAAGTTGCTCTCCATTACTTTTGGACTGGACAGTAGCTGAGTGCAAATAGGGGTGGATTAAGTAAAGATAAGTTTAGATCAGTGTCTAAATTTATATTTCATAAATGATAATTAAGTATTTTTTCTTTTAAGCTTATAATATTATAGTTTAAATATTCATTGTGTCTAAACTTAACTGAGAAATTAAACTAATTATGTATCCAGTTATTTAGTGTGGTCAGACTTATTTAGCATTATGGATCTGTGTTGAAAGAGCATCATATTGCACTATAAGTTCTCCTATATTGTAAAATTAAATAAACTCACTAAATTATATCAAAATTTAAAAAATTTCTTATGGTCATTTATAATATTTGTACTCGTTTGATGCAAGAATTCTAGTTAAGAGTTCTTGAAGAATTGGAAAAAAAATTGTTATGGAGTAACTTTACATATCTTGATGTTATTAAGATTGAACATTATGTTTTTCGATTATTCGCCTATTTTTATTTAGATATTTTTATATGATAATATCGTGCTTGAATTTCATTTGCGTAATACTTATAACGAGAATTTTATATTCTGTGTATATCATTTAAGCTGAATATATATGTGAGCAATAATTAAATTAACAAAACCTAAATTGGCACCAAAAACTCAAATAATGTTACTATTGCATGAGACTGGAGAAGAAACAGAGACAAAATGACACCTCCTAACATTACACACCTAACTGCACCTGTATCACAAGAAAAGCAAAGAGAACAATTGCCAAAAATTAGTATCAATAACGTACAAATTTCAATTAAATATTATTATAATTTACAAATCATGATTGGTTGCCTATTTACCTTTAACCATATAAATAAAACCATGCCATGGTGGACATTTTCCCCCAAATAATTCCTGGCGATTGCGCATGGAAAACCGTGCGCCGGGAGCATGCAACGATTTAATGCGCAGCAGCTGGTGGGGGCTTGAAATACCTCCAGTCACAGGAGGCTTATCGCTTTCCTGGGCCTTACGAATTTTTTGAGGTCGCCATATCACAAACATTATTTAATTTGCTGAGATACCACGCAAATTAATTCACTATCGGATCAACGCGAAGCGGATCTTTGTTCAATAGATCGTATGCATCCCTTCCTGAGCTTCCATCCGTGCGGTCTGTAATGTTTTAGGGATGTTTTTGACCCGTTTAGTCGATCGCTACAAGGAAGTCGTCGCAATGCGGGGAGCACGGTTGTTAATGTGGAGAGCGAGAGAGTCCGAAATGTGCCCATGTCAAGTGAAGGACCCTTGTCACCGTGACAACGCGATTTTATACGTCTGTAGCAATGTGACGCTCTGTGTGGTCACCATATACTTTTGTTCACAGGTTGACAACCGCTGATTGTCACAAGTCAAGGTGTTACTTTTTTTTTTTTACTTTGAATCGAGAAGAGACAGCGGAATCCCTAAATGAATTAACATATCTTAAATAAAGTTTATTAATTGAAGCTTATCATGTTACTCAAGAATTTCGACTCAACTAAGTAAAATATATCTAAACTTAACAGACAATTCTATATGTAATATTGTGCATATAAGTGATTGGTTATTTCAAACTTTTACTAAAATTTTACATATAAAAGATAATAGATAGATATTTTTCTTAAATTTATTATTCAAGTTCAAATATTTATCCTGAATTATGATGGATATAGCTAACATTCTAGATATTTACTTAATAATTTCTTACTTTATTCAAAGGGTTAATTGTCCACACCATGTTTTTTTTTTAAAATAAAAAGATAATATAAGTTATAATAGAGAGATTGAAAGATTAAGCACAAGAGTAGCTTGAATTTTCTAATTTATGTTATTGTTCTATACTATAATTGTACAAGATATTTAAGATGTTGATATCTTATCTTTAATTGTATGTTCTTACATCCCTATTATAATTTGGTGTTATATTGTAGTAATATAATTTTGTTTTTAACTTTCAAATGAAAATATCAATACTATTGACAGCATCAAGCATTAGATAATAACATAAAATTATATTGGTTGAAAATTATTAATAAGTTTTCACCATTTATACATATTACATGATAATTAGTAATTCAATTAAAAATTATAAAAAATTATAAATTGTATTGGTCTCAACTCTCAAGCATATAACTTCCAAATATTTTAAACTTTCCTATGCTAGACCTTCAATACTAGTATATAACCATTATAAAGTGCACACAAAGAGCACTATATATTTGTACCACATAAAATCATCAGAGGTTCTCAGACCAGAGCTGGGTCCAGTCCACCTACTTATTCCAAAGAGAATCTCTGGGAATCTCTGAATCGATTGGATCTTATGTATTATTTATATGTGATTTTATAAATAATGGGTCATTTTATGAATTCTTCATTGGCTTGTTCTATTATCAGTGCTCCACTACATCAATTATGTAATAATGATGCAAACAAAGAGAACCATGAGAGAATCTGACAAACATGTATCTAATCTAATCTAAAGGATATCTGACATGTACCAACCTCATATTGTATTGCTCATTTTCCCCCTTACAAAATTCAGCCTTTTTTCTTCATTTTTTTTAAGAAAAATCTAATATCCCCATAAAAAAAAGAACAAATAAAAAGATCTGACAAGATAACAAAAGATATTCAACCTGTTGGCTTGTGACTAGTGGTAATGGCAGTGTGAACTTGGTAAAAAAAAAAAATGGTGCTATTGGTTGTGCTTTTTTAAGTAAGATCCAACCAAATTCCATCCTACGTGGCAATGAATAGATCTCCTGTCTCATGTGGTACATATCAACCTCTCTCTTGGCAGCTGGACATTTTATTTTTTTCCTTTTTGTGCAACCCCAGATTTTTATTATGTGAAGGAGAAATTTCTATTGATGTTAATTAGGTTTGTTTAAGAACAGATATAGTGATAAAAGTAATGTTCTTCGTGTGGAAAGTTATAAGTTTAAAACTCAAATGAGAGATTTTTTTTTATAGATATTTAAATTTAAGTGGTTTAACTCTTATTTTTATCTCAAAAAAATTTGTTTAAGAATTGAACTTGGTAAAATAGATTTTTTTTTTGTTGTTTCTAACTTCATTGATTGTGGGTTTGAATAAATGAGATGGATATAATTAATTGACTAGCTTGATGCTAATTGACCTAAAAATTATTTAATGAACTCAGAACTACACTGTTATTACTTTTGTAGATTCATTCAAGAGATTCAAGTTTAACACCTAGTGTGCAATGAAACATGTAGCACAGCTCTCCTCCAAGGAAAAAGGAAGAAAAGACAAACAAAATAGGAAAAAAAAAATGGAAATTACACGGTAATATCTGCATTCAAGGATGACGTTTTTGTAGATTATAAAAAAAAAGGATGATATTTTTAAACCACAATGCATAATACCAAGATGATACAAAAATGGAGCTTTCAATAGATAATATCCCTCAGCCTTTGGAAGGAAAAATCAAGCAAAATTCCTTGGCAGAGAGGACTTTATCATTTTTTTTATTACATTTAAAATATATTTGAATTATGGAAGATAGTCTATCTCTAGAATAGCATTATCAGGATACAGCCAGAGAATATAATAGGATGAGACAAAATTTTAAGATGGAGCATAATTTAATAATTATTTTGAAGTTTAGTTATGTTTTTGTATTTTTTTTAAAATAATATATAAATAGAGGTCCATTTTTTAATTTTTTTTTGGGCCAGGATAAGGCAGCTATCATTATTATTGTTGTTTATTTATAGTTCGGATATTTCGACATGTATGTTGAGAGTAATTAAGTATTAAATTCATACTATTTCATTGACCTACCAACTCAATGAAATAGTAAAGTAAGAAATATCTGAATTGTTGATATTTAAAGTTATAGAAACAACAATTGCACTAATTTGCACAAATTTGTGTTTGAAGTTAGTTCATAATAATACATAAAATGGTTAGATTTTTAGACTTTGTAGTCATGCCACATCAGTCATATTCTCTATCATTGATTTTGTTTCTCTCTCCTTTATTATTTTGATCGGGTGGCTCATATTTTTCTCTCTCATCATTTAAATGAGATGTGTATAATGTGTCTATGATATAATCTAACTATTGAAATAATATAATTATTTTTTGTGTCCTTCTATTATGAATTATTACATGTCTAATCATATTATTTCTTATTATGCACGTCACTAGCATTTTGAAAATAAATTAATTCAAATTTTATTTTACTATAAATTTTTTTATAGAAATGATTTTCTCATTTCAAATATCTAATTGTTTATTCAATATCTATTTATTTCGGAACGAAGTCCGATGAATAACCCTAATTTCTATAATTTTTTTAACAAGGACTTAAATAATTGCAACAGAATTTTGTCAATGAAAATTCTGAAATTTCATCAAATAAACTTTCAAATAAAATGTGAGACAAGTCTGATTGTTAGTGTGCCGAGTGAAAAAGGATATATTTGCTCTGAGAAAGAAGTATCGTCTTGATGTGCAAAGTAAATCGCTTATCAACTCTTTAAGGTATGCACTCGAAGTAAATATCTTGTCTTCTTATCGGTTGCACGGTCGCAGATTAAAAGGCGTTCGTTTCGAAAGATACAAAGCCATATATCATATTCCTCTGCCAAGTTCAATATTGGAATTTTAATTAATAATTAGAAAGAGTAACTTTGTGTACATTCTCTTTTTCGTTTTATCTTCTGGTAAAGCAAAGGAGAAAATGTGCACATGCGAAGTTGTGTTCATTATTTATGTAATCTTCATTTCCATCTTAAGTAGAGGTCGAGTATATATATCTCACTCTCTAGCTAGCAACTTCACAGATCCACTGTCATTCCTCCTGTTTGACCTAACGCAGTGAATATTCTCAGAAATACTTAACATGTGAAGTGGATAGGAATCACGATCCAGACCGTTGGATGAGATTTACAGATAGGTTTTTGAGAGACCAACAGTTTTGAAATCCGTATGTAACGGCTCAGATTTTGCCTGCTTCAATGAAGTATTTCACTGGACGTGAACTCTTATGAATTTTCTGATAGTTTGACTGGATAATTTGGTCAGTCTGATATCCAACACACACTTACCAGCACAAAATATCAAGCCATACCTTCTCTACACACGGATGACACTGTTCTTTGTAAGACCCACAACCAAGTGACCTGACCTGATCATACCATACCATCAATTATTCTCCAATTATTTAACCAGACCACTGATTTGCAGAAACCTGTATTACTGGTCACAGACATGGAGAGCAAACAAATACAGCGTCTGGTATTACTTAAAAATAAGGTGGTGTCAGTGGGTCTTGATCTTCTGCTGTATAGTACTGTTTTGAATAGCATACGGATGGATGGATTATAGATAGTTTTTTTAGAGACTTACTTTACACGAATCTCAACTCGATCAGACGGACAACACTTTATACTACATAATGTAATACAATAGAGGATACGAATCCGGTGTCAGTAGGACCACTCCCACATCAGATATTTTGGGTCTCTTTTTATCTAAAAAAAGGTTGTCCAAAAGTGATTATTTCAAGAGATCACAAAGTGTCAAAAATCTCACTTCATTCTGGCATAAAAGAATTTGTTGAGGAATGCATGAACTATAGAAGAGAGTTAAATGAGGCGCGTTCAAATTATTTAGCAACATTTTTTTTATTCCTAATTGAACACCTTTTAAATTGTTATTTTTGTTTAATCTGAACTTTTAATTTTTATTTCTTCTTGATTTACTAAAGGCCCAATATCTGATTGAACTAGATTGTCTTCAATTTGGTACTCACTTATTAGTTTGAAATTGATTTAAAGATTATTTGGTAAATACTAAATAATACAACAGCTTAAACATCAATGTAACATTTTTTTTTATTTTTCAAGTTAACATTCTTCTAGTCTTTTTGCACCGTCGTAAAAACCCTAATGTGATTGACATTTTTGTTACCTTTATAAAGAACAGAACCGTTGAATTTACTGAAATAGCCCAAAATGAACCACATTTTGGTCAGAAACTGGCTAATGCAAATTTCGGGCATTTGTGTAATAATTAAAATGTTCTTTAATTACGATTCGTATTCTCTACTACACTGCACTGTACAACACAGTGTATTATTCATCCAATCACGTTAAGATTTTTGTAACATAAATGACAAAAAAAATCCTTCTATAATCTATATGTCCATACGTAACGCAACAAAAAATCAAGACCCCTTCAATTAAAGCTCATTACGCATGCAAATGTATTAAGCACCGACAAGAATAAATAAACAAAAATAAAAGGGGTTGAAAGATTAAAAAGTTTTTGAAGCTGGTATTGTGCCAATGGAAAGGGGAAATTGAATTGTGTGCAGCTGTGGCATGGTCCAGAGAACTATAGATGTGAATTCTGAATTCACACAATCAAAGAACAGTGGTTTTGCAATTTGCACAATCCCTGCGTGCTCTCTCCTACTGTTAGGACTTATGAGCTCCGTTGTTTTCCATTCAATTTTCTAACATTCGCCACAAAATTCCAACAAATTAAATTTGCCTCCGTTCACCACAACCCCAAAGAAAAATTGCAATGGACAGTTGTGCCAAAAAACCAAAAAGAGTAAAAGGAAAAAGGTGCAGAAGCAATTTTTGATCTAGTAGTATGGAGAGATCATAAGTTTAAAACTCAAATGAAGAATCATTTATTAATATTTAAAATTGAATAGTTTAAATTCTCATCTTTATTTCAAAAAAGAAAAAAAAACAAAGAAAATGATAGTCTTGTTTGGCTGATATATCTAAAAGATCATCAAGGTTCTGTTACTATTGCGATTTAATTTGGCACAATGAAAACTGAAAAGGATTGTTCAATGGCAGAGAGGCAAATTAAGGAGGGAGGATAAATGAGTAAAAGATAGAACTAAAATTATGTTGTACGGCCGGCGATTATCGGAGATCAATTGTTCGGCGGCTGAACTAAGTCTTATTTTGCGATCGCATGATTGCAATCGTTATTTCATTCACTAGATTCTTAATTCAAAAAAAAACAGAAAATTATTAACAGGATTTCAATTTTCAAGCGCTGTAAGTGAATTTATTTGCTAGTAATAGATTTTGATTGAATTGCAGGTTTAGTATAATGGTAATAAGTATCATCTCTTTATAAAAAGATACAGATTCAAGACTCTTTACAGAGAAATATAATATAAAAAAACTGTAGCACAATAAGTGAATTTTTTTTTGCTAGTAACAAGTCTCGATTGAACCAACCGTAAGTTTAGCATAGATGATAATAAACATCATCCCTCTACATAAAGATGTAAATTTAAATCCAGCAAAAAACATTTGATAAATAATAAATGCTGATAGACCCTTATTAAAAAGAAGAAAAAAAGGAAAAAGCATGTCCAGTTTGGTTAATGGGCATATTCTTTTTGGGCCTATTTAGTTTGATGAATCAAATAATACAAATAACACTGGACCTGTATAACATCAATTATCCACTATAAAAGAAAGCATGTATGGGCTTGATTGAAGTTTTCAACAAATTGCTTATTGCATTTGGTGTTGAAAAAAAAGCATGGCAATCCAACTTAGTAGTTGGGCTACTTTTAGGTAATCTTTTGTTTCCAATTTTAGATCCAACCTTAAAATAAATTGATATAAATTGTGTCTGATACAGTCTGCAACTCCATGCATCTTTATTTTATTACACTTTTTTTTAAGAAAAAGTGCTCAGTTGCCAGCTCTAGACTCAATTAAAAAGCTCTCTAAATGATGTTTTATGTTGTTTCTTCTGTTACTTTTTTTTAGTTTAGAAAATTATCCAGTATAAAAGATTGGAGCGTGCAATGATTACACAAATATATATTTTTTTTTATGTAATTTACAGTTATAAAAGTGCCATTTAGGGGTCTTTCTATAGTTTTAAAATTGTTCAAGCTTTTGCCAAGGAAAATACAGAAATCATATTACTTGTAAAAAGGCTATTTGTATTTGTGCAACACATTAACATATCCAACCTTAAAGCTATTATACTTTTAGTGTAACATGGATAATTTGTCAATGTAAAAGTTATTATTGTTAGTACATACAGATTAACTATTAATCAACAAACATGTTTATGTCAGCCTATACATTTTTTTTTATCAGCATATAAACTTAATTAGTATATTTTATTGATGGACATATGAACAGGCGCCTATTAACCTACTATTATTTACATTCTTGCTTATTAATTTTGATTTGTATTTTCATAACAAGTACATCTTCAAAATACTATACAAAAAAGTCAAGTAGTAAAATTTTATTTACTTCTATAACTTGCAATGTTAGTAGTATAATTGATTAATATTTTCCTTAAGAGTGATTGATAGTCACACTTTCGATTATTAATTATTAATCATAATCATTGCTTTATCACTTTCTAATTTTTTTAATATTTTTTTATGCATAGAAGTTTCCATCTTTTTCATTTATTTTTTGCAAAATATATTCTAATTATTCTGCCAGCTCCATTGATGATTCCACCAGAAACTTAAACAGCTTGTTTTGTGTCAAATCCATTTTATATATATATACAATGATTAATTTATTTTCTTATCCAAGTTGTGCATGTTTTTGAGAACATTAATTGCCATGCATATTTTATGGCATGTGTCATGTGTGAATTTGACCATAAATTAATTTGACTTTTTACAAAGTTGAGATATGAAATAATCCTTCCTTATATGATACTACCTCAGTTGGACACAACATGTATATATTATAAAATGATATGGATTAAAAACTTAATGATTTTGGACGAAAATAATATAAAATCTTTGATTTCATGATAATGAAGAATTTGAGAAAAATCAAACAATTTGGCCCCAGGAGTGCTACTTGTCAATTTTTTTTTATTTTTTGAGAAATTTCTAGAGGCTATTTTATTGTTACTATCATTGTTGTAATTGAACATGATTCCAATAATATTGAATAGTAAAATCTATAAAATTAAATCCGTAGGTCTAATATGGTGGTGATAGGTTTCATTTCTCTACGATGAGATACATATTCAAATCTTGCAAAAAATATTTGAAAATAAATAAATATTGGGACTAACGTGAGCTCTTATTTTAAAAAGAATTAACAATAAATGTTTTTAAATAATAAAGTATGTCTGTTAAAATTAATTAGGTCGGAATGAGTTCAAGCTTTGTTGCAATTAATTTTTCTGATTTAATTTATAACCTTAGTTATTACCTTTTTTGTTATTCAATGCTAATTACATCCTATTCAAAATTAAGTCTATAAACTATAAACTAACATTATTAATGTGAACACTAAAAATGATAATAATAATAATGAAGATATCTAACTATCAACTCCCATTTTTAATTAAATTATCCCCAGGATAAACATCAGCCCTTGCAATTAGGTTTTTACATCTCATCATTTTTATTTTTTTATGTTAAGATTTAATTACCCCAAATAATACCTTAACATAACAAAATAAAATACAAGTTCCTCATACCCACATTTGCTTCCAACTTGGCATCCCAATTTAATTTGTTATTCCCACTTGATGTATCCAGACGAATATCTGAGTTATATTATTATATCCGGATCAATAATCATGTTTGTAATCTTATCTAATATATCCGGAAATTAATTAATCTCTTCCAAAGTCAAATAGTTTTGAACTAAACAAATCAGCAGCGTCAACTTTATTCTCAGTATTCTGTAATAAATTTATTCTTTATTAGTTTAAAGAAAGGAATAAAGGAATAAAGGAATAAAGGAATAAAGGAATAAAAGAATAAAAGAGTGTGCCGAATCCTTTCTCATCGTTGGAATAACAAATATTTTATTTATTCCATTTGAATCCGACTGATTTAATTGACTAGAATAGACTCAATTTGACACTTCTATTGGCTGTCAGTAATCCACATGTAATGTATGTTTTAAGAGATAAAATAATTAGGAAGAGATTGTTTGACAATGAATTTTTAAATAAATAAAATATTTGAGTTGGGGATTTAATCTGAGGATAATAGTACGAAATTTGTATAATATTCACTGATGAATTAATTAGGTTATTAATTTAATTAAGGCACTATCATAATTTTATATTGAGCCCAAAGATTAAATCTTTGGCTAATACCCTCCAATTTTGACAAGATGACATAGACCCAATTAAACCTAATTTTAAATACATCCATCCGTTAATTACGCACGAGTCATTTTCATAAATTCATTCAAGTCGTTTTCATACATAATTGAGCGTTTATTTTTTTCCTTAATTCTTAGAAACTTGAAAATGAAAGAGCCACAGTTAGAAAATAATAAATTAATTGAATGAGTTGTTTTTTTCCCAGATTGGTCCTTGATTTGGTCAAACAAATACGAATTAAAAATAGCAAATCGTTGTTGTTAATCATGATTGGTTTGTTCCTCTAGATTAAAAAATAATTGATTTGTACCCTTTTTGGTAACATTCTTACGAGTAGTCAAATTCAATTTGAAAAATCTTCAAAAGAAGAAAGTAGAATTTTACACGGTTGTATGTAGTGGACTAGTGGTTTGACATTAAGAAAACATTATTTTTTTTATATATATCTTATGAGCGTGAAAATGAATTTATTTTTTAGTATGATTTTTGTTCAAAATTTTAAGTTTTATATGCATTTTATTTTATTTTTTTCAAAGATCATATTACTGTTATTTTATAAACTTAAGTTGTAAATTTGAAGATTTTGGAGTAATTTCAAAGAAAATCGAAGCAAAAATATGTCAAAAATGTGAAGTTTGGAGTTTTCGCAACTGCGAAGGATTTTTCCTTTGCTGTCACAGAAGATTCCTAGTGACCGTAAAACCGGAAGCTGGCCGCATTGGCTTCTTTGATCATATTATTGTTATTTTATGAATTCTCTCATTCTCATGACATAGTAGAGGCTTTTTTTAGGGTTTAGATTTGTAAATATTGATATGTTGATTATTGTAAAATGAATTTACTTGTTATTTTTATGATTGTGAATTTTTTATTTATTCTTGTGTTTTTCTTATATTTGGATCTTGTTTATGGTATATCGTAAATGGATTTAGGCACCGGTCATTTTTAGGTTTGTTTATAAGTGAATCAAATTTAGAATTTGATCATAAAATCTTAGAATTGAAGCGAAGTACTAAGCTAGTAAAGTTGAGATCCCGACTAAAAAATAAACTTATAGAATAAAGTGCCGACGCATCGAAGAGGCATTGTTTATCTTCAGAGAATTCTGATTGAAATAATGTCTTTTAGAGATCTATTAGAATAGAAAGGGTTGGACTTATCACAGATTCTAAGACACTTAAGATAGCAAGTCCGAACAAAAATCTTATTTTAAGTAGAATATTACGTCATGACCTATGGGTTATTGCTAAATTAGATTAGAAACTCTCAATTCTTGACATGAGAATAATCAATTAAGTAAAGTCATTTTGTGATATCAATTGTATCATGTTGAAAATCAAAAGCCTTGAAATTACTTGGTTATTAGAGTTTTTTTTCATTTTATTTGCTTTAGTCTAGAATTGATAAATCATTCTCATAATTATCTAATCTAAATTATCAAACTTTGGAATATGTTAGAGTAAAAATTATCCTTATAAATCGACCCCAAACTATATTTCATGATAAGTCTATGCGTTTGTAGAATGATCTTGTTATATTTAGAGTATTATAAATTGAAAAGCCTCGCAAAACGCACACCAATATCATTACTTCAAAATATGAAAGTTCAACCAAAAAAAATGAACAATGCTTTTATTCTATTTTGTCAGAGAAAGTATTATTATCTCTCATTTTCTGCATCGATTTTTTACACCTCATGAACAATTAGCTATCGACGAGTCTTGCAATCCATAGAAGAGTCTATTGCAATTTATAATAGTATGGTTTAATATGTATCACAAAAAACAACAGTATAGTACATCTTGTAGCAGTCTATTGCGGTCCATAGACCATAGCAGTATAATCTAGTATGTTACTATAAGCACTTTAATTATCTATATAAATATATTTGAATGTTAATATAAATATTTTTATTCCGTATATATATGCGTAGAATAGAGCGCACGAAATGTTGATATTTTTTATCATTTCGTGTCCGATTTACATAATCCACACTCGGAATTTTGTGGGGGTACGGATTGATGTGCAATTATCACACTTCATTTTATTATTTAACTTATGAATTCATAACTCAATTTAAAAAAAAAAAGACAAAACATTTTGTTACGCTCACAAAATCAAGTTTTCAAAAGTCATATATATTCTTCGTATAAAAATTGTAAAATTAGCTTGTTGAAATAGCAAAATAAATTATACTATAACCGATTTAAAATAACACAATGAACAAAAATTGGTTTTCTCTACAATTAATTTGAGCCGCGCAATCATAGTTTGTGATAATATATGATAAACGAAATTATATATTTCATTTTTCTCTCGGCTATTAGTAACAAAAAAAAAATTAATAAACGAACAGGATTGTTTTAATTCCTATTTTCCTCCTTAAAAAAATGTTTGTACCTACTTTTTTTTTATATAAATTCATAGACGCATTTATTATTCACATATCTTCTCAAATTAAGCTCCCTCCGGCTCCAATTTAATTTATAAATCTTCACCTTGTAAAAAAAATAATACTATTATTTTTAGATAAAATATCAGTTAAGCAATTAAAAATTTAAATGTGTATAAAGGACCTCAAAATAGATTTTAAATCTACAATCTTACATACAAAAAATATTATTTTTATCACTAAATCAAATAAAATAATATTATTATAGTAAATCGTAATCTTAGTAGCATTAAATAATTTAGCAATATACCTCTGGAATAATTAATTATTTGTTCCATTAAACAAATTGTTAAGTTTTCAAATTTATCCTAGATCATCACAATAAAAATAACGTAAGTCTCAATAACACAAAAAAATAATGAAGTCCACTGTCAAGAAATATTAGTCACAAAATTTTTTTCCATAATAGGCGTGCATATTTTTTTTAGGGGAGTTAATATAATATACAGATACTACAATTAATATTGTCATTGATACTGATTTTATTATTTATATTATTAATATTAATAATTTTATCATGTAATTTATTTTTTACAGTACTTTTATTATTCAATTTAAATGAGTTATTATTTGTATTAATGGTATGGAGTTAAATAATAAAAGTACTGAAGAAAATAAGATGTATGATAAAATCATTAAAATGAATAATAACTCATTTTATAAAAAATAATAGAGTTGACATCGATGACAATATCAATGATGATATCTCTCAAATATTATCTTTTTCTAAAATATCGAAACTATTTTCGGCATCGGTTTAGCACAAAGGAGTAATGAGGGTTTCATCTATATAATTACTAATTCGCTAACAAAATATTTTCTAATTAGTAAACAAATATTTTCTTTATAATTGCAAGAATGCAGATATTTATATCACTTGTAAAAAATTACAAATACCGACGTGATATTTCATAAATACTTATTAATTAAAAAAGATTGTTAAAATTACAAACATGACATTTTTTTCTCAATTAGCAAGTATTTCACATTTTTTAAATTATAATTATAGATGTCATGTCAAAATTAGTAAATTATTTATAAGTGAGATGATTATACTGGTAGCATTGCTACAGGATCGGATGGTTATTATTTGATCCAAATTCATCCAATTAAATTAAACAACTGAATTAGCATCATGATGGGTTTCCTGTCAAAATCAAACAATTTGTTCTTAAATAAATTATTAGATCAAATGATGTGTCAATTTTTTCTTCAATAGTAGCCTTAATGGCACCATGTGTCAACTCAATAGAGTATGAATTTCTTGTGTGGGGTCCCTAATAAAATTAGACCACTACAAGACAAAAATATTTTTTAGATAAAGACAGGGATTAAAATGACTCAATTTTAAGTATTTATAAAGAATTTTTTTTATTTGAATTTTGTATCTATGATTTTTTATACGGAGGATATTTTAAATAAATAAAAAATATGTGACAAAAAAATATTCCTATGAGCTAAACAATATATATTTAAAAAAAATAATGTAAAAATTAACTAATTTTCAATATTTGCAATTAATTGGTCAATTTGGTTCCGTTTTTATCCACGTGGCAAACTGTAAATCATTTGTAAATATTCCTTTTTCAAAACAGACATAAAAAAATATAGAAGTCAAATAAGTTCTTTTTTTTTCAAAACAGATGTTAGTTGTAGAATTCAAATAAACAAGAAACATTTTATGGAAAAGAAAGAAAGAAGAAAAAAAAAACACACACACACAAAAAAAAGATAGCCGCACCAAAGTCCATCTCGCATCAGGCACAGAAGACCTCTGATACCCGTCCACTATGTACTGCGTTGGAGTCAATGGGGCCCACCGATCCAGTCGTACAGACATAGACTTTGACCGACGTAGCGTGCGCTCTATGGCAGATGATGGATAAGTTCTGGAATTGAGAAAAAAATTGCACAATTTTGAAATAGTAAATTGGGAAAGAAACACTCAATAAAGGAAAGGAAAGGAAAGGAAGGAAACTATGCAACTCTTCACCAGTCAATTTTTCATTAAGGCATAAAGATTTAATTAAATTAATTAAAGACCCATGAATAAATATCTCAGCATAAAAATGTGGGGCATTTATGTGCACAGCCACTAGTCCCACTAGCTAATGCTAGCCACTAGCCAGCCTGTGGTTAAAAAATTAATTATGCTATTTGAAATAAATTAAATGCACATTTTTTTTTCTTTTGGTAATATTGTTATTATTTTTTAAAATAAAAGTAAAGTTCAGATCTTTTTTTTTGTGTATAAATAATTTCAATATTCACATGCTGACTTGAACTGAATACATAATTTGACAAATATTTGCTCAACTCAACATAGACATATGCAAGGTAAATAATACCAAATAAATTAATAAATAAAAAGGAATAAAAAGAAAAATTGTCAAATCTTAATACCATAATTTAAGTACTAGAAGTTGAACATAAAATGCATCTAAAATGAACCCTGAAAAAGTTGACTAAAATCAAACTTGAGTAGATTAAATCTAAAATTTACAATGTGAACACTTGATATGTAAATATTAACTCAACCACAGAAAACAACATTGCATCCAAATTATCATATCTATCCATAAAAATAATTGAAATACTTAAACTATCCACAAATATACAGTGAAAACAAAGAAAAACAATATAAATTTAACTAGACTTAGGCCTTGATCATAATAGGTAATCATCAACCATAAAAATAATTTAAATGCATTTAAAAAAATTAGATCATCAAATTATATGATTGATTTATCATTTATCAAGCAATCCAAAAAATTAACGGTTCAATTTTTTTCGATAGTCGACTGATCAATAATTCATAAATTACCCAACATTCGAGATAAACGTCTATTTAAATAATAACAATAAATAAAAAGAAACATATTTATAATTTTATTCACTTAAACAATTTAATTACTAACTATATAAATTAATAATCATTTCCTTTTTATAAAATTGTGGCATACATGAATACGATGCATGCTTTCAAGAAAGCAAAAAAAAAAGCATAAATCAAGTTCCTTGCTTCTAATATTTAAATTTTTCAGTGGCATATATGCAAATAGAAAACTTTTGAAGCCGACTTTTTATGTGGAAGCACTCAAAAAGGGCACAAATAAATAAATGAAAAGAACCGAGGATATAATATAAACCTCTAACCAGGTAAAGGATCCAACTAGACAGGCACCTTACAAATTCTTCCTTTTATCTGCTGATAAAAATTAGAGAAATTATTATTTTTCATTTCATTCTTCTCCAGTTCAAGCGTTTTCAAGTTCCCAATCTGCCCCCTTTTTTTTTTTGTTTCAAGGGAGGAGATATTTGAGGGTTATTATAATGACAATTTTGTTAATTGATTTTTAAAAATTGTAAAAAATAATTGATAAGTATATTTTTTAATTTATATATTGATTGATCGTACCTTAAATTTCATATAATTTTGATGGTCTTTAATAGAATATAAAATAATACTTAAATTATATGAAATTTGAAATACAATCGATCTATAAGTTAAAAAATATGTTTATAAACATTTTTTTCATTTTTAATTATTTTAAAATTATTTGAAAATTTATTATCAAAATAATAGTTATCAATAAACCTTCATTTTTTTTGATATAAAAACTCTTATTAATTCAACATATTTTTTTAAATATTTTTTATGAAATTTTAACATATATCATAGTTTTTTAATAGAGAGAGGAGAGATATGACGTTGCGGTTCTCCCCACCTTTTTTTAATCACAGGCGCTATCCAGTTCGGTGCCTTTTCCCTCTCTCTCTCTCTCTCTCTATCTCTCTCTCGCTTCCCTTCCCCATACACGATCTCCTCTCCATCTCCATTTCACCTTTTAACGAAACAAATAGGAACAAACAAACGCAACGAGCACTTCCCTTCCCTTCCCTTCCCTTCCCTTCCCTCGGAAGATTCTTCCAATGGCGGAGGCGCACCATGCATAGCAGCGCGCTTCCGAAATGGGAGAGAAAGGCGTGAAACCTTGTCGTGCGTCCAGGGGTTGCTGCGCTGTCCTGGCACAAAAGATCGGCTGGGCCCCACTCGTCAGACTCTCCATGGCCCGCTTCCCGCCTCTTCCAGTCTCCTTCCTCCTTGGATCCTTGATCGTCTCTCTCGTAGTCGCTTCTGCTTATTACTGGATCGTAGTCTCTTCCTTTCTCAAACCCCACCCAGGTTTTGTCGGGTGCAGACCCGATAGCGAAGGGTCGTGGTCTATTGGAATTTACTATGGGAAGAGCCCTTTATCTCTCTCTCCAATTGAACTGGTAGAATTTTCAAACTAGGGACTGATGTTTCATTTATTTATTATTTTATTATAATTCAGAATTCAGAATTTTGAAAATTTTGAGTTCTGAGGGACTGAAACCTTGGTTTCTAATTTGTTGAGACAGCAAGAAAATAGGATCAATACAAACAATTCTGCATGGCCCGTGGCGAATCCCGTGCTGACGTGCGCAACCCTTTCCGCGGCAGGTTATCCCAGCAACTTTGTAGCTGATCCATTTCTCTATGTTCAGGTTGGATTTATACCCTGTTTTCTTTTTTGTTCTATTATACTTTAAAAATGAGGGTTTTGTTTATGATTGAAAGTTCTCTTAATAATACATATATTTTTGTTGTGTATGAAAGGTGGCAGTAGCAGAACTGGTCAAATATGACATGTATAAGAAAGAAAATGTTAGACTGTGTTTTAAGTTAAGTTAATTTATTGGATTAGTTAGCAAACTAAAAAGGGACTTAAAGAAATGAATCCAAGTTCTGTGGTCTATTAAATATTCTGAAAACTGAAAAGATGGAAGAAATTATTTAAGCTTTGTATATTAACAAAGAATCTGATCTTAAAATTTTTGCTTTTAGGATAATGATCTGTACATGTTCTTTGAGACAAAAAACACAATAACAATGAAAGGAGACATTGCTGTTACCAGAAGTAGCGACCAAGGTGCCACCTGGCATTTTCTGGGCATCGCTTTAGTGGAGAAGTGGCACCTTTCCTATCCCTTTGTTTTCAATTATCAAAACCAAGTAATACATGGAAAAACCCTATTTTCTTTCAATTTTTATGTGCATTATTAGCATGTCTGCTGGTACTTATTTATACCGGCAGTGAACCATATTTGGATTGGTACTTGTAGAAAGAAATAATCAAACCAAAATAAAAAATTTTCAAGTCAGTAACATTCCGTACCTATCTGTCATGACCTTTCATAAATTCTTTTTCCTTCAGATCAGTTCATTTACATGTATCAATCTTTTTCCCCCTACTTTTTAGATATACATGATGCCCGAGGGAAATAAGAAAGGAGATCTACGCCTTTATCGTGCCACCAAATTTCCTCTCGAATGGAAGTTAGAGAGGGTTCTCATAAAAAAGCCGCTCATTGATGCATCAATGGTGCAATATGAAGGTTTCTATTGGATATTTGCTTCAGATGTCACCCGATCTGGTACTGAGAAAAATGCCGAGCTTGAAATCTGGTATAGCCGGTCACCTCTTGGCCCCTGGCTCCAGCACAAACAAAACCCAATCTACAGAGCTGACAAGAGTCTGGGTGCTCGAAATGGGGGACGCTTATTTATTTATGGGGGTTCATTGTACCGACCTGGTCAGGACTGTGGCAGTACATATGGCAAAAGGGTCAGACTTTACAAGGTTGAGAAATTGACCAAGGATGAGTACAAAGAGGTACCAGTTGAGTTACAGTTTGAGATGCTGAAAAAGGGAAGAAATGCATGGAATGGTAACAGGTACCACCATTTTGATGCACAGCAATTAGAATCTGGTGATTGGATAGCTGTCATGGATGGGGATCGGGTTCCATCTGGTGATATGACTTGGCGATTTCTCATTGGTTGGTTCTGTTTCAGCTTTGCAGCGTGTATGATATCTTTTGTTGGTTTTATTGGTGGCACTTTGAAATCTGTCTCTCCTTCAAGCTACTGCTCGATTTTATTTAGGAGACCCGAGTCAGGTACATTTCGGTCTAATGCACGATTTAACTTCAAGTTGCGAAAAATTTTCAATGGTGCTTACAAAAGCAGGTCTTGTTTAAGAGAGAGGATGAATCCAAAAACCTGGTTGGGTCTGTTCATTTTGTGCATATTTTCATTAACGGGTCTTGCATTTGTCTGTATGGGTGTACAATTCTTATATGGCGGTAATGGTGCTGAACAAGCATATTCGTACAAGGGACAGTATTCCAAATTTACCATGGTTACGATGACATATGAAGCACGGCTTTGGAATTTGAAGCTTTATGTGAAGCACTATTCCCGCTGTGAATCGGTACAGGAGATTGTTGTGGTGTGGAACAAAGGGACCCCACCCGACCCATCAGAGTTTGACTCCGCTGTTCCGGTACGTATTCGGGTTGAGGAGGTCAACTCCCTTAACAACCGTTTCAAACCTGACCCATTAATTAAGACCCGTGCTGTGCTTGAACTAGATGATGATATAATGATGACATGCAATGATGTGGAAAAAGGGTTTAAGGTTTGGAGAGAGAACCCCAAAAAGATTGTGGGTTTCTACCCTCGATTGATCGATGGAGACCCATTATTGTACCGAAATGAGAGGTATGCAAGGAGTAAGAACAGGTATAATTTAATCTTAACAGGTGCAGCTTTTATGGATGGTGGATTTGCATTTAACAAATATTGGAGTGAAGAAGCAAGAGAGGGTAGAGAATTTGTGCACAAGAATTTCAATTGTGAGGATTTGTTGATGAATTTTCTTTATGCAAACTCCCATTACCATAACTTGGGTTACGGTAGCACGGTGGAGTATGTGCACCCGGCATGGGCTATTGATACATCTAAGCTTTCTGCCGTGGCGATTAGCAGGAACACACAAAAGCATTATGATATAAGAACAAAATGTTTGGCTAAGTTCAAGGAGATATATGGGTCTCTACCTAATGAGAAATTGGAGTTTGGTATGAGACCAGATAAATGGGATAAATAGATTGTAATATTTTCGTTTTGTTTTTCAATTTCCTTTTCTGGCTAACTGAGTCGAGTTTAAGGTTAAAAAAAGACGAAATCTAGATTCTTCAGTAGTATTGTGTTGCAAACAAATTTGCAACTAGTCTGTAAAATACTTAATTGTTTCTCTCTTGCTTGTGGAATAGATGTAAAAGTTGAGCTGCCAAGCCTTTTTGTTCTTGCATTTCTTTTTTCGAAATTAGCATTCTTATCATTATCCTTCTTAGATTCTATTATTGCTCTGCCCTTCTTTTTTGTTAACAAATGCTTACATTTCTTGGAATCTTATTTTTTCCATGGACAGATAATTACAATTCTGAACAGTGTATTAGATAGCTTGTGTTACATGAGATGATTAATTCATTCGTATGTACTAAAATAGTGATAAATAAACTGATGGGACATTATTTTATATCATCTTATCCATTCAACAGAAACAGAAATATCAAACAAGATTTTGTACTCCTAAAACCATTTAACTTGATCTGTGCAAGGATCTCTGCCAAGTTAAACTAATAACATGAGATCAAGGTTTGCTTTATTGTTAATAAATTGTTAGTAGGAAAAACTTACTATTAAAAAAAGATAAGCAAGAAGTTTGTCCACAAATATATTAAAACAACCTTCATCTACAAGTGCAAGTGATACACCAAGGGAAGCAATTGAACCAGGGATGATTCTGGTGAGAAACTTTTTACATCTACAATACTTTGAATAATACAGTTTAATTAAAATCTAACACTTTGATAATGATCTGTGTAGCAATTGAAGCTAGGGACAAAATAAAATTATACATAATTTACTATTTGTTGAACAATTTAAATGTTTCAACTGTCTAATTTAAGGGCTATGGATGCGATATTTGTAATACTGAAATTGTTTGCATTTTATTAAACAAACCACTTACATTTACAACAACATGCAAATAAATATATGTTAACAATTTCTAACTATCTAACTATTTCATATTAGTCTCATTTTACTCTAAAATTATCAATAATGCTGTCTTCAACTGGTCCCATCTGAGAAACAGGAAGCACACTTGCAATTCAGCACAAATATAAAATACCTACAAGCGTCTTTGTGGGATAAAATTATAAATCATTATTAGGTGATATTTCTTATATTCTGAAGGGCTATTTTGAACTTCGGCCCCTCCTAATTATTCAATTTGGGGCTCCGTTACAAGTCACCTCATGGCCCATTGTTCAAAAACCCTCAAACAGTGACAACACTGGACTTGAAAAATCCTCCTAGATAAGGTCCATAATTTAATGCAAACACTTATTCACCTCTCCTCTCTGGAACCGGAGGCGTTCCAACTTCTATCGGACCATATTTTTGTCCGATGGTATAAACAACCGTTGGATCATCAGATCTAATAATTTGCACGATTATTAAAGCGTCGGAGCGAAACTTTGTGCGAATCTTGATGCCATCGAATGGTTATTTTCCCGTAGAATAAAATTTTAGTCCAGTGAGCGTTGGAACTAACTAGCTTCTCTTCTCTCTAAACCCTTGCTCCAGTGATTAGAGTCCCGTCTCGAGTCTCAACACGATCTATTCAATCATCAAACCTTCGATCCATCCATCAGTCGTTTGATCGAAAGGGAGGGAGGGAGAGAGAGAGGAGAGAGGAGAGAGCAATGGCGAGTAGGTTTTGGAGGTGGTACGCGGATCGGGAGTTCTACAAATGGGAGAAGACGGTGCTGTGGGACATGATCGAGCCGTACCGCCGTCCCAAATCCTTCGCGCCTCTCATCTCCATCTATGTGGCCGCTTTCTACACCGGCGTGATCGGAGCCGCTGTTACAGAACAGCTTTACAAGGTTTTTTTTGTGCTTTTTGTTTCTTGATTCTTCGCTACTTTCAAGATTTATTCTTTCTATATGCTGATAGTAATAGGTGATAGCTGAAGCCTTTGCTTGCTTAGACTTTTTGTCGAACAGTTGGTGTGCCTTCTTTTAAAAAAGAAGAAATTAACAATTGGTGTGCTTTAATGGAAAATTTTTGTCAATAGAAAAGGCATCAGGTTAATTGATTGATAATTATCTATTATATGTTCTCTTTTATCTCCTCTCATCCCCTTTCATGGCGTTAGTTGCTAACATGCTGTTGCTGTATGTTAATTAATGGAATCTTTATACTTGGTCAAGACTTTTTACCAAACATCTTGTTTTTTTTTTTTGTGTGTGTGGGGGGGTGGGGGGGGGGGGGGGTGGGGGTTGTAAAACAATAGAAATTTCCATCGCTGAATAAGAGAAATCTTTATGGTCTTCTGGGCTGGATAAGCTACAAAAGATAATGTGCTGTCTGTCGCATTTGGTACCCTTAGATTAGATCATTCCTATGCCATATTGCTAAGCCAATTTTGCATTTCTTTCTATGGTTGAAACATATCATATGGACCGCCACTCCATCTAAATCCATTTTTCATTTGTATATTTTGGTTTGCCATGAACCAGCACAAACCCATTCGATCACAAAAGTTCTCTGAATTTTGGTTAGGTACCAGTTGCTACAGCCAGACTGATTTCATAATCCTGATGCAGCATATTTTTTTTTCTTTGTTATAAACCATCTTTTATTAAGTTGCATCATCCAGCTTCTCCGAACTACCTTTTATTTTGAAAATATTTTATTATCTCAAGTTTGTACTACCTAAATGATGTCTTGATAACCTCTGTTATATTTTGAGCAGGAAAAGTACTGGGAAGAGCACCCGGGAGAAGCAGTTCCGTTGATGAGACCCAAATTCTATTGGGGCCCCTGGAGAGTTATGAATGGCGAAGTGCCTCCTAGCAAGTAAATCGTCCAAAATTTGGTTTAAATTTGTATATATCTTTAGAAGATTGCTGCTTCCCTGTTGTTAAAAAACTAGTATTCTTTTGTGTAATGAAATTATTGTGCTTCCTTTTTCTAAATTTCAGCAATTGATAGATATCACTTTATTCTGTAAGTTGACTGTTTTGTTCCCCACTTCCCAAAGCTTCAATTTGATGAGTTTTTTAAGCAGAATGGTTGAGGAATTTAAATAGCACTGAAGTAAATGAAAAGCATATTGACTTCATGTGAATAAGAAGCGGAAACATGTTACAGCTACCGAGTTTGCCTCAATTTTGAACTAAAAAAAAAATTCAAGAGCTAGTGAGAGTGGGAGTGTCATCAGAGAGACAAGGAGAGGATTCAAATGTCAAAGAAGGGGATTGAGAGCTCCTACTTCTACTTCTACTACCTCTATCCCTAATTTCCTCAATCATCTTAGACACAACTGCCATTTTTGGTCGATTCTTTGGCTCTTGAGAAACACAGAGAAATGCAATTTGAAGCAAAGCCACCATCTCATCCTCCACATCCTTACAACCCCACAATTCCATGTCAAATACCTCTGATGTCCATTCCTCCTGTACCACCGTTTGCACCCACCTTGGTAGGTCTACCATACCATCCTCGGTCGACCTACCTGTCAGAATTTCAAGCAGAACAACGCCAAAACTGTACACATCGGAGTTCTGAGACGAATATGGCAGTGGTTGTGAGGTGAGATTGAGTAGAGAGAAATCAGAGATTAGTGCATTGTAATTGGAGTCCACAAGGATGTTGGAGGAGATGAGGTGCTGATGTGAGATGTTGGATTTGGATGCATCATGTAGGTATGTGAGGCCTCGGGCTGCATCAAGTGTGAGTTTTAGCCGTGTAGACCAGCTTACAGGTATCCTCCCTGGACCCCTATTTCCTGTGACAACAAGAATTAGTTTAAAAGGAGTACTAAATCATCAATTTGATTTTTTAGGCCTATTTTGTCAGCTCAAGTATTTTAAGCTGGTTATGTTCTTACTATAGCACATGATGCCTGTGGAAAGATGTATCAAAAGACCAGAAATCACTGACACAAGCAAATGTACCGTGCAATATATCATAGAGGCTTCCATTAGGTAGAAAATCAAACACCAACAACAATTCATCTGCTGTGGAACAATATCCACGTAATCCGGCCACATTGGGGTGCCTCCACTCTGCCATTTGTCCCAAAACCTTCCTCTCGGTTGCCTCTTCCTCTCTCCTCTTCTCTCTCCTCACCCTCTTCACCACCACTCCTTTCCCGTCTCCTCTCCCTTCCATCACCACCCGATACGTGGTCCCCACTACCCCTCTCCCTAGCATCTCTGCTGACCCCCTCATTAACTCCTCCATTGTAAACTCCTCGCACCCCTCAAAAAACACCATCACCTCTCCTGTTTTGATTTCTCTTACCTTTTTCTCTGTCCCTTGATTGACATCACCATGTTGCCCCTTCTTTGTTTTCCTCTTGAAGCATAGCAGTGCGGCTATTGCCAGTAAAGTTGCAATTAGACCAGCTAAGGTTGCTGTTACAACTAAGAACCCCACCCACTTGTTTCTCTTTTTCCTTGAGATCTCTGCTGGATCACTAATAACGGTTTTGTGCGAACAATTGTGGTGTAATAAATTCCCACACAGATCACGGTTTCCAATAAATGACGATTGTGGGAAGGAGGAGAGGTGGGCAGGGATTTTTCCCTCAAGCCGGTTGTATGAAAGGTTCAGATCAGATAGGTACATCATTTTGGCAATTGAAGTCGGGATCTTCCCAACAAAAAGGTTGATTTCTAATCTAAGGGTAAAAAGATTTGGAAGTATATAACCAATCTGTGGTGGGATCATGCCTGAGAAGCCGTTTCCCGCAAGGTCTAACCGGTGGAGATGGCGTAGTGAGAGAATTGCGTGTGGAAATGGACCATTGAACTGGTTGTTGGAGAGGTAGAGAAGCTTGAGGTGTGGCCTCCACATGGCAAGGTCAAGATCGACGATCGGACCTGTGAAGGAGTTGTTCTTCAGGCTGAGAACTGAGAGGTAAGGGAGGTGTGTAAGAGGGCTTACATCGCAGACAAGGGACAGTCCTTCTAGGATGAGCCGATCAACATGGCCGCGCCGACACGTGACACCTTGCCATGTTGCATTGCATGGATCAGTTGTCGGTTTCCATGAAGAAAGAGAACTTCTAGTCTCAGAGGAGCAAGAACGTTTGAAGGAGAGAAGAACCGAGGGATCGGAATTTTGAGGTATAGAAATAACACAAACCCTGTGTGCTGAAAAGAACAAGAAGAAGAGAAATAGTGCCAGGACACTCATGGTGGTTTTTTGGTTGAATTATGTGTGTAAAGATGAAAATGAATTGGGGGTTTAAGGATTTATAGCGTTGAAGTGTGAATAAATAGATTTGGGAGAGTAAATGGTAGTAAAAATTGAAAAATTAGTAACCGTTGCCTGTTGGAAGGGGAGTGTGTGCCGGAGGCGTGAAATTGAAGGCTGCTCTAGTTAATTCTCTAGAGAAATTAAATTTATCTTTCACGTTTTGTGAAATATTATGAGGCGAGTCATTTCAAATCAACCATAGAAGATGTAATGTAAAAGTGCTCGTGCATCATTGGCCCGCCACACATTTGGCTACACAGAGACCGTTATTATTCCGTTGAGAGAAGAATGGAGCGGAATAGGCGCGGGAACGTTCATGCAATTTCTACCCACCATCGTCAAATTGCTTCCGTAATTAATATCCTCTATTGGTTGTATTTATTGGATATCCCATTTAATATGTTTTCGTTGTACATTCAAAAATTGTACCTACTTTAGAGCATACTTTTGTTATTTGATGATATCAATGATTATCAAATCAAATTTTAAATAATTATTTATTAAATTCTTAAATAATAAAACTAAATAATTGAATATTTTGTATATATTATATTATATAATTATACAAAAAATTACATCATTTTAATTTTATTTTAATATACATTGAACACTAACAAAAATAAACGGAAAAAATTTTCTGATTTAATTCACTCTTTTGATGACTATTGAAATAAAATTAAAATTCAATATTTTTTTATATACATATTATTGAAATAAATTAGTATTTAACAATTTTTATATATTAATTAAAATATAAATGATAAAATATATATCATAAACACCAATAATCATAATCATTGAATCCCCCTCTTACTGAAAATATAATTTTTTTCTCATTGATGTTACAAATTTCCATGTGCTGCCTAGATTGAGTTGTACATAAAAGGCATATCCAAGTACAAAAATGGAGAGAATGTAGAGTGCTGTTTGCTAAATTTGAAACCAGCCATTGGCACTTCAAAGAGAAAAATCATACAAAGAAAGGCGAAAAACATGAGATCTTTTGTGATCATTTTCATGCGACTTGTTTTGCAACAGAGTTTAGGAGAGCAAAATTTCACCATCAGACGGTCTCATTACCTATTTAAGAATGCATCCGCTACCATGTTTTGAGCGCCTTTATATTTGGATCTAACACTAGTTTAAACCCCGAAGTTGCATCAGCTTATTGAAATTTGAAGGTAAAAAAATTGAATGCCATCAATGAATTCAACAAAGGAACAAGAGACTAGCCAATTCTAGTCTCTTGTGTGTTCAAACAGTTTCCTTACGGATACACTGATATTTTTATTTTCTTTTTTTTGTTCACTATGTTCGAAACCATACAAAAATTTTACCAGGAACAATCTTAAAATTAGAAACCCATGCCACCCATTTGTGCCTGAGGCAAGCGGCTTGCCAATGCTTTCTTCGCTTCCGGCAATTCAACCACTGTTGCCTCTGTTGTTGTAAGCAACAAAGATACACTGAAAAAGAAAAAGACCAAATGTAAAAAAACAAATCCAATCAGCTCAGTTGCTTAAAAAACCTTTATGCAAGGAAATTTGCTGCAACACATATATTTGCGCGTGTATGAGTGTGAACATATGTGCACATACCTGGAAGCATCAACAAGAGCAGTTCTGATAACTTTGAGGGGATCAACAATCCCAGCCTTCACCATGTCAACATACTCCCCTACATTTGTTTCATGAAACACGATTAATCTGTGCAATTAGATTTTTTTATTACAGAGAACTATCATGTTCTACAGGCTAAAATCTAGCATGGCAAGACTAGGATGGGTCCGTATTCCCTAGTTTTCCATTTGGAAAAGTAGGTCCCTGTTATTCCAATTCAGACTGTTGGGTTAAAATGAACGGACTGGATCAATCCGCATTGGAGGGGCCTTTTTTCGATAAATCTAATCCGTTTGTTTTAATCCAACGGCCCAGATCGAAATAACAGGGATTTGGAAAAGTAGGTGATTTCATTCCAGCCTAGTACCCAACTTGAAGAGTATACTTACTTTACTTGATTTTGAGGAAAGAAAACAATAGAAACTTTTTACATCTGTAGTTTTGTACCTTTGGATGCATCATAACCAAGATTATGATCATTTTGGTCCAGTAGCTTGCCAGTGATTATGGCACCATCAACACCAGCATTTGATGCAATAGTCATTAGTGGGGCCTAAAAAGGAATTCAACCATGTTCATTGTTTTTAATATTTTAAAAAGATTTCTAGAAGTTGCCAATTAAGATGCCATAAACCAATAACCAAGTCTACATAGCAATTCAGTGTTCTCAATAAGAGTCCGTACAAGTAACACCAATTAAATTTCTTCCTTTCCATCATTGTTTTCACCCTCTTTTGTTGTTTATCTCCTAATTAAGACTTAACAAAGGTTACTTAGTGCCTAGTGCTAAGATGATGCTGAAAAGAGAAAATAAGGATATTGCAAATAACTAAATTATATCTACCACATAGAAATTCATTATTTGTTAAAGATATAGTAAGAACCTTTAGTGCATTTTTTATGATGTCAACTCCCATTTTTTCATCATTACTGGAAGTAGTGATTTCATCCAACTCCTGGCTTGCATATAACAGAGCAACACCTCCACCTTTTGAAAGGGGAAAAGAATGAAGTAATGAAACACCAGAGAATGAATTGCACAAAATGGCCCTTGAGACTTATTTCCCAATTTGATCTCCAAAGTTTCAAGGCTTCTATTTTAGTCACCAAAGTTTCCTAGTTTGTACCGGATTGACTATATCATTACTTCCCATAAAAAATTGTGTATGTCATCATGGATCGCTACCCACTAATTATGGATGTAAGCTGACACAGTTGCCAAGGTCTGCATCCATTCAGCATTACACGGATGTATTCATATATGCAACACCGATGATGCAGATGCTGACACCAACATTCATGATGTCACATATCGGTGAAATAAGCATCATCCTCCTCATCATCATGCAGCCTAAAGACAATATTTCCTCCACCTCCATGCGCAAATCACAATGACATGGATGCTGTTGTCGGCTTGCATTCATTTCCAATTGATGTTAACGGTAGGAGCAATTGAGGGAAATATAAGCAATTTCATGGACCAAAATGAAGCTCCAAAACATTAGGGACCAAAGTGGGAAATGAATAATACTTTAGGGACCATATATATAATTTACTTAAATGAAACAGCTACTGTAAAAAAGGGGGAAAAAGAAACATAAATAAAAAAAATGCTGACCTGGCACAGTCCCTTCCTCTACTGCTGCTCTCGCGGCATGTAGAGCATCTGTAACTCTATCTTTTCTCTCACCTACCTCTACTTCGCTTGCCCCACCAACCTTAAAATATTGGCTCGTTAATTTAAAATTAAAACAACAGATAAAGGCAGCTGAAGTTCTCTTTTAAAAAAGTAGGATTAATTGAACAAACCTGGATAACGGCTACACCGCCTGATAATTTAGCCAATCTCTCTTCAGCCTTCTCTTTGTCAAACATGGACGTGCTTCTCTCCATTATTCCTCTTATCTTTTATAATGCAAAAATCAAATCCATACCTCATATTCTATTCACTATATGACAATTAATTGCTCTTGATAGTACTAATAATATTATAATAGTAAGATAATAACAGTAATACCTGTTCGCACCTCTCTTCAATTTTCTTTCTTTCCCCTCCTCCATTAAGAATTATAGTGTCGTCAAGAGATATGGTTACCTATATATATGAAATTTCATAGTCCATAGATTTTTCAATTCGACAATATGATTGTTTAAGAAAATTCCACGCACCTCTTTAGCAGTGCCGAGCATTTCAAGCTCTAGTTTATCAAGAGTCAACCCATGTTCTTCACTTATAACCTACCAATTCAGAAATCAAGAACTTTAGAAGGTAATATAGTAATTTCCTAGCTCGCAAATTTGTTACATCTGCTGGACAATCTAACCTGTCCTCCAGTGAACACAGCCAGGTCATCCAAATTAGCCTTTCTGCTTTCACCAAATCCTGGGGCTTTTATTGCACATACCTACAACAAAAGAGAGGCAACAGGAAATTCAAAAACAAAAACCATGTAATCATAACTACCATAAAGCCATACAACCAATTAGTCCAAAGAGAACAAATTGATGTGCAATGCCAATATATAACAGAACATGGGTAAAACATCATACTATGTCAATGTTTTTGCTGGATGAAAATATGTAACAATTCAAATACAATAAAACAGTGGGTATTGTCTGCTAACAAGAAAAATTATAATTATTCAGTTCAATATTTTAAAAACAGAGAATATTACCATCAGACCAGCACGATGTTTGTTAAGTACAAGTGTTGTTAGCGCATCAGCTTCTACATCCTCAGCAACAACTAGAAGAGCTCTATTGTTCTATGTTAAATAAACATATACATATTAATTTTAGCAAACAGTTACTTTAGGCTGGAGAGATTTTGCTTTCAATATTGTTGTTGTTTATTTATTAGGACAGTTACCTTTAGTGCAAGCTCCAATGCTTTGATGATGGAGTTTATGTCAGATATCTTCTTATCATGAATAAGTATCAGGGGATTATGAAATACCTGCAAATAATTTTCATGGACCAATTTATCCAATTTCTTTTTGGAAATTTCATCTTTAGTATTGCTTTTACCTTAAGCCAAAAGAAAAAAGTATATTTAACAAGAGAAAATAACTATAATTTGGGTGTTGTATTCCCAGTAGGGCCAACTTCACATGAATCCTCTCAGAACCTCAAAACATCACATATACCTCCAGAAAACACATGATTCACCATGTCAATCCAAACAAAAATCAAAATAAATCATATGCTGCCCTCCTTCCCCATCTAGAACAATCCTCCCACCTTTACTGTTTGTCTACATAGGAAGGAGGAGTGTGTGCATGTGAGTGTAAACTGTGGTAATTTAACAATTTGAAGCAAAATGAAAAAGAACTTTGTTTGAAAGCTAGCAACAAAGAAAAAAGTATCTTACACATTTTTTTGTCTTTTGATCGGTAACGAAATAAGGAGAAATATATCCTCTGGACAATTTCATGCCTTCTGTCACCTCTAGCTCATCATCCACCGTCTTCCCATCCTATACTTTTTAGCATGTTGAACTTAATTAGTTAACGAATTAAAATGCATCAGTTTTGGCTTATGCTACCAAGCATTTGGTGAAGGAATGCTCAAGGTTGGTATGTATTCCCACAGTATCAGATTTAACTCATTCAGTGTTCTAAATCAAGAACAAACAAGATAAGAAGAAAATAAAATATAAATTGTGTCATATAACTTTACTG
Organism: x Bolboschoenoplectus mariqueter; assembly: GCA_037678475.1. Lineage (NCBI taxonomy): Eukaryota > Viridiplantae > Streptophyta > Magnoliopsida > Poales > Cyperaceae > x Bolboschoenoplectus > x Bolboschoenoplectus mariqueter. The sequence goes on from CM075269.1 coordinate 1,837,404, forward strand.
AGAAAGAACTAACTGGTATGAATATTGTTGCCACCATAATCTTTAATATGGTACATTAACAACTTACTTTGACAGTGATGACTCCATCTTTCCCAACCTTTTCCATTGCCCTTGCTATCAACTCTCCTATTTCTCTTTCATTATTTGCTGAAATTGTCGCAACCTATCTCAATACAAAAATATTCTAGAGTTCAAGACAAAATCAAGGTATTAATCTTTCAAACATCATATTATCTAATATTTTTGGGGTTGCAAATGATCCCCAAACACTTTAAACAGAGTTAATTAAAGATTCTTAAATTTCTCCTAAATATCCATCTCCATTCAACCAAATCTCTTTGCAAACAGTAGATTTGAACTCAAGGTCCGAGGAATTTCAACCACTGCCAAATATCCCAATTTGTAAAAGGGAAAAAACATGGCTTACTAGAAGCAGTATAATTGCAAAAATCTTGAAAAGGATGAGATGTAGTAAAAAGCAAAATATTGAATTTCATATTGAAACATCACAAAAATGTTGGTTGATAGTTTGCAAATATCTCAAAAAAGGAAATCTAACATGTACAAGCAACATAAAATGGTTCCAATACCTGGGTAATTTGTTCAGGAGTGCTAATAAGAGAAGCTTTGCTCTTCAATTGGGAAATGACAGCATCTACAGCCTTGTTTATACCATTGCGTAAATCCATGATGTTTATCCCAGCTGCCACAGCCTTGCACCCCTCAGTAAGAATTGCTTGTGTTAGAACTGTTGCACAGGTTGTGCCTGTTGGAAAATGATACCAAAAAAGGGGGAAATGCAACATATTAAGTGTTGAAAGTAATTAATACCCCTCACAAGGTGTTAAGATAGAATTTATGTACAAATAAAGAACTGCTTATAGTCTAATTTAACCACCATATGTCAACTCCTAATGAAATAGTGAGAGTTCTGCACAGTTGCACCAGCTAATTTCTTTAGTTTTACTTTTTACCGTTTCATTTCTTTACTTTTGGGCTCTTATGAATAAATTTCCAAAATTGCCAGTGAAATTGTACCAAGCAGAAGAAAATTTGAAAAACAGATGCTTACTTGAGGGAACTGTGGGTTAGAAAGAGATGCAGTTGCACATTTGATATACCTCAATTGCTCAATTGAGATTTCATTATGCTTTTGATTCATTAAATAAGAAACCCCAAAACAAAGGCAACAAAATATCACTATAAGATAAAAGACAAAAGATTAAGGTGAGCACAAACTGAAGCATTCTTCAGCAACAGAGACAGTTATTGTTGAAAATAACAATATGGAATTACCATCTCCAGCAGTTTTGTTGGTGGCATTAGCAACTTGCTTGACAAGGCTTGCACCAAGATTCTTAGCACCATCCTTGAACTCTATGCTTTTTGCTACTGTCACGCCGTCTTTAGTTATTTTTGGATCTCTTCGATTTTGCTCAATTAGCACAGTACGGCCCTGTGGTGTAAGCAAGTAGATGGCAGATATTAATTAGGAATTTGTAGAAACCTTATGGTGAAAATTAGAAAATCATAAACAGCTTTTAAAATGCCTTTAAGTTGAAATGAAAACTGAAAAGGTCACATCTCTTAGTCACTAGAATTCTCAAGGAACTTCAATTGACAGAGGTTTCCCTCAATCCACCTCAGAATGTTCTAGCATTGTAAAGTTTAAGCCTTAAACATTAAAGTAAGCCTGATCAAGTTAAAACTAAGAGACCTTTTATTGAACTGTGCTTCAACAGTATATTGATCCACAATAAAGCAAGCAACTCGACTCTATACTGTACCAATCCCAGCTAACTCTCCTTGAGGCACATAGACATAGAAAGATATATCAAATAATAAAAGGAGAGAGAGAGAAAGAGAGAGAGAGAGAGAGAGAGAGAGATGAAATGAAGAAACCTTGGGGCCCATAGTGACCTTGACTGCATTAGCTAGCTCATCGACTCCTTGAAGCATTGCAGCTCGAGCGCCGATCCCGAAACTGATCTCTGTGGCACCATAATTCCTTACCCATAATACCCCGTGCTTAGCAACAGCCTATGGCACACACATTCCAAACTGAGATTTCACATGATCTGAAAGAGAAAGGGGGTAAAAAGGGCACAGAAAAAGGAGAAGAGAGCTGGTTCGAGAGCGTGCACATCACCTGTTTGTTGGAATGCGAGGCCCTGGCAAGAGCAGCGATAGCCCGGTACATGGCGGAGATCTCTCACTTCTCAGTTCTCACTAGTTTTTGGTTTTTATTGTTTAACCTGAGAGAGGCGGGGAGAGAGTGCTGAACGGAGGAGTAGGGTTTTGGGGTTTTCGCGGTTTGGTTGGGTTGAGTTTTGAAGTCTGAAAGTATTTTTTTTTTTCAAATAAACAAATGTCTCTGGATCTGATTGCATGACTGGGCCGATTTGAATTAAGCCCGGTCCATGTGCCAAGGGAGAAGCATTTCTTTTTTGTTTTCAATGTTCATATTGTTATTTTAATAAATAAATAAAGGAAAATGTTATGGAGATATCATTATTGATACCGTCATCGATACGAGCTTTATTATACATGTTAAATGAGTTATTATGTATGTTAATGATTTTATTTTATACAATTTTTCTATTATTCAATTTAAATATCACTGATATACATAATATTTCATTTAAATTGAATAATGACAATACTATATAAAATGAGTTTGCATAATAAAATCATTAATATATATACTCATTTAACATATATAATAAAAGTCATATTAATAACAATATCAACAACCATACTTATGTATCAGCTCCCATAAATAAAAGGGTGTGCTTTTGGCACATATATATACATTGCAGAAATATGCGATTAATGTGTCTAATATAAGATGAGCGTTATTGGATGGAATTTTAGTGCTCTAGTTGGTTCGACCAATAAGACAAAACTCAATCGTTGGATTAGCTGCTAATCCCTTGCTAATATATTAACCCAACAAAATATTGGGTTAGCAGCTATTTCAAATCACTAGATTAGCTGCTAATCCCACTAAACCATCCTTTCATCCAAATGCACCAAGTACAACTTGAGGGATTTGCTTCTCTTCTGGTACTGGTACAGGTTCAGTACCACTACCAGCTATACCTACACCTGCCAGGATGGACATTTCTCAAGATACCAGAACAACAACAAGAAGATTTGCAAGCAATTCAACTCTGGGTTTATCTTCTCCTGGAACTTGTGTTGGTACAACTGCTGGTACCAGTTCTAACAACATTTGCACAGCAACTGTGCAGAGGAAGCAGTTGAATGGTTTCAAATGGAAGTTTCTTGTAAAACAGCGGTACAACAAGCTTCAGCATAGAGTCATTTAAGATTTCCTTGGGAAAACTCACCAAAAGTAGGGAAAATAATGGTTTTGCAAGTTGTCTTGATTTGGTTTCAGCTTGCCGAGTCACGAGCAGCTGGATTCTTCAAAGTCCCAAATTTAAATGCCATGCTGTGTCTATACTTTAATTTGTTTAATTGCAATCCCGGGATTCTGAAAGGTTAAGGGGCCACACTAATAATGATCAATAAGGATCTTGTCCTTGATGCAAAAATCCATTGTGCACCTTGTCTTTCAACCACTCAAAGAAAACAAGCTGTCAATCACTACAAGTAATAAATATATGAATTAATTCCTGTACATGTTATATACATCTACATGCCTCCTAGAGATGGCTGTATATATGTTAATAATGTGCATTTAATTATCACGAAATCACAAGAAGGAATACTATCTTCAAGATAAATCAGGTTCTCCGCAGAAAGCATCAGGCTCAAAAGACCTTGCAGCTTCGTCACTGTATACACCGGCTACAACTCGCTCCTCCGCATTTTCAGAGAAATCCTTTGAAGTCTCGGTATTTACAAAAAGAAGAACACAAACGACCAATGACACAGCTAGACCTACTAGTGTATACTTAACTCTGTTGAGTATAGGCTTTACCTGATAAAAAAAAGAAATTAAAAGGTATATAGAATTAGTGACAGGCTAAAGAAACTAAGCCATAATCTGCGTTGTTGTTGATATTATTGGCTGAAAAGCCATAAAGCTACCTTATGGTACTAATTTCAGGTGCATACTAACAAAAATTCTAGCCCTTCAACAAAAAAGTGCAACCAGGGAGTACCATTGCTGACGGAAACTTCACCCAATATGTGATAGTACTGGTGTCAGCCAAAATGACGGTCATCATATTTTTATGTAAAAAAGCTGCTTTTAAGATGAACCCATGGGGATTTCAATTAAACCTGATCTCAAAATTATACATTACTTTTTACAGTTCTAAGATTTGTTAACTTAATCCATTTTAGATGAATCCCCACCCTTTATATAATGGGATAGGCTATATTCACAACTGTGACAACCAACAGAATGGTCATAAAAAAACAACAGATTAAAACTGTAGATATGTTATTTATGATTTTAGATGGACAGTACATCGAATTTTGGTGCAATTTGAAATTGGTAATTCATGGATCAATTTGATAAACCAGCAGTTCAGTTTTTATTGGCATTTAATCAGCGGCCAAAGGATTGTTAAATTGCAACAACTTCAATACAAGGTCGACGTAAATGGTAATAAATACAACACATCTATGTTTAGTTTTTGGATTGAAGGAATTTAAATGTCAGTTGTCATGGTTGTCTGACATATCCTTTCCCAATTCCAATTATTAAGTACTATTTAAAAGAGTAAATTACATGGATGGTCTCTAAAGTATTACCTGTTTACCATTTTGGACTTTAAAGTTTCAAAAATATCAATTCGATCCTTAAAAATATCACTTTGATATCACTTTGGTCCTTAAAGTTTCAAAGGTATAATTTTAGTCCTTAAAACTTTTTAATTTATACCAAATTAGTCCTACATTTAAAATCCATTGAAAAAAATATCAATTTTATCTATCATGACATTATTTTGTGCAAACAACAACTTTAATTTTACAAAAATAAATATAATTATTCACATCATAAAAAATGATAGTCATCATACAATACAAATAATGTAGAAATAAATATAATAATTATTTATGTCATCAAATACATGAGTTATTTTCCTTGGTTCAAAATCTTGTTGTTTTCCCGCTTCTTTGATTTTATTTTTTCCTAGGGAAGATGTATTGATGGTATACTCTATTTATATGTTTTGTCGTTCTTATTAGAAGAGCCTTATTCGGTTATCATTTCCTATTTGATGAGAAATGTTTCCTTGAAATGGATAGATGTTTTTAGGAGATTGGGAGTCGATGAACTTTCCATAGGACCTATTTTACTGAAGGCTTTATTACTACTTTAGCCGGTTTAGCAGGACATTAGTTAATCAAAGCATCCCAGTCACCAGTACTGACTGCTACAGATCAAGAGGGAGGAGAACTTCATCTGGAGCATTGACCTGACAAAAAGGTAAACAACAACGAATGGATACAAAAAAAACCATGTGAAAAGAATAAATAGCAGTACTTAACATCTGGATATGGGAGAGTAAGGTTCTTAGACATCAAATCTATTTTCTTCTTCTAAATCCCTATAATCATGAACGATTTCACTACTAGCTATGATTTTGATAATGAAATTTAACTTCAATCAATGTGTTAATTGCTATCTATCTATCTATGTATTTGATAATTACGTACTACATTGCTTTACAATTGGACATGAGCATGCTGAATTTCTTGTTCTTGGAGTCAAACATGCTGACTACCTGGACATCCTAACTGTTTATGTAGGGACAAGATATAGTGACAGTCGATAAGTAAACTAATAAAAAGTACCTATTAGAAAAATAATACCTAGATAGAGTACTTGACTAATAGTCTATCCAAGTGCTAGACCACCATAAAGAGTGAGAATAGAATGTTCCTTCTCATTGACATTGTAGTACTTCCCATTTCAGTCAAGTAGAATAATAGACAAGCGGTTAGAAGTCAAGAATCTATGCATTGATCTGCCACAGCTAGAATCAGGGAAAAAGCAGCTCAGTTAAGGTGCCTGCATTATAGCAGCCCTTGTGCCAGCCCTTGCCACAGATTCAAACTCACTACTTTAGGGAATAGCTTGAACTAATCAGATTTTTGAGATTCTGGAAGACTTTGACTTGGAATGTGCAAGGCTTAAAGTAGGGCTTGAAAGCACTGTATCCCATTAGACCATTCCCTATTCTCTGAGGTAGAAATAGAAAATAGATTAAGGCAGCATTCTCAGGTTGAAGTGGACAATAGCAAGGTAGCCCACTGAAGTCAAGGTCAACCAGATATTAGGAAAGAGAAGAAAGGAAAGCTTAGTAGACAGGAGGAGAGGCAGGCAGCAAAATCTGTATCACTTTCGCCAAGCATTAGGGAAGGTAGAAGGTCATTTCTTTCTTATGACCAGGAAGAAGAGGATGAGCAGGAATTAGGGGAGACAAGCAGAAAGCCGCAGAAGTAGTGTGAGTGCCAGGAGGAGAGCAGTGCTTGGATTCAAGGAAAAGTATTGATTAGTAATACACGACTGACTAATTAATACTAATGTAAATCTAAAGCCTGAAGAACAGAAGAATTTCAAGATCTCTTGCATCTGCCTTTTAATGCTAGCTGTGTTATCATCAAAGAAATTAGCAAAAGAAAGAACATTGAATTGACATGACAGAAGTCAAGATCTCAAAGTCAATCGTCACTATCATCGGCTCTTCCACTCGGTACTACTTTTGCTAGGAAATAGTTGATTCAATACTCTTGAGAAATGGCCATTTTGATGTGTACATCGAAAGTTCTCTTCTTTCTAGTCCCTTTCAGCTCCTTAAACAAACTACTCATTCTATTTAATTATGTGCAATTATAAGTTAATTAAAATTTAAAAATCATATATACATATATAATTATATATTGTTGTAAGTATCATGAGATATCATTATCATATGCGTGTGAACATAATTTTTTTTAACAATAATAATTGTAGGACTAACTTATTACAAATTAAAAATTTTATGGACCAAAATGATAAATAAGTGATACTTTAAGGACCAGAATGATACATTTCAAACAATAAGGGTCAAAATGATAATGAAGTGATATTATAAGGATCAAATTGATATTTTTGAAACTTCAGGGACCAAAATGATAAATGAGTGGTACTTTAAAGACCATTTGTATAATTTACTCTATTTAAAAATCCAAATTTTAAGTACAATAATAAACTGAAGAGATAGAAAACCTTACAGTGAATGACCCTAACAGCCGATCACGAGCTAAAACTTCAGGTGTTTTCACCCATATCTGCCAAAAAATTTTAGATTTAATTTCATATTAATATAAATTTACACTTCCAGCAGTGAATTTTATATGAATGTTTCTCAAGTTTACACAAATTGAAGTTCCCCCAGAAAGCACTTCATGTGCTGAATTGCTCTCACGCAGAGTCTCATTACTAGTTCAGATGTTTGGAGTTACTAATTCTGACAAAGTTTGAAACTAAAGAACATGTAACATGAGAAGAAAAACAAAATATAAGTTTGTAAGTAATAATTTATCAGTGGTCCCTTGAGTTTTAATTAAATTTTTATTGGAAGTTACGAACATATTTATTGGAAGTTAATCCACATGGCAAAAAGACTTAAGGCAAAATTCTTACTTGGCCATCGTACCATCCGGTCTCTTCATCTGCATGATCAACAATTAAGAAAAAAAAGGATTCGATCAGACAATTTTCAGAGGAGAAATGAGTGAAGCAAGACTAATTCTAAATCAAAGTCTAGATTCATACACTCTACAGTAGCACTCAACAACCGATTTCCGACATAAGCCCAACCGAGGTAGATTCGCAACACAGCAAGTGTGACAGCGAGTAACCCCGCTGACGTGGCTCCAAGAGCGATGTGGATGACGTCAGCCCAAGGATCCGCTGCAGATCCATTTCTGAAAGCGGCGACTGGTAGCCCCACAAGCACTCCGAAGGAGGCGCCAGTGATGGCGAGGCGTGACATGTAGAGCTGGAGATCTTCGGCGGCCCAGGAGAAGGGGAGAGAGGAGGCGAGCGATTGGTACTCGTTTACTGGTCTCTGTTCGGGTGGGACCGGGCAGTCAGTCTCTGGTGGAGTGCCGTTGCGGAAGGGGGATGGAGAGGAGGAGGCACAGATGGGAGGAAGCAGCGGGAGCAGTTTCTTGGACGGGAAACTGGAGTTAGGGTTAGGGTTTGGAGAGAGGAAAGTGAGCTTGGGAAAGAAGAGAGAAGTCGCCATGGAAGGAGAGATGACTGATGACTGATGACTGATGAGGAGTTCGTTTTCGTGCTGATAACCGCGAAAGGAACTATTTGCTTTGTCTTTTTCTTCCTTCCCCGTTGTGGGATGGGACTTTGACGCTGAGACCCTCTAAACTACTGAATTTTACATTCCTTTAAGCAATTTTGGATGCTGTCCTCCGTTTTATTTTATATATTTTAGTAAGAGCTCTGATATTTATTATTTTCTAAATATTTTTAGCTTTTTTTTACTGGAATAGTTTAACATTATTACTGCATAGATTAATCTGGTACTCTAGCATGGTTTGAGTAGCGGAATAGTGATGTGCAGAATAAAAATTATTATTAATTTATATGTATATTATTTATATATAAGTATTATTACTGTCTAATATTATGTATTATATTATATTATAATTACTATAAATATTTTTTTATTCATTATTTATTATATTATTAAGAGTAAAGTTAGGGTGTTCTGAGGAGCACTAGACCCCTCGATGCTTTTAATTTAAAATTCGTCGAATTGGCAAATGATGAATCCAAGTTATTCAATAAATTTTTTATATCAAAATCTTGTAAGATACCAAAATTTTCTGTTTTTAGAGTTTCTTAACTATTTTTTTCAGATTTTTAAAGATGACTCTAAAATAATAATAAAATAATGAATTTTTGCATATAAGAATAGATAATTTTCAAAAATCTAAAAAAAATTAGAAAAGTGTAAAAATAGAAAATTTTGATATCTTACGAGATTTTAATATAAAAAATTTATTGAGTAATTTGAATTTATCATTTAAACCCAATTCGACAGATTTTAAATTAACAACACCGAGGGGTCCGGCGCTCCATTATTACCGTAGCAACGCACATGCATTATAATAGTAAACTATTAATCATGTTTTGTTATCTTTTTACCACTAGTCTTTCATTATTACCATACGATTGTTATTATTAATGTCATATTGTAATTATTGTTTTTAAGATTTTACTTCACCTCATCAAACAACATCTTAGAAAACTAGAAATCAAATAAGAATAACTAATTACGGAAACAAAATAGAAGTAACTAATTAAAACTAGTACGTATTCTCAAACACAACTAAAAACACAAGCTTTACTTTAATTATGCTGTTATAATGCACAACATCTTAAAAGGAGCATGCGTCTAATAACTATCAACTTTTTTAATACACGATTAGTTCTAAAAGGAGCGATAATTATATTTTTTATTTGTATCTAAAAAATTTGAAATCATTCAACATAATTTGTAACTTAAATTTTAAAATATATATTGTTGAAAAATATTTATATTTAATATCGGATGCAAATAAAATGTGTAAAAATAATTTCTTTAGTTCTAAAATTTGAAACTACTAATTCAGATGCTACTTGATTTGGAACGCAATTGAGGAAGGTGAAATATCACGAGTATTTTTCATGTATTTTTACATGAGATCCTATTTGATGTGCCCATTGCAGAATATAATTTTTTCTGAAAAAATTTCATTTTACGCTTCTTAAAGTGGACTAAAAAAAATTGTTTTCTACAACTTTTCTCTCATTTCATAAGCGAACTAAAATAAAATGAAGTTAAATTAAATCATCCAACTCAATTTTAATATACTAATATTCAATAATATAACCGAAGTAAAATGTAGTAATTTAATGAATAATGTCGAAAGGAATATAGAATATTAAATATCAGGGTTCTATTTAAAAAGCCGAGATGCCCCTATTATAAATATGTAAATTATAAAAATAAAAAAATAAACAAAATGATGAAACTTGAGCGTTGCTTTCACCTTTTCAGAACTTATGTCGAAACTTTGCTAGGTTATAAATCGAGATTTTGTCCAAATATCTCCAAGCAGTCCCACCGGCCTGGACCCGGTCCAGAGAAACATGTCACCTGCACTCGGAACACCGCTTCGTAGATACTCCCGTTCCTCTACAAAGCGGGTCCCATTCGTCCGATTAAACAAAATGGGAAAATCAAGCTGGTTTTCAGGCTTTTATATCGTGATCCATGTCCATTTAAACAATATTATAGTACTAATAGTACTGATTAACACCTCTAAAGCACGAAACAAATCAAAATTTCCAAATCCGACCGCGCCCCGCCGCTCCGATTCCATACAATCTGCTATACTCCTATTTCCGTACAATAAAACAGTTTATGTAGCGGGTCTTTTGAACCTTTCATGACCCGCTACATTTTAAAGCGTTGAGAACCGCAAACACACAAAATAAGCTTGACACACTAGGAACTGAATACACCCGGTCCACTAGGAAAGCCGCGTCTTTCCCTGGCCACTTTTAGATTATAAATATAAATAATACAGGCGCTGTCCTTTTCTCTCTCGCTCTATCTCTCTCTCTCTAGCTATACATTTCCATCTCTCTCTACCCAATCCCGCTAAGAGCTAGGGTTTCTCTTATCTCGCCGCTACCTCTTTGTACTGTTTTTTTCTCCGCAAAACCCTAGAGAAACCCTAGAATCACCATGAGCGACAACAAGGAAACCCTCAGCCTCTCCGATCTCAGCGCTGGTATCTCTCCCTCCTCTTTCTATCCGAGTTCCTATAGATTAAGTTTTTTTTTTTTTTCTTTTTGTTCGTTTCGAATTAGCAACGAGGATTAATGATTTGATGTGCTCATTTCTTTCTTTTTGTCCCTCTGATCATTTGATTCGTAATCACACAGCGTTGAGCGCACACGACAGAGCTGGTCTGGTTGACGCTCTCAAGGTGAATTTTTCTATCATTAGGCATAGTCTATGCTTCATACCTTTAGTCATTTTACAAGATTAGCCTTTGTTGATTATTGTGTATTTTGAGTTTGTTTCTCTTTTGCTGATTTATGGTGTGCTTTATTGCAGAATAAGTTACAAGGATTAGCAGGGCAACATGCTAATATGTTGGAAACACTCTCCCCTCCTGTCAGGAAGCGTGTTGAGGCTTTGAGAGAGATCCAGGTATTATTCTTCTCCTTTTTAGGGGTTAGTGCCACATGTTAGATCTAAAATGTCCATGTATTCTATTTACATAAGCATAAGGTTTGATAAGATCTAATTTTCTATCATGTCTTTCTGTCTGGTTTTTGATTAACATTCTTTTAACAATGTATTCAGTTCCTGTTAACAAGAAGTTAAAAGGATATTTATAAAATGTTGATTTGGAAGGTCTCATGTGGGCTATCTTGTTTTTTTTTCTTCCTTTTTGTCTTGTACAGAGCGAACACGATGAGATAGAGGCCAAATTTTTTGAAGAGAGGGCAGCTCTCGAGGCGAAGTACCAGAAGCTTTATGAACCCCTTTATTCTAAGGTGCATGTTTTACTTCTTTTATTATCACAGTTCTTTTAGAAATTCCTCCTATTATATGTTTGCAATTATTACTATCATCTTTAGGAGTTGATAAAAGTGATGAATGGCAAATAATGTTCATGTATTTTGGCAGTCATATCTTTCCGAATTAAGGTTTCAATGTTTGGTTCCTTTCTGAATAAGTTGGTGTGAATTATTGCACAATTGAGTTTAGGGATGAAAAACTACATGTGATGTAGAATCTTTTTCATCTGTAAGAATCTTTCAACAACTTTACTTGCCTCTCCCCCCCAAAAAAAAAAATAATTGTTTTCATCTGGCATACATTTTTGTCTATTATGTGTCTGTTACTGCGACTATTAAATGCAAATGAATCCAGGAGTAGAAGATCACATAGCATGAGCTTATTATTTCATTGCTTTTTAATGTACAGCGATATCAAATTGTGAATGGGGAGATTGAAATTGAAGGTGCTCGCAATGAAAATACAGAGGAAACACCAGCTGATGAGAAAACACCTACGTCAACAGCTGTTGAAAAAGGAGTACCTAATTTCTGGCTCACTGCTATGAAGAATAATGAAGTACTTGTTGAAGAGGTAGGAAAAATCAATTTGCTTTCTTTTTTCCCACTTTTATGGCATAATTTTCCTTGGATAGGACTTATTTAGTATTCATACTGGCAACTGAAAAAATATTATGCGATCCAACATGAATTGTTAAGTCTGATCCACATCTTTTGATCTCATTATTGTATCATAAGTTTTGTTGTGTGTAGAACATTCAGCTTGCAATGTTGATATTGAGAGCTTACATTTTGAACTTCTGTTGGTTAGATTCAAGAGAGGGATGAAGCAGCCTTGAAATTTTTGAAGGATATAAAATGGACTAGAATTGACAATCCTAAGGGATTCAAACTTGAATTCTTCTTCGATCCCAATCCTTTCTTCAAGAACACAGTCCTCACCAAGACTTATCACATGATCGATGAAGATGAACCAATCCTTGAGAAGGCCATTGGGTACCCTCTCTCTCTATACACACACACACACACACACACACACACACATTTATATATGCTTCCTGCTAGTTTTATGAACGAATTAATAGTTGAAACTTGCAAATTATATTCTGAATTTGATATCTGCATTGAGTTTTTGGTTAGCTAACACAGAAGATTGTAAGATCAGTACTCAGGTTACATCAATTTGACACGACCACATCGCAGCCTGCTGTGCTGCACCAAGTGCAACCAATTAGTTTTATCTTTGTAAACACTTTTTTCACCGTTGCCATATTCTGCTACATAAGTACTTAGTTGTCATAATGCAATTTTTTGTAACGATAATCCTGGTTTGGGTTTGCAGAACTGAGATAGAGTGGTATCCAGGGAAATGCCTGACCCAGAAAATACTGAAGAAGAAGCCAAAGAAGGGTTCAAAGAACGCTAAGCCGATTACAAAAACTGAAGATTGTGAGAGCTTCTTCAACTTCTTCAACCCTCCTCAGGTCCCTGAAGACGAAGAAGAAATTGATGAGGACACTGTATGCATTTTTTGACTAATTGTCTTCTTTTATTTTCTGTACAGTATTTATTCTCATCTTCTCTGTTGTTTTACTTGTTTATAATAGGCTGAGCAGCTGCAGAACCAGATGGAGCAGGATTATGACATTGGGTAAGTTGTGTTTTAACTTGTATCATAAAATAAAATACGCAGCATCCTTTGTGTCAGTAAAAGTGAACCGTCCCTGTGCTGTAGTAGCTGCAATTACGTGATTGATCCAATATTGAAGAGAAAATAAAAAGAAAAAAAGAATTGTGAAATGAGTCTTACTTGATGATTTTGATAGCCCTTTTGTTCCTGATTTTATTTCTTACTTCAGTACCTTGTCCTTGAAAGTATGGTTTTGTAAGCTTACAGGTTCTTTTCCCTCATTGCAGGTCAACAATAAGAGACAAGATTATTCCCCATGCAGTATCCTGGTACACTGGAGAGGCAGTACAGGATGATGAGTTTGAGGCCCTTGTTGATGAGGATGATGAAGATGATGAAGACGATGAGGACGATGATGACGAAGAGGAGGATGAGGATGATGATGAGGATGATGATGAGGAGGATGAAGATGAAAAACCTAAATCATCCCGCAAGAAGGTTTGGTACAATCCTGTCAATCGTGCATTTGATACATTATACATGAGGATTAACTGTGTCAATCTCATTGTAGCATCTGTTGTCCATCTGATTATTCATACTTGCCTTCCCCATGAGTTCTTATTTCATACGGTGCTTAGATTGATGTGCTTGTAATGTAATTTTCTTTTTGAGTATAGTAATAACTTGTATTGGACTAAGCTGAATTGGCCTTTTGTTGTTTATAAAACAGAAAAGCGGGGCAGTTGCGGGTCCTGATGGACAGGTGGAGCGGCCAGCTGAATGCAAGCAACAGTAGGAGATGGAGGGGGGGATTATGGATTATTCATTAAAGTTTTTAAGAGCACTTGGTCAAGAGTGCTTGTATTTGTTGGCGTGTGGCTGTGTCTGATTTATTATCTGTGCTGTAGGGATGTCTTTGGTTTGTCTAGTTACTAGTACTGCTATAGTATCTGTCAGTCGTGGGATTATTTTTTCTTCTTTTTTGGGAGTCATGATTGGTTTGTGGGGCGAGAGTATGGAAAGCACTTTTGGTGTGCCCTTCTGTTGAGTTATTTTTGTTTCCTTGGCTCTTGTTATATGTTCTGTTATTAACTATTTTGTTGAAAAAAGTTTTGTTTCCTCTTTTAAAAGCTGCCACTTCAAAAAAGAAACTTGGTCTAGTTCTAGGGTAAAGTAACTCAAGTTACGTCCATTTAGTTAAGAATCCAAGGCATGTTGTTAAATCAAGCTTTACTTTTTGCTTCTGCATGACACTGTTAAATATTGATGAATGGTGACTAAAAGGAACTATGACTGGAAGTATGGGAGTTGGACATCCAAAGAAAGGTGCTTTTCTTAAAGAGGAGATTTGAGTAGCCAGCAGCTAGGATGAAAAAAAGATGATCTGATACATACAGCTCACTGGTCGGGATAAAAGGGAAAGAACTAAGTTAATAGTCACATAGAAAAAAAGATGATTTTAATTGAAATTCAGCGAGTGTTCATTCTAAAAGGATTAATAAGCATCGACTTTAGAGAATCAATTCAAGTATCCACTTCGGAGATGAATACAGAGGAGGAAAAGTGAAAAGGAAGAGACTGCATACATTGTTACTGAGAGGCAATAACGGTGCTGACCTGGTTGAGTCGGAGGATCTTATCTCAACAAATTCCAGTGAGCACTGGGTTTCTACATTGAGGAAGACAATGAAGAGTAGTTATGACTTAGCAGCCTCATTGGTTCTCGTGCATACAAATACTGTGGTCTGGAACAAGATTTGCAAACGTGATTTGAGGGAATAGGAACTCACACTGAATGAATTCGCTCGTCATCTTCCTCACTTCTGACCATGATGATGACAGGAATTCTGTTTCTATTTCGTGTTTGATGAATCATAGTGCTGCTTCGATCAAGAGAGTAATACTGCAGCACATTTTCATGCCAATGGAATTCTGTCGAAAATATCTCACACTGGGCCCTTGTAATTTAATAGATTCTCGGTATGTTCACTGTATAATTTTTTTCTAGTCTCATGTTACAACATAAGTAACACAAGGTACTAAACTATAGCTTATACCCTTTTCCTTTAGAATGTACCTATTATACAGAAACAAAATGCAAATAGCTGTGTTTAAATAAATATTAACTACAATGGATAAAGAAAACACAACTTCAACTGAAAGGATATTCAAAAATCATATGTTGCTTCTGAAGACTTCTTCAAATACAAAAATGTTTAAATTTCCCGGTCACAAAATGATCAAAAGTTTCTATATCCTTTCTATTCCCTCTCTAAAACCTACAACTCTTTTGAAACTCTAAGTAACTGTTGCCGCAAGTCAGAGAATATAAGCCTCTTTCCCTGTTTGGGTAAACCACAATGGAGCCATCCCTGAATTTTTTTATTTTTACAAGTGAACATCACAGGAAATATCAGCCTGTGGCTGTTTTGTGACTTAAAACCTGCGTCCTTTTCTATCACAAGCCACCCCAGTTCATCAACTTCTTCACCTCATCATATAACACCAAAATAGCAGCAGCGCCGGTACTCCTAAACATATTTGACATCGCGCCCCGGTAAAATGAACCGATGCCCTCCATCTTATAGATCTTTCTCCAGCAATCCATTGTACCAGTATAAACTGGAGTCGCCAGTCCAGACTGCATCATCATCCTCCTTCGAACTGTATCAAGTGGGTAAGATACCAAGCCAGCTGTAGAAGTGACTATTTGAGCTCCAACCCATCTCTGCCAAAGTGGCGACTCCTCAGGTATAATTGTATCTTTAAGAGTGTCAAAGCCCCCAAAATATAAACCACGGTGCACCACCATGCCGTGTAGAGAGGCTGGTAGGCCCTGATACACACCTCGAATACCGTCCTTCCGATATATGGTTTGGAGAAAGTGAGTTATGCCCTTGAACTGGCGGGAGCCAGTACGGCCCACATCAGCAGCTAAACGGGTATGAGCTATGTCTAATGGGTATATTATGACGAGGGTTGTGCAGCCAGCACCTGCACCTGCCATGAAGTTTCCCGCAACTGAGATCCATTGGCTGTATGCTTGAGAACTTTCACTACCTTTAAGAATTGACCGATAGAGATCCTGGTACAAAATAGTTATGTTATTAGACATGCTGAAATAGAAAAAATGGTAAATGATCTCAGCTACACTGATATGTACAGTGAATTTTGTAACCAGGTGTTGAGTTGAACTAATGCACAATTAGAAATGTCTTGCATGTGTCTTCTAAAACATGGTAAAAATCTAACAAAAAGTTCCTCGCCAAATTTCTTCAGGAAAAAAAAAAAGAGAACTCTCATGTTACAGTGTAAATTTTGGGATGGCTTGAGAAATCTAAGTCCAATATCCAAACAATCAATACGTATTTGTTCTTGTGAGATTTCCTGGATAAGCACGTGTGCATCAAATTCTTGTACCAACATTTTTTGATTTTGTATAGGCACACAAAATTGCCTCTTAATTTCTAGTGGTCAAAGAAAAAGTACAAAAACTACAATGTGTACCACATTAGTTTGCACCTATTAGTTTACCAGTAGTACCAGTACCAGCGCCAATCATGTGGACCTGATCGACCTGGTGGCATATATGACAATATTTTCCTTTAAACAGGCGAATACGACAATTTTCCTTTTCTTTTTACCGAAACCAGTACATTAATGGTTTCAATAAAAGGCTGGTAGTAAAGACCAAATGATTACATTTGGCGGCATTTGCAAGCCGTGTCAAAGTTTGATTCAGTTAGTCCGTTTCTGCTTTTTTTTTCTTTTCCTTTTTTAGACTAATTGACATAATTTTATCTCCAGATGTGTTTCTTTAATCAACAGAAGTCAACCGGTTCTACTTATTTGATGATAGAGCATCCATATTACTTTACCTTGTCATTAATTTAGAATACACAGTTGCTAATCTTAACGAAGCATAGTATGGAACCGAAGTACAAATTTCAATTATAGGAAAGAAACAGAAATTGAGAATTGCTCTCAACTTTTTCCTGAAAATTCCTTACCGTATCAGACCCATACCAAACATTAACTAAGAAAGATTAAGTGAGTTATTATTCATGTTAATGACTTTACTATGCAACTTATTTGTACAATATTTTTATTATTTAACTTAAGGGAGTTATTATTCAGATTAGTAATATTTGAGTTGAATAAAAAATACAATACAAAATAAATTGCATAATACAGTCGTTAACATGAATAATAACTCATTTTATAAGAATAATAAAGTCGGTATTGACGATGATATCAATGATGGTATCTCCTAAACATTTTCCTTTAGAGTATTTCACAATAACTCAAAAGAAACAAATATAATAAAATTGGAAGTACAATATAAACAAGATTGCTCATCTTCCTAAGCAAAATCTCCTTAAAGGGGGGTCTATATACCAATGCTGACAATCTAATTGCATTTACTGAACTCTTTCCAAGTAAAAAAAAATCAAGAAATAGCACAAGAAAGGAAAGAAATGGTTGTACCTTTAATGAGAAATTGAGCGCGACGGAGGGATAATACCTCAAAACCCCCGTCCCATTGCCACGCCAGAGAGAGATAAACCCTTCTTCTCTGACAGTTCTCCCCACACAATCCACGAAACCCTTGAATCTCTTCCTGTGGACCCCGCTGCCAGATGCTGAGAGAAGCGCCGCGTTCCCTTCTTGCGTCTGAAGCAAGAGCTTCACCCTCTCGATAGGCGCCACCACCGTGTGCACCGCACCTCCCATCACAGCTCCAGCCACCATATCTCTCTCGAACTTGTACAACTTGCCACCTCTCCGATTGGAGCTCGTCGTCTCACCAGCGCGATTCGTGCCATCTCTCTCAGAATCGGAGTCGGGGATCCTCTCTCTTTCCTCCTCTTCAGGTTTGTTCATTCGATCTCTTCTTGCTTTGCCCGAGACTTGACTTGAACCGAAAATTGGGGTTTTGTGCTATCCAAACTTCTCTTTCAGGGGGGCTTTTATAAAAATGAAAGATCAGGATTGTATCTTTGTAACAAATATTGTAGATAATTCCTATAAAACAGAGATGGAATTGCGATGATTTGATTTGTACAGATAGCACGCGATTCTAGGAGGGAGTTGGAGATGGTGGCGTGGAGCGAGAGATGGTTAGTTGGCAACGGAGCAATCCCTCTCTCTCTCTCTCTCTATTTTTCTTTTCTTTTTGGTTTCTTGATTCTCTTTTAAATTTCTAATTTCTACTGGGAAGGAATTAGAAGGGGATGGTGCTTTCTCACATGACTTCTCTAGTTCTCTTGCTGCTCATAGGGAAATCAACGGCCACGTGGCACATTACTTCCTTTCTACTCGGGGAAATTATGATTTAGAGCTATTTTTTTAATTATATTAAAATTCATATAAAATAAATTTTAAAATTTTTTTATAATCTATCCATTGATATGTATGTATGTATGTATGTATATAGTGTTGCGTAAAAGAAGATCAATACTCTGATTTGAATATCTAAAGAGAGGTCGATCGGTTATTGTTTTCATTTCACATTTTGACCTTTGTCAGCATCGATCAAACAAGTCTTAACGCATTTGGATCCTGTTCAAATGCAGAGATATACAAATTAGAAAGAAAAATTTTGATATAAACATTAAACCGACATCGTAGCTATCAAAAGCAAGTAATCAAAATGTTGGATTTGTATCTGTTTAGTGTTTGGTAGATAACATATATGGACATTGATTTAAAACTGATGTGAGTAAGTCCATATTTCTACTACTTTCTAATTATGTTATAGTGTAGAAAGGCCAAGTTTTTAGAAATTATGTAGACATCTTTTAATACGTGTGTGCTATGACTTATATTTTTTTTGTAACCTTAAAGACTTTTTAACAATTCACTGAAATTTAATAAATCAAGTACATACATGTTTCGTATTTTTTTTTTTGCTCTTTTTATCAACAAAAGTTGCAAGTGTGTAAACGTGTCCATTAGAGTATATGACATTATTTTTTTAAATCTTTTATAATCTAAGAAATGCTAATAATCTCCTATTACAAAATAAAAAAAGATATTTTCTTTTTTCTTAAATTGGTCCAAAACATTAATGAAGTGAATAATGAGAAATGATTTGTAGGTTCAAATTGGTAGAAAAATAATAAATACTAATATAAATATATTATTATCTAAGGAGATGTCAAAGATAATGAAAAAAAATATTCACTTATATCATTCGAATCCATTGTTATATGCATACTCCTGCCCCTAATGCAGTGATAGTTTTTTCCTTTTATATTTTATCAAAAAAATGTCTAACTATATAGTAGACAATAATTATACATAACAGTAGTATACATAAAGTTTTAAACTTTGGCAAAGTTTGAATGATATGTTATAAGAGTCGATATATAATATCAAAAATCAAATTTTTATAGATGAGAATCACCTTTTGGTTAAATGCTAAACATAATGTCTTCTATGAGAAAATTCATATGTTCGAAATTTGGATGAGAGTTTTTTTTATAAATATTTAAAATTCGATAACTTGAATTTTATTTTTATTTAAAAGAACAAAAACTTCAAACTTAAAAACTAAGGATTTAAAGGAGGGACCGAAATATTAGAGTATTAGCATATATATTCTAGTTTGAATGCACTTTCCGCCCTTTAAAAAAAAAGAAAAAGAAATCAAGTGTTAATTTTGAATCAAAAGAAGCTTTATGTAATTGAGGAAAATTGTGTATCTTTTATGACTTTGAATCATACGTCTAAAAATTCAAGATAAATATTAACAATTATAAATATATATTTTTGTGACTTTGGCTGAAACACAAGAGAATTGTGAATAATTATCTTGAACTGAAATAAATAAGTGTTTTGAAATATGCACTTTGGGTGAGCAAGAAATCACATGGAAGATATTTAGAGGATAAGACTTTATAACTAGAGGATAATATTTTATAGGGTATATGTTAACATTATAATCGTTGGATGGATACATTAAATGTGACAAATTCAACAATAATTTCCTTCTAATCCCATTTTTTTTAAAAAAATTATTAATATTTTATAGTGTATTATTATTTTTATTTTTTTGAATTAAGGATATTTGTTAATTTTAAGATCTATTTTTTTTAAAATGTTTTTTTTATGAAAATTGAACGTGTTTTTCTTTATAAAAAGATAAGACCCATCACTATTTGTTTAAGGCATGCGGTTCATTATTATCCTTGTTTATTGGTTGTATATCAAAATCTCATGCTAATTGAACAACAGATGAAAATTTCAAGTTTTTTAGCGCACCATAAAAGTTATATCAAATATTATTTTTCATATACATACTATTGATTTAGTGTATGTCACATTTCAGATGCTAGATAATTGTAGTTAATTTATTATTGTTAATAAATTCCAACCCATACAAAATGCACAATGTAAGATCCCACAAACACAAGGTTTTCTTTTAGAGCTTGTTCGGCTATGTGGGTTTGTGTGGGGATGGAATCTCATTGGCATAGATTCGTTCAATATAATTTGTGGGATTTCTCTGAGGAAGCAGTAGTTTGTGACAAAAAAAAAAAAAATTTGAGTCAGACTCAGTTATTTTTTTCTCAAGATTTTATCTTTGCTTGATGGATTTCTCTGAGAAAAATTGTCCAAAATCAAACCATAAAATGGCGAATAGAGTTTGACAAAAAAACTAATGAAAAATTAAAATTCTCTTAAATTCCCGCACAAACTCTGACAACCAAACATACCCAAAAGAACATCTAATAGAACTTACAAAGAAAATGGAAAACATCCATGCTTCCTAAGACACAGCAGATTAGATATCAGTTGCAAAAGAACCCCCAAATCCCCAATAGGATAGGACTTTGGAACAAATGGGACCCACAATGCAGTGAGATAATCATTGTCCTGATTGCATCTGAGTTTTTGATGGAACACGCCTCCTGGTCAAAGTATAGAAAAGATGATTTTGCAAGGAGATGAAGTTAGGAAGCAAATGGAACTGTCATTTTCGTTTCTCATAAATATTTGGATAAGATACGCCTCTGAGCTGTTTGTCAAATTAAAGAAAAGAAAACGTAGACTGTGACAAGATATTTGTTTTGTTTTTGATTGGATAAAGGAGATGTAAATGCATGGTGGGGATATTTTCCATTTTAGGTATATATTAACCAAAACGAAATAGAAAATCCTCAGAATTTTACATCACAAAAGTCTCAAAAAGCGGAAAAGGAAAGGAGATGCGTTAAATTCGCCGATAACTCATTTCACGAAATCGCCTCTCAAACACATTGTTAAAAAAGAAAAAGAGCTCTTTTAATACAGTAGTTTTTACTATACATCTAGTACTATAGATCCGAGTTGTGCACAATTCAACTTTGCAAGTCTCTGCAACACAACCTACATTATGTTTTTACTGGAACATCAAAAGAGTTCATATCTATGCTTTAGAAAGATGTATCAGTGTCAGAACTTCATCTTTGTTCTGTCAAGGGAAATGATTTGCATGCAGCAAGATATTGCCATTTGAAATTTTTTGTACAAACCGAAGGTCTTAGTTGCTATCATGTATATAATTTTTCATGAGCAGAAACTTTTGACCGGATATTGCAATGTGAAATTTCAGTGTAGTAGGTGATTATGGAACTGCATGCTAAATTCCATGAGAGCGTTTTTCAATCAGCAACACACTTTTCCAACATTTTTCATAGTTTGTAATGTTCCGTGTTTGCTATAGTATTGAAATCTGTACGATGAGCAAAAAGATAAAGCCGTAATAGTAATGTAAAACAGATTTCTGGCTATATCAACAAGTAATAACATAAACAAGTTTCATCTTCTTCAGCAAATGCTATATCAACAAGTACATATATAGAAACTAGAGAAATTGATAGTCATTTGAGTAGGCATCTGTTTATTTGCTCCTCATACCTATTGCTCCGACTCAGACTTTGAAAAAAAACAATTTCATTCTCAGAAAGTAAAACATACCAAGAATTACACATCCTACCTGGCCAACAAATAATTAAAGGCTTGAACTTGGAACAAAGACCACAAATTGATACTCAGGATCCTAAAACTAAGTTACCCATAACCATAAAACACACTTTAGATTAAGGATACAAATTCTAGCTCCAGTTCTGCAACAGCAATGGTGTAGACAAACGATAATACATGAAGTACATACCACAAGAAAAAATAATATTCAAAAAGGCCGAAATCTCTTGCCTCCACGGTTACTGTCATTACCTCTCCTGACACCACCCGATCCTCTGTGCCCACCTCTGTTATTGCCTCTGTTGTAGGCTGAGCCTACTGCTGGCTGCTGCCTGCACCGACAAAACAATTTTTTGATACCTTCAGAACAGAAATATTATTATGCTATTCTCATGCTTATGCTACATAGATGATCAGCTTAGACTCCACTGAAATTATTGAGCATTGAATTTTGTTTTTTTCCTATTTTTGTATCTACAATTTTCGGATAGTTTGCATAGTCCAATGAGGCATGTCAGGGCTCAATTGAGGGAAATAATGTTGTAATTAAATGGTGTTTAATTGCCCATCGGATGCTAGATTGGGGCCTAATTTGCTTTATTTAGGCAAAATTGGGGGTAACTTCAGAAAGCATTGGAATGCGATAAGAACGGTAATTAAATTTAACATATTTAAAGAAGCAAAAATAAAACTCACATGACATAGCCAAGACGGCCATCAGGTAATACCATAGGCACCATTGCCATACCAGGAGGAGCTACCATTGGCTGCATTATATAAAAAAAAATCCAATATATTTAAGCACAAAATGTTTCTAATTGAATAACACTTATCTCAATTGCAAACACCAAATATTTTTTTTATTTACAAATTTACCCAACAATTGACTATCTTTGTCCATGCAACCAAGAACTAACACATATCAATTTGTAAAATATAGATGAGAATGATGTAAGAAGTTACAATAAGCATCCACTATATTATAATAAAATTGCCACCAGCTTATTTAAGCTTTATATATATATTTTTTTAAATTGTTACTACAAAGATAATTCAAAATATTTGGCGATAATACTGATACACTTGGGGTATGTCATCTTGACAACAAACTTGTTAGACAACTGTGATAACTGGCACACTGTTTAATGAAATTTAAAAAATTAAAATTTGCATATATGTTCTCTGTGAATTACACAGGGTATGTATCCAACTTGGTGCAATTTGAAAACCAGTTGGTCATTCATAAAGAGTGATTTGAACAATTAACGATCGAGTTTTATTGACATTTGATAAGTGACAAAACAATTCTCAAATAAACACAAAATTTGGCACAAGATCTGTCTAAATGATAAAAAGGAATCTGTAATTTTAGCTTTCAATCTTGGAACTTCAGAATTTTGACGTTGGTTGTCAAAATAATTTTACTGTCAATATTTTCCCAACAAATTTGGGTGTCAATAGCAGGAATGAGAAACTTTTGACTGTCATTTGCAAATTAGACAGAATAATAGGTGGAGATTTGGAGTATGCAAAGAATCCTTATAATTTCCCAACAACATAATAGATGAAGTACCGGAGCCAAATAAGCAGGAGGTACAGAACCATAGCTCATGCCATAGCCAGACCGGGATGAATAATTAGGCATCACAATTGGTGGGCCACGGTGCGTAGTGAGACCAACTTCAGGTTTTTTATCTGTCTGTGGCTTTGCCAATGAGCATTCCAGCACTTCTCCTGTTTTGGATAAAACAGGAGATGAGAAATATCAACAAAGGAGGTTACAGAACTTAATATATATACATAAACATGTTAAAATTTGAGGAAAAAGAATACAAAACTATTTCAAACAGTCTTGGGTCTTTTTTACTAACTATCATGGAAAAAAATATGCATGCAAATTCAAAATTCACCAAATCAATGAATGCTAAACTATATTGGAGAAACTGCAGAATGTGAAAGTGCATGCTTTCAAACCATGGCATCCAAAAGCCATATCTCATTCATAATTAGGAAGTCTTATTAACCAAAGGGGCATGGGCAGTTCTCTGAGTTCTAAATCTAAGGCTATCTTTTCCAACCATAGTCTTCTGTTGTTTGCAATTTCTCCAATACAGTTGTGCCCCAGTTAATCTGGTGGGTTTGAATTTTGAGAACAAAACTTTACTGGCATACACTGGTATAGGACCTGAATGTTAAAAGTGTCAATATCCTAGAACTAAGATGATCTTCATGTGGACCACAAGAAAACAAAGAGGACAGTAATATGGCACATTCCCTGTCTAACATGGGGGTGTCCCATGCAATAAAACCTTTAACCTTTTCTAAGATTTACCCTATAAAACATAGTATTACCATATGTTCTCATATGGTTGTGACTGATGTTGTCCTTGAACTTAACTAGTGTTATGATAAATTAGACAATACCATTGAGTTCATAGCGCTCCGTGTTTTGCAGAGCTTTCATGGCACTGGCACGCTCCCTAAAGTGAACAAAGGCATATCTCTTCTCATGTCCTGCTTTAGGTGGAGGAAGCACCACCTTTTCTATTTCACCATGCCTCTCAAATAGATCTTTTATCTGCTTATCTGTCACATCTTTTGGCAAATTTTTCACATACACCGCCTTCACCTGAAAAATAACAAAACCCAAAGGACAATGACTTTAGTTTCAATATATTGGCATGACATGGTTGTGTAATTCAACAAATAAGAAGCACTTAATGAAGCAAATAATAGATCAGAAGCATTGAAAAAGGGACATGGTACAGCTAAGATGTGCATGAAGACACACATAGTACTCTAAATCCAATTTTAATAAATATAATCACAAAAAACACACGGAAACACACCAACCCACCTGAGACTTAGTGCCAGGTTCAGTGGAGCCCCTGGGATCAGCCCAACTGATGGTTGGTGAATTTGTATCGAGCTTGAAATCAGGTTTTGACAGCTTCTTTAGTGAATAATCTGCACATGCATGATTATAATACTCCACAAATCCGAATCCCCTGCTACGTCCTGTTACTGAATCCTGTCACATGTAAAGAAGTATAAAATATCAAATCACAAAGAACAGAAAACCATAAAAGACAAATGCTATGTTATGATTGCCTTCACATAATGAGAAAGATCCCAAGAACCCCTTTAAGGCATTTGAAATGCCACCTAAGTTTGAGAGACGAATTAGAAAGCAGTTTGGAGTTCTTTTGGAAAAACAAAGGAGCATAAGGTTACAGCTGATAGCTTTATGTTTTCTAAGGGTAAAGGTCATATTTCCTATGTTAATAGGGGCACTGAAACAGAATTGTACCTTCATTAAGTCAACACGAATTACACCAGGACCCACTTGAGCGACAGCATTCTTCAAGTCAGACTCCTCCCATTTTCTTGGCACATTCCCTATGAATATTCTATTTTTTGACTGGGACATCGAACACCTCACCTTTTTTCCCTGTTTAAAGAAATCGAAAAGAAGTATGCATAACAGTTATCCTCAAGCTCTGTTATTAAAGTATGCTGAGGAACCACTTTTTATGCTAAATGTATACTTAGGTTATTGAGTTGTCAATTAAATTATCAAATGTATATATTGGCACAGCTATACAATTCAATTTTAGTTTATCACAATTAATATAAACAATAAATCTACATAGAATTCCTGCAGCAAATATGCTGGAAAAATGTTGTTGATAATAAACATAATTAAAAGGGCACATAAATGTACCTTAAATTCAGAATTATGCAACTCTTTAATAGCATTAGATGCCATGTCCGTTGTTCTAAAGGAGACGAATGCATATCCTTTATTCTCTGACGAATTGTTCTCTCTCACCATCCTGACCTGAAACAGTAGCTTCTCCGAAATCAACCTCCACATGATAAATAGGAATGAGCAGATACAAAAGTTCAGTTCCACCAAAAATACTACGATAAGCAGAGCTACCAACAAAATCCAAAATCAAGTTGCTGAAACCAGCAAGTACCATACTGACTGATACTGCTGATAGATTTCATTTGATGGTATTGGACTGATAATGAATTAAAAAAAGATCTTTCTTTTCATTGCCAAAACTCGATTATTGCAGTTCAACTTCCATTAAACTAATTCACAGAAATCAGCAAAGAAGAATAAGAGTTCATATAAAAACCAGCAGCCAGGTAGTACGTTCTCAGTATTGTTCACAATAGTATTTGTCCAAAACTAACAAAAATCCATTACTAGTATAAACCAGTCATAACTGGCAATATCCAAAATTCTGAAACAACCGCACAAAAGTAATAACAAACCAAATTATGAAACAAACCTCTACAACTTCTCCAGAAGCTTCACAAAACCCCTTGAGCTCCTCTTCGGTTGCATTAGTAGGTATCCCACCAATATAAACCTCGGACCCCTGAGGTGGTTTCGATAGCAACTCAGCATGTATTTTCTCCTCATTTTCACTCTCCACCTTTGCTTCTTTCTGCTCATTTGTGTCTCTCCCCTCCTTTGTTTCTGTCTCCTCTTCTTGTTCTTCCTCTATCACCTCCTCCTCCTCCTCCTCTTCTTCTTCCTCCACCTCTTCATATTCTACCTCTTCTTCTATCTCTTCATATTCTACCTCTTCTTCTTCCATCTCCTCCTCCATGTCATTATTTTCAATGGTGTTTAAATCAACTTTTGGTTCTTCTTCTATCGGTTCAGGTTCAGGTTCAGGTTCTACCTGATCAACCGGTTCAGGCTCAGGGTCAGTCTTGACCTGGTCAGCAGGTTCTGGTTTAGACACAGCTGGCTTCCTTCCTCTCTTGCGCGGTGGCATCTTTTAAATTGTACCTAAGGCAACTGAATGTACAGGAGGCAAGAGGGGTTTGAAAAGGGTGATAAATTCAAAAAAAGGAGGGAAATAATCGTAAATTGGCCTGAAGGAGAACATCAATGTAAGAAGTTTGTTAACAACAAGCCAAGCCATTAGCAAAGGGGGGTTTCTTTTTCAGATCTGAAAGGCAGAGGAGAGATGGTACCAAAACCTTTTCACGATGAAAAGGGTAATTTTGCAAATATATTGAAAAGAATCAAATCAACGACAAATTAAACAATGGACCGGCTACGAAGTATTAGTTCACAAATTCACATCACCGATTTCTGAATCGGGAGAAGAGAAAGGAACAAAAAGAGGGGAAAAACAAATCTTAATTAGGTGAGAATTAATTGATTAATAATCATTTTCTCTCAATTTAAACGAAATTAAACTTGAGACGTAGTAGATCATGATGTAAACTCCTACATTTGCAACGGGATTGAAAAATCAAACGGGGAGTGGAGAGAGATACGAACCTGAGAGGAATCTGAAGAGAGGAGAAAAAGAGTCGCGATTAGGGTTTTAGGAACAAAAGAGAGAAGGAATCGGGGTTGGTCGCCACAAAAAATATCAGAGCCAAAAGAGGAACTGGAACCCTAGCTATAGTGTTTACAAAATTACATTTACATAATTTGGAAGCAAGCACGGGGATTCTGTTCAACTTGACTTGTTCTGAACTTTCTGTTTCCATATCTTTGTAGAAGAATATACAACTTTAGTTGTACATGCAAATAGTTTCTTGATTTAACCTGCTGCACGAAATGATATAGAGAAAATGGCACAGAGAAATGGGTCGGGTCGGAAAGTCGGACTCGGATCAAAACCGAGCGATGAGAATTAAGCGCAGAAAAGCCATATTTGTATTTGAGACCTATTTATATTTCTTTGACAACATATTTATATCTAATAATAAACATATTTATATTTTATATTACAATGATTAAAAATTATTGTAAATTATATTTTTATTTGTACAACAAAATTTTTTAACTTTAATTTTTTCTATAATCATC
Organism: x Bolboschoenoplectus mariqueter; assembly: GCA_037678475.1. NCBI lineage: Eukaryota > Viridiplantae > Streptophyta > Magnoliopsida > Poales > Cyperaceae > x Bolboschoenoplectus > x Bolboschoenoplectus mariqueter. Next base: position 1,865,427 of record CM075269.1, read on the forward strand.
TAAAAACACTTTTTATTTTTAACATAAATTTGAACTTATTTTTATTTGTGACAAACATATTCTACACTAAATATAAACATTTATAAATTTAGATATAAATAAATTATCTATTTAGTATAAATATTTTTGGTGTATAGATAAAAAATATAAAATGTGATATGCAAGAACAATTTCTCTAACATAAAATAATTCTCAATTCAGTTGTCTTGATTGCATGAAACTTTTTATTGCGGATAGCAAATTTTTGTTCTAGTATTTTTTTTATTCTTTGGTGAAAAATAATATGACAGGAAAACAAATAATATGAGAATACAAGTCGTCTAGAAAAAAATAACGGAACTTATGACATGATTCGTTCATATTGAAAAAAATGTACATAATTTCACACTAATTGATAGTTAATTATCGTTCGTATACTTATAAACAAGTGTCAATTATGTAAAATGCAAAACAATAAATAGTTCGTACTTAATTAATAATATAACTATAAAATATTAATTATAATCCTGGTGGTTTACCTCTCCAGAAGTAGTTGTTAAGAAAATTAGAATATGTACAGATTAGATGTTCTAATGTAATTTGACCAGTATTTCGTGGAGAGATTTGATTGCTACACAAAATAAAATACTTCATATATTATTTGACGATAAATGAAGAAGCTAGAATTTAGACAATAGCAAAATTAAATGATTACGTCTAGGCAGATCAAATTTAGACGAGCTAATTGAAGCATGACCTATGGTTATGGTGGAGTTGACCTCTAAGCTCGGTTTGAGAGAGGAATAATTAAAGAATAAAATTATAATTACCTCTCATAAAAAATAATTTCATCATCTAATTATACTTAAGTTATCTTCCTATCAAACAAAATTCTAATGAATTTCAACTCGTATCAACCTTGTAGTCTTGACTTGAGACATTTTCCTGGAGGCTGAAATTACACTTCTGTGTGTGTGTGGGGGGGGGGGGGGGGGGGGGGGGATATTTTTTTTTTCTTTTGAAAACAGATTTAAAAATGTACACAGAGATGAAAGTTCTCTTGACCTCTTTATCTTATTTTTTTTTAAAAAATACAGCATTGCTTTTTTTTTTTCCTTCCTTTTTCCTATGAAAATAGAAGGAGAAATCTGTTTGGTAGGAAAAAAAAAACTGAAAAAGAGAAATTTTTTTTATAGGAAACGAATTAAAAAGATGAAACTCCCTTTTCTGACATAATTCAGTTCATATGAAGGCAAGTTTTTTTGTGATTGAAAAAAAAAAACAAAATTGAAAATTGAAATTGATAATAAATTAAAATTGACAAGAAGGAAAAATAGGACTTTCCGGTTGCGAATACGCTGCAACTTGTATCCATGGTAGACCGGCTTGACTTTGAAAGTCCGGTCGGAGTTTTAGACCCATGGCCGGACTTCTAAAGTCTAGTCTTTCTTGTTTTCAAAATTTTCAATTCCAATTCTCAATTGCTAATGTACATATTAATTTTTTTCAAATGAAAAGTTCTCGGTATCAATTGCTGAGCAGATCAGAAATTTATAATGGATACTGTACATGACTATTTCTAAACATCTTTCCAAATTGACACAGATTTCTCAAAAAGATCATAATTTTGACATCAACTTTTCTTTTTCCCCTTTAGGTGAAGGAATCGGACTGTCTTTAATAAATTGCAATACAAGGACAGTCAAGTTTTCAATATCTTCGGTGTAACGATGGTTTGCACCTTCAATTACATGCAATCTGTGGTTCGGTATAAGTTTTGCAAACTCATACGCATCTTGTACCGGAACGGTTTGATCTTTGGAGCCATGGATTGTTAATACCCTATGGACAAATACAAAAAGAAATAAAATATTAGGAATAATGAAAATAGCACCGCAACCAGAAATTAATTTTACACATGAGTCAGTAAACTAAATACTAGTAAATGCATTTTAATTTAACCTGATTTCTTTGGGGATTGAACAGCTAGCAGCATGCATGTCAGTATTGAGACGATCCATTAAGCTATCAAGTGTTACTTGGTATTCAAAATTACCTGCACAAAACCAAATTGAACGTATTTCAAATCACATTGTTATCAAAACAGAAAAATAAGACCCGACACATTTGGAGAGAGAGGGTGTACCTAATTTATCCTTGACATCAATGAAACCATGTTTTGTAATCCTTTGCATAAACCCTTTACCAAGCCGGCCTTGAATTCCATGATTTAATCCAAACCGTCCTGATATATTGACGATTAAAGGAACATCGTGGTACTTCGAAGCATAGAGGAGTGCTGCATTTCCTCCTAAATATCCCATAATATACCAATATGTTAAAAAATGAAGATGAGTATGCTGGTTGCGATTCATGAAATAGAAAAAATTATATATAAATTTACTTTCACCACGCTGTTAGCAGAAATAAATGAACAAGCACAGTTATGCCGTATCAGGTAATGCCTCTAATGGTACCAACTAGGACCCAACAAAGAAGCACTTCATAATATACCAATATTGCATGTTGAAGATAAAATGAAGAAATACTAAGACGTAAATTTTATTAATACAAGAATGTAATATAAGAGCAGAAGAACCTTTGCTGTGTCCAACAATTGCAATTATATTGTACTTCTGGTTCGAAAAATAGGAAATGACAGCACGCAAATCATCAGTTTCTCTATGGTAATGTCCGTATCGGAATACACCTTCACTTTCCCTAAATTAAAATTAATCAATTAATAACACACCAAATTCACAAACTAGGAGACATGAACTGTCCTCGGAGATACTATACTAAAAAAAAGAAAGGGAACAAAAGAGTTTACCCATTTCCCGCAAAATCAAATCGAAAAGCACAGATCTCCTCCTTTATCAGTGCATCAGCAAGGGTAACTAATATGCTATCCTCCTGAAATACCAGAATTCAATTACATCAAAGATTCACATTCAAGCTTAGAACATTAACGGATTGTTATACTGAACTCAATGACACCGAATTTTTGGAGAAATCTTTGAAAGAACATTCAATAAACCTTAGAAGCTTGAAATCCATGGCACAATATCACGAGATTCTCAGATTGAACCTGATGTAACACTCCCACCAGCTTCTCTCCATGCTTGTTCGGTATCAGAATTCTTCGCTTGGAAGTCGCTGGAGAAAAAGAAATTGCTCAAGATCTGTGAATGGAAACAGAAATAGCGAAATAACAGAAAGGACAATCAATCTAGTGCTGAAATTCTACAAAACTCACATGTAGAAGCAGCTAATTTCTCGGCGCGGAGCAATTGCGCCATTCTCTTCTTGTAATTTTCCCACCTTTAATCAAATATCTCTATCTCTCTCTTTCCCTTTGCGGATATGCGCATATACAGTTTCGTTTCAGAACCCTTCTCAGCAATTTGATACGAGGTTCACGAACTAAAAAACCTTCGGTTTTGAGAAATCGAACCGCTATTCCACCGCTACCCGGAATAGAGATCTGATTAAATATAGAGCTACGGGGGTTAATTTTATGTTGAGAAAAAAAATCAAATTGAATTATAAGATAAGAAAATATTTTTAAAAATTTACACAATAAAAAAATTGTACTCTCAGAAAACGACCTTGAAATTTGAGGCCGTGTCTTGGGAGTGCGGCTTCCTTGGAGACCGTGGACTGAAAGTGCAGCCTTTCAGCTGGAGGTCGCTGACTGGGAGTGTGGCCTTTTTTTCGGATCTGACTATTTATATTAAGAGAGTGTGACTTTCCTCCGTTATTTCTTTCCACCTCTCCCCCATCGCTCTCTCTCTCTCTCTCTCTCTCTCTCTCTTCAACATTTCCTCCCTCTATCTCCCTTCTCGATCGTGTTCTCAGAGTGCGACCGCCGTCATCGGCATCACACCCTCCTCTCCTTTGTCAGTAGTCCCTCTTCTCCTCTCTCACCCCCTCACTCTCATTCAAACTCTCTCAAACCCCTGCCGCTGCCATCATCACCGCCCCCGCCCCCCGCGCTGTCGTCGCCTCCGCCGCCGCCGCCGTCAATTTGTAAGATTTTTTTTAGATTTTTGGTAAAATAGTAAAATAAATTATTTTAGGGTTATTATTTAAAATAAGATTTGTTGAATTAAATTGTGAAGGAAAATTAAAAATGTTTGATGTAATGTTAATATTGAATTGTTATTGTAAAATAAGATTTTTTTTAATAGAATTATAGGGTGGTTATGGCAAAATTGAAAAATTGTGTTCAATTGTGATGAAAAATTAAAAATGTTTGATATAATATTTGATAAAATACTAGTATTGATGTTGAATTATGCATGCATGTTAGTATTGGTGTTTGATTATGCATGCAAAATTTGTGAAATTGATAATGTAAAATTAGATATTTGTGTTGAATTGTGATCCAAATGTAATTATATTTAATATAATGTTAATATTGATATTTAATTGTGTATGCATGTGGATGTTTGATATTTAGAGTGTTAACTATTTGGTTTTGGGTGTATGTTATTATTAGTATTTGATTATAGATGTAAAATTTGTAAGTTGTTAATGTAAAAATAAAAATTTTGTATTGAATTGTGACGAAAATGTAATTATATATGATATAATGGTAATATTTATATCTTACTATGCATGTATGTAATTAGAAATAAATTTTGTTATGTTTGATTTTTATAATTGATTAACAAAAATATATATTTATGTTGTGAAAATAATTTATATGAATTTTATTATTAAAATAATACAATACCAAAAAATGACAAGAATACGGGGAGGCGGTCGGGTTGGTGGGAGAAGTAATGGTGCAGGATCGTCACAATCAGTAAATGAAAGAGTGCCCGAGTCAAGGCTTTTACGAATGTTTGATAACGACCATCGTATTCGTGATATTGCGAATGAGGTAATTGAATTTAAAATTCTTATATAGTATTTTTTTCGATGTTTAAGGTATTAATTAATTTTTTTTATCCAAAATTATTTTAGTCCGTTGATTGTCTGGTTATGCGACAAAGCCAACAATCAGTCTCATATGATGATAGTTATTCAGACACCCTAGTAAAGATGAGATTGTATCAAGTTTCCCAATTTGGTACAATAGAACTCGATCCCGCTCTGATTACGGCTCTTGTCGAGAGATGGAGGTCGCAAATGAAAGGATTGTGTGTTTTGAAAGTTAATTAAATTCATATATTTTGTTCATGAGTATGTAATTTAAATATATTACCGTTCCATGAGTTTTAATATATTATATCTTATGAAATATTCAAGAAAATGTTCTTGGTCTTGAATCATATAACTCATAAGATGACAATGTATAGCTCTAAATATGTTTACAAGTCGAGGTGATTAAAAAAATATTTATCACCAAGATAAAATTGTTATGTTATTAAAAGTAAATTGAAGTTCTATAAGTGTTGGATAAGAGTTATCATTTAATAACATGAGTATGTAGAAATGTACTTCTATATACTGAACAATGACCAAACATAATAAGATATTATAAGGAATGTGTTATGTGCCATTAATGTCTTATTGTATCTTCAGAGTTTAAGATATGAGATATGTAATTTCTTATATAAGAATTACATATTGTGATTATTATCTTAAACTAAATAAATTTAGTAAATAGTTGATAATTCATGTGTATGACTTGTGCGGGATAAATTTATATATCAATATTATCATTGTCCCTCAGAAGAGTTATGATATTATTGGGCTCCCTTGGTAAAGTGAGATTATATAGTGCATAACATAACTGAGGTAATTATATATATAATTCACTTGAGAGATCAAAAAACAAATATAATGTGAAAATGACACAGTCATATTTCACATAATATTTATAATATAATGAGACAAAGATAAACACAAGTATTGTGAATCGACATAGTCATCTATTGTCATTTGATGACTATAATGTAGTGATAGAATATCTTACAGTTTATGATATGAAATTCATATCATAAGAAAATCAAGATGACGTAGATTCGGTCATACCAACTGAACGAGAAACAATAAGTATTTTGATATTTCATAAGATTTATATTATATAAATACATGAGATAAAATATCAAAATAAAATATCATTTTATGAAATGGTTTAGATACATAATTAATTTATGTAGGTTTGTGATTATCATTTGACATAATGATTGATATTATTATAAGAATAATTTTATCACATAATAATATTATATAATATAATATTATTATGTCATAAATTAATGAATCATGCAAGAGGGTTTGTTTGAGAAATAAGAGAAAGAGAAGAACTAATTTGCAATTGTGCAAATTATCATATAATTTTCTCATATATTATTAATATAAAGAAGGATGAAAAGTCATGAGTTGAACACATACTCTCTCTCTCTCTCTTTGAGGCTAGCCAAACATAGAAGAAGAATAATCTTCTTCTTCTTCCTTCTCCTCTAATTTCTCATATAATTTTATAATTTTACATCACCAATATCAAAAGGAGCAAGTTTTGATTGAAGGTAGGTAGTTGTATCTAAGCCTCGAATTTTGAAACACTTTTATCAAGAGTTCTTAGTTTGTTGTTTAGGTTCAAGGTGAACCGAGAGGTGACGTGCCGAAAAAAAAAAGCTCGACAAGCGACAATGACGTTAGAAGGGTTTCGAGAGAATAATGTTGGTATCCTACAACTTATATAAAATTAGAATAATATACATGACATACATTATATGAAAAGTATATACATAAAATTTCATATTTATCACAAGGATAAATACTTATGTTGTTATCAATTAAAGAAAAATTATTATTTTCGCTATACAATACGTAAAATAAAACCAACAATTTATTAGCTTACTATGAAATAAATTGATCAATGTGTGTGTAAATACTTATGCCTTTTGTTGATGGGATTATGAGAGTTGCTTTACTTATAAATTTTCAAGCATCTTGCTGGTGATTGGCAGGAACTTAAATATGAAATTACTTGTCAAAATTCATATATTATCTTGGCCAGAAATTTGTATTTATCTCTTAATTAGTATAAATTCATGTTTAACAAATTTCTCTTTTAGTTAGTATAAATTCATGTTTAACTTTTATTAACTTATTAGGAGATCTTAATCAGTACAACTCCTTGGATTTTGGCAATATGTGTCGTTTCAACATTTATTATTAATGTGACCACACATTATTGCATTTAAGAGCCATTGATTGTCAAAATTTACTACCGAAATCCCAATAGTTTGCCAATATCCATCCTTAACACAAGAGGCCTTATTAAATTTGCTGCGTGCAGGTCGTTAATATTCGTCAGTATCACATTAAATATTATGTCTTTTACTATCTTACATTCAATGGTAATAAATGCTTGAACTAATTGAACTATGCCCTTCACTATCCCTTTTTTGAGAAATATCTGTCCTTCGCTGACTGATATTTAATTATACTAAAATTTTGAAGTAATTGATCTCCATTAGTTCAGATTATTCCAATTATTATCGCATTAAAAAGAGTGTAATATTTATAAAACTCATATTGCCATAAAGTATAACATTGACCTTACACTTCCGTATAGAATATCGACATAGCTCACATAGTTTTTTTCTCTTAATGGGTAAGAATATTTTTCATACCAGTTGATGATATATATTTAGAATTTCAGTTACAACAAAATATCAAATGCATTCTCAAACAAGGGAAAAAAGAAAAGATAAAGTATTATTTGGTTAAACTAAAACAAATTTATAATTGTCACAGTGTGATTTTATAGTAAATGGTTCATTTTGTAATGCATGTTTTGGTTAACACTCGATAATATAATAGATATCAGTCTATAAAGAGAATAACTCCGCCATAAAGTGCGGGGGTACACACTAGTTATGAGTATTCAATTAAATGAATTCAAAAAATTACTAATGAATATATAATAACACTGCAAAATGTGTTAAAATATTTTATTAGTGGCTCTAAGTAAAAAAAAAAAATTCAATTCACCATATATCAGATTAATTAATATTTCATCATTTTTTCAATGAGAATATTACTTAAGTAATAACTTAAATAATGTATACTTAATATAAGATTATAAGATTAGTGTTGGGTTGTATTGAATTAAACATAAATGTTTAATATATGAATGTAAGTAATAGCGATAAATCGTATCTAATTAGCAAAGGACAAATTTGTCCATAATATACTTTGGGAGTTGTTCAGAGAAGTGTTTGGACAACATTGTTCTTCGCCTTGGTTGCTTCCTCCTAAATCCTTTAGGTTGAGAGACAAAAGAGCATTTTTATTTAGGAGTGATAACTGTATCTTTTATCTATATTTTTTATTTACATATCAAGTATTTGAAACTAATGGATGTAAAACTTGAGATATAACTTAAATTTTGAGATATATATTTTTAAAAAAATATTTATGCTTAACATTGAGTGTAGATAAGAGGTGAAAAATTTATGGTGTAAAAATAATTTCTCTTCTATTTAAATAAGTTTTTAGTTGCTATTTGTTATTTCCTTCCTCTTTAAGAAATTTTGAATTTAATTTTATTTATTATGAAAATAATATAGGTTAAAGAGGACTCCAAATAAATAACTGGATTTGATTTTGGGTGAGATAAAATTCCAAGACATGACATAATTTTATAATTATTTTTAAAATTAAATATATTTTGTAATTATTTATGTTAGAAGTATAGTTTTAAATATATATTTTATAAAATATTTTTTGAAATGAGATATTATTTCACGTACACTTATCCCTATGGACGCGATTAGAAAAATTTTCAATGAGATTCAAGTATCATAGTGAATTTTAATATCAACAAAATATAAAAAAGAATAAAATTGTACGTGAGGGCCGCCATGAAATAATTCTTATATATTTATAGAGTTCAAATATAAATTTGTTTAATAAAATACTTATGCAATATTAAAATCATCATAATACAAGCATATACAAATATGTACAAATAAAGGTGAGGATATTTAAGAATCAGTTTTTAGTCTAGTGACAAAATAATATTCTTTTTGTGAAATGTTATAGGTTGAAAACTCGAATGGGATCATTTATGAATATTTAAAGTTGGATAACTTGAACTCCCATCTTTATCTAAAAAAAAATAGGGACATTTAAACTCATTTGCTACATGTCATATATATCCGCTGTCTATGCTTATCGCTACTACTTTCCTCTTATAAGAGAGTGGAGATTTTTTTTTACAATTATTATTTTGACAACGAATTTTTAAATAATTTAAAAAAAAATTAAAAATAGAAAAAAAATTATAAATATATTCTTTAACTTGTGTTTCAAGATTCCATTAAAGACCATCAAAATTATATGATATTTACAACGATCCATATTTAACGATATTTAATGAAATATCAAATAACTTTTAAATCACATTAAATTTAAAACATACTCGATGTATAATAAGCTAAAAAAAATATATTTATCAATTTTTTTTTTCTATTTTTTAAAATTTATAAAAATTATTTTAAAATTAAGTGTGAAGTCAAGTCAAGATAATAATTGATAATATAATAGTTGATAATAGGATGTCCTATGACTATGACTAGGACTAGTCCTTGCTCTGAGAAAAGCGCAAATCCTGGTTCCTGTCTTCCTTCTGCCGCCTCTCTCTGACAAAGAAATCTCATGATCCTTTGTAGGAGCAGCTCACTAATGGTCTCTGGAAGCGTTTTCGATGCCATTTTGCTCTCCCTCGTCGCGTTCCTCACCTTCTTATCCTGCTCCAGCGGGTCTTCTCCATGCTCATCCACTTCTTATAAAGTACTTTGAAGCAAACACTGTTCATATAATCTTAGATCAAATCCCATTTAATGTGGAGTTTTGGCCGAATGTATATACTTGAGGTTGTTAATTGCTTAATTGAGGTTGTTGAGGAGCTCAATTGAGGCTTAGAACCTAATAATTTCCGAGGATTTATATATGTTTCACTGTAAAATCTCTTTTGTCATGGAAGCTTTTCTTCTAGAAGGTTCCTACTTGCAAGCTCAAATCAGCAAACATTTCTCTGGTAAATTTGCTTGTATAGAAACGTGAGATCTTGTGTTGGGACTGACAACTGAGAATGCTACAAAGCATCGAAGGAGCCCTGAATTAGCCTCAGTTTAGTATATCATGATGTATAACTAAAAGTCTAAAATTATTATGTGACATGACTGTAGGGAAATTCTCCGCATTTCTGGATTGAGAATGATAGATTTTGCAAAGACGGCCTACCGTTTCAAATTATTGGCGGTGACATACACTATTTCCGTATACTGCCTGAGGTACTCTATAATTTATTAGAAATTTCTTCATTTCTTTTCCTTCCAAATGTTATTCTTCTGTTTCTTACTCGATCAGACCCAACTTTTCTTAAATTTTGTGAAAGAATTGGCTGTACAAAATTATACCATCTGGTATTGTTATTGATGATATTGGTATTGACATAGCATTTATGCAAAGTGGTTTTGGTTTTGCACTGGTATAAGAAACTAAGGTAATACTTGGCAAAAGTTAACTTCTAGTTCTTCAATTTTTTCTTTGTTAATTTAGTACTGGAAAGATAGGCTATTAAGAGCAAAAGCATTGGGTTTGAACACAATTCAGACATATGTACCTTGGAACATACATGAGCCACAACCTGAAAAATATGATTTTGATGGTATTGCAAATCTCGAGGCATATATTCAACTTGCACATGAATTAGGGTTTCTCGTCATGCTACGAGCTGGACCGTACATCTGTGGAGGTTAGTGGTCTTAGTATTAATTTTACTTGGCTGTTCTTCTTATTTTTTTGAGGAAGCAGGTGGGGTCATGTGCCAAGAATTTTCAATGTTAACGAATACCCAATCTTTTGGAAAGTAGAATACGGATACAATAAATATTGAGATTTTCTAATATAATTTTGGAAAGTTATTGCCCATATTTTCCAATAAATGACTTGACAAAGTTTTGTAGGTCCGACTGTAAGTGCTGCATCCCAGTTCAAAACTTTGTTTACTTCATGAACTGTTTTGTTCAACACTTGTTTCATTTGCTCATCTTCCTCCTCCTCCTCACAATTATTATTGATAATTATTACAACTTCAATTATAACAAATGTTTTTGGTATGTTATTTGATATTTCTTGTAAATTATAGAATGGGATTTGGGTGGTTTTCCTGCATGGCTGCTCTCTATTGAACCAGCTCTTGGTCTGAGATCATCAGACTCTACGTACCTTTCTTTGGTATTTTCTCTAGTTCTTTCACCTTGATTGTTGAAGTTGTGTAAAATGCTAACTCCTAAGAATTAAGTGGAAACCTCAGTCTTTATTCTTTACTATGCTTTAGATGTAGTTAATAGTTGATTAGGTTTTTTGAAAAATGGAACTAATATCATTTAAAGTGTACTAATTTAATAGGTTGATAGATGGTGGGGAGTTTTACTTCCAAAAATGGCGCCTTTACTGTACCAAAATGGCGGGCCGATAATAATGGTCCAGGCAAGTTGTTACTAATTCATCTGTGGATATGATTAAAAACACCTTTGTAAATACTGGTCATTAATCAATATGTTTAGCAAACTTTGGTAGGTCGAGAACGAATATGGATCTTTTGGATCTGACAAGAATTATCTTCGACACCTCACAAAACTGGCCAGAAGGCACCTTGGAAGTGAAGTTATATTGTATACAACTTCTCTTATAGACAAACAGACAGAAACATGAGTCTTAATTCATTAATTATTAACTATTTATTATATTTTGGATCTAGGTATACCACAGATGGGGCAGGAGATGACATGTTAAGCGATGGCGCTATTCCAGAGGATGGTGTTTATGCTGGTATTATTTTTGTGATGTCGATTATCGTATTATATTTATGATATCAATGTATTCTTTTCTTATTGCACAATTGAGTGTACAGTGATGGAATTTGGTGAAATAGTTGCTAAACTTAGTCTGAGTTGATTCCGATGCAAAAAAAAATTTACTCAGTGAAGAGAATTTGGTTCACTCCAGTTGATTTTGGATCCTCAAGAAGCAAATTTCAGTTGGATTAAATTTTGCATATAGTGTGGTATCATATTAACAGTTGTGTATTATTTTTGTTGCTTCTACTAGCGGTTGATTTTGATACGTTTTCAAATTCATCGATTGCATTTGAGATTCAAAAGAAGTATAATTTACCAGGGAAATCTCCTCCTCTCTCCTCGTAAGTAAATAGTTCTCACTGATTTTTGGTATTTTTTTTAAAAAGCTGCAGCAAGTTATATTTTTCTCTCTTTTCTCGGGTAGGGAATTCTATACTGGATGGCTAACGCATTGGGGAGAGGAACTAGCAAGGACTGATGCCTCCAGTACAGCTGTCGCACTGGATAGGATCTTGTCGCAAAATGGTTCCGCCGTCCTCTATGTACATAACACTTCTTTGTCCAGTGTGTAGATCTGGTACCTGTGGTTTAATTGGGGTGATTATAACAATGCGAGTCAATCCTGACTTGTGTATATTGTTGAATTTACTGACAGATGGCCCACGGTGGCACGAATTTTGGATTTTTTAGTGGTGCAAATACTGATTCAAATGATGAATCTGCTTACAAACCGGACCTTACATCTTATGATTATGTGAGTATTTATCCAAAGTTTCTTTATTTACAGTTAGACCCAATTAAAATATTGTTTGCAGATAAGATCTCTCATTTCACTGTCCCAATTCAAACCCATGGCTCTTTTAAATTATTTATACTTAATCATTAAAACCATGGTTAAATTAAACAAACAAAAACTGTATTTCTAACTCCAGGGATCTGATTGTACAATTGTATATAAACATAGAATTCAATATATAAATTTGCTTTGTTTGGTTCAAGGAAAAATGAAGCTTGATAGGGATAGTGGCAAAGTGGTCCATACATAAATAATGTATGGTGTTGTCATTGTAAGGTAATATTTCTAGGCATGGAATCTTAGTTGCTAATGTTAGAAGTCTTAGTTGCGATTATTATCTATTCCAAATGTTTTCTAACACGAATAGTTCTGATAATATTGTTGTTGAAAATTTCTTGTTATTTTGTTTATTTAGGATGCACCAATTAAGGAGTATGGTGATGTGAACAATAAAAAATACAAAGGTATGTGGAAATATAGTTTTAATCCTCTCAAGTTGGCTGAAAGAAAGTAACAGTTCAGTTCTAAAATTTTTTCTTCTTTCTTCTTCGAAATGAAGTGTTCTCAAAAGTCCTCCATTTCCATTTCTAAAAACAAACTTAAAAGAACAGGGGTTGAATTTATCTTTTGGTTGAAAAACAGAAATGAGGAAAGTAATTCGTAAATATGCTGCGGCTCCTCTTCCCTCGTTTCCTTCTAACATTGTAAGAGAAGGCTATGGGATTGTAAAGTTAAACAAGAAATTTTCTCTATTTGAGGGGCTTCATTTACTTTCCAATCCAACAAAAACAGTTGAAAGTGAAAATCCTTTACCCATGGAATCAGTCGGCCAGGTACATTTGTTATATCATATAATATATCCTATCTTAAAAATACTGCTAATCGCTTCATATAATAAGCAACACTAATACTTAGTTGAGTTTGTTATATGTATCAGATGTATGGATTTCTGTTATATATATCGGAGTACAAACAAAAGAAAGGCAATAACACTCTCTCCATTTCAAAGGTTGACATTTTGATCCTTTTGATCTTTTCCAAATTTAGAATCTCTCTTTCTGTGTAAGGTATGAAGTATGAAGTATGAAATTTTATAACTAAATTGTCATCAATTATAGATTCATGATAGAGCTCAGGTGTTCATGTCTTGCTCAGAAGGTGATAAATCAAATCCAAATTTTGTTGGTGTCATTGAGAGATGGAATAAGAGAGAGCCATTATCTGTACCTTACTTAGGTTGTTCATCTAACATCACCTTGCTTATCTTGGTAATTATCTCTCCTCTTATAGATGGCCATGCAAATTACTCTTTTCAAGTAGTTTACAGTTTCCATGTGAAAAAACGAAAAGCAATAGTATCTTGCCTTTTTACTTGTCTAAATTTCCAGGTGGAGAATATGGGCCGCGTTAACTATGGGAGTTATATCTATGATAGGAAGGTAATTTGATTCTAAATTGTAATTATAGATGTTTTGCAGAAAACATCCATTTGCTATACAATTTTGCAGAGATAAAATATTTCAGTATTTGTAAAACAGCTAGCTATTTTTAAATGCAAAAAACATCCAAGAAAATAATTTATTTATCTAGAATTAATTTTCTTGTACAATTCACCCTTCCCATCTTGTTTGTACAACTGTTACTTATTTCAGTTGATTCTCATTAAACAATTAGACACTGCTAGTGTCTTGGAGAGATGAGAAATATAATGAGCCTATAAAGATATTGTAAGGGGGAAGGGGGGGGGGGGGGTCAAAGTAAAGTATGAGCCATTTATTGCCCCAAATGAGTACAAATTTGGCGAGATGTGTGTTTCCAAAACTCAGAAATTTTCCATTTCAGTTATGGATATTTCCCGCAAGTTCCACTAATGCTGATAGAGTATGATGCTTCTTTTCTCCTTGCAAAGATCCCTTCTGTTTCTAGAAGGATCTAACTTTAAAATTTCCTAATGTTTCTTCTCTGTTTTAGGGAATTTTATCTGCTGTGCAATTAGACAACCTTACATTACCAAGGTGGAGAATGTATCCTATACAATTGGACCACTTAAGCAAACTCTCCAAGAGTGATCTCACAAAAGGTTTTGCCCATGCAACAGAGGAGAAAAATTACCTCTGGAAAGATTTTAAATATTACCTTGGCAATTATAGATATTGTTGTGCAGGTTTTATATAATTAGATAATAACCTTTCAATTTAATCTTCTGCTTAAAAAAGTTACGTTGAAAATCTATTTTTTTTTTCCTTACTGCTGTTGCTAATATGATATTTCACAGACTCTAATTCATGGAGCCCAGCATTTTTTGAAGGGCATTTCAACATAAATTCAACAAGCATTGTGAAGGATACATTTATCTCTTTTCGTGGCTGGAATAAAGGGGTTGCTTTTGTAAACAACTTCAATATTGGGAGATTCTGGCCGGTAAAATTCTCAAATTTGATCTTTTTAAAGAACATACTCTTTTGGTTGTTTTTCCTGTGTTTTCATGTGTATTATTTGGGAACTGATTGTTTTTCCTGTGCTTCAAGTTTTTTCTTGGATAAATTTACTAAACATATTAAGATGAACTTGCAGAAAGTGGGCCCACAATGCACGCTATATGTGCCAGCACCCATACTTAAGCAAGGAGTAAACACTGTGGTATGTATGTTAACCCCCTTCTTTTAAATTCCTTTATTTTTCTGATCTTTATTTAAGATTGAATCTGTCATCATGCAATGTGGCTTTTGTAGGTCGTTTTTGAGCTTGACTCCGCAAATCCGGATCTCAAAATTGAGTTTGTTTCTGACCCAGACTTCAGTTGCAGTTCGATGAAAATACATGAACAGTAATGTTTCATTTTTGCACAGTTCATTCCAATTGTATTTAAAATGAGGAAAGATATGGTACCTCTGCCTCTTGGTGGCAAAGGATGCAACTAATTTGTGAGAATAAAATTTGTAAGACAAATGACTGAGAAAAACCATCGGCTATTTATGTGTCGCAAGTTATGCTTGTATGTAACTGCTATTGTTAGAAAATTGCTTGGAGCTGGTATTGAACAGAAATTCCCTCTCATTAACAATTTCTAAAATCTGGTAATTTGTTAAAAGCACTGTTAAGGACAGAGCATTTTGTTAAAAACACTATTAAGAAGATGAGCTACAATGCTAAGTGTTGAATGATAAATTAAAGAATGAAGATAATTGATAACACATAAGCAAATAGTCACTTGGTTAACACTAGACTACATGTAAGATATCGCTTTTAGCATGAGATGTCATCTGTTCAAAATTTAGTATCCATATTGAAGTGATTTTGAGTTCAAATCTCATCTCATGCTTCAAAAAGAAAGAAAGAAAAAGCAGTTGACTACTGGAATGGTTCATCCGCTATATTTTTCTCCATATCTTCTTGTTTCTAGTTGAAATCAGACCATTGCCATTTAAGCAACAAATTTTAGGTTCATTTTCCAGAGTACAACCAGAGATGTCATCAAGAAATAAGATCGAAGTCGAACTTTGCACCCAAAAAAAAGAGTGTTGGTTGTGTAATTTAAAATAACATGCAAGAAAGAACAAAGCAATTGTTGTATATAAAATATAATAGAGTGTCCTCTTATTTATTTATTTTGGGTTTTAGGTAGTTACAGTGACATTTGCTTTCTGGAATAAACAATGTACATTGGATCCGAGCGTCCTGGATTAGGCGAGATGTCTACTGCCTACAAAAAAAATAAACAAAGAACGAAATTATCCGCGCTGCATGTATTATAAAAGCAAATATTAATTAGCTTTGCTAAATGTCATGGGCAATTTCATATATAGCACAGCAAAATTCAAAGCTTGTAGAATCCAAATTAGAATCTACAACCTACAAAACAAGAAATATCATACAAAATAAAAAGAAGAATTAAAATGTGTCCGCAAAACATGAGAAGTATTTCTGAACCCCTCCTATCCCTGATAACCTTCAAATATTGCAAACTATCCTCATTTTTTTAACTACAGTAGTAGTGAAGAAATGAGGGTAATTCGGTACTATAATGAAAGTTTCAGGGTTTATGCGGCATGTTATGTTTTGGAGGGTTCACATGCAATTTTGGTCTTATTGCAACCGTACAAGTGATATTTCTTGTTTTGCAATACTTTTCTTCTACTTTTTATTGTAATATCAAGTACATACCACAGGGGGTTCAAAACCTCCAGCATAGTGAAAGTAAGAGCCAACTATCCATGCATGATCAACATCACCGGTGGAGGTCCATATAGATACAGCTTTTGTGAAAAATAGCCGATTCGAGAAACTATTTTATGACCATCAAACAAGATAGAGTCAAGCATTTACTATTAGATGTAATGAGGATGTCACTACAGGACATTGCCAGGTTGGATTCTGGTCGAGTTAATATTGAGAAACCAACAAGAACTTGAAATTCTGATATCCACAAAATGACCTGACCCAATAACAACCTGCTACCAGAAATGATCGAAACTTGTAAATGCCCAAACCTTTGTTGCCTAGAACCTGAAAATTTTCATCCGGGCCACTCAATTTTGACCTGGATTGAATCACGGACCTAGCTTGAACTCGGTTTTCAACTCTATGTTTTGGTTGGATCTGATTTATGTACATCAGGGTCAGTTTGGCTAAAGGCTCATTCGGGTGGATCTAGTGGGGTTTTGCATTACTCAAATGTAAAAAAGGTATTAAGATTGGAGTCAGAAAAGTTTTTTTCATGTATTTAACTTGTATAGAATAGTACACATTACCTCATTATTGCAAGACCTGACGGTTTGAGTATTCTTTGCATTTCCTTGAAAACTTCAATTGGTTTTGTTAAATAGTCTACACTAACCTATAAAAAGAAGAGCAAAAGAGAAGTGATCCTTTTGGGTAATAACAAAAACAAGGGGTAGTACAAGTGCTTTTCTCCAAAAAAATTAATAAAAGAAAAGAAAAAGAAACCTAAAAGAGATTGATTGAAGGCTATATATCACATGAAGGTACAAAATATTCTTGAACTATGATAAACAAGGTAATTGCATAACCTTGTTCAATGTTCGTTTATAAAAGAGCTAAGCTTTCAAAACATGGAATGTTGCTAACATTTTTATGGGCTTGAATAAAATGTTACAAGCTAAAACCAAATTTATAGAAACAGATCAGTAGAAAATAGATCATACCACATTAGTAATTACATCAAAAGTGTTGTCTTCAAATGGCAGCTTTGGATTCACATTTAGATCTTGCACTATATACTCTGTCAAAACCTACAAAACAGAAAACAAAAGTAATTACTCTCCCTTTTTATTTTTCTTTTATAAAATCATGCTTCAAGAAAAAGAGAGCTACAGCAACAGTACCGGGTTTCTCTTGAGTTCCTCTTCATTCATGCCCATTCCTATAACTTTCTCTTGATTATAACCCGGAGGAAAATGGCTCACCTTCACATATTACATAGAATAAGAAAATTAGAGCAAAAAAGAAAAAAAAAAGAAAAAAACAAGAAGAAATAAAAAGGTTCGGAGGGTACAAAAAGAAAAATAGCATACCCAGCTGCTACACAAATCCAACATGGCCACTCCAGGAGTGTTGCTGGGAGGAAAAACCTTGGAATAGTAGTCAGTAAGAGCTCTTATCGCTGGATCGTCAATGTGTGTAACAAATCGCGGCTCTGAATAAAAGATCAAGTCGGAAGATCTAAAAATAAAAGAAGTGGGGTCACAGAATGTTTCTATGATTGAATTCCAAAAGTTCAAACTACAATAAATGGAATTCAATGTTTCAGACAAATAAGGAAACATCAATGACCCGAAAAGTTCGAAGAGTCAAAATACAGAACCTTATCTGGGGATTTAAAAAGTCAAAACACCTCAATCAAACCCAAACCCCACCAGCCCAACAATTTGAAAACAGTAAATCGAACCTGAACCTGATACTATTACTATCCAAGAATTTAAGAAACAAAATGGCACAATCCAATGGACGCTGAATACATGATATCATAAAGTATATAAGCTGGGCCAAAAATGACTCGATGACTTGCAAAACCAATGCAAAAACTCACCAACTCAAATTTAATCCTATTCAATACTCTTTGAAAGCACAAATAACCCCAGTGGCCCCAATCACGAAATAACATGAGAGAGAAATGACACCATAAGTTAGAGCCTGAAGAATTCACAAGAAAGAAAAGTAAGCTAATTAACCCCTCTATTTTGCCCTTGCCAGAATCCAACCTGACATGTCAGTTTGCCGCCTCTAATTGTATTTTAGATTCTGAAGTTAAATGAAAATACAAAAAGGAAAGTACAATAATAATAAATCCAAACCAGGAAAGGAAAGGAGGAAGAGTACTCATCGAAGCGGCTGAAATCTTCATCCTTGAAAGGAAATTGCTCCGGCCACTCCACATTCTTTAATATCTATATTTAACAAAAATACAAGAAAGGAAATTTGTTTGCTATGTTACTAAACTCATAAAATGACTTAAACAGCTGAACCCAACATATGACACGAAACCACCGCAACCCGATTCAATCCAGCACAAATGATCCAAGATCAAACTCAATCATAGAATGGAAGGTAGGACATCCAATTGGACTCAACACGAGTCTTAATTACGCACCAATTTGTTTGCCTCTACTAGGTAAATGTGGACAGTTTATCAGGGTAATTAAACCTATAAAATTCATAGATAATCTGCAAACTTTCATGAAGTAAAACTAAACCTGTTCAACCGGAGAGACATCCTGCCTCGGCCGAGCGGATGCCACAAGAGATCGACCTACTCCCCCATTTCCAGACGCCATTCTCACGAGCTGATCGAAGAACGAAGTGCCGATTCCGAGGAACACACGGCGATTGGCCACACTCGATCCCGTGTTACACTTAGCTCCCGATCTGAAGCTTCTAGAAGCACAGCGAGAGTAAGAGAGAACGACGATGGAGACTCTTCCACTGCGGGTCTTAGCTAGAGAACTGAGAAGCGATGGAGATGCAAGCGATGCCAATGCCATTCCAGCAATTCTTCTCTGGTTACTTCTTGGTTTTGAAATTTGATCGGTCGACAATTTGGTAGGGTTTGGAGGTGCCTCGTGGCGTTTCGCGCGCCATAAAGCGACGAATCGAATCAACTGGATTGGATCAGATCCAGTTCCTCTCCAGTAATTGATCGGAATGGATGTTTCCAGTAACGTTGCTCCTGATAAATCCTCTCTCACAGGTGCAGGATAAGTGGATAACAGATACCATCCGATTTTGTTGGAATGGTTGCAATTTGTTTAGTTTAAATTTATTACAGAATGTATAAAATATAGATATGGCAACTAGATGGGGCATAGAGTATGGGTTAGTTTGAATTTCCAAATTTGTTGGATCGCATCAGATTAGGTCGGAGTCAAACGGTTCAAGTTGGGTTAAATTTTATGTTGATTTGATTTTTCAAAAAAATCGAGTCGAATTGAGTTGGGTTTTGCTTGAATCGAATCTGATTAATTCTTTGAAATGAGTTGGATTTATCACTTCTAAAATGATTCAATTAGCTCATATCATGTCAGATCAGGATGGATTCGTTTAACTTTAGAGAATTGTCATATTACAAATTGAATTAGATTATTACATTCAGTTTAATGTTTTAAAAAAAATCAAAAGAGTCAAATTCGGAACGAACAGATCCTTAAAAATCGGTCAAATTTGCCACATCATTTTGATTTTGTTGCAATGATTAAATAGCAAGTTCGGCTCTGAATTTAGTTTGCATGTTGTTTTAGATCTCAATTCTTACAATCTCTTCAAACATAATCTAATTTATACGTTGTTTTGAATCCGTAATTTACAAACCACAAATTACATTTGAGTTCGATAGTTTCCTTTTTTTTTTAATAAAATGCGGACCAAAAATTCAATTAATAATTTCTAATATAAGAATTAAATTTCGAATTTATAATCTCTTAAATAAAATAAAATATATTACTTCGATCAAATATACTAGATATTCTTTAAGGTAAAAATATGCTAGAAATTGTTTTTAGTCAATAACTTTTTAGACATCAAGTTAAACAATTTTGCATCCGCAAAAACCGAAATAAACTAACTATTTTAGCACATTTTTAGAACAATTTTAGAACCACACATCACATTCAAGTGATTTCACATTTGTTTGAATTTACACACATGCTCATTAAGTTTCTCATGCATATTTAAACTTTCAATTTCTTTCTATTATCAATCATTTAGTTTTGATCAGCTGTTACATGAGCAGTTGAGTCACATTGTAGAAAATCCTTTTTTTTTTGTGAAAAACATTTTAGAAAATTGATCAAAAGTAGTTGAGGAATATGATAGAGCGATAATTTAAAAAGTGTGAGAAAAATCCATCTTTTAAATATTTATCTCTCGTCTATTATATAAATTTTCGATAAAATGTATGTGCGATGACATCAGTAATTTAACTTTCTATTGTAATATTAGAAGGTGAACTACTCATTTTTTTCCATAATTTAAAAAATAAAAAATATATTTCTGAATATTTAAGAACAATTCAAATTTTTAAACCGAAATCACATCACAAAAAGAAAGTACTTTACGCACTGATGGAACAAGTGGTCGGTTTCTTTTATTGGATTTTTTTTTTGGAAAATGAACAAAAAAAAAAGATCCTCAAATGTATGGTGTGATTGGGCTATGAAAATTTAGTGGAAACATTTTTTCCACTTTTAAATATGCTTTCCATGGATGGTAGCCATATAAACCTTTTTGTGGGCCTTTGAATTTATGAAGTTAGGCTTAGAGCATTTTTATCCGTATAATTATTAATTTAATCACTAATTTAATTAAATCTTTTTTACATATTAATTTTAAAATATTTTTATTTTTTTCAATTATTAATTTATTGATGTGATAATTTTTAATTGGTAAAAAAAATAATCTTAAACAATTTCAGAGACGATGATATCTCATATAATTTTCAAATAAATTGTAAATGCTTATGTGATATTTTAGCAATTGATACATAAAATTAAGAAAATTAATTTTATGTGCTAATTTAATTAAATAATTTTTTACATATTAATTTTAGAACATTTTTATTTCTTCAATTATTAATTTATTGATGTGATAATTTTTAATTAGTAAAAAAATATGATCTTAAATAATTTCAGAGATAATGATATCTCACACAATTTTCAAATGAATTGCAAATATTTATGTGATATTTCAGCGTCTGACACGTAAGATTAAGAAAATTAATTTGGAAGCGAGATGAAGATGTTTTTATGGCTAAATGCATCTTTCTACGCTTTCATTATACTCCATTTTATAAATACCACCTCAGAAAAATCAATATGTAACTGATAGAAAATGTTTTTTTTTTGAATAGAAAAAGATTAAATTTTTGGAGATGAACTAGGTTCTCTTTATAAGAGCATCATCATCATGAATTATAAAAGATAGTATTCTTTTTCTCCCTGCTATATCAATGAATTTAACAAATATTTCTCAGTTAATTTTAAATTATCTTCATTTTTATAATTCTTTTTTTAGATAAAATCTTCATTCTAATTTTAATGTGAGATCCATTAAATATGTGGAAAATTTTTTTTGTACATGTGTAATTATTCTTTTACATCTCTGCAATTGACAATTTATAATCTATATTGAATGGCAAAATCTTTTAGACCAAATAGTTTGGTTTCTCAGTAGCTAAAATTAGGATTTTGATTATGAAGTCTATATTATCTAATTATTGAGCTAATATGAATTTTATCATGTAAATGCTATATATTATAAACAAAAACATTAAAAAATAAACCCCAAAAAATATTAGGGACTAACAAATTATTTCTGTACATTAAGAGGATTTGAGAAGGTTCAACATATCTCTATATATTATTTGTTCATTTTCTTTAAAGTTGGTCTTCTCTCTAATAATAATACTTGATTTTTTTTTTCAAGAGTTCCAAATTATTCTAGATCACTGAATTTGGATTGGATGGAACAGATTCCTATTAATCATGCTTCTCAGCTATGTTGATTTGATGTGAACATTCCGATGTTAAATGGGGCTCATATTGATTTGAAATTCTCCAATATAATATTTACAAATATTTGAGAGCTATTATTATTGATACTAGTTTTATTATTTATATAAAATGAGTTATTATTTATATAGAAAATTTATTACGTAATTCATTTTATGAATTATTTTTATTATTCAATTCAAATATTATTAATTTGAATAATAATTTACCTTTCATTTGACAAGTGAAATAAAATTAAAGTGAAGTAAATATTAAACCATTTTAGAGCATTAATGTCTGATAGTAATAAAATAAATAGCTGAAGTAATAAGAGTGAAATATGTTAAAAACTATAAAATTTGGTGATTTAACTTTACTTCATCTTCATAAATGTTTTAACTTACTCCACCTTAAATCACTTACTTCACCCTTACTCCACTTGTCAAATATAAGGTTAAGTTGCATAATAAAAATACTATATAAATAAGTCGCATAATAAAGTCGTCAACGTGAATAATAATTCATTTAATATGAAATAATAAAGTTAATATCGACAACAATATCAATGATGATAGCTGTATATCAGTTCCCTATATACAATTGGAGAGGAGTAGAATATCCAGGCTGGTTTCAAAATCTTTAATATGAATATAATATGAAAATATGATTTGTAGGATCAGATTTAGTATGTATGGATTAGATCTAGAATGCTAACTATAATTTACATGGACCAAAAAAAATTTCGGACCTTGTGGTTTCAACATAGTTCAAAATTTGCTTTCACATATAACTAAGAGTCTTTCTTATTTTTTTTTGTTGTTTTTTTTGTGCTATATTTGGGATTTATTAGTTTAAAAAACATGACGACAGTTCATCTTTGGCCATAGTGAGGTCTAAAAAAATTGTTCTAATAAAATCTCTCATGCAATTTCATATGTTTGTGATCTAATTTTATGACCTCTATTTAGATTACAATTTACAAATTTTGAAATTTCTTTTTCAGAACATATGTCATATGTATGTATAGCCAATTGCATTTCTATTGGCATTATTGTTATTCAGCAATATTAAATGAAATGAAATGGGAATTTGCAAGATTTTAGGCCTGTTTTATAAAAAAAATGCTATATATTTAGCAAATAGTTGTCGATGAAACATATTCCATATTTTTAGAATCTTCGCAAATTAGCATGCATTTTTTAGAAAAATTATGAGGGTAAATAACCACAATTAAGATTTTGTGCAATCAAACAATGGGAGGAAAAAAGTGTGTGATAATTACAAAAAAAGAAAAGAAGTACTCACTCTTCAGATAGTTTGGATTTTGTACCAATTGATAATTATCATAAGTTAAATAAAAAATACTGGTCAATTAACGACATTTTTTTTTTGGAAGCATGAATCAACAACTAAGCAATTGCTAGACGCAAAGTTGAAAAAGGGAAGGGATAATAAATATATTATCATTCTTAATTGATTTTTTTTAACTCTCTAACAGATGTAAACTTGAAAGAGAAATTAATACAATAGCACCTTAATTTTTCTTTGCTTGCCATCAGCTTTAATAATTACATGGTAGATAAACATTGAGGCAAATCAGTGAACTTTAATTTTACATTTATTTTCTCAAAAACAATTCATACTTTTGGGATGATGAACTTGCCTTAAACAATATGTATAATTGCCTGTTAATAACTCACTAGTCAGTAGTCACTACATATTCACATTTTTTTTTCTCACCTAACTTCTGATGCAGATCACTGAATTATGAATAAAGTAAGCCATCCTTAACAACTATAGTTTCTATGGACCAAACTAGTTCTCAAATTTTTCATTGAAAATGACAGTCAGATTTCCTTTAAATTGCCTTTATCTTTTGATAAAACTTTTAACTTGTAATGTGATGTGTTGTTGTCTTACCACCAATACCAAAAAAAAAAAAGAACATTTTTAAAGAACAATTGCTTCCGATTTTTAAACCAGAGAACCAATTACATAACAGTAAACATATTTTCCAAGCTGATAGTTATTTCTTTCTTTCACATTTTTTCATCAATTTTATTTGTACGCACCACACAGCCATGTCCCATTGTATATATATTATTATATTGAGAATTTGAGATCATTCTCAGTTTCTCACCCTGCGCGAGTGCAAACTGATCACAGCCGTTAATTTCTCGCAGTCTCACATCCCAACCGTTGAAGCTCTGCTTCCAATATATCTTACACCAGCTCTCGCTTCGGGTTCTTCGCCACTTCACAAAGAAAAAGAAAGAAAAAGAAAACAAAGAGAACAAGCTTCAAGTAATAATGAGTTAAAAAGGCAGCTTCAAACAGAGAACTTCCCAACAAACCAATCGGGCTATTCGCAGCCACTAAATTTTACCACGAGATTAGTTCACATCGGATTGTCTGTAACGATATACATGTAGCTTCACACTAGGAGCCACAGCAGCTAGAAACGCTCGCGCCGTACCCTCATGCGATACCAAACCTTTCTCTTTCTCCACCAGAGCAGCAGCCACAACCTCCGTCACAGAAGATCCGATCACCTTTGCTATCATCGCAGCCTGGATCGGGCCCAGGCTTGGGTTATATGCTGCGCTCTCGAAATAAGACCCGGCATACACTTTTCCCTCCGCATCAGCCACAGAAAATCCCGAGGCACATCCACTATACGGCGAGTGCGATCCTCTCGCTGCGCGCTCAGCTTCATCTCTGAGTTTCTTCTCAAGTTGAGCACCCTTCACCTCTCCATTGCATTCACCAACTGGACTCTCCAGTACCTCCTCAAACTCTCCCAAATCGTTGTTGCGCGAGTCGAGCAAGAGAGGCACATCCTTGTGTAGCAAATCGGAGGGACCGAAGGGACGCGGGAGGAGCACGGACACGGGTCTATACACCGCGTCCGGTCCATCAGAGGTGACAAGGACACGGATGTCACAAGAATCGCGCACCTCTTGCAAGAACTGTCTACAATGGCCACAAGGCATATGCGACACGGCAATGGACCGGATCCAGGACTCTCCATGAGCCGCGGCGTTACAGAGGAGGAACTGCTCCGCATGAACCGAGTGGTGTAAGGGGAGGCCGGGGTACTCGAGATTCACGCCGATGTAGATCCTACCACTGGATCCCAATCCAACGGCTCCGACTGGGAACCGCGAGATCGGAACTTGAGCATGTCGCATGGCAGCGGGGACGAGAGACGGGAGTAGGTCCTCGACCGTTCGATGGCCCAGGGTTCGAGCGAGACGCTCTGATTCAGCGGCGTCGATCACGAAGCCTGGAAGAGAAATCTCAGCCGCTGATTCGGGTAGCTTCTCCTCTCCCATTTGTTTATCTTTTTTGTTTTATCTAGGAATGGTTTTTTTTTTGTCCTGGTATAAAAAGATACGATGTCGTTTGTGTTTCCGCGATGCGTGGAGAGAGATAGACACACAGAGAGAGAGAGAGAGGAGGAGGAGGAGGAGGAGGGGGATTGAGTAGAGGAAGGCAAGTGGTATTTAAAGGTTGGGAGAAGAGAGATTATGAAATCACGACTATATAATAATATTATAATAGTGACTCGATTACGATTAGATGATTAAATTTTCATGTGGCTCACGTGTAAATTGGTTATCTACGATAATTGCAAGAGATTTGTGTAGGAAAAAGAAGCAGGACATCTCCATTTCTTGGCGAACTGGAGGCTTGATCTGATATTTAGTGGGTTTTATTTCTGATGGGGTAAATTTCTTCGAAGCTCACTAGACTTTTCATGATATGTGATATCGGTATTATTATTAACATAGTAAAAAAGTTCGAAATTAAAAAAAAAATAGTTCAATCAAATCCTAAATATGTGTGTTCCAGTTATCAAACGTATAATGCTCTAATATAGAAAAAAAAGCTTATTATAAAAACATTTAAAAATAATTTCCAAACTTTTCGAATGGTACAAAAATAATTAATTAGTGCATATTACTTATAAATTAAGTTTACAAATAATTCATAAATTGTTTGTAATATTCATAACAATCATCACAATCATTTTCTTCGTCTGTTTGTTCGAAGGATGCTGAAAACGAATAATCTAGAAATAATTTGTGAATACCTTTTTACTCAAAAAAAAATGTGAATACCTTCACTATGCTAATTAGTTATGAACTTTGATTTTATTATTATTATAATTGATTTTTCAGAAAACTGAAAGGATTTCTCGTCAATGAATAACTAATTTAATATTAAATAAAATTCAAGAATCAATTTAATTTAGTTTTTTTTTTTAAAAAAAACTTGAAGAACAGCATATGAGACTAAATTATGTCGAGAAAAAAGGACCAAACTTGAATAATCCCTCATGTACATTTTTGTATATTTTGTTTTATTTTTGTTATTATGTTTTTTTTTGTTGTTTGGTTCTTTTATTTTCGTATTTTCTGACATGGACTGTTCTAGCATATTATAGTTACTCTTAGGATCCATTTTTACATGAAAAAGGTTTGAATTCTTAAAAGTATGAATAATGAGTTTAAAAGATCAAAATAGCTTTTGAGATATATTTTGACTTTACATAAAAATGTTTGAGAGATGTTATGATCGATAGCAACATCTTGAATATTTAAATAGGAAAAAGATGAGACAAAAAGTGGATTGACTTTAATTTTTGGAAAAATTCGTATTTTGATCCTCGATTTAAAAAAAAACACATTGGTCCTTAAATTTTTGTTTGCTTCAATTTGATCCTTGAATTTTTAAATACAGATTAAATTAATCTCTTAACTTTCTAAAAAAAATCAAACTAATCCGTTCATCTTATT
The DNA here is from genome assembly GCA_037678475.1 of x Bolboschoenoplectus mariqueter. Taxonomy (NCBI): domain Eukaryota; kingdom Viridiplantae; phylum Streptophyta; class Magnoliopsida; order Poales; family Cyperaceae; genus x Bolboschoenoplectus; species x Bolboschoenoplectus mariqueter. Next base: position 1,892,839 of record CM075269.1, read on the forward strand.
TTTGCTGATGTGAATTATTTTATTTGTCACGTAAATTTTTTAACTTATCATCTAAATTTACAACTCACCACACTGTTGTAAATCATGTATAAATTGATATTTATCTCAAATTCAATCCTCTCTAAAAATAAAAATAAAATAAAAATCACCTTTTCAAATTCAAATGTGTTTTACCATATAGAAAAGTCTTGACACCTTGGTTTGATTTACTTTTATTTTTAGAGTGGATTGGATTTGATATAAATATTAATTTAGACCCGATTTACAATGGTGTGGTAAGTTGTAAGTCTAGGTGACATGTCAAACAAAACAATCCACGTCAACATAAAATATGATAAGCTAGGGGGCCAATTTAATTCGTTTTTAAAAATTCAAGGACTAAATTGGTACAAATAAAATTCAAGGACCAACTTGATTTTTTTTGAAGAAATTTAAGGATCAAAACATAAATTTTTCCTTCATTTTTTAACAAAATATTTTATTAATTTTCAGGGAGCAAGAGATTCCTTTATATAAGCTAGGTTCAACTTAAGAGCTTAGATACAATGAATCTAAATATCAAGAAATATTCTCTATAAGAAATATTATTTAGATACTAGAACAGAAATTTCTTATTTAGATACTAGAAATAACAGAAAAGAGAAAAACAAATAACAATACATAGAGGTAAGATATCTAAATATTCTCTAAATATCTTATTGTATTTTAGCTTGACTCACCTAGTCTTGATTGCTTGGTGGAAAATATAACGTAATAACAAGAAGCATGATTTTCAAAACCTCATTTTCGTTGCCATAATCTATATAGTATGCATCATATTATCAATTGAAACAAATAAGTGTTTATTTATGCAGGGTCAGAGGTAGAAATTTTTGAGGGTTAATACTATAAATTTTTATGTTACACATCATAATTACAACTTAATTTGTATAATTTTTTGGAGTGTGAGAGTCAATAATGTAAAATTTTTATGAATATATGAGGGTCGATAATGAGTTAATTTATTAATTTTCATAAAAAAAATAAGTAAATCATTAATAAATAAATTAATATTATTTGAGATATAAATAAATTATACTAGTAACTAGGAGCATGCATTCTTGATAGTTTAAAATATGAGATATACTTTATAAAAGTATGTGAGTTTCAATATTTTTGAGTCATGTCATATCATATTTAATAGTAACTATTAGATCTGTTTTTTTATCTTGATCGAATGGTTTATATCTTTCTCTCTCTTCATTTAACGATGTGTTTATTGTGTCTAAGCTATTATAAAACTTTTTTAAAATGGTACAACTCTTTTATATTCATATATCGAAAATTTTATTTAACTTTTAGCATAGTGGTGACAGGTCTCGTCTCTCTACGGTAAGATGTAGGTTCAAATCTCATAAAAGATATTTGAAAATAAATAAATGCGGGGGGTTAACGGGAGCCCTTATATCAAAAAATTGTGTTGTTTTTAATCATACACAATACTATTTTTCAAGAAAAATATTTATCTATTTTTTAGTTTGTCATATATAAATTGATGGTTAAAAAAAATGTTATTTTAAAATTTCTTCTATAGAAAATTTTTTCGAGGTGAAATCCCAAAAATGACCCTAGTTATTTATAGTTCTTCAACAATAATTAGGTATGCATGTCAATTACAGAAATATGCACTGCTGTTAAAAAAGAAATGTACATTTTTAAATTTCAATAATAAGTCTGAAAGTTAAATAATAAGTTGGGATTTTCAAAATAACTTTTAGCAGCTTTTAAAACACATGTTGACTTTTGATGAAAATATATATAACGACATTCAACAACTTTTTTTTTTAAAGTTTAAATTGGCAAGCAATTATTTTGGTTCAATGAACTTTATATTCCAATTGAGTGTATTTTAAGGTTTGGAAGACTTTTTTTATATTAAATAAAAATTGTCGGTGTAGTAATTGCAACTGACCTTCAAAAAAGAAAAAAAAAGGCTTATATCTAATTGAGATATTTATTTAGAAATTAACGAGAAATAGCGTGGAAGATGATATTGTGAGAGGTAGTTATCAGAATTGATGTTTCCTTTTGTTTTTATTTATTGATGTGAATGATTTTCTTGCTATTGCATGTATATATGTTAATTTGATAATAAATTATACAATTGAATGTTTTTGTATATTGAAACATATGCTAGTGCTATTATTTTATTACTTATAGTTAAGATAAGATAATATTTTTTATATAGAAAGTCACAAATTCAAAATCTGATTGAAAATATTTTGTGAATATATAAAATTGAAAGACTTTCTCATCGTTATCAATTCTATTAAAATTATGAGAATTGCTTTTGCATGCATATTATTTATAGAATTGATAGGCAGTTATTTGAGAAATTTTGATTCTCATATCATGTTAAAAAAATATCTTTGTAATTGACTAATGAACAAACCAAAATATTGATTGATATTCTTTTCTTGCTCTTAATGGATAAAAGATGTATGGATTTTGTTCTTTGATTGATTCATTGTATAAAAGAATTATGATATTTTATCAATTTGGATAAAATAATAAATATAGCTAGAACATGAGATGAAAATTAGATACCTACATTTACTTCTACCATTGATCGCCATCTATGGTTTTAAATGATACTAAAATTGAACCCAACTCTAATAAGTTTGGATACATGGTTTAGTGTATATATATCATATTAATAAGTAAAGTTAGTGTGTTTTTAAGAGTATTGGATTTGTTGATACTGTTAATTCAAAATTCATTGAATTGGCTTCAAACGATAAATTCAAATTGCTCAATAAATTCTTCTTATCAAGATCTTATAGGATATTAAAATTTTCTATTTTTAGAGTTTTCTAACTATTTTTTTTAGATTTTTGAAAATGATCCTAAAATAATAATAAACAATGAATGTTTGCATATTAGAATAGATAATTTTCAAAAATCTGAAAAAAAAATAGTTAGAAAATTCTAAAAATAAATTTTTTATATCCTATAAAATTTTGATATAGATAATTTATTAAATAATTTAAATTTATCGTTTAAAATTAATTCGATAAATTTTGAATTAAAAACACCAACAAATTTGATGCTCTTAAAAACACGCAATCTTTACTCCATATTAATATATAAAAAAGACTTACAAGTCAATAAGAGAAGTGTCTACTGCTCCCACAAGTATTTTTATGGCGCATGTTACATCTATATCTAGCAACCAATCATATTCTTTGACTATAATGTGTGTCACCTATGATGCGTGTGCGTATAAAATAATGAAATTTTGAGATTATTTTGCACACAATCAGCGTGGATTATCTGTGCACAGACTTGAAATTTAACCTTAGAAAAAGCAATCTCGGCAACTTGGATGCTAAAAAAAATTGTGAATGAAGCAGAGATATGTTTGTGTTCAAGTAATGATAGTCACAGATGTCAATTAATTTGCTATGTAGATTGCTTATTACTAATTTTTATTAATTCAAGCCACATCATTTGCTTGGCGTGCAGAAACCAATTTGATATAAATATATGTAATTTAATACATGGAGAAGCATAATATCCTCTTATTATTAAGCACCTCTTAAGCGTCTACTTCTGAATTTAACTAAAAATGTAGTCATTTTTCTTTTTTTCCTACATACCTTTTTTTTTCTCTTTCTCTTTTTTTTTTTGGCAAAAGTGAGGATCTCTTGACAATAAATCACTTCAACAATCATGTTTCATTTAAGATGACATAACATGTCATTTTTTAATTACAAATTTTATGATCAATAAAACTTCATAAAATTCATCATTTTTTATGTCTATATAATATGTATAAAGTATATAAAACTTCATAAAATATAGTTTAAATTTTAATTGTCAGATTTTAAAAATAAAAAAAACATAATTTTAACAAGTTCACAAAATAATTAATTGTCAATAATCCCCACCTTAAAAAATAATATACGTTTACATTCAAGACTAGAGAAGTAGATTTAATACATGAGCAGTACATCCGACTGATGACATATATTGATCATGTGCCAGAAATCACAGCAAGAATCTTCAAAAAGTTTGCATCCAGTTCAACGGATCTGCTCCAATTATTATTGTAACATTTTTGACAGTACATCCGTAGGTTAACTCCAATTATTTACAACACCGGACAGTCGTCTGGCTTTGGAGTAGGTTGGAGATTTGACTCATCCAACCTCGGTTGTTGCGTACAAGACAAAGATTTTGATTAATTAGCTTTTTTTTTTATATATTTATTTTTAAATTTTGAATTTTGAACTTTGAACTTTCAAGGCCCTTTGGCATGATTAATTAGTCCATACTGTTGATAGATAGAAAGATTAAAATTCCAGAAAAAAAATTAAGTTAACAAAAAAAAAGATTTTAAGAACATACAACATGTAATATTTCCTTATGGATTGGCATTCAATTATGTCAATGATAACGAATAATTAATATGGTTAAACGAGTAAATTGACGTATCTTATAAAATTTTAATATAAAGAGTTTATTGAGCAATTTAGATTTATCGTTTGAAATCAATTCGATAGGTTTTTGAGTTAAATTCATTAAAGAGCTTGATGAGTTTAAACTCACTTTAACTTTATTCATGATTAAACACAATCGTGTACAAATACTAGTAATTTTTTTAACTGCAATTTCCATGTTGATTTATAATTTTAAAATTGTATGGAGGAAGGGATGTCAATTTAGCTTTAGACGCATTAATGTTCCATTTGCTAGCAATTTTAAAATCTTCCTTTTTCTGTTTTGTTTTATGAAACTGTTTTTCCCAACATATTTTCTGTTATTTCTTTTTTCAAATTAATGTGGCAAGTGGCAACGCCCAATTCACTAATTTTTTTTAACTCAAATAATATGTCTTTAAGAAAAAAAAATGTTTTGGTTTGTACATGATGTAAAATAGATATCATGGGATTATTATGGTTATTTAAAAAAAAATCAAAGGAATCATGACATTAGCACTTATCCTATAACATTTTTCAAAAAAAAAAGGAAAAAAAATCATAAAATTACTACGATCCCTATCACATTTTATAAGATAAATCTATAAGATATAATCATCCTTATCTTCTAAAAAAAATGTTCCTCTAGTTGGAAAAAAAAATGCACCCAATTGGCCAAAGGAGCTAAAGATTCCATGGATGTGAGAATTTCCATGAAGCATCCTTAATAAATATTCCTTACCCAATTTGCCAACCATATATTACTTTAACAATTTTACAGATATTAATTGTTTTTTTTAAATAAAGTCATCTTAATTTTGCTAACTTCATTTGATTTTTTTAAATAAAGTCACGAATCAAAGTTATCTAATTTTAAATGTTTATAAAAAATATTTTATTTGAATTTCGAATGTGCATTTTTTTACGTGGAGAATATTGTTTTTATTAGTAAATCAGATGTTGGTTCTTAATTAACTCCATTGATTTTGTTAGGCAGTTCAATTAAAACTTAACAAGTTGATTTGAGCACCAAAAAAGAAAACAAAAAAAAGAAAGATGACTAAAACCAACAATTAAAGGAAAAAAAAAGACTGAAACCAAGAATTGGTGTATTGCTAAATTTATTTATTTTTTCTATTCTGATGTTTCCTTAATGTTTATTGGTTTTGAAAGAGCTCTTATTTTTTTTAGATAAAGATGAAAATTAAGCTATCTAATTTTCTAAAACTAGCTTGTTAACAAATTCTAATCTCATTTCCTTGCAATATAAAAAAAAATGATTTTTTAACTTGACCTCAGAAGTTGCATTTGGTCAGGATAGAAATATAGATCAATTTGCAATTTTATTTAGTTTTGAAAAATATTGATAGCCTTAGCTAGCTAGCGTGACTTGTAATAGACAAGACGTTATATGCTTTATTTAAAAAGAAAGAAAAAAAATTTCTTTGTCATGGTTCTACTACCATTAGAGAGAATTTGTGTGCTTTCCAGCCAATATGGCTTAATTAGGCCAAATTTGTTATGCATCGAAAAAGACAATAAATTTTGTGCTAATTGGATTGAAACTGCCACAAATTATTGGGTTTTATCAAGTACAGCCAGGACGCACCATCTAACAGCGTTCTTTCAGTGCTTTTTATAGTGCTTTCAAACTGATGTTGTTTTCATGCTAATTCTATATGTTGGTAATTGTACACAAATTTTTAATGTATCAGAAAAAATAAATTTTTATGAATCTAAAGTAGCAATGATTTTTTTTTTCTGATATATAAAATTCATGCATATGATTTCTTAATTTTCGGATGAGTCGTACACGGTCAATGGGTTAGTTTGACTCAACTCCAATTCAAAATGATCCGAGAGAAAATGGATCGGATATAGATCAAGAATTTTGATTTGTTTCAGATTGGGTCGGATTGACCCGAAATAATTTGAATAATTGTATTTTTATAAGTTTAAATTTGAAAATTTATACTAATTAAGATTTATTTACATATTAATTAAGATTAATTATATAGTGATTGAGATTAAGTTAAATAAAAATATAAAAAAAATAATTATTAAAAATTTAATTAATTTACATGAGTCGGGTCGGGTCGATCTATGATTCATTCGGACAGGATCAAAGAATTTTGATCCAAATTAAATCAAATCAGGTCAAATATAATAAAAAATAATTAATAAAATAATACTAACCTGACCCGATTCATTGACATCCCCTAGTTCTAGTCAAGTAAAATTTTCTTTTCCAAAATTCTATTTAGTTTCTTGGTGACAAAATTGTTTTGACTTTTCATTGATGTACATTTGTTGATGTAGAAAATCATAGTACCATAATTATTATTTTTGCATGATTTCTCTTAGGGATGAGTGAGCTACAAATTACCATTTGTTGATGTATAAGTTTGGTTGACATGTATCCATTCTTTCTTTCTTTTTTTTGTTGTTAATTGTTGATACTTAATTTAAAAATTTTGGATTTTTTTATGCCTAACATTTGCTTTGTTAATTGTTAATAATTGATATGGAAATAAATAAGTTTGGCACTTTTTTAATTAACTTCAAGTGGATTTTTTTTTTTTTTTTTGCATACACATGATGTGCTACTATAGATAGATAGACAAGTCCATAATAAAACTAACTTAAAATGAACCATATTATTTCTCTAACAACTTTAAAAAAAAGAACAAAAAAGAACAAAAAAGAACAAAAAAAAATGATCAAATGCATGCAACAAGGCATATAATGTCTTTTTCTCTTTTCTCACCAAGAAAACAAAATCAATTTTTGAGATAACAATTAATAATAAAAAATGGCAACTAGTTGTTAGTGTTACTTATCCATATACCGAGTGTGAAAAGGAGCTGGATTCCAAAATTTGGATTCTTCTGTGTTTGTACTACTTGGCATTTTTCAATGAAGGAACACAGCTCATCTTGCCTCCTTCATAAACTCATATATAAATTTATGCTGATTCTAAATTCTAATCATTCATTCATGGATGCATGCCAAACAGAGGTCACATTTAAGGAGTAGCAAGGAGACAGCTATATGAAAATGAAAATTGTTGCTCTCTTGTTTATATGTTTGTCAAGTAGGTAGGTGAGCAAATAATGTGATAATCGAATCGGAAGTTTAGCATAGTGGCGATGGATTTCGTTTCTCTATGAAAAAATATATATTTAAATTTTATAAAAAATATTTGAAAAAAATTAACATCGAGACTAACAGGAGCCTTTATTTAAGAAAAAATGTGTATATAATCATTTTTTAAGTAAGAAGCTTTCATTAGCTTCGATATTTATTATTTTTTTAATTTTTTTGGGATTTGAATATGTATTTTTTTATTAAAAAATGAGACATGTTATTATTTGTGTTAGACCTATGGTTAAAATAATGTGTAAATTACGTTTGTTTGGTTTTGGCACGAATTAATTTGCATAAATCTTTGTCCCCGGAACCTAAACGAGAAATTAGAATTGAAATTGATTGTTTCAGAATTGGGATTAATTCCCCATGTCATGTGTAAATTGTAGAATTTTTTAATTTTGTTCAGATGACATGTAATTTGTTGTTCATTGAAACTTTTATTTTGGGTTTCGCACTGGGGACGTGTTAATTTTTTCAAATCTAATGGAATTTGATTAATCTTGTAATTAATTTCGAATCAACTTGCTCACGTAATTAGTTAACCTAATGGAACCTTGTTTTGTAAAGAACATAGTTTTTAATACCACAATAAAAGCTTGTTATGTATAGATAAAAGTTATTCTCTATTTACTTTTTTTAGATAAAGATAAAGATTAAAGCCATTCAACTTTATATATATATATATATATGATGTTTTTTTGATGTTTTTCCATTCAGATTTTCATTATATAACTTTTCATATAGAGAATATTGTATTTGTCATTAGATTAAAGATTGGTTCTCTATTCTTTATGTATTTTCTTTTTTTATTGAGATAAAGATGAGAATCAGAGTCACTCGACTTTAAATATCCATAAATGATTCTTCATCTGATTTCGTACCTGCGACCTCTCATACAAAAAATATTATCTTTTACCACTAGATCAAAGACTCATTCTCCACGATGTATTTTCTTATAAACTTTGCAATTTCAGTAATAAGATTGTTATTTTGATCGTCGTTAAGATATCAATGATACATAATAATACCAATAGTACAGCCGTTTAGTAACTATGGTTGTTCCTATTGCAAATGTGTATACATAAACATATATTATCCACGGTATCATCTGCTGGTACCGTAATAGTCTTTCTTGGCTTCCATTTTCTAATGAAATTAAGTTATACATAACTTTTAATAATAATAATCATAATAATAATAATTAGAGTTGGGCCTGGCTAATGTATTTTCATAAGTATTTTGATTGAAATATTTACGGATCAAATTACAAAACTTTATATTCAAAATATCGATTCAAGAAGCTCAATAAATTTTTTATAGAAAAATTTTGTAGAATATTAAATTTAACTATTTTTAAAATTATTTTACTATTTTTAATGTTTTTGAAAGAAGACCTCATTTGATATGCAAATATTAGTAATTTTCTATTATTTTTAGAATTATATCTCAAAAATTATTAAAAATATTTAAAAATTCTAAAAGTAGTAAAAATTGATATTTTATAAGTTTTTAATATAAAGATTTTATTAAGTTGATTTGACGTTTGAAACATGAGATTTTAAAATTTAACCAATAAACGTTTCGGTAAAAATGTTTATGAAATCAAATTAGCCAAATTATAATAATTAATATAAACATATTATAACTATTGTGAGAACTTACATGCTTGAAATTAACATGAAATCTGCTATGATCTTGCTTTCAAAAATTCTTAAAATTAACATGAAATCCTCATTCTATCATTCTTGAACTAAAACCCATAACTGTGAATTTGACATCTCCGGTTTTAGCACTACCTAAGTTTCCACTTGAAATTAATAGTGGTACCAAAAAAGAAAAACCAAGCCTTAGCTTCTTATATGGACCACCCACCAAACAACATAGAAATTGCCTTTTAATTGATTCAAAAGTTTAATTAATTAAAGTGAGGTCTCAATTGCTCAGTGACAAAAAAGTTACCTTCTTTTTTCAGTTTGGTTCTTTAACAAAGTTTCACATAATCAAGTGGAAGATGTGTAGGAATTGTCATTAAATTTGCTTATTAATGGAAATTTGAGACAGAAAGGGGGAAAATGCGTTGTTTATATTAGGTACTTGCTTTATTAATGCACACTTTTCATGTGCCTTGTGAAATTAGTGCTTTTCATACTGAAAAAAAAAGTGAATTTTGGAGTACCTAATTAATACAATGCATATCTAAGAATTTGCATATACACGAGAGTGGTTTCCACAAGACGATACAATTTGTAATTTTGGAGAAACTCATTGTTTTCTGTTAGTATATATATATGTTTTGAAAGAAAGACTCTAATTAGTTCTGATATTTATTTATTTTTAAATATTTTTTTATAAAATTTAAATCTGTATATCTCAATAGAGAGACGAGACTTATCATTATCCGCGTTAAGTCCGCGGTTCTTCTTTCAGTGTATAATAATTCCCAATTTTAACACCATAGATAAGGTCCTTACTGATTGATTGATTTGAATTACATAATTAGTCTTCTAATTTGTATTATATATTTAAGAGAGAATTATACTCTCTCTCTCTCTCTCTCTATCTCCATCTCACCATCTCACGCGCAAAATACACCAGCACAAAATCATTAATTCTTAAAAAAAGAAACAAGAAATATATAGAAACAGAGAAATATTAACAATAATGCAGTCAGTGAAGGTCCCAACAATTATTGGGTACTACCCAATGATTGGTTGAGTACATACATAATTACTGATAATGTACTACAATAATATACTACTCACATCAGCAATTAATAACATCTCAATTTTGACAACTGTCTGATACTAATCTGGGAATTCTTAATTCAAATGAAAAAAATAAAAAAATATAAGTGAGTTTTCATGTGGTCCTTTTGTCCGATTTGATTTTTTTTCCTCATATATACAACTTATATTTAATTTATTTTAAAGAAAAGTTCGTAGCTCGTGACTCGCTTGATTAGATTTTTTGTCAGCTCGGTTCGAACTCGAGCTTAAAGTCATTTTCATTGGCTCACTCGAATTCGGCTTGAAAAAACTCAATATATAATTATATTATATAATTTGAAGTATTTAGCCATTACTATATATAATATTATGTATTTTTATAAAACTAATGCAATTTTTTTCGAAATTTAATTATAAAATTAATAAAATATAGATCAATAAATTAATATAATCCAAAGAGGAACGAAAATAAAAAAAGTGAACACCCAAACAAATATACAAGTTTATTTTGCATAGAAATTAGTTTTCAATATGTCAATGTGTTGCAATTGTTAAAACACTAGTTTGTGCACAATTTTGATAATGTGCTTAAAAAAGACACAAACTTTTAACCATTTAAAAAATTGTCTTGTGCCTTTTGTGCTTGAGCAAAGCACAAACAAACATCATCTTTATTTCACACTGATACAAATCAAAATTTACAATTTAGACATAAAAATCATCCATAGACATCATAAATAAAAATCAATCAATAATCAATAAGAGCAATTATATATCTTGAGATCTCAGCAGTTCGGACGATAAGCAATGCCGCATTTAGCCGGCAATTTTCTAATTTGGTCAACATTAACTCCCAGTAGACGAATCAAAACGGATTGTTTATATGAACAAAAACATGGTAGATTGGCACGTCTTACAGCTCGGCAACAATTAGGTGTTGGTCGTGGCGGATTGGAGCCTCTTACCGCCGGCAAACAAGCAGTAATACCATCATTATTCATCCCACACATGCTTAAAGCAGACACCATGCCATCATTAATTACAAGACATGACAATAATATCGCCATAAAAACCAACTTGGAAGATGGTAGGAACTCCATATTGTATATTCAAAATTCTCAAATTGGATTATGTTAAGATTGTATTAATTTTGAATTGTCAAAAGAAAATACATATATTTATTTATGTTAGAAGTTGACATATGTGGTGGTTGTACTGTTATAACTTAATCAGTTGGAAGTTGATAAATGCAATGTGTAGATGTTTTGTACGGGTATAATTAACTAATTTTGTGAAAAAATAGATACCAACAAATTCTCTCATCTTTCATTAATGGTTGTAATCAGTTTTGATTATAAATTTATTCCGTTAAAAAATATATCAATGGTTATATTTTCCAGATTTAGTGTGCATTTCGTTCTCTTTTTGTTAGTTGCTTTAAATCAAATTAAGTTGTTGATTTTGAATTCATCAGTATGATTTTGTCATTAAATTTCTGTTATTTAGTTTTTAGTTGGTTATTTTATAATCATATATACCACAATTAGTAAATTTCTTAACGAAGGATTTAACAATTTGTCCATTTTGTTTCGCAACGGAACGACAACTTTTTTCAGCTAATTTATTCATGAAGAAAAAGTCACTAAGTATTTAAAAATAAATAATTCTAGCATACATCCAATTTTTATGATATATTTAATTCTTACAGTATATTTTTTTTTGAAAATGCTTTTTCCCGGTGTCAGTCATTTCAAATTGAATTAAAGACAGATGGTTAATTATCATAGGTGTTAGAAACAGAGGCATTTATCGAAATTTCCTTTTTCTGACAGCAAGATGCAAAGAATGAACTTCCACCTATAATGGTGCCAAATTATTGCATGATGTTACCAGTACATGATTTAAAGACCGGACAAACTTGGAGGTTCAAACACCATTATGTTTATTTGTTAGATATTTTCCTAATTATACTGTTATTTTGTATTTGCTTTTATTTAACTTCATGCTTCATTGGTTTGTAATTTTGTATTACATTATTTGCTTTTTAGGTGTTGTGAGTAGAGGATGCAAAAGTGTGTTTGGTTCAGATTGGTTATTAAATAATTGTCGGGTGGATTATTCAAGTCAAATGTTTTCTTTTTGTTCTGGTAATTCTCTAGTGTAACTGTTAGTATACATGATAGATATTTCTCTCTGTTTTTCAAGAAATCCTTTGACAGTTTTCTTTAATTTGTTAAAAGAAAACATCATGATAGTTTGTATGGTGTCATGAGTTCATGCGCCTTAATTTATTAATAATATATATTAATTTTTAAATAGTTCAAAATTTAATTGCAAAACTTTAACATGGATCATTGTTGAAATCTAAAAAATTTGATATTTGATCTGGATAATATATATTACACTAACTGATATTGAAAACTAGCACACATTTCTTAGATAAAAATGAAGTCAAGATCTTCTGATTTTAAATATCCACCAAATTTCTTTTCTAAAAATGAGTTTAAAACATATTAACTTTCACATGAAAAACATTAACTTTATTTGAGACCAAATGTTAATTTTCAAAATGAAAGGTGCACAACTGCATGTAGATTAACTGGCCGTCCAATTTATTTGAGCACTTTTATTATGAAACAAAATTTTTAATGAATCACAATTATTAAATTTAATATAATTTTTCTTATATAATATATATTCTGATCCATAACAAAATTAACCAATTTAATTTGTACACAAATTGTCACGCAAGATTTGTCATGAGAAAATTTTTGCATGACAAATTTTAAGTGAGCACATTAAGTGCCAATTTAATTGCACGGCCTTGTGGGATCAACACTTCACCAAAGAACACTCATTAATTATCAAAAAAATGGATATATATTCTTTATAAAATTAGTCTGGGCCGAGGATTTATCTTTTCTTACATATTATCAGCCCAATTTCAATTTTCTACGATCTGGCCCATCTTTATATACCACTCCAAGCATTTTTTTATGTAGGCCAGAACTAAAGGCACTTTCTCCTGGAATTCTTCGAACATAGAATCTTTTCTTTTTTTGCCATAAAGGTTTTCATTTGTCCCGATATTTATTTATTTTTAAATATTTCTTATGAAATTTTAACTTGTATCTCTCCGTAGAGAGGTAAGACTCATCACCATTTGTGCTACGCATGTGGTTCCTTCAAACATAGAATTATGTCTTTTCTTTTTCTTCTTTTGTGATCAACTGATGATAGGTTAGTTGGAAGGGTTGCTTAATTTTAATTTTTATTAAGAAAGATAATACCATATATCTTAAATTTTTTAATTTTAATTTTTCCATAATTTTTTTTGAAAATATTGTAAATAGTTTGGCAAAATAGATTATGCTCAATGAATTTTACAATTAATTACTTGGCAGTGCACAAGCTCCATGTAAAGAGAACAAGTCAAATAGTAGAACTTGGAAACAATTAATTAATTATCAAAATTAATTCCTACTAATTAATATCGTTTGTGTCTAATGCATCATCTATAGCTGTTACCTTATCATCTGGTTAGACTCATTGTACATGTTCACTTCTGAATAAATCTTCTTTATATATAACTTAATCACCTCTTTCGACGAGTTGATGGGTTCGCTGCAAGTCCATGAAGTATGACTTCTCAGATCTGAAGAGAAGGACGATTCTAAGGCTTTCCTCACCAGAGGCAACTCAAGTAGAGGAAGAGGTCGCAGCGGTAGAGGTTGTGGAAGAGGCACGAGTAGTGGAGACAACCGTCAACATCAACAAACAACAAAGAATGATATCGAGTGCTATTATTGTCACAAGTTCGGTCACGTCAAGGCAGATTGCTACAAGAAGAAGAGGGAAGACGGACAAGGCAAGCAAGGTGTTGAATGCCACTATTGTCACAGAATCGGCCATGTGCAGGCTGATTGTTTCAAGAAGAAGCGTGAAGAAGAGCAAGCCAATGTTGCAGAGGAGAAAGGCAATGAGAAAGGCACCGAAACCATGCTCTTCATGACAAAAACTGACGAGAAATCAGACGTGAGTCAAGTTTGGTTCTTGGACAGCGGATGTTCTAACCACATGTCCGGTTACAAATATCTCTTCGAAGAATTGGACGAGTCATACAAGAAGCCTGTGAAACTCGGCAATGACAAACAAATACGAGTTGAAGATATCGGCAAGGTGGCTGTCCAAACTGCAAACAATACAAGTTATCTACACAATGTATACTACATCCCGCAACTTTCACAAAATCTCCTAAGCATCGGGCAAATGATGGACAGCGGGTATGAGATCAAATTTGAAGGCAACACTTGTAAAATTGAGGAATCATCAACAAAGCATGTGATGGCAACCAATCGGAAGACACAAAATAACTTGTTTCCGTTGGAAATAACAGAGGTTGATGATAGTGCACTTGCAATTATGGAACCTAATCAAAGCAGATTATGGCATCTAAGGTACGGGCATTTAAATATTAATGGTCTGAAATTACTAAACCAGAAAAATATGGTGATAGGACTACCAAAGATAGAGGTAGTCGGGTTATGCGAAGGGTGTGTACTTGGCAAACAATCAAAATTGCCATTTCCGAAGGATCAATCTCTCCGTGCAACCCGAGCACTTGAAGTGGTGCATACCGACCTATGTGGGCCCATGGAAACGACTTCAATGGGTGGGAGTAAATATTTCATGTTGTTCATTGATGATTTTAGTAGAATGACATGGGTATTCTTCATTACCTATAAGAGCGAAGCATTTAACATGTTCAAGAAATTCAAAGCCATGACGGAAATGCAAACCGGCATGAAACTGAAAGCATTAAGATCAGATCGGGGTGGTGAGTATCAATCAACTGAATTCAAGAAATTTTGTGAACAAGAAGGCATCTTGCAGCAACTAACCACACCCTACACCCCTGAGCAAAACGGTGTAGCCGAGCGAAAGAACCGAACCGTTGTTGAGTTGGCAAGAAGCATGTTGAAATCAAGAGGCATACCGAATTCCTTTTGGGCAGAAGCCGTAGCCACAACAGTCTACATCCTCAACCTTTCACCGACAAAGGCAGTCATGAACAAAACTCCATATGAGGCGTGGTTCCGAAGGAAACCAACCGTGAGTCACTTACGAGTCTTTGGATGCGTTGCATACACTCTTATCAACTCGCACAACCGAAAGAAGTTGGATGCCAAATCTGAAAAGTGCATATTCATAGGGTACTGTATTCAATCGAAAGGATATCGACTCTACAACCCTGAAACAAAGAAGACAATTGTCAGCCGCAACGTGATGTTCGACGAGAATACGAGTTGGAGATGGAATTCGGAAGGTGTTGAAGTACCGACTACTTTACAATATGAGGAGGATGAGGACAGCGAGCAGCCTCAATTCGAAATAAACCTAAACGAAGACATACCAACACCAACACGAGTTTATACAAGAATAAGCAACCTACCGCCATAGCAAAAGACCAAAATCTTGCAAGAATTATATGCAACAACACAAGCGTTTTTGGTGGCTGATCCCGAGTGTCTTGAAGAAGCGTTTTTGGTGGCTGATCCCTATTGCTGGGCAAGTTTGAGAACATGAGAAAGAAGCTTGGTGTAGTCAATTTTGCATAAAGGGGGAGTGTTGAAAATGTGATGCAAAATTAGATTTCTATATTTAGAATTCTGTTTTTAAGCATGTATTGAAGGTAGTGGGGTAAGTTATTTTCATAATTAGTCGGGTAGTGACTAGTTGTTGTAGTAGGATTAGTGAGTTTCAAATTTAGCTATTGTAAGGCTTTAAATTTTGAACATCCATATTCAAGTGAGTAATCAATTATGTTATTGTTTGCAGAAAATAGAATTGAGTCTTTGCAATTGTTTGTTCTTCCATCAATCCAACAGTTTCATTCTCTCTATTGAATGATTATATATTTTTGTTTGCTGTCAAAAAATATAATACCAAAAATACACACAAGTCAAAATACATGAAATTCACAAGTATGATTTCATGTGATTTTCATGCCGAAATTTAAAAATTACGAAATTATGTCCAATTTCGTAATTCACCACATACGAAATTTATTTCTTGGAATTAAGAAACAATTCCATGAAATAATCATGCCAAATATTAAATCATGAAATTATGCTCAATTTCATGATTTATCACGTATGAAATTTATCTCTTAAAATTAAGAAATAATTTCATAAAATAATTATTATGTGAGATTAATGCCTAATCTCATATGATACACAATGATGAAATGAAATTAATGCCTAATTTCATTCCAAAAATACCAAAAAAATTTTTAAAAATCATAGAAAAACATTCTATGATTTTACAATAATTTTCATGATTTTATTATAAACAATTTCATGAAAAATAATTTAGAAATGAGAAAAGACAAATAAAATAGCAGCTGGGGAAAATTTTGTGTGCAATTTGGGAGCATAGAACATACTTGGGTACAATTTGGAGAGCCAAAGCATGGCTCCCCACTTCTCTCCAGCGAAAAACAGAGGGTGGTCTCGGTTCATGTACACCCACACTCAATGTAATGCTTCGGCTCACGTGAACCGAGCCCACACAAAAGGAAGAAAGAGTATGTGTCTCATTTAATATGACATATGGCACCCTAACCCACTCTCCCACTTACATTGGACCCCACATGGATTTTTAAACAAAAAAAATGTAAAAAACAGAGGAGGGGGCTGTGTCACTGTGGGTGGCACCCACTTGACAGGTTCTCCTCCCTCCTCTCTTTCTCCCCTGCCCCAGGCCGAGCCCGACCAGATCTGGCTGAAAGGAGAGGGCGGCTCTCCGGGCGTCTCACGGCGATTCCTCTTAGCCCTAGATAGAGCTCGGCGAGGAGAGTTCGGGGAAGCCGTAAATTTCAAAAATAGATGAATTAACGAGGGAGAAATCGGGTACGAATTGGCGACTAATAGCCCAAATTGAATGGTTGGGGAGCGTCACAAGGGTGCCACGACGGTGTTCAAAGTTTCAATTTGAAGTTTGGAGTGGTGGAATGGCGGGGCCACAAAGGGAAGCCCGAATGTGGGCAAGGTCGGCCTCAATTGAGCAAATTGGGGTTACAAAGGGTAATTCCAGGCTATGAACATGCTATAGGGATGCCAAATGAGCTCTCAATGATGTAAAGCAAGTATCAAACGCATTTTCTCTTACATTTATTTAGTGAAACAACATTATTTGTGAGTTTGTACCAGTGCTTTAAAACTCATTGAGCCTTATGATGCTCAACTGGTACCAAACAGGGGCATTTTTGCCAATTTTCTTTGCAATTTCATATCTTTTTATTTACTGAGCCAATTGGCCTCAAATTTGAACAGGAATTAGAACAAGACTAAAAAAACTGATTTAAATATAAAAAAATATAGCCTGATAAAGGATGATTATTTATTTGATTTGGATTTCTTTTTTAAGTTGATTAGGATGTGTGAATTCCTTGGAAAAAAAAAACAGAACACTGGCACAGATTTGGCGTGTGCCTTATCTGGCCAGTTCAAACATCAGCTAATATATCTCGATTTACTCACCCATTTGATCTGAAAATTTTCAAGAAAATAGAGTATGTTTCATGGGCATGGCCCCAAAATTTCATATTTTTTTGAATTTTCTATGATTTTATATGAATTTTTGAAGTTGGGTCTGTCAAAAGGAAAAAACTGGGTTGGTTCTGTTTTTATTTTTCTTTTCTTTTTTTCCTTTCTGTTTTTTTTTCTCGTTTTTTTTGGAAATAAAAAATGGTGAAATTGACCACTCAAATAGACTGGAACATGGTTAAATATGTTTTTAGAAGAATCCATTGAAGAGAAAAACAAGGATAAATGCACGAATTTTCAATCGGTACCAAATCCGTTTGAGCCCATTCGGTACCGATCGGCGAAACTCACATATTCGGAGATTTAAACTAAAATCAAGCTTCACAAACTTGTTTATTATGTTCTAAAGATGCTACAGCTCGAAGGAATTGAACCAATTTGACAAAACGGGCTCAAATCGACAAAAAACCGTTTCCCCACGAGTTTCCAGCCCTAGCCGAACTGGTGGTGCTATCTCGGGCGATCGCCGGAGCTAGTGGCCCCGAGACCGGGACAGTAGTGTCCTCCTCCTCGAGGCAACTCCGGTGGTGCCCCCCGATCGATGATCCGACGCCGGCAGGGCTCCGATCAAGAAGGAGTACAAATATTGATGCATAAGAAAGTGCAAATATTGATGAAATTTGAACTCAAGCATATGGGAGGGAAATCGCACGGATCTTGATGCCATCCGACAGCACAGAAAAAATTTAAAGTTTGGATCTTGATGATCTAGCTTTAAATCAAAGGCTCACATTAATCTGTTTCAAAAATCAGACTTTAAACATTAAATAAAAATAATTCCTTAAAACCAAAAATCATGAAAAATATATCAAAAATCATGGTTTCATTTGAAAATATTTTTGGACCAATAAAAAGTTAATTTTTATTTTATTTTTATTTTAAAAAAAATTCAAAATATATCATCTTGTACAAATATTTTTCTTATATTTTTGATAAAACAAATCAAAATATTCAAGATACCCAAATTATTTATATTTTTGATAAAACAAATCAAAATATTCAAAATACCCAAATTATTTATATTTTGATAAAACAAATCAAAATATTCAAGATGCTCAAATTAAGTTATATTTTGATAAAACAAATCAAATTATTCGAGATGCTCAAATTATGTTATATTTTGATAAAACAAATCAAAATATTCAAAATGATCAAATTATGTTATATTTTGATAAAACAAATCAAAATATTCAAAATAATCAAATTATGTTATATTTTGATAAAACAAGTCAAAATATTCAAAATGATCAAATTATGTTATAATTTGATAAAACAAATCAAAATATTCAAAATCATCAAATTATGCGATATTTTGATAAAACAAATCAAAATATTCAAAATCACCAATTTATGTTGTATTTTGATAAAACAAATCAAAATATTCAAAATAGTCAAATTATGTTCTATTTTGATAAAACAAATCAAAATATTCAAGATTCCCAAATTATGTTATATTTTGATAAAACAAATCAAAATATTCAAAATCACCAAATTTTCTTATATTTTGATAAAACAAATCAAAATATTCAAAATGACCCAAGGATGTTATACTTTGATAAAACAAATCAAGATATTCAAAATGACCAAATTATGTTATATTTTGATAAAACAAATCAAAATATTCAAAATAATCAAATTATATTATATTTTGATAAAACAAATCGAAATATTCAAAATAATCAAATTATGTCATATTTCGATAAAACAAATCAAAATATTCAAAAATGATTGAATCATGTTTTAAAACAAATAAAAAAATATTCAAAATAATCAAATTATATTATGTCTTGATAAAACAAGACAAAATATTCAAAACAACCAAACTTTGTCATATTTTGATAAAACAAATTGAAATATTTAAAATATGCAAATATGACCAAATCTTTAACCAAACATATCAAATATGCAAATAAGCCCAAGTATTTCCAAATATTTGACCAAACATGTCAAATATGCAAATATTCCCAAATATTTGACCAAATATGTCAAAAATGCAAATATGCCCAAACTTTTGACCAAACATATCAAATATGCAAATATGCCCAAATCTTTGACCAAACATGTCAAATATGCAAATCAACCCAAACATTTGATCAAATATGTCAAAAATATAAATATGTCCAAATATTTGACCAAACATGTCAAATATGCAAATGTACCCAAATCCTTGACCAAATATGTCAAATATGCAAATATGCCCAAACTCTTGACAAAATATGTCAAAAATGCAAATATGTCCAAATCTCTGGCCAAATATGTCAAATATGCAGATAAGTCCAAAGCTTGGTAAAACATACCAACATATCAAATCAATCAAATCATGTTTCGAGAACGTTAAATTGACAGTGCGCTTCAGGTTTAACGTACCTCATTTTGAAAATCGATAAAGAATTATACTTTCCCGATTCTCCAAATTTCTCAAGTTTCGAATTGGCATAGCGTTTCAGATTCGGGATTTGGAAGGTTAATAGACTGTTTAGGACTATACGTCTTTGTCTTTGACATGAACCCTTTTAGAGATCAAACATCTCTGGTTTTTTGAGTATCAAGTTGGCAGTGCGCTTCATATTCGAACTCCACGAGATCAATAGGATTATATGTCCTCGATCTTTGATTTATGAGAAATTATACGTTTCTATGACTTTAGATTATACGTCTTTAGTCTTATTATCCAAAGTTATATCTTTGGGTTATTTTAAGCATGAATTATAATAAATTGGAAGGAAGAAATAAAGCCACAAATCTGATCCATATATTTTAATTAGTTTAGCCCATTAATCAGAGGTTCCCGAGGCGAAAGCCGGGGTAATTAACGGCGGGGGCTTGCGCCCGTCGGAAAATAAAAGTTCTCACAATCACCTAAATAATAAGTCCTTGAACGCACAAACACGCGCAGGGATGTACCTGCACCTTCTTCCCCCGTAAACGAGGACGCCGATGCCTCGCGCGTGGGCCGCGAAAAAGGGCCGCACAATTTTCTTTTTGATTTTAGGTAATTGATCAGCTCGCATGCATACTTGCCGAGCTTTGGCAGCGGTGGTACTTGCCGAGAAGACAAATTACAAAAATAGTTAAATTATGTTAGAGTTTTTTCGATACTGTTATTTTACTTGCTTCTGTAGTTCAATATTTATTCAACTAATAAAGCTTCATGTGGTTGTATTATATTGTATGCAAAAGAAGTCAATTATGCAGAATATTTAAAGCCAACGAGAGGCTTGCAAATGGCAGGAAACCAGAAGCCAAAGAATTAGCATTACCTGAGGGCATATCTTCCCCTGATGATAATTAATACATGAGAAGAGAGAGAAAGAATAAAAGCCCGTTACAGAGCCAGAAAAGTTAGACATGGTATCAACTTGGGTGGGTTAGAATTATCAATATTTTCTAATATAAACTATAAACTGAATTAGAAACAATTAGTGGCTTGGGGCATATATAAATATATTCTAAGAAGAGAGAAATATCATTTTCTGAATGAGAATTAATAAGTTTGACTGTCTTTAAAGAAGAAATTAAGTTAATCTTAACTGATAATAGATTCACTGGTTTTTTATTAGCATTGAACTTGCTTTTGGCATTTATAAGAGTAGGGAACTATCCTCATGTTTGGTGAGGGAATTCATGTTTATGTCACTTTATGGTGATATATTTGTTCATCTCCAAATCAATAAGGATGAACTTGGTCTTTCAGACCTGATATTAATTAGGGTTCTCATAGTGCTGCCAGTACTGACACTCAATTCAATTCAAAAGAATTCATAAATAAGATAAATTAATTATATATACTCCAAGTGCATATTTCCTTTATTAATGTAGTGAGAAAAGAGAAACGGAAAAAAGGAAAAAGATTCACTGAAGCCTTAAAAAGCTGAGATAAATGATATTACGCCACTGCGCCCTTCTTTCCTCTCCACCACCACTGGGGTTGTCTCTCTCTCTATATATTTGAGTCTCTAATCTGGAAAACAAATTATCAGAGTCAATTCTAGCAACTTGGTAAGAAAAGTTTCATTTCTTGTTTGAGAAAAAAGAGATGGCTGGAGGTGAATCATCAACAGAGCAACGGATTGTAAGTCAGTAGATTGAATTTATGATTTTTATTTAATATATGAGAGTAAAGGTATGATGATCCAAAGCTCACCAATGTGTAAGGTTAACCTCAATATCATAAATAGATCAACTTCAAACACAATTCATAAACCTTGCATTTATGTCGAAAGACTGATACAAATTTTCAAGTTTTTTTATTCTATAAGATTTAAGGTCAAAACATGAAAAAGAAAAAAAAATGCCGTGCCTCCTACAATGTCACAGCATGGTAACATGTATCACCTAAACCTATTTAATTGGGGCCCCTATTTTGTGATGCATGTTGGGCTATGCAAGTGATTGAAATGAGGGAGAGATAGCAAGTATATATGAAGGTGAAACATACAAGACAGGAAGAATATTTATTTAAAAGAGGGGTTTTATCAGACTTTTGCAGGTGAGACACAACACAGTATCAGTAACTCTATTGAAAAATTAAATCATTCAATCCACAATATATCTCTAGCTCTAAATCATTTAAAACAAACAAGACAATAGGCATTGCAATTATTCACTTTAACAAGGTTTTAATTAGGAATAATATGTAATCATATTCAGCAATTTATTAAATATGTATGCATTAGTGTCAGATTGAAGAAATGTTTATATTTTGCTTGGATATTGAAATCTCATGAATAATCAGACTTGGTCTGCATTTTCTTTTAACAGAATACTGAAGCTCGATTGGTATTTCTGCTCCAAAAGAAGCTAAGCAAGACCGATGTATGTACAAAACGCAAGGAAATCCTTCTTCCCAGCGTAAGTAATTTCAAATTAAATTAAGGCTAGAAGCTTATCAGAGCGACACAAAGGCATTAATTGATAGTTTCTTTTTTGACAGCGAGCTGCAAGGAACAAGCTTCCACCTGTGATGGCACCAAATTATTGCATAACGTTACCAGTGCGTGATTTGAAGACTGGACAGACTTGGACGTTCAAGTACAAGTATGTTTATTTTAGTTGAAAATTTTTAAGTTTTACTTTTTGATACATTATGTGAAGCTGTCGTGTCGTTGATCAGAGCTGATTATTTTGGAACAATTTGCATGTCTGATTAAATTATGTACTTGCTATACAGAGATATTTAACCAAGAAAAGGAAATTCTGTCAGAATTTCTTTTAAACTGTTCCATTTGAGCTAGTCCATATTAATTTTCCATCTATATACTGACGGAGGTGCCATTCCTTCACAAAAATGGGTGCATCAACTAGGAACAAGTACATTGGCTCTAGCTAGTCCAAATTAATTTTCCATCTATATACTAATGGAGGTACCATTCCTTCACAAAAATGGGTGCATCAACTAGGAACAAGTACATTGGCTCTCGCTACACTGTTATTGTTTCCTTAATCCTTTTCTTGTTATCAGGACATGAGCAAGAAATTTTTATTATACACAGCCCTAATTGATGCTCCACCAATAAAATGGGATTCCGTTTTTCGTTTGGAAATGATATTTCATTTCTTCGAAATTGTCTGCGGAACGATCGTGAATTTCTTCAAATTACGGTTTCCCATTTTGTGGCTTTCGCCTCTAGTTTGTAGTAAACAAGGTAACAGATTACAGAATCTTTGCCAAACCATTGGCTTTAATCACATGACGGACGTCGACTAGTTGTATATACAAATTAACAATGCATCTTGAGTGGTTTTCTCTTTGGTTTTGAAAAACCATTGGCGTTGAACATGATAAAATGAAATCCGGTTTTACTTTTGTGACTATTCACATTCGTTCCTTTTTTTTTTTCAACGGTAGCAAATATGCCCCTGTTCTCCTATAAAATAAAGGCAAAGTTGTACACCAGAGACCCTGAGAGAAACATTGTGAGAGCTTCATTTTTTCAATTAGGGAGCTAGGTAGAGAGCCATTCTAACTATACAGGGGGCAAAGGTGCGGAGAGTAATTGACTTCATTGTAGACATTAGATAGTAATTTTCAGTACAGTCTGGCATGCTAAAGCAAGAGAAGAAAATAGTGATGGAAATTTTGGCTGATTCGTTGTTCTTTACATCATCAATTCGTGTCATCAGTATTTTATTGTTCTGGTGGTAGAAGTATTTGGGGCACAGTATGGAGTTTCTATTCGTGGAGAGATGTGAGAAAAAATCCTTCTAGATAAGGACATGTAGTCTATAATTAGTACAACACAATTTGCAACCCTTTTAGGACAAAATGCTGACTCAGGTGTGATGACGAGAGCATTGTGGACTGAGAGGGTTTCTTCAAGAGCATCAAGGTGCTGACTCGGAGCAGGAAGAATTCGGTGTGGGGCCTTAGTACATCTGCATCAGCATGCTCGGCGGGGCCCACAACTTCGATTCGAGCTGATCTCTATCCTGGGTTTAGGTTGATCAGATGGGCATTTTTTTCTTTGGGGGGTTGGGGCTATATTCTTGTCAATTTTTTGATAGGAATATTGAAAAAAAAAATAAAAAAACCCTTTTAGGACAGATCAGATTGTACCCTTTCATAACATCTAGGTATGATTAACCAAACTAAACCTTGTAATGCTTAGTCTAGTTATTATTTTATACATCATAAAATTAATTGTTTTGACAATTTAATTTAATATTGCTCTTACCTTTTCTAAATTTTTTATTTAACAGATTCTGGCCTAGGGGCTCCGGATCATATCTTCTAGCCAACACAGGTTTGTGTGTGTTAATTTGCAATTTTGTAATTGCCCCTTAATAGTAGTATGTGTATTCTTTTTCCCTTATTATATTACTTACTGACCATATTTTTCTTAAACTGGACTTAATTTCTATATATTAGTACACTTTGTGGACCAGCACAAACTGGAAGCTGGTGATATGATCAAACTGCACAAAGGCCTTCCTGACAACCAGCTTGTAAGTTTCCTCTTCTTCTGACTATTAATTTTGATTTTTTTAATTAGTTTTGTATTTTAAAATCTCAAATTCACAGATTCTTTGTTTATTAAGAGTTGTTTGCTTCTATATATATATACTCATATTATCAGTTATATACTTGAGCAAGGTAATTAAACAAGGTATCTAATTATCTATAACTCTCAATGCATATAGGGTAATAAATTATGTTTAGTTCCAAGTCTAGGAGTTTGCAACTATTAAAATGAAGATGCAAATTATGACTAACTATAATTCATATTAGGAAAATATTTGAGAGATATATCATTATTGGTACTATAATCGATACCTACTTTATTATTCATATAAAACGAGTTATTAATAATGTTAATGATTTTATTTTATAACTTATTTTCTACAATACTTTATTATTCAACTCAAATATCATTATCCTGAATAATAACTCATTCAAATTGAATAATAAAAATATTGTACAAATAAATTGTATAATAAAGTCGCTAATATGAATAATAATCTATTTAATATGAATAATAAAGTTGGTATCGATTATGATATCAATAATGGTATCTGCATATCAGCTCCCTTCATATTAATGTTGCTATTTTGGCAGGTAATTGAAGCCGTGAAACTGGGTCAGGGATCTCGCGGACCCACTGTGCCACCGGCAACAATTGCAAGAAGAAGTCAGACTGTACGCATCAGGAGCTCAAGGAAATCTCCAAATAATGAAGTCCTTCCTCATGGCTTCATATAAATTAAAGCACAAAAAGGAAAAGCAAGTCAGTACTATGTATATGTAGCTAGTAGAAAATAAAGGCGTATGTGTATATATGTTACTCTTCATATGAAGTGATGAATTTGTTGATCAACATTATTATATAATGTATATGCTGCAAATTGGTTTTTATTTTTTTTTCTGTTTCCTTTTCTTTGAGATAATTTTTTTGGCTGTTTACTGAAATTTTATTCTCTCGTTTTATTTATTTGATATCTACAATTCCCTCATTCACATCAAATATTCTAGAAGCTGAGTATCATTATTTTGTACTCCAAGCTCAGTTTCAAGACGGCTAATATATGAGATCAAAAAATCTAGCATTAGTACGTGTTACAACTAAAAAATCATTTTCATTGATCTCTCATGATGTATATGCCCCTAATTACTTATAATCATATGTGCTTTTTTGAAGTAAATTTTGTAACATAGTAACTCCAAGATTAAATTAGACGACCAAGACTGGATTCAACAGGGATAGTGTTCATACGTGCAATTGATTAACAAATCATGCGTATCAAATATATTCAAATATTTGATTTTTTTTTTCTATGCTCATTAAAACTATTTTTCTCTAATGACCCAACACTCTGTGTTGGTCCTTATGGAAAACAGGAGAGGTACAAAAGAAGTTCCAATTATGCAGAATATTTAAATCCAACTAGAGGCCTTGCAAATGGCAAGAAACCCGAAGACAAAGAATTAGCATTACATGAGAGCATATCTTCCCCTGATGATAATTAATACATGAGACGAGAGAGAAAGAATTATGAATGTTTTTAATATAAACTATTAACTGAATTAAGAACAATTAGTGGTTTTGAGCATATATAAAGAGAGAGGAGGGTTTCAATGCCACAAGTTTTTTGTGTCACAAAATATCGTAAACTCTTTTTTTTAATTTATATTACAAATTTTGACATCCAAAAATCGAATCCAAACCATTGATTTTGTTTATTTTCATGAGTGATGTATGTGTATAAACTTTCATGATTTTTTGAGTTCATTTTATACTAGATCAAGTGGTTAAAAAATGAATGAATCTTATTAACTAGGATTAATTAATTTTAATACATTCATTTTATGACTGCTTGATTTGATATAAAATGAGCTCAAAAAATCATGAAATTTGACATGCATACATCTCTCATGAAAATAAATAAGATCAACGGTTTGGATTTGATTTTTGAATGTCAAAATTTGAAATATAAATTAATAAGAGAGTTTGTGATATTTTATGACATAAAAAACTTGTGGTATTGAAAATCTCCTCATATAACTATATTATAAGTAAGAAGAGATAAATATCATTTTCTGAGCGAGAATTAATAAGTTTGATTGTGTTTAAAGAAGAATGTTAATTAAAGTTGACTGATAATAGATTCACTAGTTTCTAATTAGCATGGAACTATCTTTTGGCATTTAAAGAGTCAGAACTATCCTCAAGTTTGGTTGTGAATTCATGCTTATCTCACTGATATAGTGATATATTTATTCATCTCCAAAACAGTAGGGGTGAACTTGGTCTTTGAGATATGATATTGGGGTTCTCATAGTGCTGTAGTACTGACACTCAATCCAAAAGAACTCACAAATAAGATAAATTAATTACATATACTCCCAGTGCATATTTCCTTTATTAATGTAGTGAGAATAGAGAAACGGAAAAAGGAAATAGATTTACTCAAGCCTTAAAAAGATAAGATAAATGTTAGTAATACGCCACTGCCTTTCTCCCCTCACCAGTCACCACCACCACCAGGCTCTCTCTCTCTCTCTATATATATTTCAGTCTCTAATCAGGAAAACAAAGTAAGAGAGTTAATTCCAGCAACTTGATAGACAATACTTCATTTGTTGTTTCCGAAAAAAAGATGGCTGGAGGTGAATCATCAACAAAGCAACAGATTGTAAGTCACTAGATTGAATTTGTAATTTGCATTTAAATTGTAGATCACTATATGTTGATTCAATTCGAAGCTCACAAATATTGTGTAAGGTTAACCTCAAAATTATTAGATCAACTTCAAACACAATTCATAAACCTTGCATTTAGTTCAAGGACTGACATATATTTTCAAGTTTATTTCTTCTATATATAAGATTTAAGATCAAAACATGAAAAAGAAAAAAAAAAATTTGTCGTGCCTCCTAAATGTTAGAGCAAGGTAACATGTATCACCTCAACCTATGCAACTGGGGCAACTATTTTAATTTGTGAGGCCTGTTGGGCTATGCAAGTGATTGAAATGAGGGAGAGGGGGGCAAGTATGAAGGTGAAACTTACAAAATAAGAAACAATAAAATTTTAAAACAGGGTTTTTTTCAGATTTTTGCAGGTGAGACACACAGTATCAGTAATCTATTGAAAAATTAAATCATTCAATCCACAATATATCTCTACCTCTAAATCATTTAAAACAAACAAGAGAACAGGAAGGACTTTGCATATAATATCCATGATTCTATGTATAGTAGGCCTAAGATGCCCACCTAACTGATCAAGGTTTTAATTAGGAATAATATGTAATCATATTCAGTAATGTAATAAATATGGATTCCTTAGTTTCAGATTGAAAAAAAGGTCTATGTTTTTCATGGGTATTTAAATCTCTCAAGACTTAACTTTTAATCAGACTTGCTCTGCATTTTCTTTTAGCAGAATACTGAAGCTTCATTAGTGTTTCTTTTCCAAAATAAGCTAAGCAAGACTGACGTATGTACAAAACGCAAGGAAATCCTTCTTCCGAGAGTAAGTAACTTCAAATTACATTAAATTTAGAAGCTTATCAACATGTTTATACAAAGGCATTAATCCATATTTTCATTTTTGACAGCGAGCTGCAAAGAACGGACTTCCACCTGTGATGGCGCCAAATTATTGCATGACTTTACCAGTGCGCGATTTGAGGACTGGACAAACTTGGAGGTTCAAATACAAGTATGTTTATTTTAGTTGAAATTTTTTAATTTTTGCTTGTTTATATATTGTATGAAGTGGTCATATCATCAATGCTGATTAGTTTGGAACAATTTGCATGTTTGATTAAATTATGTACTTGCTATACAGAGATATTTAACCAAGAAAAGAAAAGAATGTCAGAAGTTCTTTAAAATGTTCCATTTAAGCTACTCCATGGTAAGTTTCCATTTATATACTGACAAATGTGCCATTCCTTCACAAAAATTGGCAACATCAACTAGAAACAAGTACCATGGCTCTAGCTACACTGTTATTGTTTTCTTAATCCTTTTCTTATTATCTGGACATGAGCAAGAAATTTAGATTATACATGGCCCTAACTGATGCTCCACCAATAAAATGGCATTGCGTTTTTTTTGGAAACAATATTTCATCTCGCAGAAATTGTCTGCGGCACAATTGTGAATTTCTTCAAATTACGGTTTCCCATTTTGCTGCTTTCGCCTCTAGTTTGTAGTGGAAAAGGTAACGGATTACGGAATCTTTGACAAAACCATTGGCTTTAATCACATAATCAACTAGTTGTATATACAAATTAACGACGCGTCTTCAGTGGTTTTCTCTTTGGTTTTGAAAAACTGTTGGCACCGAACATGGTAAAAGGATATCTGGTTTTAGTTTTGTGACTGTTCACATTCGTTCCGTTTTTTTTTATGTTGGCAATTAGGCCCCTTTTCTCCTATAAAATGAAGGCAAAGTTGTACACCAGAGACCTCGAGAGAGACATTGTGAGAGCCTCATTTTTTCAATTTGGGAGCTAGGTAGAGAAACCATTCTAACTATATAGGGGGCAACAGTTCGGAGAGCGATTGACTTCATTGTAGACATTAGATCATAATTTTCAGTAAATCTGGCATGCTAAAGCAAGAGAAGAAAATAGTGATGGAAATGTTGGCTAATTCGTTGCTCTTCGCTTTGAGGTAGGGCTGAATTTTAGTACCAATATTGTTCATTTTGCCCTTTTGACATCTCTCCTTCCACATAAGCATGCCCCTACCTTCTGTTCTTTACATTGTCAATTCGTGTCGTCGGTATTTTGCTGTCTGGTAGAAGTATTTAGGGCACAGTATGGAGTAGGAAATCAAAACAATAATGAAATATCAAGTTTTTGTTCATGGAGAGAGGTGAGAAAAAAAGCTTTCTAGATAAGGACATGTAGTCTATAATTAGTACAACCCAATTTGTAACCCTTTTAGGACAAAATGCTGACTCAGGTGTGATTATGAGAGCATTGAGGTCTGCGAAGACTTCTTCAAGATCATCAGTGTGCTCACTCGGAGCGGGAAGCATTGTGGTGCGGGGCCTGAGTACATCCGCATCAGCGTGCTCGACAGGGCCCACAACTTCGATGTCTTTGTCATCGGATCTCTTCCCTGGGTTTAGGTTGATCAGATGGGCACATTTTCTTTTTTTTGTGGGGGGGGGGGGGGGGGGGGGGGGCTATATTCTTGTTAATTTTTTGACAGGAATATTGAAAAAACAACAAGAAAAAAAACCTTTTAGGACTGATCAAATTCTGCCCTTTCATAATCTCTGGATATGCATTAATCAAATTAAACCTTGCAATGCTTAGCTTAGTTACTGTTTCATACATCATAAAATTAATTGTTTTGACAATTTAATTTAATATTGCTCTTACATTTTCCAAATTTTCCTTTTAACAGATTCTGGCCTAGGGGCTCTGGATCATATCTTCTAGCCAACACAGGTTTGTGTGTGTTTGTAATTTTGTGCATGAGCATGTGTTGCCCCTTAATTGTAATATGTGTATTTTTTTTCCCTTATTAATTACTTATCATATTTTCTTATACTGGACTTTATTTCTATGTATTAGTACACTTTGTGGACCAGCACAAACTGGAAGCTGGTGATATGATCAAGCTGTACAAGGGCCTTCCTGACAAGCAGCTTGTAAGTTTTCTCTTCTTTTTATTGTTATTTTTTTATTTTTTAGATAGTTTTTATATTTTAAGATCTCAAATTCATAAATAATTAATTCCTTGTTATGAAGAGTTGTTCATTTCTATACCCATATTCATGAGTTATATACTTGGGCAAGGTAATTAAACGAGGGATCTAATTATCTATGATTATCATTATGGATTAAGAGTTGCAACTAAAATCATTGCATATATGGTAATAAATTATGTTTAGTTCCAAGTCTAGGAGTTTGCTACTATTAAAATGAAGATGCAAATTATGACTAATTCATATTAATGTTGCATATTTTGGAAGGTAATTGAAGCCGTAAAACTGGGTCAGGGATCTGGCAGGCCCAGTGCTCCACCGGCAATAATTGCAAGAAGAAGTCAGATTGTACGCATCAGAAGCTCAAGGAGATCCCCAGATAATGATGTCCTTCCTCATGGCTTCATATAAATACCAAGGAAAAAACTTGTCAGCAATTTAAATGTTTTCTGTTTCCAAATATGCTAATTAAATACTCTGAACCAGTAGTATCTAGCTAGTAGAATACAAAGGTGTATGTGTATTTATGTTATTATTACATATTGTATGTATGAGATGAATTTGTTGATCAACATGTTATATATTGTATATATGTGCTGAAAATTGGTTCTTATTTTATTACTGTTTGCTTTACTTTGAGATAATTTTTTTTGTTGTTTACTGAAATTTTGTACTCTTTTATTTTGTTTGATATAACTACAACCCCCTCATTTTCATCAAATATTCCAGAAGTTGTGTATTGATGCGAGTTTTGTAGGGCTTTTAAATTAATAAACCCTATAATTGGTTCTTATTATTAATTTTTATTTTTAGTTAGTTTTTGTATTTGAAAATATCAAATTCATAAATTATTTGTTTATAAAGAGTTATTTGTTTCAATACCCATATTCATCAGTTATATACTTGCGCAAGGTAATTAAACAAGATATTTAGTTATCTATGACTGTCACTATGGATTAAGAGTTGGAAGTAAAATCATTGCATATATGGTAATATAAATTATGTTTAGTTCCAAGTGTAGGAGTTTGCTACCATTGAAATGAAGATGCAAAGTATGACTAATTCATATTAATGTTGCATATGATTTTGGCAGGTAATTGATTCCGTAAAACTAGGTCAGGGATCTTGCGGACCCACTGCATCACCAGCAATAATTGCAAGAAAACGCCGGACTGTACGCATCACGAGCTCGAGGAAATCTCCAAATAATGAAGTTCTTCCTCATGGCTTCATATAAATTAAAACACAAAAAGGAAAAGCAAGTTAGTACTATATATATGTAGCTAGTAGAATATAAAGGTGCATGTGTGTACATATATGTTACTCTTCATATGAAGTGAGGAATTTGTTCATGAACATTATTATATAATGTATATATATGCTGCAAAATTGGTTTTAATTTTTTTTCTGTTTACTGAAATTTTATTCTCCTTTTATTTTGATATCTACAATTCCCTCATTTACATCAAATATTCCAGAAGTTGAGTATCGTTATTTTGTACTCCAAACTCAGTTTCATGGGGGCTAATATGTGAGATCAAATGAGGTGGCATTATCTAGTAAGTCTTATAACTAAAAAAACATTTTCATTGATCCCTCCTGCATATATACGCCCCTAGTTAGAGAAATCAATCCGTCGTGAATCCAACATAACTCGATAAATTTTTGATAACTCGAAATCTGAAACAACCCAAAACCAAACAATATATGGTACGTAATATATGGAACGGTTGGAACTAAAAAATAACTTCTAATCAGATTATTCAATTCTAACCTGATTTGATCTAAGACAACCATGCATAGAATTAATAATGATTTAAACATAAATTGATTCAAATCCTTCAGTAAAAAAGAAAAACGATTCAAATCCAGTGTAACTCGACTTGAATCCTACTTCGACCGACATAAATATCAAATTGCCACCTCTGCACTTAATTAGTTAACATATCAACGTGAAATTCGTGTCATATATATGCACTATTTATGATATATTTTAATCAAGTGTTTATCTCCTGCTCAAATGAAACTGGAGAGAAATTTTGTCTCAAAATTATGCACTAGAAGGAAATGCCACGTGTAACGTCTATCAGACGCCAGCTTGCACCCCTCAAGACAAGGAAGTCAGCCCAAAGTTAAATATGACGTTCCAAAATTTCGTCACTGAATATATATGGTTGCTTATTATGTAATATATATCCATGTTGAGAGTTACTTGAACCAAAAAAAAAAAAAGAAAATTATAGAGCAAACTTGGCTCCATACTCACCTCTCCTCTCCAGCCCTATCAAAACTGGAGATGTCACGTTTAACATCTCAAGCACAAAAATATATTACAACGAGCAAATTATCAGTCGAAGAAATCAGGTACACATGGTAATGGTACATGAGAGCATCCACCAACAAGATATATATTTCACTTTTAATTTCGTGTCGAATCAGTAGCGTGCGTGGAATACCGAATTAAACTTTCAGTTAAGAGTTTCATTGTCCAGAGTTAAATTCGTTTTCCAATTCGCTCGCTATCCCTAAACTTCAATTCAAAATATCAACTCATGCGGCGGTAAAAAGAAAAAGGGTTATAGATAGAATTCACACCTTTAAATAGTCAAAGGTGAGATAAGTTGAAATTTGTGATCCCAATATAGAGATAAAATGAAGCTTTTCATTACAACGATAAAGAGAAAATGTTGATTGGACTGCTGTTTATTCAAGACTTTTTATTTTTATTTTTGTTTATGTGTACTTAAAGAAGACCATCCAAATTCATTGAAAACCGTAGCTCTCCTTCTCCATTTTTTTGTTCTTTTGTCTTTCCTCAATTAGCTAGCATTTTGGTAGAAGTGGGAAGCCATTTTTTTTGGTCTTGCAATGGGAGAGAATATATTTAGCCATTAATCAATATTTTCCACAACATGTTTCATTCTTCAGCTTTTTCTACTGAATTCATTTAACCTAAATTTAGATCGATCTTCGCTCTTTCTAACACAGCGACACGTCAGCACAAAGATCCTCATTTGCACTTTTAACTTGGCCACAAAGAGACTCAATAGCTTTGATTCCCTCTTGCCTATCTATCTTTCTGGTAATTGTCGATCAAATTATTTTGCTTAGTATTAAGTTCGTTTTTATTTTTTAAGCCGTCTCATGGCTTTTGTAGTGCAATTCATGAAAGTAACACCAAAGTACTTAGCACCCTGCAGAAGTGTCAGTGCATCTGATAAGAAAAAAAATATGTACAGTATTTCTAGCATTAGAAACTATTTTGACAGTCAAGACGCATATTGTTTAGTGGGTCAAATAGGTGATGTTGTTATAGTGGATGCTGATGACTGAAAATCAGATGTTAGTTGTATATTCGTATGTGTTGATTGTTATGGTAGTGTTATATTTTGTTACTTGGATATATGTCACGATGATGTTTGTATTATTTATTATTTTTGTCCTTCGAAATGTTAGTTGCAATTGATAGTAAATATGTAACTGATATTTATATTATTTATTATTTTATCTTTCTAAACGTTAGCTGCATACAATATTTGTTACTTTAAAAAAAATTAGGATTAATATAAAAAGCATTTTAAGAATATATACAACTGATAGTAAATATGTCACTGTTATTTACATTATTTGTTACTTTTGTCCTTTTAGAAGTTAGCTGAGTCCAATATTTGTTTCTTGAGAAAGTTTAAGAACAATATAGGAAGCACTACAATAATGTATACAGTTGATATTTATATTATTTGTTGTTTCTATCCTTGTAAATATTAGTTGCAGATAATATTTGTTACTTTAGAAAAAAAAAGAACCAATATAAAAAAATATTGTGATAGTATATATAACTGATAATAAATATGTAACTAATATTTTGTATTATTTATTATTTTTGTTCTTCTAAACATTAGTTGAGAACAATAATAATTATTTATTATTTATTATTTGTAGAACATGATGGGCCTCACTCCTTGTCTGATGATAAACCTTAATTTTATTTATTTTTGGTAAGAGTTTTACATTTCAAATCATATTAATTTCCTTAAATTTAGAATAATTTAGAATGATTTTATATTAAGTTTAAGATACTGCTATTTGTGTGTTTATTGATTGCAGGATTAAAGCAAATTGACAAAAGATATCATTAATTGAAGAAACAAAGAAATAATCCGCACCAAATCAGAAGCAAATCAGCACAGGATGCATATTTTACGGAGCACAAAAGATTTTTTGTGGGTCGCAAAGCAATGAGAACTCAACGTAGCAGTCTTCAGGAAGCCTTTGTGGTCGCAAAGAATTGCTTGCGACCCACAAAGAATTGCTAGACTTGCAAATTTGGCAAGATTTCTTTTCTCAATTCAACCAACGGCTATTTAATTACTTGAAGAGCTAGGAATTAGTGCAAGTCGCCAGAGAGAAGAAAAACTAAAGCTGAAATTGAAGATCTAGCACGCACTTGAAGCGATTTTTTGGAGAAAGAGCGAAGAATTAATCAAGATATTTGATGTAACCTTTTCTTGTTTTATTTTTTTATTTTTAATCCTTGAAATTGCAATGAAAACTTATTTGTTTGTTGTGTTGCAATTGTTAAAACACTAGTTTGTGCACTCGGATTCGGCTCGAAAGAACTCGACATATAATTATATTATATAATTTGAAGTATTTTGCCATTACAATATATATTATTATGTATTTTTATAAAACTAATGCAATTTTTTTCGAAATTTAATTATGAAATTAATAAAATATAGATCAATAAATTAATATAATCCAAATAAGAATGAAAATAAAAGAAGTGAACACCCAAATAAATATACAAGTTTATTTTGCATAGAAATTAGTTTTCAATATGTCAATGTGTTGCAATTGTCAAAACACTAATTTGTGCACAATTTGATAATGTGCTTAAAAAAGACAAACTTTTAACCATTTAAAAAATTGTTTTGTGCCTTTTGTGCTTGAGCAATTTAGACATATAAAAATCATCCATAGGCATCATAAATAAAAATCAATCAATAATCAATAAGAACAATTATATCTTGAGATCTCAGCAGTTCGGACGATAAGCAATGCCGCATTTAGTCGGCAATTTTCTAATTTGGTCAACATTAACTCCCAGTAGACGAATCAAAACGGACTGTTTATATGAACAAAAACATGGTAGATTGGCACGTCTTACGGCTCGACAACAATTAGGTGTTGGTCGCGGCGGATTGGAGCCTCTTACCGCCGGCAAACAAGCAGTAATACCATCATTATTCATCCCACACACGCTTAAAGCAGACACCATGCCATCATTAATTACAAGACATGACAACAATATCGCCATAAAAACCAACTTGGAAGATGGTAGGAACTCCATATTGTATATTCAAAATTCTCAAATTGGATTATGTTAAGATTGCATTAATTTTGAAATGTCAAAAGAAAATACATAGATTTATTTATGTTAGGAGTTAGCATATATGGTGGTTGTATTGTTATAACTTAATCAGTTGGAAGTTGATAAATGCAATGTGTAGATGTTTTGTACGGGTATAATTAACTAATTTTGTGAAAAAATAGATACCAACAAATTCTCTCATCTTTCATTAATGGTTGTAATCAGTTTTGATTATAAATTTATTCCGTTAAAAAATATATCAATGGTTATATTTTCCAGATTTAGTGTGCATTTCGTTCTCTTTTTCTTAGTTGCTTTAAATCAAATTAAGTTGTTGATTTTGAATTCATCAGTATGATTTTGTCATTAAATTTCTGTTATTTAGTTTTTAGTTGGTTATTTTATAATCATATATACCACAATTAGTAAATTTCTTAACGAAGGATTTAACAATTTGTCCATTTTGTTTCGCAACGGAACGACAACTTTTTTCAGCTAATTTATTCATGAAGAAAAAGTCACTAAGTATTTAAAAATAAATAATTCTAGCATACATTCAATTTTTATGATATATTTAATTCTTACAGTATATTTTTTTTTGAAAATGCTTCTTCCCGGTGTCAGTCATTTCAAATTGAATTAAAGACAGATGGTTAATTATCATAGGTGTTAGAAACAGAGGCATTTATCGAAATTTCCTTTTTCTGACAGCAAGATGCAAAGAATGAACTTCCACCTATAATGGTGCCAAATTATTGCATGATGTTACCAGTACATGATTTAAAGACCGGACAAACTTGGAGGTTCAAACACCATTATGTTTATTTGTTAGATATTTTCCTAATTATACTGTTATTTTGTATTTGCTTTTATTTAACTTCATGCTTCATTGGTTTGTAATTTTGTATTACATTATTTGCTTTTTAGGTGTTGTGAGTAGAGGATGCAAAAGTGTGTTTGGTTCAGATTGGTTATTAAATAATTGTCGGGTGGATTATTCAAGTCAAATGTTTTCTTTTTGTTCTGGTAATTCTCTAGTGTAACTGTTAATATACATGATAGATATTTCTCTCTGTTTTTCAAGAAATCCTTTGACAGTTTTCTTTAATTTGTTAAAAGAAAACATCATGATAGTTTGTATGGTGTCATGAGTTCATGCGCCTTAATTTATTAATAATATATATTAATTTTTAAATAGTTCAAAATTTAATTGCAAAACTTTAACATGGATCATTGTTGAAATCTAAAAAATTTGATATTTGATCTGGATAATATATATTACACTAACTGATATTGAAAACTAGCACACATTTCTTAGATAAAAATGAAGTCAAGATCTTCTGATTTTAAATATCCACCAAATTTCTTTTCTAAAAATGAGTTTAAAACATATTAACTTTCACATGAAAAACATTAACTTTATTTGAGACCAAATGTTAATTTTCAAAATGAAAGGTGCACAACTGCATGTAGATTAACTGGCCGTCCAATTTATTTGAGCACTTTTATTATGAAACAAAATTTTTAATGAATCACAATTATTAAATTTAATATAATTTTTCTTATATAATATATATTCTGATCCATAACAAAATTAACCAATTTAATTTGTACACAAATTGTCACGCAAGATTTGTCATGAGAAAATTTTTGCATGACAAATTTTAAGTGAGCACATTAAGTGCCAATTTAATTGCACGGCCTTGTGGGATCAACACTTCACCAAAGAACACTCATTAATTATCAAAAAAATGGATATATATTCTTTATAAAATTAGTCTGGGCCGAGGATTTATCTTTTCTTACATATTATCAGCCCAATTTCAATTTTCTACGATCTGGCCCATCTTTATATACCACTCCAAGCATTTTTTTATGTAGGCCAGAACTAAAGGCACTTTCTCCTGGAATTCTTCGAACATAGAATCTTTTCTTTTTTTGCCATAAAGGTTTTCATTTGTCCCGATATTTATTTATTTTTAAATATTTCTTATGAAATTTTAACTTGTATCTCTCCGTAGAGAGATAAGACTCATCACCATTTGTGCTACGCATGTGGTTCCTTCAAACATAGAATTATGTCTTTTCTTTTTCTTCTTTTGTGATCAACTGATGATAGGTTAGTTGGAAGGGTTGCTTAATTTTAATTTTTATTAAGAAAGATAATACCATATATCTTAAATTTTTTAATTTTAATTTTTCCATAATTTTTTTTGAAAATATTGTAAATAGTTTGGCAAAATAGATTATGCTCAATGAATTTTACAATTAATTACTTGGCAGTGCACAAGCTCCATGTAAAGAGAACAAGTCAAATAGTAGAGCATGGAAACAATTAATTAATTATCAAAATTAATTCCTACTAATTAATATCGTTTGTGTCTTATGCATCATCTATAGCTGTTACCTTATCATCTGGTTAGACTCATTGTACATGTTCACTTCTGAATAAATCTTCTTTATATATAACTTAATCATAAATATCAAACAAAATATTTTAATTAAGTCTTCTCATATAATATTTACTTTAAGTAGGGTTAAAATGCCTCGATTATTTTATCAGCCCTACTAATCTATATCATACCAAAAAGATTAATGCCCAAAGCAACAAAGCACAAATTCTAAAAAAATAGTAAAAAAAATGTCTCAATTGTTTTATAAACCCCACAAATTACATTCCAAAATATAGTTACAAAAATTCTAAAAAAAATATAAAATTTAATATTTTACAAGATTTTGATATGGAGATTACATTAAGTGGTCCATCTGTGCAATTTATTATATTTTAGGATTTCCCTACATATTTTGGTTAAAAAATAATCTTTTTTGGCTAAAAAATAATTAAAAATAAAAATGTCTGGATACCAAACAAGACCATCTTTCAATATTTTGATATTCTAAAATTGTTTTAATATGAATAATTTATTAAACTATTTTCATTGATATTTGGAACAAAAATATATAAAATTTAATCCGTTAGCATATTGATCAAATTTAAGATTATTAAAACATTGGCGCAAAATCGCGTGCAATTATTAAAACTAGCTGGTATCCATTTATTTTCATCCTTTTGCTATAAATACGCAGGTAGCAGAACTCTTATGAGGTGCATGTTAATACTCATTTTATTGTGAGCGGAAATTCTAAAAGAGCCTCAAATACTTTTTTTTTTTTTGAGAAAAGCAAGGATCATGTCCTTACTTTTAAATTTTATTGAATCAGAAATTCAAGGTTACATAAAGATGAAAATGAACATGAAATGAAAAATCTAATGAGGTTTGAGATCTCCTAAAAAAGATAAAACTAAAAGTGAAAATAAAAGAAAAAAGAGGAAGCTAAAAAGGAGTTATCAGTACGATGTAATTTGCTCTGTCAATGGTAATTGTAACTTATCTATGAAGCACCTTCCATTCTATAAATACTTCTTCAATCAAAACCTGTGCAGATTTGAATTCCTCTCTGAATATACGACTGCACCTTTCTCTCCATATAACAAAACAAAGGATGGTGAGCATTTCCCTTATTTTTAATTCAACTTCTTTGCTCATCAGTAACTGCTCAGTTGATGTATTTTCTATTTGTTGTTTCTGATATTCTGACAGTTGAAATTTTACGGCTAGAATTCTTAGTACACCTGAAAAGAAGCTACAG
Source organism: x Bolboschoenoplectus mariqueter (assembly GCA_037678475.1). NCBI lineage: Eukaryota > Viridiplantae > Streptophyta > Magnoliopsida > Poales > Cyperaceae > x Bolboschoenoplectus > x Bolboschoenoplectus mariqueter. The sequence goes on from CM075269.1 coordinate 1,932,478, forward strand.
TGATTAAATAAATGATGTACCGTTTCTTCATCTTGTTTACACATGTAACAAATCTCGGTAAGTTGCCACCCTCTTTTCTTCAAATTGTTTGTAGTGAGAATCTTATTTTGCAACATTATCCACGCAAATATTTGCATTCTCGGTGGAACCTTGACCTTCCATATGAGCTTGATATTTGAAGTGACTGTCGGTCCGTTTTTCATAAATTTATAGAACGACTTACATGTAAAACCTCCATGTGGCTCTAGTCTCCAATAGGCTTTATCAATTTGAGATGAACTATTAGAAGCGATTGCGAACGCTTCATTCTTTAATGCAATCAAATCTCTCTCTGCGTGTGATGACAAATTAGGGTGGAACATAGAATTTGTATCATTGCGCAGCATCTGTAGGGCTGATTCAACCATAATCTCATTATCCATAACATATGAGAATAATATGGGATAATTGTATTTCAGAATTCCTATCCCCCAATCTTGATGCCAGAAGCTAATCTGAGCTCCTTGACCCAAGTGGAAAGAGATCAGTGTTTCAAATATCGGTCCCACCGTTCTCAATTCTTTCCAGAAGGGTAAATGAGGCCTATGTGTCCATTCTCTGATGTGAATCTGCAACGCCTGATTCAATTCCTTCCAATGAGAATCATTTTGGTCTACCCATTTCCACAACCATTTGCCTAGGAGTGCTATATTGAAAGCCTTTAGATCTATAATGCCTAGCCCTCCCAAGCTCTTCAGCCTACATAGCATCGTCCAGTTTGTTGAAAATAATCCAAGTCAGCAGCAAAGTGCATAAGAGATGCAGTTTCTAGAAGTTGTGGTTTAGTTGTAGGTTTATTTTTGTTAAGAGTTAATTATAAACTGTTTGTTAAATTTAGGCAGTACGTTTTCAGTTTAGATGTGTGCAGGGAGCAGTCTAGAAAGGATAGTTTCTATATTTAGTTTGTCATGTAGTGAGTTGATTATAGGCTAGTTATAGCAGCGTTAGTGGGTTGGTTATTAGGGGTTAGTGGGTGCTAAATTCAGAATATGCTCCATTTTAAATACTGCATCTGTTTCTGTTTATGAATTAATTAAGTCGTGAGAAAAATCAATTGTTGTCTTCTGTATTTTCCTTTATTTTCCGAAAAAGTTCCAACAAAATTGGTATCAGAGCCGAAGGTGAGAGATCAGGGCAGATCCGAAGGTGAGAGATCAGGGCAGATCCGACCATGGCAGAGAACATGAGCATGTCGAATCCATCGATTCCGCTGTTCAAGGGAGACAACTACGAGTTCTGGAGCATCACGATACGAACTTTGCTCAAGTCGCAAGGTCTATGGGAATTGGTGGAGAACGGAGCACCGACCACAGATCCCACACCAACAGAAACAACAAAGCGAGATGCGAAGGCGTTGTTCTTAATTCAACAAGCCGTTGTTGACACGGTGTTCACAAAAATTGCAGCAGCGGCATCGACAAGGGAGGCATGGACAACCCTGAAAACCGCATTCCAGGGAAATTCGAAAGTTCTCGAGATAAGGCTACAAGGCTTGAGAAGAGATTTTGAGACGTTGAACATGAATCAAGGTGAATCTGTTCAAGCATTTCTCACAAGAGTCACATCCACCGTCAACCAAATCAAGAGTTGTGGCGAAGATCTTGCTGATAAGACCGTGGTTATGAAGGTGCTCCGCAGCCTTACCTCAAAATTCGACCATGTCGTGGCAGCAATCGAAGAGTCCAAGGACCTGTCCACATACTCTTTCGACGAGTTGATGGGTTCGCTGCAAGTCCATGAAGTACGACTTCTCAGATCTGAAGAGAAGGACGATTCTAAGGCTTTCCTCACCAGAGGCAACTCAAGTAGAGGAAGAGGTCGCAGCGGTAGAGGTCGCGGAAGAGGCACGAGCAGTGGAGACAACCGTCAACATCAACAAACAACAAAGAAGGATATCGAGTGCTATTATTGTCACAAGTTCGGTCATGTCAAGGCAGATTGATACAAGAAGAAGAGGGAAGACGGACAAGGCAAGCAAGGCGTTGAATGCCACTATTGTCACAGAATCGGCCATGTGCAGGCTGATTGCTTCAAGAAGAAGTGTGAAGAAGAGCAAGCCAATGTTGCAGAGGAGAAAGGCAATGAGAAAGGCACCGAAACCATGCTCTTCATGACAAAAACTGACGAGAAATCAGACGTGAGTCAAGTTTGGTTCTTGGACAGCGGATGTTCTAACCACATGTCCGGTTACAAATATCTCTTCGAAGAATTGGACGAGTCATACAAGAAGCTTGTGAAACTCGGCAATGACAAACAAATACAAGTTGAAGATATCGGCAAGGTGGCTGTCCAAACTGCAAACAATACAAGTTATCTACACAATGTATACTACATCCCGCAACTTTCACAAAATCTCCTAAGCATCGGGCAAATGATAGACAGCGGGTATGAGATCAAATTTGAAGGCAACACTTGTAAAATTGAGGAATCATCAACAAAGCATGTGATGGCAACCATTCGGAAGACACAAAATAACTTATTTCCGTTGGAAATAACAGAGGTTGATGATAGTGCACTTGCAATTATGGAACATAATCAAAGCAGATTACGGCATCTAAGGTACAGGCATTTAAATATTAATGGTCTGAAATTACTAAACCAGAAAAATATGGTGATAGGACTACCAAAGATAGAGGTAGTCGGGTTATGCGAAGGGTGTGTACTTGGCAAACAATCAAAATTGCCATTTCCGAAGGATCAATCTCTCCATGCAACCCGAGCACTTGAAGTGGTGCATACCGACCTATGTGGGCCCATGGAAACGACTTCAATGGGTGGGAGTAAATATTTCATGTTGTTCATTGATGATTTTAGTAGAATGACATGGGTATTCTTCATTACCTATAAGAGCGAAGCATTTAAGATGTTCAAGAATTTCAAAGCCATGACGGAAATGCAAACCGGCATGAAAATGAAAGCATTAAGATCAGATCGGGGTGGTGAGTATCAATCAACTGAATTCAAGAAATTTTGTGAACAAGAAGGCATATTGCAGCAACTAACCACACCGTACACCCCTGAGCAAAACGGTGTAGCCGAGCGAAAGAACCGAACCGTTATTGAGTTGGCAAGAAGCATGTTGAAATCAAGAGGCATACCGAATTCCTTTTGGGCAGAAGCCGTAGCCACAGCAGTCTACATCCTCAACCTTTCACCGACAAAGGCAGTCATGAACAAAACTCCCTATGAGGCGTGGTTCAGAAGGAAACCAACCGTGAGTCACTTACGAGTCTTTGGATGCGTTGCATACACTCTTATCAACTCGCACAACCGAAAGAAGTTGGATGCCAAATCTGAAAAGTGCATATTCATAGGGTACTGTATTCAATCGAAAGGATATCGACTCTACAACCCTGAAACAAAGAAGACAATTGTCAACCGCAATGTGATGTTCGACGAGAATACGAGTTGGAGATGGAATTCGGAAGGTGTTGAAGTACCGACTACTTTACAATATGAGGAGGATGAGGACAGCGAGCAGCCTCAATTCGAAACAAACCTAAACGAAGACATACCAACACCAACACGAGTTTATACAAGAAGAAGCAACCTACCGCCACAACAAAAGACCAAAACCTTACAAGAATTATATGCAACAACACAAGCGCTTTTGGTGGCTGATCCCGAGTGTTTTGAAGAAGCCGCTGGAAAGGAAGAATGGGTTACAGCTATGAAAGAAGAAATGCGAGCAATTGAGGAAAATAACACGTGGGATTTAGTAGAACTGCCAAAGGATCACAAGGAAATAGGGGTCAAATGGGTCTACAAGACCAAGCTCGGTCCTGATGGGAAGGTGCTTAAATATAAGGCAAGATTAGTTGTGAAGGGATATGCACAAAGGCAGGGAATTGATTATAATGAGACGTTCTCCCCTGTTGCGAGGTTTGAAACCGTTCGACTCTTGCTAGCACTAGCTGTCCAATTAAAGCAACCGATCTTTTAACTCGATGTTAAGTCTGCCTTCTTGAACGGAGAACTAATGGAAGAGGTGTATGTCGAGCAACTTGAAGGATTCAAAATCGAAGGCAAAGAAAACTGGGTGTATCGGCTCTATAAAGTACTTTATGGCTTGAAACAAGCCCCACGAGCGTGGTATAGCAAGGTAGATGCATGCTTTCAGACCTTGGGGTTCACGAGAAGCAAGAACGAGCCGAATCTCTACATCAAACATAACATAGGTCTGCTGGTCGTTTGTTTATATGTTGATGATATGATCTACTTCGGTACAGATCAAGGGATGGTTCAAACATTTAAAAAACAAATGATGCATATGTTCAAGATGACAGACTTGGGTGAGATGCATTACTTTCTAGGGCTAGAGATTGAGCAAGAAGAAGGTAATATGTTTATTTCTCAGAGGAAGTATGCCAAAGATCTAGTTGAGAAGTTCGGGATGAAAGGATGCAATCTCGTGCAAACACCATCTAATGTCAACGAAAAGCTCACAGCAGAGGATGGCACAGAACATATTGATGCAACACGATTCCGAAGTTTGGTTGGAGGCTTGATGTATTTAACACACACACGGCCCGACATCTCACACTCAGTTGGGGTCATCTCAAGGTTCATGCAAACACCGACGAAACAACACATGGGTGCAGCAAAAAGGATATTAAGGTATGTTGCAGGCACAACGAGCTATGGCATGTGGTACAAATATGTGGAGAATCCAAGTTTAATTGGGTATAGTGATAGTGATTGGGCAGGGAGCCTAGATGATAGAAGGAGCACATCCGGGCAAGTGTTCTTCTATGGCGACAATGCAATCTGTTGGAATTCAAAGAAGCAATCAACTGTTACACTTTCCACAGCTGAAGCGGAGTACAATGCTGTGACTTCAGCTGCACGTCAAGGGGTCTGGCTTAGGCGCATGCTAGAAGAGTTAAAATGGTTACTGAAGTACATTTCAGGTACAGCAGATTTCAGACTGTGGTATGATAACACAGGAGCTTTTGAGTTAATTGGTTTCAGTGACAGTGATTGGGCTGGATGTGTAGAAGATAGGAGAAGTACTACGGGCTATGTCTTCTCACTAGGATCAAGTGTAACAAGTTGGAGCTCGAAGAAACAAGCAACAGTGGCGTTGTCATCCTTAGAAGCTGAATACAGTGCAATCAATTCAGCAGCATGTCAAACGGTATGGCTTAGACGAATTCTAGAAGATATTGGACACGTACAGCAGCAGCCAACGGTGATTTATTGTGACAATCAATCAGCCATAGCAATGTTGAAGAATCCTGTACTTCACGGAAGATCATAGCACATTGACATTCGCCTACATTTCATCAGAGATCTAGTTGCAGAGAAGATCGTCGAACTGAAATTTATTGATTCAGAAAATCAGAAAGCCGATGTACTGACGAAGGCACTATCGCTGGGCAAGTTTGAGAACATGAGAAAGAAGCTTGGTGTAGTCAATTTTGCATAAAGGGGGAGTGTTGAAAATGTGATGCAAAATTAGATTTCTATATTTAGAATTCTGTTTTTAAGCATGTATTGGAGGTAGTGGGGTAAGTTATTTCCATAATTAGTCGGGTAGTGACTAGTTGTTGTAGTAGGATTAGTGAGTTTCAAATTTAGCTATTGTAAGGCTTTAAATTTTGAACATCCATATTCAAGTGAGTAATCAATTATGTTATTGTTTGCAGAAAATAGAATTGAGTCTTTGCAATTGTTTGTTCTTCCATCAATCCAACAGTTTCATTCTCTCTATTGAATGATTATATATTTTTGTTTGCTGTCAAAAAATATAATACCAAAAATACACACAAGTCAAAATACATGAAATTCACAAGTATGATTTCATGTGATTTTCATGCCGAAATTTAAAAATTACGAAATTATGTCCAATTTCGTAATTCACCACATACGAAATTTATTTCTTGGAATTAAGAAACAATTCCATGAAATAATCATGCCAAATATTAAATCATGAAATTATGCTCAATTTCATGATTTATCACGTATGAAATTTATCTCTTAAAATTAAGAAATAATTTCATAAAATAATTATTATGTGAGATTAATGCCTAATCTCATATGATACACAATGATGAAATGAAATTAATGTCTAATTTCATTCCAAAAATACCAAAAATATTTTTAAAAATCATAGAAAAACATTCTATGATTTTACAATAATTTTCATGATTTTATTATAAACAATTTCATGAAAAATAATTTAGAAATGAGAAAAGACAAATAAAATAGCAGCTGGGGAAAATTTTGTGTGCAATTTGGGAGCATAGAACATACTTGGGTACAATTTGGAGAGCCAAAGCATGGCTCCCCACTTCTCTCCAGCGAAAAACAGAGGGTGGTCTCGGTTCATGTACATCCACACTCAATGTAATGCTTCGGCTCACGTAAACCGAGCCCACACAAAAGGAAGAAAGAGTATGTGTCTCATTTAATATGACATATGAGACTCTAACTCACTCTCCCACTTACATTGGACCCCACATGGATTTTTAAACAAAAAAAATGTAAAAAACAGAGGAGGGGGCTGTGTCATTGTGGGTGGCACCCACTTGACAGGTTCTCCTCCCTCCTCTCTTTCTCCCCTGCCCCAGGCCGAGCCCGACCAGATCTGGCTGAAAGGAGAGGGCGGCTCTCCGGGCGTCTCACGGCGATTCCTCTTAGCCCTAGATAGAGCTCAGCGAGGAGAGTTCGGGGAAGCCGTCAATTTCAAAAATAGATGAATTAACGAGGGAGAAATCGGGTACGAATTGGCGACTAATAGCCCAAATTGAATGGTTGGGGAGCGTCACAAGGGTGCCACGACGGTGTTCAAAGTTTCAATTTGAAGTTTGGAGTGGTGGAATGGCGGGGCCACAAAGGGAAGCCCGAATGTGGGCAAGGTCGGCCTCAATTGAGCAAATTGGGGTTACAAAGGGTAATTCCAGGCTATGAACATGCTATAGGGATGCCAAATGAGCTCTCAATGATGTAAAGCAAGTATCAAACGCATGTTCTCTTACATTTATTTAGTGAAACAACATTATTTGTGAGTTTGTACCAGTGCTTTAAAACTCATTGAGCCTTATGATGCTCAACTGGTACCAAACAGGGGCATTTTTGCCAATTTTCTTTGCAATTTCATATCTTTTTATTTACTGAGCCAATTGGCCTCAAATTTGAACAGGAATTAGAACAAGACTAAAAAAATTGATTTAAATATAAAAAAATATAGCCTGATAAAGGATGATTATTTATTTGATTTGGATTTCTTTTTTAAGTTGATTAGGATGTGTGAATTCCTTGGAAAAAAAAAACAGAACACTGGCACAGATTTGGCATGTGCCTTATCTGGCCAGTTCAAACATCAGCTAATATATCTCGATTTACTCACCCATTTGATCTGAAATTTTTCAAGAAAATAGAGTATATTTCATGGGCATGGCCCCAAAATTTCATATTTTTTTGAATTTTCTGTGATTTTATATGAATTTTTGAAGTTGGGTCTGTCAAAAGGAAAAAACTGGGTTGGTTCTGTTTTTCTTTTTCTTTTCTTTTTTTCCTTTATGTTTTTTTTTCTCGTTTTTTTTGGAAATAAAAAATGGTGAAATTGACCACTCAAATAGACTGGAACATGGTTAAATATGTTTTTAGAAGAATAAATTGAAGAGAAAAACAAGGATAAATGCACAAATTTTCAATCGGTACCCAATCCGTTTGAGCCCATTCGGTACCGATCGGCGAAACTCACATATTCGGAGATTTAAACTAAAATCAAGCTTCACAAACTTGTTTATTATGTTCTAAAGATGCTACAGCTCGAAGGAATTGAACCAATTTGACAAAACGGGCTCAAATCGACAAAAAACCGTTTCCCCACAAGTTTCCAGCCCTAGCCGAACTGGTGGTGCTATCTCCGGCGATCGCCGGAGCTAGTGGCCCCGAGACCGGGACAGTAGTGTCCTCCTCCTCGAGGCGACTCCGGTGGTGCCCCCCGATTGACGATCCGACGCCGGCAGGGCTCCGATCAAGAAGGAGTACGAATATTGATGCATAAGAAAGTGCAAATATTGATGAAATTTGAACTCAAGCATATGGGAGGGAAATCGCACGGATCTTGATGCCATCCGACAGCCCAGAAAAAATTTAAAGTTTGGATCTTGATGATCTAGCTTTAAATCAAAGGCTCACATTAATCTGTTTCAAAAATCAGACTTTAAACATTAAATAAAAATAATTCCTTAAAACCAAAAATCATGAAAAATATATCAAAAATCATGGTTTCATTTGAAGATATTTTTGGACCAATAAAAAGTTAATTTTGATTTTATTTTTATTTTAAAAAAAATTCAAAATATATCATCTTGTACAAATATTTTTCTTATATTTTTGATAAAACAAATCAAAATATTCAAGATACCCAAATTATTTATATTTTTGATAAAACAAATCAAAATATTCAAAATACCCAAATTATTTATATTTTGATAAAACAAATCAAAATATTCAAGATGCTCAAATTAAGTTATATTTTGATAAAACAAATCAAATTATTCAAGATGCTCAAATTATGTTATATTTTGATAAAACAAATCAAAATATTCAAAATGATCAAATTATGTTATATTTTGATAAAACAAATCAAAATATTCAAAATAATCAAATTATGTTATATTTTGATAAAACAAGTCAAAATATTCAAAATGATCAAATTATGTTGTAATTTGATAAAACAAATCAAAATATTCAAAATCATCAAATTATGCGATATTTTGATAAAACAAATCAAAATATTCAAAATCACCAATTTATGTTGTATTTTGATAAAACAAATCAAAATATTCAAAATAGTCAAATTATGTTCTATTTTGATAAAACAAATCAAAATATTCAAGATACCCAAATTATGTTATATTTTGATAAAACAAATCAAAATATTCAAAATCACCAAATTTTCTTATATTTTGATGAAACAAATCAAAATATTCAAAATGACCCAAGGATGTTATACTTTGATAAAACAAATCAAGATATTCAAAATGACCAAATTATGTTATATTTTGATAAAACAAATCAAAATATTCAAAATAATCAAATTATATTATATTTTGATAAAACAAATCGAAATATTCAAAATAATCAAATTATGTCATATTTCGATAAAACAAATCAAAATATTCAAAAATGATTGAATCATGTTTTAAAACAAATAAAAAAATATTCAAAATAATCAAATTATATTATGTCTTGATAAAACAAGACAAAATATTCAAAACAACCAAACTTTGTCATATTTTGATAAAACAAATTGAAATATTTAAAATATGCAAATATGTCCAAATCTTTAACCAAACATATCAAATATGCAAATAAACCCAAGTATTTCCAAATATTTGACCAAACATGTCAAATATGCAAATATTCCCAAATATTTGACCAAATATGTCAAAAATGCAAATATGCCCAAACTTTTGACCAAACATATCAAATATGCAAATATGCCCAAATCTTTGACCAAACATGTCAAATATGCAAATCAACCCAAACATTTGATCAAATATGTCAAAAATATAAATATGTCCAAATATTTGACCAAACATGTCAAATATGCAAATGTACCCAAATCCTTGACCAAATATGTCAAATATGCAAATATGCCCAAACTCTTGACAAAATATGTCAAAAATGCAAATATGTCCAAATCTCTGGCCAAATATGTCAAATATGTAGATAAGTCCAAAGCTTGGTAAAACATACCAACATATCAAATCAATCAAATCATGTTTCGAGAACGTTAAACTGACAGTGCGCTTCAGGTTTAACGTACCTCATTTTGAAAATCGATAAAGAATTATACTTTCCCGATTCTCCAAATTTCTCAAGTTTCGAATTGGCATAGCGTTTCAGATTCGGGATTTGGAAGGTTAATAGACTGTTTAGGACTATACGTATTTGTCTTTGACATGAACCCTTTTAGAGATCAAACATCTCTGGTTTTTTGAGTATCAAGTTGGCAGTGCGCTTCATATTCGAACTCCACGAGATCAATAGGATTATATGTCCTCGATCTTTGATTTATGAGAAATTATACGTTTCTATGACTTTAGATTATACGTCTTTAGTCTTATTATCCAAAGTTATACCTTTGGGTTATTTTAAGCATGAATTATAATAAATTGGAAGGAAGAAATAAAGCCACAAATCTGATCCATATATTTTAATTAGTTTAGCCCATTAATCAGAGGTTCCCGAGGCGAAAGCCGGGGTAATTAACGGCGGGGGCTTGCGCCCGTCGGAAAATAAAAGTTCTTACAATCACCTAAATAATAAGTCCTTGAGCGCACAAACACGCGCAGGGATGTACCTGCACCTTCTTCCCCCGTAAACGAGGACGCCGATGCCTCGCGCGTGGGCCGCGAAAAAGGGCCGCACAATTTTCTTTTTGATTTTAGGTAATTGATCAGCTCGCATGCATACTTGCCGAGCTTTGGCAGCGGTGGTACTTGCCGAGAAGACAAATTACAAAAATAGTTAAATTATGTTAGAGTTTTTTCGATACTGTTATTTTACTTGCTTCTGTAGTTCAATATTTATTCAACTAATAAAGCTTCATGTGGTTGTATTATATTGTATGCAAAAGAAGTCAATTATGCAGAATATTTAAAGCCAACGAGAGGCTTGCAAATGGCAGGAAACCAGAAGCCAAAGAATTAGCATTACCTGAGGGCATATCTTCCCCTGATGATAATTAATACATGAGATGAGAGAGAAAGAACAAAAGCCCGTTACAGAGCCAGAAAAGTTAGACATGGTATCAACTTGGGTGGGCTAGAATTATCAATATTTTCTAATATAAACTATAAACTGAATTAGAAACAATTAGTGGCTTGGGGCATATATAAATATATTCTAAGAAGAGAGAAATATCATTTTCTGAATGAGAATTAATAAGTTTGACTGTCTTTAAAGAAGAAATTAAGTTAATCTTAACTGATAATAGATTCACTGGTTTTTTATTAGCATTGAACTTGCTTTTGGCATTTATAAGAGTAGGGAACTATCCTCATGTTTGGTGAGGGAATTCATGTTTATGTCACTTTATGGTGATATATTTGTTCATCTCCAAATCAATAAGGATGAACTTGGTCTTTCAGACCTGATATTAATTAGGGTTCTCATAGTGCTGCCAGTACTGACACTCAATTCAATTCAAAAGAATTCATAAATAAGATAAATTAATTATATATACTCCAAGTGCATATTTCCTTTATTAATGTAGTGAGAAAAGAGAAACGGAAAAAAGGAAAAAGATTCACTGAAGCCTTAAAAAGATGAGATAAATGATATTACGCCACTGCGCCCTTCTTTCCTCTCCACCACCACTGGGGTTGTCTCTCTCTCTATATATTTGAGTCTCTAATCTGGAAAACAAATTATCAGAGTCAATTCTAGCAACTTGGTAAGAAAAGTTTCATTTCTTGTTTGAGAAAAAAGAGATGGCTGGAGGTGAATCATCAACAGAGCAACAGATTGTAAGTCAGTAGATTGAATTTATGATTTTTATTTAATATATGAGAGTAAAGGTATGATGATCCAAAGCTCACCAATGTGTAAGGTTAACCTCAATATCATAAATAGATCAACTTCAAACACAATTCATAAACCTTGCATTTATGTCGAAAGACTGATACAAATTTTCAAGTTTTATTTATTCTAGGAGTTTGCAACTATTAAAATTAAGATGCAAATTATGACTAATTATAATTCATATTAGGAAAATGTTTGGGAGATATATCATTGTTGGTACCATAATGGATACCTACTTCATTATTAATATAAAATGAGTTATTATTAATGTTAATAATTTTATTTTATAACTTATTTTCTACGGTATTTTATTATTCAACCCAAATACCATTATTCTGAATAATAACTCATTTAAATTGAATAATAAAAGTATTGTACAAAATAAATTATATAATAAAGTCGCTAATATGAATAATAATCTATTTAATACGAATAATAAAGTTGATATCGATGATGATATCAATAATATTATCTGTATATCAGCTCCCTTCATATTAATGTTGCTATTTTGGCAGGTAATTGAAGCCGTGAAACTGGGTCAGGGATCTCTCGTTTTATTTATTTGATATCTACAATTCCCTCATTCACATCAATTATTCTAGAAGCTGAGTATCATTATTTTGTACTCCAAGCTCAGTTTCGTGAGGGCTAATATATGAGATCAAAAAATCTAGCATTAGTACGTCTTACAACTAAAAAATCATTTTCATTGATCTCTCATGATGTATATGCCCCAAATTACTTATAATCATATGTGCTTTTTTGAAGTAAATTTTGTAACATAGTAACTCCAAGATTAAGTTAGAGGGCCAAGACTAGATTCAACAGGGATAGTGTTCATACGTGCAATTGATTAACAAATCATGCATATCAAATATATTCAAATATTTTATTTTTTTCTATGACTCATTAAAACTATTTTTTTCTAATGACCCAACACTCTGTGTTGGTCCTTATGGAAAACAGGAGAGGTACTAAAGAAGTTCCAACTATGCAGAATATTTAAATCCAACTAGTGGCCTTGCAAATGGCAAGAAACCAGAAGCCAAAGAATTAGTATTATATGAGAGCACATCTTCCCCTGATGATAAGTAATACATGAGATGAGAGAGAAAGAATTATGAATGTTTTTAATATAAACTATTAACTGAATTAAGAATAATTAGTCGTTTTGAGCATATATAAAGAGAGGAGGGTTCTAATGCCACAAGTTTTTTGTGTCACAAAATGTCACAAACATTTTTTTTTAATTTATATTTCAAATTTTGACATTCAAAAATCAAATCAAAACCATTGATCTTGTTTATTTTCATGAGTGATGTATGTGTATAAACTTTCACGATTTTTTGAGTTCATTTTATACTAGATCAAGTGGTTAAAAAATGAATGAATCTTATTAACTATGATTAATTAATTTTAATACATTTCATTTTATGACTGCTTGATTTAATATAAAATGAGCTCAAAAAATCATGAAATTTTATACACGTATATCTCTCATGAAAATGAACAAGATCAACGTTTGGATTTAATTTTTGAATGTCAAAATTTGAAACATAAATTAAAAAGAGAGTTTGTGACATTTTATGACATAAAAAACTTGTGGTATTGAAAATCTCCTCATATAATTATATTCTAAGTAAGAAGAGATAAATATCATTTTCTGAGTGAGAATTAATAAGTTTGATTGTGTTTAAAGAAGAATGTTAATTAAAGTTGACTGATAATAGATTCACTATTTTCTAATTAGTATGGAACTATATTTTGGCATTTAAAGAGTAAGAACTATCCTCAAGTTTGGTGGTGAATTCATGCTTATCTCACTGATATAGTGATATATTTATTCATCTCCAAAACAGTAGGGGTGAACTTGGTCTTTGAGACATGATATTGGGGTTCTCATAGAGCTGCTAGTACTGACACTCAATTCAAAAGAACTCACAAATAAGATAAATTAATTACATATACTCCAAGTGCATATTTCCTTTACTAATGTAGTGAGAATAGAGAAACGGAAAAAGGAAAAAGATTTACTCAAGCCTTAAAAAGATAAGATAAATGTAAGTAATATGCCTTTCCCCCCTCACCAGTCACCACCACCACCAGGCTCTCTCTATATATATATTTATTTCAGTCTCTAATCAGGAAAACAAAGTAAGAGTATTAATTCCAGCAACTTGATAGACAATACTTCATTTGTTGTTTCAGAAAAAAAGATGGCTGGAGGTGAATCATCAACAAAGCAACAGATTGTAAGTCACTAGATTGAATTTGTAATTTGTATCTAAATTGTAGATCACTATATGGTGATTCAATTCAAAGCACACAAATATTGTGTAAGATTAACCTCAAAATTATTAGATCAACTTCAAACACAATTCATAAACCTTGCATTTAGTTCAAGGACTGACATATATTTTCAAGTTTATTTCTTCTATATATAAGATTTAAGATCAAAACATGAAAAAGAAAAAAAAAAATTTGTCGTGCCTCCTAAATGTTAGAGCAAGGTAACATGTATCACCTCAACCTATGCAACTGGGGCCACTATTTTAATTTGTGAGGCCTGTTGGGCTATGCAAGTGATTGAAATGAGGGAGAGGGGGGCAAGTATGAAGGTGAAACTTACAAAATAAGAAACAATAAAATTTTAAAAGAGGGTTTTTTTCAGATTTTTGCAGGTGGGACACACAGTATCAGTAATCTATTGAAAAATTAAATCATTCAATCCACAATATATCTCTACCTCTAAATCATTTAAAACAAACAAGAGAACAGGAAGGACTTTGCACATAATATCCATGATTCTATGTATAGTAGGCCTAAGATGCCCACCTAACTGATCAAGGTTTTAATTAGGAATAATATGTAATCATATTCAGTAATTTAATAAATATGGATTCCTTAGTTTCAGATTGAAAAAAAGGTCTATGTTTTTCTTGGTAATAAATTATGTTTAGTTCCAAGTCTAGGAGTTTGCTACTATTAAAATGAAGATGAAAATTATGTTTAGTTCCATCTCTCTCCCTCTCCTCCCTCTCCATCCATCTCTCTTTCTCTATCTCTCTCTCCCTCCTTCCATCCCTCCATCTCTCACTCTCACTCTCTCACTCATAGAAATTGCATCGGGGCAAAAATCTCCCCGGCAGCAAAACTCACTAGCTAGCCATCACTGAAAATGGCTAGGTGCATGCAAATCGCCGAAGCCTTGGAAGTCCAAAGAGATAACGAGAAGGTGACGGCATCTGCGGTAAGAAACAATTGCATGCTGACCTCTCTCTTCTATTAAAAGTTTTTGTTAAATAGACTCGTAAAGTGCCGAGTAGATTTTTCTTAGCATTTTCTAGTCTAGTTTTTGAGTATATACATTTTAATGGCTGTTTTCAATTTGTTTTGTGGGTAGATGAGATGCTTTGCTCTTTTTTTTTCTGACAATTTAACATTTTTATGAATACTGTATAATCGTCCTCTACTTTTCGTTTCTTACTAGAAAGAGAGTGGTAGCAAGGAAATTTATTTGATATTGCAAGTATTAAGCAAATGTTTGATTAGAGAATTAATGCATTCTATGATTCTACAAGCAGAGATATGAATTTTGAATATATTAATTTTAGTTTCCAGTATGTATTTTGATTCGGGGGGGGGGGGGGGGGGGTTTACATTTCCAGTCTTCCACAATATATAATTCTAATTTAAAATTAAATTTGTTGTGATTTACACGGAAGTGATACAAAATTTAGTATCTAATTAATCTAGAACCATATGATAATATTGTTCATAACTTCATGTATATGTATGGATTAGATCTTGTAGCTTGTAATTGCTAATTCTGATATATATGATAATGTCTATAACAATTTGTAATGTCAGCCTCAGGCAATAAAGAATGATTAGACGGATGCCTTTTGCAATGTAACAGGTGGTTGATGCAGAGAGAAACCAGTGGAACAGCAAGAGGCGACGAGCCTATCGCTGCAGCAAGTGCCACGAGGTTGGTCACAACAAAAGGCGATGCAAAAAAGTGGAACAACAGTAAAGATAAAAAGGTTCATTGTAATTGCATTTCATATTATGTAAACTGGGTATGTTTAGTTTCATTCTCTCTATTGAATGATTATATATTTTCTTGTTGATTTTAGGTAATTGATCAGCTCGCATGCATACTTGCCGAGCTTTGGCAGCAGGGGTACTTGCCGAGCAGACAAATACAAAAATAGTTTAATTATGGTAGGCTTTTTCGATACTGTTATTTTACTTGATTCTGTAGTTCAATATTTATTCAACTAATTAATGCTTCATGTGGTTGTATTATATTGTTTGCGAAACGGGGAGTTTGGTTTAGATTGGGATATAAAATCATTAGTGGATCATTTGAGGTTCTTATGTCAGGTTTTTTTCCTGAATTATTCAACTTAATTAGTTAAGTCTTTTTTTTTTGTTTTGGTAATAGATATTTCTTTGTTTCTGGCAGCAATTAGGGAACCAAAGTTAACTTTTCTGAGAATGCTTTGCTCTGTTCTCCAAGCCTTTCATTATGAAATATGGACGTTCTTTATAAGCCGGTCTAATAATTTAACTTTTCAAACGGTAATGTGCGATGGTGTCAAATTCTCCAGTTTTTTCTTTTTTGAAATATGTTTTCCGTTAACTCTGATATTTATTTATTTTCAAATCATCAAATAACTTTTGCTGAACTTGAACCTGCGTCTCTTTATAGAGATGTGAGATTTATCACCATCTGTGCTAAACCTGCGGTTTTATTATAATAATTGTGTATAATTCTCCGGTTAGACATGGTTGTGTTGCTTCATTATATTGTTGAAGTTAGTTATTTTGGTAGTTCATTTTATGAAATTTTCTTGAAGAGTATCTTCTCTCTTATATAATTATATTTATAATTCTTGATTTTATGTAGTATCTTCTTATTTGATTCAAAATATGTTATTCCCGTCCATGAACCATTATAAAGAAAAAATATATACTAGCATCTTCCGAGAAAATTTTGAAAATGACTTCTAATGGATCACGACGAGAAAATCGATCGGATGAAGCTAAGTGACATATATGTCTTTTATTTCGAAGGTTTAGGAGGGTTACTGAAACATTAATAGCATGAAACCGCATTCATTGAAACCGGTTTATGATGATTTATTGACAGCTAGTTTCCATTGATCATTTTCATCGAGCAGTAAAATTATCACCTTTTGCTATGAGTACACTAGTTAGTGCACTCTTATGAGGCGCACATAGATACTTATTTCATAGTCATTAACACTAATCATGACTGAGCGATTCAGTATCTCTTCAATAAGTAAAGTTTTTATATCCTTAATAACTTTGCACTATTTTCCTTCTTGAACTTTTTCATTTTTTTAGTTTAATTACTGCTTCACATGATTAGTTGTTAATTTGGTCTTCTTTCTTAAGTATTAATTAGTAATATTTTGATAGAAAATCGTAAAAGGTTTAAACTAGCTAGTTTTTTTTTCAGGAAACGATATGAAGGATAACTTGATAGCCATTTTCCATTGATTTTGGCCCTTTCTCATTTAAGATATCAAAGAGAGAATTTGCTCATTTATCTTTAAATTTATTTAATTATCATGGATATTTTTCTTCTCAAAGAAAATATAATAAATTATGAAGGAAAAAAGTCATATTGGCAAAACTTGGAAACAATTAATTAGTTTTCAAAATCTATTCTTACTAATTTATTTTGGCCCTTTCTCTTATGCATGTGTCCATTTGTAACTGTTTGTTTATCATCTGTTTAGACATGGTGTACATGTTCACTCATGAACAAATCATCATTATATAAAATTGGATCATAGACATCCAATAAAATATAATATTTTCTCACAAAATCTTCACTTTTTCAGAATGGTTCAAATGCCTCTATTATCTTATCCCTCCACCAACCTTCATCTTACCTAAAACACAAGAAACATTATATAACTGCCAGATGTTGATCTATGTGCCTTTTTTTTATACGTACATATAAGATTATAAGCACAAAAATTTTTACAAGTTCTTGATGCCGTTTAGAACAAATTAAATTCAAAATGTCATAATTGAAATGTGGATCTAAAAAGAATACATTTAGTCATTTATTCTAATATATTGAATTATTAAAATTAGAAAACAATAATATATAATAAATATATTAAAAATGGAACCATTTAAATCATTCAATAATTTTACAACATCATATGAACTGAGTTTATACAATTTTTCCGTCATAGAAACAGGGCCTCTTAATTATATGAGCTGCCTGCTATGTACACTTGGTGCATGTACACATCATGACAGAAAAAAATTGATTCTGGTAATTCTGTGATCAAATTATGCTATGCATATATAAGATTTTATTCTTATACATTGCGGACCCAGATTATGCTATGTATAATGTGTTTTTCTTGACTTTCCAATTCATAAACTCTAGATATATCACACACATCGTTTTTCTTGCATGATTGAAAATTACACCTTCTTAGACCCGCACTTTTGAGCTTGCATTAACCCGCAAAACCACTGATGCTGCGTCTTCTTCGGGTTGGATTTTTCTGTTCATAATCATATATATATTGTGTTGCTTTGCTATTGCTAATAAGTACTCTATAATTTTGGATCATAGGATTTTTTGCCTACTACTTGAAAAAGAAAAAGGAATGTACAATGATGACTTATTAAAATTATTATTTTTTTCTAAATGAGCCAACATTCTGTGTTGGTCTTTTTGGAAAACAGGAGAGATACAAAGGAAGTCAATTATGTTGGAAGTTTTGGATTATATTCAACACTCCTCCTTAATCCAAAGTCATCTACATCCATCGTTTTTTGACACCAAATAAACTTCTCTCTTGCAAGAGACTTGGTCATGATATCTGCAACTTGTTCATTAGTATTAACATACTGCAATTCGATTTCCTTTTGCTCAACCAACTCTCGGATGAAGTATTGGTTTGTATCAACTTGTTTAGTACGACTATGAAATACTGGATTTTTGCTAATTGCTATCGTTGACTGGTTGTTGCATAATATTATGGTTGCTCCTTTTTGCTTGCAATTTAACTCTTCTAGCATGCGCCTAAGCCAGACCCCTTGACGTGCAGCTGAAGTCACAGCATTGTACTCCGCTTCAGCTGTGGAAAGTGCAACAGTTGATTGCTTCTTTGAATTCCAACAGATTGCATTGTCGCCATAGAAGAACACTTGCCCGGATGTGCTCCTTCTATCATCTAGACTCCCTGCCCAATCGCTATCACTATACCCAATTAAACTTGGATTCTCCACAAATTTGTACCACAGGCCATAGCTCGTTGTGCCTGCAACATATCTTAATATCCTTTTTGCTGCACCCATATGTTGTTTGGTCGGTGTTTGCATGAACCTTGAGATGACCCCGACTGAGTGTGAGATGTCGGGCCGTGTGTGTGTTAAATACATCAAGCCTCCAACCAAACTTCGGAATCGTGTTGCATCAATATGTTCTGTGCCATCCTCTGCTGTGAGCTTTTCGTTGACATTAGATGGTGTTTGTACGAGATTGTATCCTTTCATTCCGAACTTCTCAACTAGATCTTTGGCATACTTCCTCTGAGAAATGAACATATTACCATCTTCTTGCTCAATCTCTAGCCCTAGAAAGTAATGCATCTCACCCAAGTCTGTCATCTTGAACATATGCATCATTTGTTTTTTAAATGTTTGAACCATCCCTTGATCTGTACCGAAGTAGATCATATCATCAACATATAAACAAACGACCAGCAGACCTATGTTCTGTTTGATGTAGAGATTCGGCTCGTTCTTGCTTCTCGTGAACCCCAAGGTCTGAAAGCATGCATCTACCTTGCTATACCACGCTCGTGGGGCTTGTTTCAAGCCATAAAGTGCTTTATAGAGCCGATACACCCAGTTTTCTTTGCCTTCGATGTTGAATCCTTCAGGTTGCTCGACATACACCTATTCCATTAGTTCTCCGTTCAAGAAGGCAGACTTAACATCGAGTTGAAAGATCGGTTGCTTTAATTGGACAGCTAGTGCTAGCAAGAGTCGAACGGTTTCAAACCTCGCAACAGGGGAGAACGTCTCATTATAATCAATTCCCTGCCTTTGTGCATATCCCTTCACAACTAATCTTGCCTTATATTTAAGCACCTTCCCATCAGGACCGAGCTTGGTCTTGTAGACCCATTTGACCCCTATTTCCTTGTGATCCTTTGGCAGTTCTACTAAATCCCACGTGTTATTTTTCTCAATTGCTCGCATTTCTTCTTTCATAGATGTAACCCATTCTTCCTTTCCAGCGGCTTCTTCAAGACACTCGGGATCAGCCACCAAAAGCGCTTGTGTTGTTGCATATAATTCTTGCAAGGTTTTGGTCTTTTGCTATGGCGGTAGGTTGCTTCTTCTTGTATAAACTCGTGTTGGTGTTGGTATGTCTTCGTTTAGGTTTATTTCGAATTGAGGCTGCTCGCTGTCCTCATCCTCCTCATATTGTAAAGTAGTCGGTACTTCAACACCTTCCGAATTCCATCTCCAACTCGTATTCTCGTCGAACATCACGTTGTGGCTGACAATTGTCTTCTTTGTTTCAGGGTTGTAGAGTCGATATCCTTTCGATTGAATACAGTATCCTATGAATATGCACTTTTCAGATTTGGCATCCAACTTCTTTCGATTGTGCGAGTTGATAAGAGTGTATGCAACGCATCCAAAGA
Organism: x Bolboschoenoplectus mariqueter; assembly: GCA_037678475.1. NCBI lineage: Eukaryota > Viridiplantae > Streptophyta > Magnoliopsida > Poales > Cyperaceae > x Bolboschoenoplectus > x Bolboschoenoplectus mariqueter. Next base: position 1,952,784 of record CM075269.1, read on the forward strand.
CTCGTAAGTGACTCACGGTTGGTTTCCTTCCGAACCACGTCTCATACGGAGTTTTGTTCATGACTGCCTTTGTCGGTGAAAGGTTGAGGATGTAGACTGCTGTGGCTACGGCTTCTGCAAGTGCACTATCATCAACCTCTATTATTTCCAACGGAAACAAGTTATTTTGTGTCTTCCGAATGGTTGCCATCACATGCTTTGTTGATGATTCCTCAATTTTACAAGTGTTGCCTTCAAATTTGATCTCATACCCGCTGTCCATCATTTGCCCGATGCTTAGGAGATTTTGTGAAAGTTGCGGGATGTAGTATACATTGTGTAGATACCTTGTATTGTTTGCAGTTTAGACAGCTACCTTGCCGATACCTTCAACTTGTATTTGTTTGTCATTGCCGAGTTTCACAGGCTTCTTGTATGACTCGTCCAATTCTTCGAAGAGATATTTGTAACCGGACATGTGGTTAGAACATCCGCTGTCCAAGAACCAAACTTGACTCACGTCTGATTTCTCGTCAGTTTTTGTCATGAAGAGCATGGTTTCGGTGCCTTTCTCATTGCCTTTCTCCTCTGCAACATTGGCTTGCTCTTCTTCACACTTCTTCTTGAAGCAATCAGCCTGCACATGGCCGATTCTGTGACAATAGTGGCATTCAACGCCTTGCTTGCCTTGTCCGTCTTCCCTCTTCTTCTTGTATCAATCTGCCTTGACATGACCGAACTTGTGACAATAATAGCACCCGATATCCTTCTTTGTTGTTTGTTGATGTTGACGGTTGTCTTCACTGCTCGTGCCTCTTCCACGACCTCTTCCTCTACTTGAGTTGCCTCTGGTGAGGAAAGCCTTAGAATCGTCCTTCTCTTCAGATCTGAGAAGTTGTACTTCATGGACTTGCAGCGAACCCATCAACTCGTCGAAATAGTATGTGGACAGGTCCTTGGACTCTTCGATTGCTGCCACGACATGGTCGAATTTTGAGGTAAGGCTGCGGAGCACCTTCATAACCACGGTCTTATCAGCAAGATCTTCGCCACAACTCTTGATTTGGTTGACGGTGGATGTGACTCTTGTGAGAAATGCTTGAACAGATTCACCTTGATTCATGTTCAACGTCTCAAAATCTCTTCTCAAGCCTTGTAGCCTTATCTCGAGAACTTTCGAATTTCCCTGGAATGCGGTTTTCAGGGTTGTCCATGCCTCCCTTGCCGATGCCGCTGCTGCAATTTTTGTGAACACCGTGTCAACAACGGCTTGTTGAATTAAGAACAACGCCTTCGCATCTCGCTTTGTTGTTTTTGTTGGTGTGGGATCTGTGGTCGGTGCTCCGTTCTCCACCAATTCCCATAGACCTTGCGACTTGGGCAAAGTTCGTATCTTGATGCTCCAGAACTCGTAGTTGTCTCCCTTGAACAGCGGAATTGATGGATTCGACATGCTCATGTTCTCTGCCATGTTCGGATCTGCCCTGATCTCTCACCTTCGGCTCTGATACCAAAAATTGTTGGAAGTTTTGGATTATATTCAAGAAATTATGCAGAATATTTAAAGCCAACGAGAGGCTTGCAAATGGCAGGAAACCAGAAGCCAAAGAATTAGCATTACATGAGGGCATATCTTCCCCTGATGATAATTAATACATGAGATGAGAGAGAGAAAGAACAAAAGCCCGTTACAGAGCCAGAAAAGTTAGACATGGTATCAACTTGGGTGGGTTAGAATTATGAATATTTTCTAATATAAACTATATACTGAATTAGAAACAATTAGTGGCATATATAAATATATTCTAACAAGGGAGAAATTTCATTTTCTGAATGAGAATTAATAAGTTTGACTGTGTTTAAAGAAGACATTAAGTTAATCTTAACTGATAATAGATTCACTGGTTTTTTATTAGCATTGAACTTGCTTTTGGCATTTATAAGAGTAGGGAACTATCCTCATGTTTGGTGGGGGAATTCATGTTTATCTCACTTTATGGTCATATATTTGTTCATCTCCAAATCAATAAGGATGAACTTGGTCTTTCAGACCTGATATTAATTAAAAAAGAATCCATAAATAAGATAAATTAATTATATATACTCCAAGTGCATATTTCCTTTATTAATGTAGTGAGAAAAGAGAAACGGAAAAAAGGAAAAAGATTCACTGAAGCCTTAAAAAGATGAGATAAATGATATTACGCCACTGCGCCCTTCTTTCCTCTCCACCACCACTGGGGCTGTCTCTCTCTCTATATATTTGAGTCTCTAATCTGGAAAACAAATTATCAGAGTCAATTCTAGCAACTTGGTGAGCAAAGTTTCATTTGTTGTTTGAGAAAAAAGATATGGCTGGAGGTGAATCATCGACAGAGCAACAGATTGTAAGTCAGTAGGTTGAATTTATGATTTTTATTTAATATATGAGAGTAAAGGTATGATGATCCAAAGCTCACCAATGTGTAAGGTTAACCTCAATATCATAAATAGATCAACTTCAAACACAATTCATAAACCTTGCATTTATGTCGAAAGACTGATATAAATTTTCAAGTTTTTTTATTCTATAAGATTTAAGGTCAAAACATGAAAAAGAAACAAAATGCCGTGCCTCCTACAATGTCACAGCATGGTAACATGTATCACCTAAACCTATTTAATTGGGGCCCCTATTTTGTGATGCATGTTGGGCTATGCAAGTGATTGAAATGAGGGAGAGATAACAAGTATATATGAAGGTGAAACATACAAGACAGGAAGAATATTTATTTAAAAGAGGGGTTTTATCAGATTTTTGCAGGTGAGACAGAACACAGTATCAGTAACTCTATTGAAAAATTAAATCATTCAATCCACAATATATCTCTAGCTCTAAATCATTTAAAACAAACAAGACAATAGGCATTGTAATTATTCACTTTAACAAGGTTTTAATTAGGAATAATATGTAATCATATTCAGCAACTTATTAAATATGTATGCATTAGTGTCAGATTGAAGAAATGTTTATATTTTTCTTGGATATTGAAATCGCATGAATAATCAGACTTGGTCTGCATTTTCTTTTAACAGAATACTGAAGCTCGATTGGTATTTCTGCTCCAAAAGAAGCTAAGCAAGACCGACGTATGTACAAAACGCAAGGAAATCCTTCTTCCCAGCGTAAGTAATTTCAAATTAAATTAAGACTAGAAGCTTATCAGTGCGACACAAAGGCATTAATTGATAGTTTCTTTTTTTTTTCAGCGAGCTGCAAGGAACGAGCTTCCACCTGTGATGGCACCAAATTATTGCATAACGTTATCAGTGCGTGATTTGAAGACTGGACAAACTTGGACGTTCAAGTACAAGTCTGTTTATTTTAGTTGAAAACTTTTAAGTTTTACTTTTTCATACATTATATGAAGCTGTCGTGTCGTTGATCAGAGCTGATTATTTTGGAACAATTTGCATGTCTGATTAAATTATGTACTTGCTATACAGAGATATTTAACCAAGAAAAGGAAATTCTGTCAGAATTTCTTTTAAACTGTTCCATTTGAGCTAGTCCATATTAATTTTCCATCTATATACTGACGGAGGTGCCATTCCTTCACAAAAATGGGTGCATCAACTAGGAACAAGTACATTGGCTCTAGCTAGTCCAAATTAATTTTCCATCTATATACTAATGGAGGTACCATTCCTTCACAAAAATGGGTGCATCAACTAGGAACAAGTACATTGGCTCTCGCTACACTGTTATTGTTTCCTTAATCCTTTTCTTGTTATCAGGACATGAGCAAGAAATTTTTATTATACACAGCCCTAATTGATGCTCCACCAATAAAATGGGATTCCGTTTTTCGTTTGGAAATGATATTTCATTTCTTCGAAATTGTCTGCGGAACGATCGTGAATTTCTTCAAATTACGGTTTCCCATTTTGTGGCTTTCGCCTCTAGTTTGTAGTAAACAAGGTAACAGATTACAGAATCTTTGCCAAACCATTGGCTTTAATCACATGACGGACGTCGACTAGTTGTATATACAAATTAACAATGCATCTTGAGTGGTTTTCTCTTTGGTTTTGAAAAACCATTGGCGTTGAACATGATAAAATGAAATCCGGTTTTACTTTTGTGACTATTCACATTCGTTCCTTTTTTTTTTTCAACGGTAGCAAATATGCCCCTGTTCTCCTATAAAATAAAGGCAAAGTTGTACACCAGAGACCCTGAGAGAAACATTGTGAGAGCTTCATTTTTTCAATTAGGGAGCTAGGTAGAGAGCCATTCTAACTATACAGGGGGCAAAGGTGCGGAGAGTAATTGACTTCATTGTAGACATTAGATAGTAATTTTCAGTACAGTCTGGCATGCTAAAGCAAGAGAAGAAAATAGTGATGGAAATTTTGGCTGATTCGTTGTTCTTTACATCATCAATTCGTGTCATCAGTATTTTATTGTTCTGGTGGTAGAAGTATTTGGGGCACAGTATGGAGTTTCTATTCGTGGAGAGATGTGAGAAAAAATCCTTCTAGATAAGGACATGTAGTCTATAATTAGTACAACACAATTTGCAACCCTTTTAGGACAAAATGCTGACTCAGGTGTGATGACGAGAGCATTGTGGACTGAGAGGGTTTCTTCAAGAGCATCAAGGTGCTGACTCGGAGCAGGAAGAATTCGGTGTGGGGCCTTAGTACATCTGCATCAGCATGCTCGGCGGGGCCCACACCTTCGATTCGAGCTGATCTCTATCCTGGGTTTAGGTTGATCAGATGGGCATTTTTTTCTTTGGGGGGTTGGGGCTATATTCTTGTCAATTTTTTGATAGGAATATTGAAAAAAAAAATAAAAAAAACCCTTTTAGGACAGATCAGATTGTACCCTTTCATAACATCTAGGTATGATTAACCAAACTAAACCTTGTAATGCTTAGTCTAGTTATTATTTTATACATCATAAAATTAATTGTTTTGACAATTTAATTTAATATTGCTCTTACCTTTTCTAAATTTTTTATTTAACAGATTCTGGCCTAGGGGCTCCGGATCATATCTTCTAGCCAACACAGGTTTGTGTGTGTTAATTTGCAATTTTGTAATTGCCCCTTAATAGTAGTATGTGTATTCTTTTTCCCTTATTATATTACTTACTGACCATATTTTTCTTAAACTGGACTTAATTTCTATATATTAGTACACTTTGTGGACCAGCACAAACTGGAAGCTGGTGATATGATCAAACTGCACAAAGGCCTTCCTGACAACCAGCTTGTAAGTTTCCTCTTCTTCTGACTATTAATTTTGATTTTTTTAATTAGTTTTGTATTTTAAAATCTCAAATTCACAGATTCTTTGTTTATTAAGAGTTGTTTGCTTCTATATATATATACTCATATTATCAGTTATATACTTGAGCAAGGTAATTAAACAAGGTATCTAATTATCTATAACTCTCAATGCATATAGGGTAATAAATTATGTTTAGTTCCAAGTCTAGGAGTTTGCAACTATTAAAATGAAGATGCAAATTATGACTAACTATAATTCATATTAGGAAAATATTTGAGAGATATATCATTATTGGTACTATAATCGATACCTACTTTATTATTCATATAAAACGAGTTATTAATAATGTTAATGATTTTATTTTATAACTTATTTTCTACAATACTTTATTATTCAACTCAAATATCATTATCCTGAATAATAACTCATTCAAATTGAATAATAAAAATATTGTACAAATAAATTGTATAATAAAGTCGCTAATATGAATAATAATCTATTTAATATGAATAATAAAGTTGGTATCGATTATGATATCAATAATGGTATCTGCATATCAGCTCCCTTCATATTAATGTTGCTATTTTGGCAGGTAATTGAAGCCGTGAAACTGGGTCAGGGATCTCGCGGACCCACTGTGCCACCGGCAACAATTGCAAGAAGAAGTCAGACTGTACGCATCAGGAGCTCAAGGAAATCTCCAAATAATGAAGTCCTTCCTCATGGCTTCATATAAATTAAAGCACAAAAAGGAAAAGCAAGTCAGTACTATGTATATGTAGCTAGTAGAAAATAAAGGCGTATGTGTATATATGTTACTCTTCATATGAAGTGATGAATTTGTTGATCAACATTATTATATAATGTATATGCTGCAAATTGGTTTTTATTTTTTTTTTCTGTTTCCTTTTCTTTGAGATAATTTTTTTGGCTGTTTACTGAAATTTTATTCTCTCGTTTTATTTATTTGGTATCTACAATTCCCTCATTCACATCAAATATTCTAGAAGCTGAGTATCATTATTTTGTACTCCAAGCTCAGTTTCAAGACGGCTAATATATGAGATCAAAAAATCTAGCATTAGTACGTGTTACAACTAAAAAATCATTTTCATTGATCTCTCATGATGTATATGCCCCTAATTACTTATAATCATATGTGCTTTTTTGAAGTAAATTTTGTAACATAGTAACTCCAAGATTAAACTAGACGACCAAGACTGGATTCAACAGGGATAGTGTTCATACGTGCAATTGATTAACAAATCATGCGTATCAAATATATTCAAATATTTGATTTTTTTTTTCTATGCTCATTAAAACTATTTTTCTCTAATGACCCAACACTCTGTGTTGGTCCTTCTGGAAAACAGGAGAGGTACAAAAGAAGTTCCAATTATGCAGAATATTTAAATCCAACTAGAGGCCTTGCAAATGGCAAGAAACCAGAAGCCAAAGAATTAGCATTACATGAGAGCATATCTTCCCCTGATGATAATTAATACATGAGACGAGAGAGAAAGAATTATGAATGTTTTTAATATAAACTATTAACTGAATTAAGAACAATTAGTGGTTTTGAGCATATATAAAGAGAGAGGAGGGTTTCAATGCCACAAGTTTTTTGTGTCACAAAATATCGCAAACTCTTTTTTTTAATTTATATTACAAATTTTGACATCCAAAAATCGAATCCAAACCATTGATTTTGTTTATTTTCATGAGTGATGTATGTGTATAAACTTTCATGATTTTTTGAGTTCATTTTATACTAGATCAAGTGGTTAAAAAATGAATGAATCTTATTAACTAGGATTAATTAATTTTAATACATTCATTTTATGACTGCTTGATTTGATATAAAATGAGCTCAAAAAATCATGAAATTTGACATGCATACATCTCTCATGAAAATAAATAAGATCAACGGTTTGGATTTGATTTTTGAATGTCAAAATTTGAAATATAAATTAATAAGAGAGTTTGTGATATTTTATGACATAAAAAACTTGTGGTATTGAAAATCTCCTCATATAACTATATTATAAGTAAGAAGAGATAAATATCATTTTCTGAGTGAGAATTAATAAGTTTGATTGTGTTTAAAGAAGAATGTTAATTAAAGTTGACTGATAATAGATTCACTAGTTTCTAATTAGCATGGAACTATCTTTTGGCATTTAAAGAGTCAGAACTATCCTCAAGTTTGGTTGTGAATTCATGCTTATCTCACTGATATAGTGATATATTTATTCATCTCCAAAACAGTAGGGGTGAACTTGGTCTTTGAGATATGATATTGGGGTTCTCATAGTGCTGTAGTACTGACACTCAATTCAAAAGAACTCACAAATAAGATAAATTAATTACATATACTCCCAGTGCATATTTCCTTTATTAATGTAGTGAGAATAGAGAAACGGAAAAAGGAAATAGATTTACTCAAGCCTTAAAAAGATAAGATAAATGTTAGTAATACGCCACTGCCTTTCTCCCCTCACCAGTCACCACCACCACCAGGCTCTCTCTCTCTCTCTATATATATTTCAGTCTCTAATCAGGAAAACAAAGTAAGAGAGTTAATTCCAGCAACTTGATAGACAATACTTCATTTATTGTTTCAGAAAAAAAAGATGGCTGGAGGTGAATCATCAACAAAGCAACAGATTGTAAGTCACTAGATTGAATTTGTAATTTGCATTTAAATTGTAGATCACTATATGTTGATTCAATTCGAAGCTCACAAATATTGTGTAAGGTTAACCTCAAAATTATTAGATCAACTTCAAACACAATTCATAAACCTTGCATTTAGTTCAAGGACTGACATATATTTTCAAGTTTATTTCTTCTATATATAAGATTTAAGATCAAAACATGAAAAAGAAAAAAAAAATTTGTCGTGCCTCCTAAATGTTAGAGCAAGGTAACATGTATCACCTCAACCTATGCAACTGGGGCCACTATTTTTTTTTGTGAGGCCTGTTGGGCTATGCAAGTGATTGAAATGAGGGAGAGGGGGGCAAGTATGAAGGTGAAACTTACAAAATAAGAAACAATAAAATTTTAAAACAGGGTTTTTTTCAGATTTTTGCAGGTGAGACACACAGTATCAGTAATCTATTGAAAAATTAAATCATTCAATCCACAATATATCTCTACCTCTAAATCATTTAAAACAAACAAGAGAACAGGAAGGACTTTGCATATAATATCCATGATTCTATGTATAGTAGGCGTAAGATGCCCACCTAACTGATCAAGGTTTTAATTAGGAATAATATGTAATCATATTCAGTAATGTAATAAATATGGATTCCTTAGTTTCAGATTGAAAAAAAGGTCTATGTTTTTCATGGGTATTTAAATCTCTCAAGACTTAACTTTTAATCAGACTTGCTCTGCATTTTCTTTTAGCAGAATACTGAAGCTTCATTAGTGTTTCTTTTCCAAAAGAAGCTAAGCAAGACTGACGTATGTACAAAACGCAAGGAAATCCTTCTTCCGAGAGTAAGTAACTTCAAATTACATTAAATTTAGAAGCTTATCAACATGTTTATACAAAGGCATTAATCCATATTTTCATTTTTGACAGCGAGCTGCAAAGAACGGACTTCCACCTGTGATGGCGCCAAATTATTGCATGACTTTACCAGTGCGCGATTTGAGGACTGGACAAACTTGGAGGTTCAAATACAAGTATGTTTATTTTAGTTGAAATTTTTTAATTTTTGCTTGTTTATATATTGTATGAAGTGGTCATATCATCAATGCTGATTAGTTTGGAACAATTTGCATGTTTGATTAAATTATGTACTTGCTATACAGAGATATTTAACCAAGAAAAGAAAAGAATGTCAGAAGTTCTTTAAAATGTTCCATTTAAGCTACTCCATGGTAAGTTTCCATTTATATACTGACAAATGTGCCATTCCTTCACAAAAATTGGCAACATCAACTAGAAACAAGTACCATGGCTCTAGCTACACTGTTATTGTTTTCTTAATCCTTTTCTTATTATCTGGACATGAGCAAGAAATTTAGATTATACATGGCCCTAATTGATGCTCCACCAATAAAATGGGATTGTGTTTTTTTTGGAAACAATATTTCATCTCGCAGAAATTGTCTGCGGCACAATTGTGAATTTCTTCAAATTACGGTTTCCCATTTTGCTGCTTTCGCCTCTAGTTTGTAGTGGAAAAGGTAACGGATTACGGAATCTTTGACAAAACCATTGGCTTTAATCACATAATCAACTAGTTGTATATACAAATTAACGACGCGTCTTCAGTGGTTTTCTCTTTGGTTTTGAAAAACTGTTGGCACCGAACATGGTAAAAGGATATCTGGTTTTAGTTTTGTGACTGTTCACATTCGTTCCGTTTTTTTTTATGTTGGCAATTAGGCCCCTTTTCTCCTATAAAATGAAGGCAAAGTTGTACACCAGAGACCTCGAGAGAGACATTGTGAAAGCCTCATTTTTTCAATTTGGGAGCTAGGTAGAGAAACCATTCTAACTATATAGGGGGCAACAGTTCGGAGAGCGATTGACTTCGTTGTAGACATTAGATCATAATTTTCAGTAAATCTGGCATGCTAAAGCAAGAGAAGAAAATAGTGATGGAAATGTTGGCTGATTCGTTGCTCTTCGCTTTGAGGTAAGGCTGAATTTTAGTACCAATATTGTTCATTTTGCCCTTTTGACATCTCTCCTTCCACATAAGCATGCCCCTACCTTCTGTTCTTTACATTGTCAATTCGTGTCGTCGGTATTTTGCTGTCTGGTAGAAGTATTTAGGGCACAGTATGGAGTAGGAAATCAAAACAATAATGAAATATCAAGTTTTTGTTCATGGAGAGAGGTGAGAAAAAAAGCTTTCTAGATAAGGACATGTAGTCTATAATTAGTACAACCCAATTTGTAACCCTTTTAGGACAAAATGCTGACTCAGGTGTGATTATGAGAGCATTGAGGACTGCGAAGACTACTTCAAGATCATCAGTGTGCTCACTCGGAGCGGGAAGCATTGTGGTGCGGGGCCTGAGTACATCCGCATCAGCGTGCTCGACAGGGCCCACAACTTCGATGTCTTTGTCATCGGATCTCTTCCCTGGGTTTAGGTTGATCAGATGGGCACATTTTCTTTTTTCTTTTCTTTTTTTTGTGGGGGGGGGGGGGGGCTATATTCTTGTTAATTTTTTGACAGGAATATTGAAAAAACAACAAGAAAAAAAACCTTTTAGGACTGATCAAATTCTGCCCTTTAATAATCTCTGGATATGCATTAATCAAATTAAACCTTGCAATGCTTAGCTTAGTTACTGTTTCATACATCATAAAATTAATTGTTTTGACAATTTAATTTAATATTGCTCTTACATTTTCCAAATTTTCCTTTTAACAGATTCTGGCCTAGGGGCTCTGGATCATATCTTCTAGCCAACACAGGTTTGTGTGTGTTTGTAATTTTGTGCATGAGCATGTGTTGCCCCTTAATTGTAATATGTGTATTTTTTTTCCCTTATTAATTACTTATCATATTTTCTTATACTGGACTTTATTTCTATGTATTAGTACACTTTGTGGACCAGCACAAACTGGAAGCTGGTGATATGATCAAGCTGTACAAGGGCCTTCCTGACAAGCAGCTTGTAAGTTTTCTCTTCTTTTTATTGTTATTTTTTTATTTTTTAGATAGTTTTTATATTTTAAGATCTCAAATTCATAAATAATTAATTCCTTGTTATGAAGAGTTGTTCATTTCTATACCCATATTCATGAGTTATATACTTGGGCAAGGTAATTAAACAAGGGATCTAATTATCTATGATTATCATTATGGATTAAGAGTTGCAACTAAAATCATTGCATATATGGTAATAAATTATGTTTAGTTCCAAGTCTAGGAGTTTGCTACTATTAAAATGAAGATGCAAATTATGACTAATTCATATTAATGTTGCATATTTTGGAAGGTAATTGAAGCCGTAAAACTGGGTCAGGGATCTGGCAGGCCCAGTGCTCCACCGGCAATAATTGCAAGAAGAAGTCAGATTGTACGCATCAGAAGCTCAAGGAGATCCCCAGATAATGATGTCCTTCCTCATGGCTTCATATAAATACCAAGGAAAAAACTTGTCAGCAATTTAAATGTTTTCTGTTTCCAAATATGCTAATTAAATACTCTGAACCAGTAGTATCTAGCTAGTAGAATACAAAGGTGTATGTGTATTTATGTTATTATTACATATTGTATGTATGAGATGAATTTGTTGATCAACATGTTATATATTGTATATATGTGCTGAAAATTGGTTCTTATTTTATTACTGTTTGCTTTACTTTGAGATAATTTTTTTTGTTGTTTACTGAAATTTGGTACTCTTTTATTTTGTTTGATATAACTACAACCCCCTCATTTTCATCAAATATTCCAGAAGTTGTGTATTGATGCGAGTTTTGTAGGGCTTTTAAATTAATAAACCCTATAATTGGTTCTTATTATTAATTTTTATTTTTAGTTAGTTTTTGTATTTGAAAATATCAAATTCATAAATTATTTGTTTATAAAGAGTTATTTGATTCAATACCCATATTCATCAGTTATATACTTGCGCAAGGTAATTAAACAAGATATTTAGTTATCTATGACTGTCACTATGGATTAAGAGTTGGAAGTAAAATCATTGCATATATGGTAATATAAATTATGTTTAGTTCCAAGTGTAGGAGTTTGCTACCATTGAAATGAAGATGCAAAGTATGACTAATTCATATTAATGTTGCATATGATTTTGGCAGGTAATTGATTCCGTAAAACTAGGTCAGGGATCTTGCGGACCCACTGCATCACCAGCAATAATTGCAAGAAAACGCCGGACTGTACGCATCACGAGCTCGAGGAAATCTCCAAATAATGAAGTTCTTCCTCATGGCTTCATATAAATTAAAACACAAAAAGGAAAAGCAAGTTAGTACTATATATATGTAGCTAGTAGAATATAAAGGTGCATGTGTGTACATATATGTTACTCTTCATATGAAGTGAGGAATTTGTTCATGAACATTATTATATAATGTATATATATGCTGCAAAATTGGTTTTAATTTTTTTTCTGTTTACTGAAATTTTATTCTCCTTTTATTTTGATATCTACAATTCCCTCATTTACATCAAATATTCCAGAAGTTGAGTATCGTTATTTTGTACTCCAAACTCAGTTTCATGGGGGCTAATATGTGAGATCAAATGAGGTGGCATTATCTAGTAAGTCTTATAACTAAAAAAACATTTTCATTGATCCCTCCTGCATATATACGCTCCTAGTTAGAGAAATCAATCCGTCGTGAATCCAACATAACTCGATTAATTTTTGATAACTCGAAATCTGAAACAACCCAAAACCAAACAATATATGGTACGTAATATATGGAACGGTTGGAACTAAAAAATAACTTCTAATCAGATTATTCAATTCTAACCTGATTTGATCTAAGACAACCATGCATAGAATTAATAATGATTTAAACATAAATTGATTCAAATCCTTCAGTAAAAAAGAAAAACGATTCAAATCCAGTGTAACTCGACTTGAATCCTACTTCGACCGACATATATATCAAATTGCCACCTCTGCACTTAATTAGTTAACATATCAACGTGAAATTCGTGGCATATATATGCACTATTTATGATATATTTTAATCAAGTGTTTATCTCCTGCTCAAATGAAACTGGAGAGAAATTTTGTCTCAAAATTATGCACTAGAAGGAAATGCCACGTGTAACGTCTATCAGACGCCAGCTTGCACCCCTCAAGACAAGGAAGTCAGCCCAAAGTTAAATATGACGTTCCAAAATTTCGTCACTGAATATATATGGTTGCTTATTATGTAATATATATCCATGTTGAGAGTTACTTGAACCAAAAAAAAAAAAAGAAAATTATAGAGCAAACTTGGCTCCATACTCACCTCTCCTCTCCAGCCCTATCAAAACTGGAGATGTCACGTTTAACATCTCAAGCACAAAAATATATTACAACGAGCAAATTATCAGTCGAAGAAATCAGGTACACATGGTAATGGTACATGAGAGCATCCACCAACAAGATATATATTTCACTTTTAATTTCGTGTCGAATCAGTAGCGTGCGTGGAATACCGAATTAAACTTTCAGTTAAGAGTTTCATTGTCCAGAGTTAAATTCGTTTTCCAATTCGCTCGCTATCCCTAAACTTCAATTCAAAATATCAACTCGTGCGGCGGTAAAAAGAAAAAGGGTTATAGATAGAATTCACACCTTTAAATAGTCAAAGGTGAGATAAGTTGAAATTTGTGATTCCAATATAGAGATAAAATGAAGCTTTTCATTACAACGATAAAGAGAAAATGTTGATTGGACTGCTGTTTATTCAAGACTTTTTATTTTTATTTTTGTTTATGTGTACTTCAAGAAGACCATCCAAATTCATTGAAAACCGTAGCTCTCCTTCTCCATTTTTTTGTTCTTTTGTCTTTCCTCAATTAGCTAGCATTTTGGTAGAAGTGGGAAGCCATTTTTTTTGGTCTTGCAATGGGAGAGAATATATTTAGCCATTAATCAATATTTTCCACAACATGTTTCATTCTTCAGCTTTTTCTACTGAATTCATTTAACCTAAATTTAGATCGATCTTCGCTCTTTCTAACACAGCGACACGTCAGCACAAAGATCCTCATTTGCACTTTTAACTTGGCCACAAAGAGACTCAATAGCTTTGATTCCCTCTTGCCTATCTATCTTTCTGGTAATTGTCGATCAAATTATTTTGCTTAGTATTAAGTTCGTTTTTATTTTTTAAGCCGTCTCATGGCTTTTGTAGTGCAATTCATGAAAGTAACACCAAAGTACTTAGCACCCTGCAGAAGTGTCAGTGCATCTGATAAGAAAAAAAATATGTACAGTATTTCTAGCATTAGAAACTATTTTGACAGTCAAGACGCATATTGTTTAGTGGGTCAAATAGGTGATGTTGTTATAGTGGATGCTGATGACTGAAAATCAGATGTTAGTTGTATATTCGTATGTGTTGATTGTTATGGTAGTGTTATATTTTGTTACTTGGATATATGCCAGGATGATGTTTGTATTATTTATTATTTTTGTCCTTCGAAATGTTAGTTGCAATTGATAGTAAATATGTAACTGATATTTATATTATTTATTATTTTATCTTTCTAAATGTTAGCTGCATACAATATTTGTTACTTTAAAAAAAATTAGGATTAATATAAAAAGCATTTTAAGAATATATACAACTGATAGTAAATATGTCACTGTTATTTACATTATTTGTTACTTTTGTCCTTTTAGAAGTTAGCTGAGTCCAATATTTGTTTCTTGAGAAAGTTTAAGAACAATATAGGAAGCACTACAATAATGTATACAGTTGATATTTATATTATTTGTTGTTTCTATCCTTGTAAATATTAGTTGCAGATAATATTTGTTACTTTAGAAAAAAAAAGAACCAATATAAAAAAATATTGTGATAGTATATATAACTGATAATAAATATGTAACTAATATTTTGTATTATTTATTATTTTTGTTCTTCTAAACATTAGTTGAGAACAATAATAATTATTTATTATTTATTATTTGTAGAACATGATGGGCCTCACTCCTTGTCTGATGATAAACCTTAATTTTATTTATTTTTGGTAAGAGTTTTACATTTCAAATCATATTAATTTCCTTAAATTTAGAATAATTTAGAATGATTTTATATTAAGTTTAAGATACTGCTATTTGTGTGTTTATTGATTGCCGGATTAAAGTAAATTGACAAAAGATATCATTAATTGAAGAAACAAAGAAATAATCCGCACCAAATCAGAAGCAAATCAGCACAGGATGCATGTTTTACGGAGCACAAAAGATTTTTTGTGGGTCGCAAAGCAATCAGAACTCAACGTAGCAGTCTTCAGGAAGCCTTTGTGGTCGCAAAGAATTGCTTGCGACCCACAAAGAATTGCCAGACTTGCAAATTTGGCAAGATTTTTTTTCTCAATTCAACCAACGGCTATTTAATGACTTGAAGAGCTAGGAATTAGTGCAAGTCGCCAGAGAGAAGAAAAACTAAAGCCGAAATTGAAGATCTAGCACGCACTTGAAGCGATTTTTTGGAGAAAGAGCGAAGAATTAATCAAGATATTTGATGTAACCTTTTCTTGTTTTATTTTTTTATTTTTAATCCTTGAAATTGCAATGAAAACTTATTTGTTTGTTGTGTTGCAATTGTTAAAACACTAGTTTGTGCACTCGGATTCGGCTCGAAAGAACTCGACATATAATTATATTATATAATTTGAAGTATTTAGCCATTACAATATATATTATTATGTATTTTTATAAAACTAATGCAATTTTTTTCGAAATTTAATTATGAAATTAATAAAATATAGATCAATAAATTAATATAATCCAAATAAGAATGAAAATAAAAGAAGTGAACACCCAAATAAATATACAAGTTTATTTTGCATAGAAATTAGTTTTCAATATGTCAATGTGTTGCAATTGTTAAAACACTAATTTGTGCACAATTTGATAATGTGCTTAAAAAAGACAAACTTTTAACCATTTAAAAAATTGTTTTGTGCCTTTTGTGCTTGAGCAAAGCACAAACAAACATCATCTTTATTTCACAATGATACAAATCAAAATTTACAATTTAGACATATAAAAATCATCCATAGGCATCATAAATAAAAATCAATCAATAATCAATAAGAACAATTATATCTTGAGATCTCAGCAGTTCGGACGATAAGCAATGCCACATTTAGTCGGCAATTTTCTAATTTGGTCAACATTAACTCCCAGTAGACGAATCAAAACGGACTGTTTATATGAACAAAAACATGGAAGATAGGCACGTCTTACAGCTCGACAACAATTAGGTGTTGGTCGCGGCGGATTGGAGCCACTTACCGCCGGCAAACAAGCAGTAATACCATCATTATTCATCCCACACATGCTTAAAGCAGACACCATGCCATCATTAATTACAAGACATGACAATAATATCGCCATAAAAACCAACTTGGAAGATGGTAGGAACTCCATATTGTATATTCAAAATTCTCAAATTGGATTATGTTAAGATTGTATTAATTTTGAATTGTCAAAAGAAAATACATAGATTTATTTATGTTAGCAGTTGACATATGTGGTGGTTGTACTGTTATAACTTAATCAGTTGGAAGTTGATAAATGCAATGTGTAGATGTTTTGTACGGGTATAATTAACTAATTTTGTGAAAAAATAGATAGCAACAAATTCTCTCATCTTTCATTAATGGTTGTAATCAGTTTTGATTATAAATTTATTCCGTTAAAAAATATATCAATGGTTATATTTTCCAAATTTAGTGTGCATTTCGTTCTCTTTTTGTTAGTTGCTTTAAATCAAATCAAGTTAAGTTGTTGATTTTGAATTCATCAGTATGATTTTGTCATTAAATTTCTGTTATTTAGTTTTTAGTCGGTTATTTTAAATCATATATACCACAATTAGTAAATTTCTTAACGAACGATTTAACAATTTGTCCATTTTGTTTCGCAACGGACGACAACTTTTTTTCAGCTAATTTATTCATGAAGAAAAAGTCACTAAGTATTTAAAAATAAATAACTCTAGCAAACATCCAATTTTTATAATATATTTAATTCTTACAGTATATTTTTTTTGAAAAATATTGTTCAAATTAAAAAAATAAATTATACATTTAGTCCTAATTATTTTGATAGCAATTTATTTCAAAGATCAAATTGATGACACTACCTATCTCACTGCCCTGAATCCTCACCAATTTTCAGTAATTTCTACTTTAAGAAAACAAAGATGATGTAACGGAACTTTTCTAAATTTTTTATTTGTGACAAAGACTCAAGGAGTTCTCCCAAAAAGACGAAGCCATTTTGAAGTTTTAAATGGGCCAATTAATTGTCAATTTAAGTGCATTGGCTTCTGATCAACACTTCATCAAGGATCCTTCAATATAAAAAAATGGTTAATCATTTTTTATATACCAGTCTGGATCTATGATTTAGCCTTTCAAACACTAAATTATCAACCCAAATTTATACAATCTGACCCATCTTGAAATGCTTCTTCCCAGTGTCAGTCATTTCAAATTCAATTAAAGAAAGATGCTTAATTATCATAGGTGTTAGAAACAGAGGCATTTATCGAAATTTCCTTTTTCTGACAGCGAGATGCAAAGAATGAACTTCCACCTATAATGGTGCCAAATTATTGGATGATGTTACCAGTACATGATTTAAACACCGGACAAACTTGGAGGTTCAAATACCATTATGTTTATTTGTTAGATATTTTCCTAATTATACTGTTATTTTGTATTTGCTTTTATAGTCAATTTTTATTTAACTTCATGCTTCATTGGTTTGTAATTTCGTATTACATTATTTGCTGTTTAGGTGTTGTGAGTTGAGGATGCAAAAGTGTGTTTGGTTCAGATTGGTTATTAAATAATTGTTGGGTGGATTATTCATGTCAAATGTTTTCTTTTTGTTCTGGTAATTATCTAGTGTAACTGTTAATATACATCATAGATATTTCTCTCTGTTTTTCAAGAAATCCTTTGACAGTTTTCTTTAATTTGTTAAAAGAAAACATCATGATAGTTTGTATGGTGTCATGCGTTCATGCGCCTTAATTTATTAAGTAATATATTTTAATTTTTAAATAGTTCATGGATCATTGTTGTCATCTAAAAATTTGATATTTCATCTGGTTAATATATATTACACTAACTGATATTGAAAACTAGCACACATTTTTTTTTTGAGATAAAAATGGAGTCAAGATCTTCTAATTTTAAATATCCACCAAATTTCTTTTCTAAAAATGAGTTTAAAACATATTAACTTTGACATGAAAAACATTAACTTTATTTGAGACCAAATGTTAATTTTCAAAATTATAGGTGCACAACTGCATGTAGTTTAACTGGCCGTCCAATTTATTTGAGCACTTTTATTATGAAAGAAGATTTTTAATGAATCACAATTGTTAAATTTAATCTAATTTATTTATATAATATATATTGTGATCCATAACAAAATTAACCAATTTAATTTGTACAGAAATTGTCACGCAAGATTTGTCATGAGAAAATTTTTGCATGGCAAATTTTAAGTGAGCACATTAAGTGCCAATTTAATTGCACGGTCTTGTGGGATCAACACTTCACCAAGAGCGCTCATTAATTATGAAAAAAATGGATAAATATTCTTTATAAAATTAGTTTGGGCCGAGGATTTAACTTTTTTTTACATATTATCAGCCGAATTTCAATTTTCTACAATCTGGCCCATCTTTATATAACACTCCAAGCATCTTTTTGTGTAGGCCAGAAGTAAAAGTACTTTCCTCTGGAATTCCTGGAATATAGAATTTTTTTTTAAAATAAGAGTTTTCGTTTGTACTAATATTTACTTATTTTTAAATGTTTCTTATGAAATTTGAACTTAAATCTCTCCGTAGAGAGATAAGACTCATCACCATTTGTGCTGCGCGTGTGGTTCCTTCAAACATAAAATTATGTTTTTTCTTTTTCTTCTTTTGTGATGAGATGATGATAGGTTAGTTGGAAGGGTTGCTTAATTTTAATTTTTATTAAGAAAGCCACTACCATATATCTTAAAATTTTTAATTTTAATTTTTCCATATTTTTTTTTGAAAATTTTGTATATAGTTTTGCAAAATAGATTATGCTCAATGAATTTTACAATTAAACATCTTACCTAAAAATGCACAAGCTCCATATAAAGGGAACAAGTCAAATAGTAGAAATTGGAAACAATTAATTAATTTTCAAAATTAATTCCTACTAATTAATATCGTTTGTGTCTTACGCATCATCTATAGCTGTTACCTTATCATCTGGTTAGACGCATTGTACATGTTCACTTCTGAAATAAATCTTCTTTATATATAACTTAATCAGAAATATCAAACATAATATTTTAATTAAGTCTTCTCATATAATATTTACTTTAAGGAGGGTTAAAATGTGTCGATTATTTTATCAGCCCTACTAATCTATATCATACCAAAAAGATTAATGCCCAAAGCAACACAGCACAAATTCTAAAAAAATAATAAAAAAATGTCTCAATTATTTTATCAACCCCACAAATCACATCCGAAAAAAGAGTAAAAAAAAATTCTAAAAAATAAAAAAAATTAATATTTTACAAGATTTTGATATAAAGATTACTTGAGTGGCTTAGATTGGTCACTTTTAGCTCCAAATTAGAGATTTTTGAGCCGTTGTGTGGGTCCATCTATGCTATTTATTATATTTTAGGATTTCTCTATATATTTTGGTTAAAAATAATCTTTTTTGGTAAAATATAATTAAAAATAAAAATGTCTGGATACCAAATAAGACCATCTTGCAACTGCTTTATCTCTCCACCAACCTCTGTCATACCTAAAACTCAAATACCTAATTAATATAAACGGCAAATGTTGATCTATACTACTTTTTCTATGCATATATAAAAAATGTGACATTTCAACTTTTTTATAAAAACAATATGCCATTTAAATCCATTCTTTATTTCACCCACAATATAAGCTGAGTTTACATAATTTTTCTTAGGAGGAACATGATCTTGTATAATTATGTGCATCGTATCTTATGTCGGACCCATGTTAAAAAAATACAATTTGGAGGCCCCTCCAAAATCTCCAAATATGTCTTGGACATAAATTATGTAAACTTGGTGCATGAACACATCGATCATGCCAGAAATATTTCATTTCATTTTGGTATCAATTCTGTACCGGCCATGTATATGTATACAAAAACGGCAACGATGTTAGAATTTGAAATTTCATGGATGCATATTCTGAAAAAAAAAGAAGCGACACAAAGAAATAGGTCAAGAAAGAGAAAAAAATGAAAAGAAAAGGTTTATTACTTTGTTGAAGAAACCAAAACGCGGACTGAGAAAGAAGTTTATTATTATCAGAAAATGTAAAGAAAAAACAAGACGTGTTATTTAAGCCATTTCTTAGTTAGGGTTCTACACTTAAACCTCACGAAAACCTCTCTCTCTCTCTCCTCCCTCTCCATCCATCTCTCTTTCTCTATCTCTCTCCCCCTCCTTCTATCCCTCCATCTCTCACTCTCACTCTCTCACTCATAGAAATTGCATCGGGGCAAAAATCTCCCCGGCAGTAAAACTCACTAGCTAGCCATCACTGAAAATGGCTAGGTGCATGCAAATCGCGAGGAAAATCCCAAGGGTTGTGCCTTTCGCCGAAGCCTGGGAAGTCCAAAGAGATAACGAGAAGGTGATGGCATCTGCGGTAAGAAACAATTGCATGCTGACCTCTCTCTTCTCTTAAAAGTTTTTTTTAAATAGACTCGTAAAGTGCCGAGTAGAATTTTCTTATCATTTTCTAGTCTAGTTTTTGAGTATATACATTTTAATGGCTGTTTTCAATTTGTTTTGTGGGTAGATGAGATGCTTTGCTCTTTTTACTTTTAGTTTTCTGACAATTTAACATTTTTATGAATACTGTATAATCGTCCTCTACTTTTCGTTTCTGACTAGAAAGAGAGTGGTAGCAAGGAAATTTATTTGATATTGCAAGTATTAAGAAAATGTTTGATTAGAGAATTATTGCATTCTATGATTCTACAAGCTTCTTCCTCATGTTCTCAAACTTGCACAGCGATAGTGCCTTCGTCAGTACATCGGCTTTTTGATTTTCTGAACCAATAAATTTCAGTTCGATGATGTTCTCTGCAACTAGATCTCTGATGAAATGTAGGCGAATGTCGATGTGCTTTGATCTTCCGTGAAATACTGGATTCTTCGACATTGCTATGGCTGATTGATTGTCACAATAAATCACCGTTGGCTGCTGCTGTACGTGTCCAACATCTTCTAGAATTCGTCTAAACCATACAGCTTGACATGCTGCCGAATTGATTGCACTGTATTCAGCTTCTGAGGATCACAACGCCACTGTTGCTTGTTTTTTCGAGCTCCAATTTATTGCACTTGATCCTAATGAGAATAGCCCGAAGTACTTCTCCTATCTTCAGGAAGCTTCACTAGCTGCCACGTTTTGTTCTTCTCAATTGCATATATCTCTTCTTGCATCGCCTTACACCACTCCTCTTTTTTTCTGTTGCCTCTTCATAGCTTGTCGGATCTGCAACAAGAAGAACTTGTGTGGTTTCGTACAGCTCTTGTATGGATCTGAATTTTCGTGCTGGACTGCCGAGTGTATTTTCTATACTTGTGCCAACGGAACTGCTGGTTGCTGGTTGCTCATGTGCAGCAGGTACCTCTTCATCTTCTTCTATTATTTCTTCAAGTTGTAGTTGATGTAAAATATCGTCCCACTGCCATTTTGCTTCTTCATCAAACAATACATTTCTACTCACCAAAACCTTGCCACTTTCTGGATTGTACAACCGGTACCCCTTGGATTGAGTACAATACCCGATAAAAATACACTTTTCAGATTTTCCATCAAGTTTGGTTCTCTCTTGTGGATTAATAAAAGCATAGGCTATACAACCAAATACTCTTAAATGACTTACACCCGGGTTTCTGTTGAATCATGCCTCGAATGGAGTCTTATCCATCACGGCTTTTGTTGGTGAAATGTTCAAAACATACACCGCAGTTGCAACTGCTTCAGCCCAGAATTTATTCGGTAAGTTCTTGCATTTGAGCATGCTTCTGCCCATCTCAACAACTGTTCTATTTTTCCTCTCTACCACCCCGTTTTGTTCGGGTGTGTAAGGTGCTGTTAACTCGCGGTGTATCTGTAGCTACCCGCCAACCTATTTGCTGACTCTACTAGTTGGTTTAGTATTTTATTTTACTTTTATGGGAGTCGCCACCCGATTTTCATCAAGAAAATTAATTTTTATTTTAGCCCACGGATAAGTTGGATTCGTGCATTGGTTATGAAAACAAAAGGTGTTAGACACCGCACTCACCCAAATAAATTGGTCTCTACTAATTTGGCCTTTAGGAAAAAACTAATAATAATAAGATATAAAGCACAAAATAAAGAAAAAATGAAAGCAAATAAAAAAACTAAAATTGATAAAACAGATATAGAGTTCAAGAGAATTTAAAATGTTGGCAAGTCGGGAAGAGCCTCCTCCACTGAATATTATCTAAATACCGGAAGAAACTGTCTAACGACTTGGATGACTAGCTTTTTTGTGTAAGTGGACATAATCGAAGGGGTTGACGGAATTCCGACGTCAACAAGGGAGCTTTGCTACAACCTCTCCTTCTATGGTTCACTCATTTTTTTATAATCAATCAAGACTTGTTTTTCTTTTTTCTTTTTTCTAATCAAAACTTTGGTTTAGGACTATATTTCTTATTCTTTTTTCACTCCTTCTAGCCATGAAGATAAATGCTCATGTATGGGGGTATTTATAGATGAGAGGTCTCATAATATACAATGCATGAAAGGAGACAAGGATTTAATATTTTGTAAGGTCCAAATGCTTGCTTGTAATGTTAAAGAAAACATGTCCTCTTTGATTTGAAAACTCTATTTGGCCAAACATTGTACTTTATGACATGACAAAAAATAATACAAAAAGAGGTGTATGCTTATGTTTATATTATGATTTTAGAGATCCTTAGAATATAATTGAAGTATGAATATATTTATGGTAGTGATATGCACTCATACATATTTATCAAAAATAAGTTATGAAACATTTTTTTCTTTAAAATTTTATTTTAAAGGAATGATGAATATTATATTTTAATTTCAATACAAATACCGAAATATAAGAATTAATGTAACTATTATTGAAGGATAACGGTGTGTATTTTTCTACTTGATGCGCATCATATTTTAAAAGAGATGTATTTTAATGTTATGAAAATTATAATATTTTTATCAAAATATTAGTCTTATAAAAATTTGCATTACCTCAAAATATATATATATTATTATTTTTTATTTTTATTTTTTTTCATTGAGAATGCATTATTTAATTTTGAAGGAAAAAAAATAATATTTTAGTTTCATCAAAATAATGTATGTAAAAGGCCTAATGAAATGCAACTTCATTAATACTTATTTATTATTATTATTATTATTATGGTTGTTGTTGTTTATTATTAGATATTTTATTATTATTATTATTATTTAAATTCAAATGGACATGCATATTTGTATACTCAATATGGGACATGTGGGGTCTAAGAGCTTACTTGTTCCTATAAAGAAACATGCTTGCTCCAATTTCCAATTTGATTTGACATATTAGTTGACCAAAGTTGAAGTGACAAAATTTCAGAAAATTTTCCATTATTGATTCATTATTAATGATTCAAGATGAATGCCAAAAACTTAATTCAAAATTAAAATCCCTTGTAATTTCATAAAGAGAAAAAAAAAACACACAAACTTGAATGTGTGTGCATATTTTAGCAAAACTCATCTCTTTTTTTTTTGTCTTGAGAGTGAAATCATATTTTAATCCCAATACAAAAATATTATATATTATGCTAATAATACGTGTATATATATATATATATATTTATATATTTAAAAAAATACATTCATTATAAGAAGAAAAAAATCATATGTTATGGTAAACTTAAAAATACACACACAACTTTCAAGTATGACATGTATGGCATGATCATTACCCTTATTATTTAGCATTATGATTTTATTATTGTTATAATTCATATTAAATGAATAAAATTTGATGTGAAAGGTGAAGAGACTTTTAGTGGGTCCTATTTATGCTTCATCTAATTGATAAGGAAATTATTGAAGCAAAACCATGAGATGACATTTACTTGTATTTGGCTTTGAAGCAATGTATATATTTTATTATTTTTATTTTCGTTTTTATTTATTTATTTATTTATATATGTGTATATATATATTTTTAGGTGAAATTAATGAAATATGGCTTGTCATATATATATATATATTTTTTGAAAAGGTCATATATTAAACCTAGTTGTTTGTGTAAAGCAATGACTTAGTATATAATGTCAAGAAAATATAAAAATGATGATATGTATACAAATGAGATAAAAATGTAAGATGAGAAAAATTTTACTAATATATTGATGATGTGAATTTATAAGAAATGCATATGAAAAATGAAATTAGCAATTCTAATAGCCGGCTTGAGTGAATACTTATCTAAGTGTGTAATCTGAAAATTTTGAAGCAGTCATCCATGTTATTAATTTAGGGTGTCTACAGCTGCTCCTCTTCAGCTTGCGTTGCCTTTCAATGCTAGCTGAAGTAAGAAGACACCTTTATATTTATCAAAGATATTATAATTTGACTTTAGAAAAGAAGGCTGCTAACTTCACACTTCAGCTGAATGGGTCCCTTAGGCATTAGGCATTTAAGGGTGCAACCCACTATCATGCTGAGTCCAGCTAGATTGCTTGACATTAAGTTCTAATTATAATATTTTTGATAAATTCAGTACTTAGACAAATAAAGAGGAGGCTATAAAATGCGACTTGCAGTTGTTAATATTGCCCTTCAGTGTGTAATCTTAGACATTATGAGTCTAGATAATAAACATCTGGGCATGTTAAAATTGGGCGGTCCCTTGTAATATTTTGCCTCAGGAGCCATAAAATATTTTTCCACGAGGGATATTAATTTTTGAAGGCATCATCAACGGCAATTTACAGGGATCCACACGGGTACCTGCAAGGTTAGCGCAATGAAATATATTTTGGGCTGGTTAGTCTGATTTTATACCGGACTAATTAGCCTCTTTTTTTTTTTTTTTGAGGCTTACTTGGCAGAATTTAAGACAACAAGTTGGTAATATCGTTTTGGTCAAGTGGTAAATAGGTTATTATCACAAAGTTGTTTTTTTTTTTGTTTGTTTTTTTTTAATAACATAAGAGCAATGCAAGATGGAAGACTTGTAGCGCTTGTTTGACCACGTCTATTATTATCTTGTGATATATATATATATTTTTGGTTTTGGGATATGAGGCATGGAAATTAGGGTGACATTAAGTCAAATGGATGGTTATGATAGAGAAGAAAGGTTTGGAGATATACTTAAGTTTCATGAGTGGTGCAAGTGTTTTCAAAATAAGAACTTACTTAACCATTATAATATAATCTGAACTCATTTGATTGCTTCCACGGTTGTCCTTTCATTTATCAAAATATCCAACCCGTTTTCCAGGATACCACCTCATTTATCTTCATTCCAATACCCCTTTTTGTTTCAGAGTACCAAATAACATTTATGAGTGGCAAATCAGATGTAATGGGGCCCGGCTCAAGTGGATGCAGCGTTGGTTTAAGGTTTTCACCGCCTCCCTCTTCTTCCCCTTTTTATATATATATATTTTTTTTGACACACATGTACTAAAGAGATTATGTCTCATATCATTTTTAATCTTGTACGTAATACTTTAAGGTCACAAGCATTTAGGGTATTTAGAAGTAAAAACGCATCTGTCTAGAAGGGTTTCATATGTATATATGAGGGATATGTCGAGATAATGGAGAGATTTTGGTAACGGGATGTAAGTGTTTATAAGGGCATTTTTCTATGAAATACTTGAAAGTGATATGGATCTTCTGTGTGGATGGAGCGAAAAACATTTGGATTTTTTTTTTATTATTTGAAGATGGGTTTGTTTTTGGGAAAAAGAAAACAACTACATAAATCATCTTCTCTTTTTTTTTTCTTCTTTTTTTTTCTTTTTTTTTCTTTTTTTTTTCTTTTTTCTTTCTTTCTTTTTTTCTCTCTTTTTTTTCTCCTTTTTTTTTTGAAGATGTAACAAAAATAAAATTTACAAATAAGCATAATCTTTAGGAAACTGGCATCATGCATTAAGGGATTTTTTTTTTCAAGAGAGTGGGGTGTAGGGTGCTTTGATATGCCTTGGTCAATTTGAGGTATTGTTCAGGCTTTTTATTTTATTTTATTTATTTATTACAATTTTTTTTTTGTGGGGTTTTGGGATATTGCTTGTGATTTTAAAGCATATACGATACTTAATTAAAATGAAACGAAACATAATACCTTTTGACATATTGTGCGTTGATTGGATCATGATGTTCATCTCCGTCCATATCCTTGAGTCGAATTGCATTTCCAGTGTAAACCTCTTTAACCACATACGGGCCTGCCTAGTTGGGTTTGAACTTGCCGTCAGTGCCCCTAACCTGTTTTAATACCAAATCTCCTTTTTTGAATTCACGTGGTTTGACCTTTTTATTGTAGGCCCTTGCTATTCTTTTCTGGTAACATTGTGCATGACATAAGGCTTTCAATCTTTTCTCTTCTATCAAATTTAATTGGTCATACCTTGATTGTATCCATTCTGCCTCTTTTAATCTTGTCTCCATAAGGATCCGTAATGAGGGGATTTCTACCTCCACCGGGAGCACCGCCTCCATCCCATAGGTTAGCGAGTATGGGGTCGCTCCAGTAGAAGTTCGTATGGAAGTACGATAGGCCCATAATGCATAGGGGAGCATTTCATGCCAGTCTTTGTGGGACACCACCATTTTTTCTATTATTCTTATCAGATTTTTATTGGCTGCTTCGACCGCACCATTCATTTGAGGG
Organism: x Bolboschoenoplectus mariqueter; assembly: GCA_037678475.1. Taxonomy (NCBI): domain Eukaryota; kingdom Viridiplantae; phylum Streptophyta; class Magnoliopsida; order Poales; family Cyperaceae; genus x Bolboschoenoplectus; species x Bolboschoenoplectus mariqueter. The sequence goes on from CM075269.1 coordinate 1,979,714, forward strand.
CGGTATGGTGAAGAACGGTGGTGTGTGATTTTAAATTGTTTGCATAAATCTTCTATCTTTTTGGCGGTTAAATTCGTACCATTATCGGTAATAATTTCATTTGGCACTCCATACCTACATATCAGGTTATTTCTAATAAATTTGGACACATGTGTTGCCGTAATTGTAGAATAGGATGCCGCTTCGACCCATTTTGTAAAGTAGTCGATAGCGACCAAGATAAACTCATGACCATTTGATGCCCTTGGATTAATTTTTCCAATAATATCAATCCCCCATATAGAAAAAGGCCAACGAGATGATAGGTTATGTAAATGAGAGGAGGGGGCATGAATTAGATTACCGTGAACTTGGAATTCATGGCATTGCCTCACAAAATTGCAACAATCAGCCTCCATCGTTAACCAGTAATACCCTTGAAGCATTATTTTTTTGGTTAGCATTAGACCGCTCATGTGTGGGCCGCAAATTCCGGCATGTACCTCTTGCATTATCTCTTGTGCCTCTGCCTTGTCAACACATCGAAGGAGGACATGATTGTGGGATCTTTTATAGAGGTGGTTACCACATAGTATGAATTGCATGGCTAAACGTTGGAGGGTTCGTCTGTTGGTTTGGTTGGCTTCTGTGGGAAAAGAGTGGTTTTCAAGATATCATTTTATTTCATAGTACCAGGGTAGGTTTTCGTGTGAATTATTGGTTTCAATTTGAAAGCAATATGCAGGTTCTTTGTGGTCATCTATTTGTATTGTGGTGGTTTCATCAGTTAATTCTATCCAAGCTGCTAATGTGGCTAAAGCATCAGCATAAGAGTTTCGGTTTCGGGAAAGGTATGCGAATTCAATCTCATCAAACTCCTCTGTTAATTTTTCCAAGTACTCAAAGTATGGAATTAACTTTTCATCTCTAGTTTTCCATTCACCTTTTATTTGACTAATTATGAGGAGTGAATCACCAAAGACATGAAGGTAAGTGATTTTCTATTCTAAAGCCATTTTTAATCCAAAAATGCATGCTTCATATTCTGCCATATTATTGGTACATTCAAACTGTATTTTAGCGGACACCGGGTATTTACTTCCATAGGGTGATTCTAAGACTGCCCCTACACCTTTTCCGTGTTTATTAACCGCACCATCAAAGTACATCTTCCATGGTTGTTTTACATAGGTATTATAAGAGATATTTGAGGTGGTAAACAATATTTCTTCATCGGGAAATTCTTCATTTATTGGTTCTGTGTCGGGGACAGCTAAGTCAGCTAAGTGATCAGCTATGGCTTGGGCTTTTATGGATTTTTGGGCAACATGGATAATGTCAAATTCAGATAAGAGTAAAAGCCATTTGGAACTACGGCCAACCAATGCCGGCTTTTCAAATAGGTATTTTAACGGATTAATTCGAGATAAGAGGTGGATTTCATGAGACAACATATAATGTCTTAATCTTTGAGTGGCCCACACAAGAGATAAACAAATTTTTTCCACCGGTGTATACCGACTTTCGGAACTTGTAAACCGCTTACTTAGATAGTATATGACATGTTCTTTATCCGTTTCATCATGTTGGCTTAAGACACAACCCATGGATATCGGAGTAGTAGATAGGTAAAGTATGAGAGGTTTTTCAGGTTTTGGTGGCATTAATATGGGAGGCTTTAGAAGGTAGAATTTTAGTGTTTCAAAAGCATGTTGGCACTCATCATTCCATCCTTTTTCAGCGTTTTTTCTAAGTAGTTTAAAAATCGGTTCACAAGTTGGGGTTAATCTTGAGATGAATCGGCTTATATATTGTAAACGCCCCAACAAACCTCTAACTTCTTTTTCAGTTTTAGGTGGTGGCATTTCTATAATAGCCTTAATCTTACTTGGGTCTACTTCAATACCCCTACGGCTAACGATAAAACCCAACACCTTTCCTTTAGTAACACCGAAGAAACATTTTTGGGGATTTAACCGTAAATTATACTTTCGGGCTCTATCCAAAATTTTCTTAAGGCATTTCAAATGGTCACTTGCTTTTTGAGATTTGGCAATCATGTCATCTACATACACTTCTATTTCATTATGCATCATATCATGAAATAATGCAGTCATAGCCCTTTGATAAGTTGCCCCAGCGTTCTTTAAACCGAATGGCATTACCCGATAACAAAATACACCCCACGGTGTTATAAAGGATGTTTTCTCCATGTCTTCCTTTGCTAAGTGAATTTGGTTATAACCAGAAAATCCATCCATAAAGGACATCATTTCATGACCAGCGGTATTATCAACAAGAAGGTCAATGTGAGGTAAGGGAAAATCATCTTTGGGACTAGCCTTATTTAGATTTCTATAATTTACACACATTCTCACTTTACCATCTTTCTTTGGAACAGGAACAATATTTGCTAGCCATTCAGGGTACGAGGATACTTGTAGGAAACCTGCATTGTATTGTTTTATGACTTCTTCTTTGATTTTTATAATCCATTCGGGTTTAAGTCTTCTGAGTTTTTGTTTGACAGGTTTTGCCCCTGGTGCAAGTGGTAATCGGTGTACTACTATGTTCTCATCTAACCCGGGCATGTCCGCATAAGACCATGCGAACACATCCAAATATCCCCTTAAAAGAGTAATAAGTTCAGATCACATTTCTATTGATAAATTAGTTCCTATATGAACACATTTGGACTCCTCATTTTCACTTAAATTTATCTCCTCGGTTTCCTCAAGTGTGGACATGATTGGATTTTCATATTTAGTAATTGAAGTGGAGAGTTCATCAGGGATGGTTTCATACGGATCTTCAATGGATAAGAGGTTCAGGAAATTTTTAGGAGTAGTCTTAAGCCTACACGTCTTACACCTAACAATGCATCTTAATGTGATCATTCTAAAATATTTTAATTTTCTAATTTTTTTTATTTTTGGACATTTCTTATATTTTTGGATTTTTGCATTTTCCATTTTTTTGGATTTTAAAAAATTTCGAATTTTTTTGTATTTTTTAGTGTTGATGATTTTTTTAGCTTTTTTGGATTTCTTAGTTTTTTTGGATTTTGAAAATTTTTGAATTTTTTGGCATTTTATATTTTTTATGATTTTTTTTGGCTTTTGAACACTTTTTATTTTTTTGGATTTTTTTAAATAAACTATGTACATAATATTCAGGGTTCAAACCGACTTTTTTTTGGCCGATTAAGGCGAGGTGGAGCCTGACTTAAATTATAAAAAGAGGATGAGCCGTGTACCTTGGTGATGCGATCTAAGGGGTGAGACGTATTGCATGTGTTAGATATCGACCAATCATCATCCAGACATTTTGCGGGAGGCTTAGAAATCTTCAGGCCCATTAATTCGGCGGTAATGTCTTGAATGAAGGATGGGATGTCCTTAGCAGCCATCGTCTTTCTCAACACCTTGTATCGCGGTTTTCTCCCCTTGGGCCTCCACTCCATTCGCGGCTTGCGTTGTGTTGGAGGAACTACCCTTGTTTCCTGTAATCTTTCATGCATGGCAATTTTCTTTTGCAATTGCTTGTTAACATATGGTTTCCCATGCTCATCATAATTTTCTAATTAATCCGCTGGTAGGTTATCATCAGCTGGGTTCAAATTCTTAACATTTTCGGCCAATAATTGGTGTTTGTTTAATTGAGGGCCGGTATTTATCAAGTCTTATTCTAGTTCATGTTCACCAATTGACCGAATTGTTGTTATGGGGTCCACAACCATTTCTACTATAGTGACTACATTGACACTATGATGCTTGGAGGATGGTTCAGGCCTTTCAGAACTCTCGGGATCCCTATTTGTTGGAGGGTTTGGGGTGACTGTCTCACTAGTTTGACTACCATATGCTCTCCTAAGGTCAGTGCAAAACTCAGTACGATGACCAGTGGAACGGTGGTACACACAATATTGTTCAGGTTCATGTGGCGGTGGCTGGTCTGGGTTGTTCAGGTCAATAATCTGGGTAGGTTGAGAATTTCCTCGTTGGCGGTGTAAAGGATTATCTGGTTCTTTCGATCTTTCTATGGGTAATGCCAAAGATAACCTTTTGTTTTCAAAGTTTTCCCCTACTTCTTTTAATTCTTTAAAGTCCCGAATATTATGAGATGCTAATATGTCCCGTAACGGGGGTTGTGATGATCGAATTGCCAACCTAATCAATTCTTCTAAAGGACGTGTAGTCTAGTGTATTTGGTCAGCCATTGTGAACCATCTATCTATGTACTTGTCAAAAGACTCGGTAGGATTTTGGGACATTTTTAACAAATCGGCTAAAGAGGGTGTGTGCCACATGTGGTGGAATCGGCGCAAAAATTGTAAAGTAAATATTTTCCAAGTAATTCGACCTCTTTGATTTAAGAACCATCGGTGGGCATCACCTTCGAGGGTTAAACCAAAAAGTAGGATTTGAGTATTATCATCATACCTGAATGGCTCATAGAGTTGGCAAAATGATATCATGTGTTTTATTGGGCAACTCCTGCCATCATACCGTTCCAATGGTCGAGTTTGAGGTAGCTCTCCTAATCGATTTGGAGGTAGCTCGACAACACGTACTTCTGGTTGGTTCCGGGGTGGCTCCTCATATCTTGCTTTTAACTCGTTCATGTAACTTTCAATTCTACTTATAAGGGATTGTAACTGGCGGAACAATGGATCAGTGGGATGTGGTATCTGTAGCCTCCTTGGTGGAATTGGATTAGGTGTGTTAGGTCCCAGATGCCCTTGGGCTGTGAGGCGAATCAGCGTGTGGAACGCCTCTAATTGCAAAAGCAGTAACCTCCTTGTTTGTTCGCCACTGCTTAATAACGCGTAATTGTCTGTTTCGACTTGGTTAGCCCTTGAAGTAGACGGGATATCTTCTTGGTCTCTTACACTCCTATTAGGAAACCCATCTAATACACAAATTTCTCCAATGTTTGGGTTGAAAAGATTACTTAATTCATCACAATTTTCTCCCTTTTCGGGTACAAAGTATTTGGGTTTAGAATTGTTATGGAGTTACTAGACTCAAAACCCAATCCTCGTGTCCCTTTGTTCTTTGTTAATACCAACGGTTCTGTGGGTCCTTGGTTCTTTTTCCCTAAACCTTATCCGGGTGTAAAATTCCATTGTTTTTGAAGGTTCTCTAACATTTTTTCAGGATTAGAATAAGAGGTGTTAACATCAATAAGTGGAACTTGTTGGTTGGTGCTACAAGAGCCAGTTTCTTGGGGCATGACTGTTTCGGGTTCGGCCATAACAACGATAATTTCACCGTTAAAATGGAACTTTAGACATTGGTGTAAGCTGGACAGTATTACCTTGTGGGTATGTAACCATGGTCTTCCCAATATTAAATTAAAAGTAGATTTAATATCAACAACTTGAAATGTTATCTCAAATTCTGCTGGCCCGATCAATACCTTTAGATCAATCTCACCCATGACTTCTCTACAAGTGCTATCAAAAGCTCTCACTGTCCCTATGGTTTTTCGAAAGTTTGTTGGATCTATCCCAATCTTGGTAGCAGTTCGTAATGGGCAAACATTCAACGCAGATCCATTATCAATTAGGACAAAAGAAACATGACAACCGTTACATTGGATTTTTATGTACAAGGGTTTATTATGTTTTCCTTTTTCGAGGGGCAATTCATTGTCTGAGAAGGTTATACCATGCATTAAATCTGAAATTTGCCCGATTAGCTTTTCTATATCCTTTGGTTCAGAACAAGTTGGCACATTAACAATTTGAAGGACCTTTTGTAAAGCTTGGTAGTGTGTGGGTGATTTCATGAGCAACTCCCAAACGGAAATTTCTGCTTTGGTTTTTTTTAGTTGGGACACAACATCATAACCAGTATAATCCTTTTTTAGTTGGTCTTCAGATTGCTCTTGGGTCTTAACATCCTCTGGTTTATGGTCCGAAATGAGGTGAGAGGGTTTATATATTCGATCGGACCTAGTCATGTTACTTAATTCAGAGCAAATCGGATTTCGACCATAATCATATGAAACTTTTGCATGATCCGCTACACTAGGTTTCCCCATGACTTCAATTGACTTAAGGCCTAACACAATTATTGGATTTTTCGATTTGATTTCCGCAATCCCTAGTACCTCAATTGGTTTTCTTGACGGCACTATTTCCCCTTGTTCCAATTGGTTTATAATCCTCCTTGGGGGCTCGGTGTAATACCTTTCAATAAAATTAATTGTTTGATTGGTAGTTGGTTCGTTTGTTCTTTAATGTTGAGGTAATGAGTTTGACATGATATTTTCAACCGGGGGTGCTTTAACCATGATCATTTCCTTATCAATTAGGTCTTGAATCGCATGTTTCAGGTTATAACAATTGTCCGTCTTGTGACCTATACTTTGATGGTATTCACAGAAAGTTGTCGGATCATAACCTCGGGAGTTGGGATTTACTTGTCTTCCTAACAGGGTGATCATTTCCTCTTTTGAAAGTTTTAATAATATGGAACTTAACGGCTCACCAATCGGAGTGAATTTTCTAGGAGCTTTGGGAAATTGTTGTTGGTTTGTGGAAGAGAATTGAGAATTCATGGAGCATTTTTCTAGTTCTTTTCTTGTGTCAGGTTGGGTTAATTTTTGTCCAAATCCAAATTGATTGTTACTTTGAAACGAGGCTTGAGGAATTGTGGTATGTTTGGTGCCTGGAATTTCAAAATTTGCATTTACATCTTCCTGATTTTTTGAGAGGTTAGAGGTGGTATTTTTAGGCTCACTTATATCTACAATTCCCTCATTTACATCAAATATTCCAGAAGTTGAGTATCGTTATTTTGTACTCCAAACTCAGTTTCATGGGGGCTAATATGTGAGATCAAATGAGGTGGGATTAGCTAGTAAGTCTTATAACTAAAAAAAAAATTTCATTGATCTCTCCTGATACATATGTATGCCCCTAATTAGAGAAATCAATCCGTCGTGAATCCAACATAACTCGATTAATTTTTGATAACTCGAAATCTGAAACAACCCAAAACCAAACAATATATGGTACCTAATATATGGAACGGTTGGAACTAAAAAATAACTTCAAATCCAGTGTAACTCGACTTGAATCCTACTTCGACCGACATATATATCTAATTGCCACCTCTGCACTAAATTAGTTAACATATCAACGTGAAATTCGTGGCATATATATGCACTATTTATGATATATTTTAATGAAGTGTTTATCTCCTGCTCAAATGAAACTGGAGAGAAATTTTGTCTCAAAATTATGCACTAGAAGGAAATGCCACGTGTAACGTCTATCAGACGCCAGCTTGCACCCCTCAAGACAAGGAAGTCAGCCCAAAGTTAAATATGACGTTCCAAAATTTCGTCACTGAATATATATGGTTGCTTATTATGTAATATATATCCATGTTGAGAGTTACTTGAACCAAAAAAAAAACAAGAAAATTATACAGCAAACTTGGCTCAATAAATTTCTACATAAATAGACTCTTACTTCAATTGAATTATTATTTTAATTTTATGGTTTACATTGACAAAGAAATTATATGCATCTCAAAATTATACTAATAATTTTTAAAATACCAGTCATTTACCATTTTGTTCATCAAAAGTACAAAAAGGTCATTTTAGTGTTCAAAGTTTTCAATATGTAACTGATTAGTTCTACTATGACTAGTAAAAATTATATTTGGAATGATGATCCATGTTCACATCCATGTCATAATGATAATTATGATAAGATGTATATAAATAACATTTTTGTATTAATTCTAGTGTGTATCATCTTTAATTGACACTTAAATGCTACAAATAATTATAATAGCTTCCACGTTATTATTATTTGACAAGCATATGCACACTAGTTTCAGTGTTAAAAAATGATATTCATAGATGAAGTGTACCTTTCAAATTTTTTCTCCAAGTTCTCTTTATTACATACTTAATTAAAACATATTAATTAATACGGATTAAAATACTTCATATAAAATTTCTCTCTCTCGCGCTAGATTCTAATCTTAGTTTATTCTCATCAAGGCAACAAGCCTAACAATAATAGCATAATCTTCCATTAACTTCTGTATGAAACATTCATCTGGTTTATATATTTTTTGTAGTATACACACCGGGTTTATATAATTTTCTTTTCAAAGGCGCTGGAGAAAGGGTAAGACGTTCGTCGACTGCCGCGTGGCATGTACAGGCCCGATACTCACCTCTCCTCTCCAGCCCTATCAAAACTGGAGATGTCACGTTTAACATCTCAAGCACAAAAATATATTACAAAGAGCAAATTTTCAGTCGAAGAAACCAAGTACACATGGTAATGGTACATGAGAGCATCCATCAACAAGATATATATTTCACTTTTAATTTCGTGTCGAATCAGTAGCGTACGCGGAATACCGAATTAAACTTTCAGTTAGGAGTTTCATTGTCCGGAGTTAAATTTGTTTTCCAATTCGCTCGCAGTCCCTAAACTTCAATTCAAAATATCAACTCATGCGGAGGTAAAAAGAAAAGGGGTTATAGATAGAATTCACCCCTTTAAATAGTCAAAGGTGAGATAAGTTGAAATTTGTGATTCCAATATAGAGATAAAATGAAGCTTTTCATTACAACGATAAAGAGAAAATGTTGATTGGACTGCTGTTCATTCAAGACTTTTTATTTTTATTTTTGTTTTATGTGTACTTAAAGAAGACCCTCCAAATTCATTGAAAACCGTAGCTCTCCTTCTCCATTTTTTTGTTCTTCTGTCTTTCCTCAATTAGCTAGCATTTTGGTAGAAGTGGGAAGCCATTTTTTTTGGTCTTGCAATGGGAGAGAATATATTTAGCCATTAATCAATATTTTCCACAACATGTTTCATTCTTCAGCTTTTTCTGCTGATTTCACAATAAGGTAAAATGTTTTTTTTTCGTTGCAATGTTTTGATATTTATACTGAATTCACTTAACCTAAATTTAGATCGATCTTCGCTCTTTCTAACACAGCGACACGTCAGTACAAAGATCCTCATTTGCACTTTTAGCTTGGCCACAAAGAGACTCAATAGCTTTGATTCCCTCTTGCCCATCTATCTTTCTGGTAATTGTTGATCAAATTATTTTGCTTAGTATTAAGTTCGTTTTTATTTTTTAAGCCGTCTCATGGCTTTTGTAGTGCAATTCATGAAAGTAACACCAAAGTACTTAGCACCCTGAAGAAGTGTCAGTACATCTGAAAAGAAAAAAAATATATACAGTATTTCTAGCATTAGTGTGCATTTCGTTCTCTTTTTGTTAGTTGCTTTAAATCAAATTAAGTTAAGTTGTTGATTTTGAATTCATCAGTATGATTTTGTCATTAAATTTCTGTTGTTTAGTTTTTAGTTGGTTATTTTAAATCATATATACCACAATTAGTAAATTTCTTAACGAACAATTTAACAATTTGTCCATTTTGTTTCGCAACGGACGACAACTTTTTTTCAGCTAATTTATTCATGAAGAAAAAGTCACTAAGTATTTAAAAATAAATAATTCTAGCATACATCCAATTTTTATGATATATTTAATTCTTACAGTATATTTTTTTTGAAAAATATTGTTCAAATTAAAAAAATAAATTATACATTTACTCGTAATTATTTAGATAGCAATTTATTTCAAAGATCAAATTGATGACACTCCCTATCTCACTGCCCTGAATCCTCACCAATTTTCAGTAATTTCTACTTTAAGAAAACAAAGATGATGTAACGGAACATTTCGAAATTTTTTATTTGTGACAAAGACTCAAAGAGTTCTCCCAAAAAGACGAAGCCATTTTGAAGTTTTAAATGGGCCAATTAATTGTCAATTTAAGTGCATTGGCTTCTGATCAACACTTCATCAAGGATCCTTCAATATAAAAAAATGGTTAATCATTTTTTATATACGAGTCTATATCTATGATTTAGCCTTTCAAACACTAAATTATCAACCCAAATTTATACAATCTGACCCATCTTGAAATGCTTCTTCCCAGTGTCAGTCATTTCAAATTCAATTAAAGACAGATGCTTAATTATCATAGGTGTTAGAAACAGAGGCATTTATCGAAATTTCCTTTTTCTGACAGCGAGATGCAAAGAATGAACTTCCACCTATAATGGTGCCAAATTATTGGATGATGTTACCAGTACATGATTTAAACACCGGACAAACTTGGAGGTTCAAATACCATTATGTTTATTTGTTAGATATTTTCCTAATTATACTGTTATTTTGTATTTGCTTTTATAGTCAATTTTTATTTAACTTCATGCTTCATTGGTTTGTAATTTCGTATTACATTATTTGCTGTTTAGGTGTTGTGAGTTGAGGATGCAAAAGTGTGTTTGGTTCAGATTGGTTATTAAATAATTGTTGGGTGGATTATTCATGTCAAATGTTTTCTTTTTGTTCTGGTAATTATCTAGTGTAACTGTTAATATACATCATAGATATTTCTCTCTGTTTTTCAAGAAATCCTTTGACAGTTTTCTTTAATTTGTTAAAAGAAAACATCATGATAGTTTGTATGGTGTCATGCGTTCATGCGCCTTAATTTATTAAGTAATATATTTTAATTTTTAAATAGTTCATGGATCATTGTTGTCATCTAAAAATTTGATATTTCATCTGGTTAATATATATTACACTAACTGATATTGAAAACTAGCACACATTTTTTTTTTTGAGATAAAAATGGAGTCAAGATCTTCTAATTTTAAATATCCACCAAATTTCTTTTCTAAAAATGAGTTTAAAACATATTAACTTTGACATGAAAAACATTAACTTTATTTGAGACCAAATGTTAATTTTCAAAATTATAGGTGCACAACTGCATGTAGTTTAACTGGCCGTCCAATTTATTTGAGCACTTTTATTATGAAAGAAGATTTTTAATGAATCACAATTGTTAAATTTAATCTAATTTATTTATATAATATATATTGTGATCCATAACAAAATTAACCAATTTAATTTGTACAGAAATTGTCACGCAAGATTTGTCATGAGAAAATTTTTGCATGGCAAATTTTAAGTGAGCACATTAAGTGCCAATTTAATTGCACGGTCTTGTGGGATCAACACTTCACCAAGAGCACTCATTAATTATGAAAAAAATGGATATATATTCTTTATAAAATTTAGTTTGGGCCGAGGATTTAACTTTTTTTTTACATATTATCAGCCCAATTTCAATTTTCTACAATCTGGCCCATCTTTATATAACACTCCAAGCATCTTTTTGTGTAGGCCAGAAGTAAAAGTACTTTCCTCTGGAATTCTTGCAATATAGAATTTTTCTTTTAAAATAAGAGTTTTTGTTTGTTCTAATATTTACTTATTTTTAAATATTTCTTATGAAATTTGAACTTAAATCTCTCCGTAGAGAGATAAGACTTATCACCATTTGTGCTATGCGTGTGGTTCCTTCAAACATAAAATTATGTTTTTTCTTTTTCTTCTTTTGTGATGAGATGATGATAGGTTAGTTGGAAGGGTTGCTTAATTTTAATTTTTATTAAGAAAGCCACGACCATATATATTAAATTTTTTAATTTTAATTTTTCCATAATTTTTTTTGAAAATTTTGTAAATAGTTTTGCAAAATAGATTATGCTCAATGAATTTTACAATTAAACATCTTACCTGAAAATGCACAAGCTCCATATAAAGGGAACAAGTCAAATAGTAGAAATTGGAAACAATTAATTAATTTTCAAAATTAATTCCTACTAATTAATATCGTTTGTGTCTTACGCATCATCTATAGCTGTTACCTTATCATCTGGTTAGACGCATTGTACATGTTCACTTCTGAAATAAATCTTCTTTATATATAACTTAATCATAAATATCAAACATAATATTTTAATTAAGTCTTCTCATATAATATTTACTTTAAGGAGGGTTAAAATGTCTCGATTATTTTATCAGCCCTACTAATCTATATCATATCAAAAAGATTAATGCCCAAAACAACAGAGCACAAATTCTAAAAAAATAGTAAAAAAATGTCTCAATTGTTTTATCAACCCCACAAATCACATTCCAAAAAATAGTAAAACAAATTCTCAAAAAATATAAAATTTAATATTTTACAAGATTTTAATATAGAGATTACATTAAGTGGCTTAGATTGGACACTTTTAGCTCCAAATTTGATATTTTTGAGCCGTTCTGTAAGTCCATCTGTGCTATTTATTATATTTTAGGATTTCTCTATATATTTTGGCTAAAAAATAATTAAAATAAAAATGTTTGGATACCGAATAAGACCATCTTTCAATATTTCGAAAAAAAATAGTTAAAAAACTCTAAAATTGATAAATTTTGATATCCTAAAAATTTTTAATATGAATTTATTAAGCTATTTTCATTGATGTTTCGAACAAAAAAATATAAAATTTAATCTGTTAGCACATCGGTCAAATTTATATTATTAAAACATTGGCGCAAAATCGCGTGCTATTATTAAAAATAGGTGGTATCCATTTATTTTCATCATTTTGCTATAAGTACACAAGTAGCAGAACTCTTATGAGGTGCATGTTAGTACTCGTTTTATTGTGAGCGGAAATTCTAAAGGAGTCTCAATACTTAATGTCGTAAGGAAGAAAAAAAGATAGTGTTGTGAAGATGCCGCGGATTTTATTAGGAGTGATTAAGGGAGTTAGTTACATGAGAGTTAACGAATATAACTGAATACCAATTAATTGTTTTATCTCTCCACCAACTTCTGTCATACCTAAAACTCAATTACCTAATTAATATAAACGGCAAATTTTGATCTATACTACTTTTTCTATATGCATATATAAAAAATATGACATTTCAACTTCTTTATAAAAAACAATATGCCATTGAAATCCATTCTTTATTTCACCCACAATATAAGTTGAGTTTACATAATTTTTCTTAGGAGGAACATGATCTTGTATAGTTATGTGCATGGTACATTGTGTGGGACCCATGTTAGAAAATACAATTTGGAGGCTCCTCCAAAATCTCTCAATATGTCTTGGACATAAATTATGTAAACTTGGTGCATGAACACACCACGCCAGAAATATTTCATTTCATTTTGGTATCAGTTCTGTACCGGCCATATATATGTATACAAAAACGGTAACGATGTTAGAATTTGAAATTTTCATGGATCCATATTCTGAAAAAAAAAATGAAAAGAAAAGGTTTATTATTTGTTGAAGAAACCAAAAAGCGAGACTGAGAAAGAAGTTTAGAAGTTTTTTATTATCAGAAAATGTAAAAAAAAAAGCAAGACAAGTGTTATTTAAGCCATTTCTTAGTTAGGGTTCCACACTTAAACCTCACAAAAACCTCTCTCTCTCTCTCCTCCCTCTCCATCCATCTCTCTCCCTCTCCTCCCTCTCCATCCATCTCTCTTTCTCTATCTCTCTCTCCCTCCTTCCATCCCTCCATCTCTCACTCTCACTCTCTCACTCATAGAAATTGCATCGGGGCAAAAATCTCCCCGGCAGCAAAACTCACTAGCTAGCCATCACTGAAAATGGCTAGGTGCATGCAAATCGCGAGGAAAATCCCAAGGGTTGTGCCTTTCGCCGAAGCCTGGGAAGTCCAAAGAGATAACGAGAAGGTGACGGCATCTGCGGTAAGAAACAATTGCATGCTGACCTCTCTCTTCTATTAAAAGTTTTTGTTAAATAGACTCGTAAAGTGCCGAGTAGATTTTTCTTAGCATTTTCTAGTCTAGTTTTTGAGTATATACATTTTAATGGCTGTTTTCAATTTGTTTTGTGGGTAGATGAGATGCTTCATGTGGTTGTATTATATTGTTTGCGAAACGGGGAGTTTGGTTTAGATTGGGATATAAAATCATTTGTGGGTCATTTTAGGTTCTTATGTCAGGTTTTTTTCCTGAATTATTCAACTTAATTAGTTAAGTCTTTTTTTTTTGTTTTGGTAATTCTGTGTTGTAACTCTTTTGCACTCAATAGATATTTCTTTGTTTCTGGCAGCAATTAGGGAACCAAAGTTAACTTTTCTGAGAATGCATTGCTCTGTTCTCCAAGCCTTTCATTATGAAATATGGACGTTCTTTATAAGCCGGTCTAATAATTTAACTTTTCAAACGGTAATGTGCGATGGTGTCAAATTCTCCAATTTTTTCTTTTTTGAAATAAGGTTTCCATTAACTCTGATATTTATTTATTTTCAAATCATCAAATAACTTTTGCTGAACTTGAATCTGCATCTCTTTATAGAGATGTGAGATTTATCACCATCTGTAGTAAACCTGCGGTTTTATTATAATAATTGTGTATAATTCTCCGGTTAGACATGGTTGTGTTGCTTCATTATATTGTTGAAGTTAGTTATTTTGGTAGTTCATTTTATGAAATTTTCTTGAAGTGTATCTTCTCTCTTATATAATTATATTTATAATTCTTGATTTTACGTAGTATCTTCTTATTTGATTCAAAATATGTTATTCCCGTCCATGAACCATTATAAAGAAAAAATATATACTAGCAACTTCCGAGAAAATTTTGAAAATGACTTCTAATGGATCACGACGAGAAAATCGATCGGATGAAGCTAAGTGACATATATGTCTTTTATTTCGAAGGTTTAGGAGGGTTACTGAAACATTAATAGCATGAAACCGCATTCATTGAAACCGGTTTATGATGATTTATTGACAGCTAGTTTCCATTGATCATTTTCATCGAGCAGTGAAATTATCACCTTTTGCTATGAGTACACTAGTTAGTGCACTCTTATGAGGCGCACATAGATACTTATTTCATAGTCATTAACACTAATCATGACTGAGCGATTCAGTATCTCTTCAATAAGTAAAATATTTATGTCCTTAATAATTTTGCACTATTTTTCTTCTTGAACTTTTTCATTTTTTTAGTTTAATTACTGCTTCACATGATTAGTTGTTAATTTGGTCTTCTTTCTTAAGTTTTATTTAGTAGTATTTTGATAGAAAATCTTAAAGGGTTTAAACTAGCTAGTTTTTTTCAAGAAACGATATGAAGGATAACTTGATAGCCATTTTCCCATTGATTTTGGCCCTTTCTCATTTAAGATATCAAAGAGAGAATTTGCTCATTTATTTTTAAATTTATTTAATTATCATGGATATTTTTCTTGTCAAAGAAAATATAATAAATTATGAAGGAAAAAAGTCATATTGGCAAAACTTGGAAACAATTAATTAGTTTTCAAAATCTATTCTTACTAATTTATTTTGGCCCTTTCTCTTATGCATGTGTCCATTTGTAACTGTTTGTTTATCATCTGTTTAGACATGTGTACATGTTCACTCATGAACAAATCATCATTATATAAAATTGGATCATAGACATCCAATAAAATATAATATTTTCTCACAAAATCTTCACTTTTTCAGAATGGTTCAAATGCCTCTATTATCTTATCCCTCCACCAACCTTCATCTTACCTAAAACACAAGAAACATTATATAACTGCCAGATGTTGATCTATGTGCCTTTTTTTTATACGTACATATAAGATTATAAGCACAAAAAACAAATTAATTGGAAAATTTTTACAAGTTCTTGATGCCGTTTAGAACAAATTAAATTCAAAATGTCATAATTGAAATGTGGATCTAAAAAGCATACATTTAGTCATTTATTCTAATATATTGAATTATTAAAATTAGAAAAAAATAATATATAATAAATATATTAAAAATGGAACCATTTAAATCATTCAATAATTTTACAACATCATATGAACTGAGTTTATACAATTTTTCCGTCATAGAAACAGGGCCTCTTAATTATATGAGCTGCCTGCTATGTACACTTGGTGCATGTACACATCATGACAGAAAAAAATTGATTCTGGTAATTCTGTGATCAAATTATGCTATGCATATATAAGATTTTATTCTTATACATTGCGGACCCAGATTATGCTATGTATAATGTGTTTTTCTTGACTTTCCAATTCATAAACTCTAGATATATCACACACATCGTTTTTCTTGCATGATTGAAAATTACACCTTCTTAGACCCGCACTTTTGAGCTTGCATTAACCCGCAAAACCACTGCTGCTGCGTCTTCTTCGGGTTGGATTTTTCTGTTCATAATCATATATATATTGTGTTACTTTGCTATTGCTAATAAGTACTCTATAATTTTGGATCATAGGATTTTTTGCCTACTACTTGAAAAAGAAAAAGGAATGTACAATGATGACTTATTAAAATTATTATTTTTTTCTAAATGAGCCAACATTCTGTGTTGGTCTTTTTGGAAAACAGGAGAGATACAAAGGAAGTCAATTATGTTGGAAGTTTTGGATTATATTCAACACTCCTCCTTAATTCAAAGTCATCTACATCCATCGTTTTTTGACACCAAATAAACTTCTCTCTTGCAAGAGACTTGGTCATGATATCTGCAACTTGTTCATTAGTATTAACATACTGCAATTCGATTTTCTTTTGCTCAACCAACTCTCTGATGAAGTGTTGCTTTGTATCAATATGCTTAGTACGACTATGAAATACTGGATTTTTGCTCATTGCTATCGTTGACTGGTTGTTGCATAATATTATGGTTGCTCCTTTTTGCTTGCAATTTAACTCTTCTAGCATGCGCCTAAGCCAGACCCCTTGACGTGCAGCTGAAGTCACAGCATTGTACTCCGCTTCAGCTGTGGAAAGTGCAATAGTTGATTGCTTCTTTGAATTCCAACAGATTGCATTGTCGCCATAGAAGAACACTTGCCCGGATGTGCTCCTTCTATCATCTAGACTCCCTGCCCAATCGCTATCACTATACCCAATTAAACTTGGATTCTCCACAGATTTGTACCACAGGCCATAGCTCGTTGTGCCTGCAACATACCTTAATATCCTTTTTGCTGCGTCCATATGTTGTTTGGTCGGTGTTTGCATGAACCTTGAGATGACCCCAACTGAGTGTGAGATGTCGGGCCGTGTGTGTGTTAAATACATCAAGCCTCCAACCAAACTTCGGAATCGTGTTGCATCAATATGTTCTGTGCCATCCTCTGCTGTGAGCTTTTCGTTGACATTAGATGGTGTTTGTACGAGATTGCATCCTTTTATTCCGAACTTCTCAACTAGATCTTTGGCATACTTCCTCTGAGAAATGAACATATTACCTTCTTCTTGCTCAATCTCTAGCCATAGAAAGTAATGCATCTCACCCAAATCTGTCATCTTGAACATATGCATCATTTGTTCTTTAAATGTTTGAACCATCCCTTGATCTGTACCGAAGTAGATCATAGCATCAACATATAAACAAATGACCAGCAGACCTATGTTCTGTTTGATGTAGAGATTCGGCTCGTTCTTGCTTCTCGTGAACCCCAAGGTCTGAAAGCATGCATCTACCTTGCTATACCACGCTCGTGGGGCTTGTTTCAAGCCATAAAGTGCTTTATAGAGCCGATACACCCAATTTTCTTTGCCTTCGATTTTGAATCCTTCAGGTTGCTCGACATACACCTCTTCCATTAGTTCTCCATTCAAGAAGGCAGACTTAACATCGAGTTGAAAGATCGGTTGCTTTAATTGGACAGCTAGTGCTAGCAAGAGTCGAACGGTTTCAAACCTCGCAACAGGGGAGAACGTCTCATTATAATCAATTCCCTGCCTTTGTGCATATCCCTTCACAACTAATCTTGCCTTATATTTAAGCACCTTCCCATCAGGACCGAGCTTGGTCTTGTAGACCCATTTGACCCCTATTTCCTTGTGATCCTTTGGCAGTTCTACTAAATCCCACGTGTTATTTTCCTCAATTGCTCGCATTTCTTCTTTCATAGCTGTAACCCATTCTTCCTTTCCAGCGGCTTCTTCAAAACACTCGGGATCAGCCACCAAAAGCGCTTGTGTTGTTGCATATAATTCTTGCAAGGTTTTGGTCTTTTGCTATGGCGATAGGTTGCTTCTTCTTGTATAAACTCGTGTTGGTGTTGGTATGTCTTCGTTTAGGTTTATTTCGAATTGAGACTGCTCGCTGTCCTCATCCTCCTCATATTATAAAGTAGTCGGTACTTCAACACCTTCCGAATTCCATCTCCAACTCGTATTCTCGTCGAACATCACGTTGCGGCTGACAATTGTCTTCTTTGTTTCAGGGTTGTAGAGTCGATATCCTTTCGATTGAATACAGTACCCTATGAATATGTACTTTTCAGATTTGGCATCCAACTTCTTTCGATTGTGCGAATTGATAAGAGTGTATGCAACGCATCCAAAGACTCGTAAGTGACTCACGGTTGGTTTCCTTCCGAACCACGCCTCATACGGAGTTTTGTTCATGACTGCCTTTGTCGGTGAAAGGTTGAGGATGTAGACTGCTGTGGCTACGGCTTCTGCCCAAAAGGAATTTGGTATGCCTCTTGATTTCAGCATGCTTCTTGCCAACTCAACAACGATTCGGTTCTTTCGCTCGGCTACACCGTTTTTCTCAGGGGTGTAGGGTGTGGTTAGTTGCTGCAAGATGCCTTCTTATTCACAAAATTTCTTGAATTCAGTTAATTGATACTCACCACCCCGATCTGATCTTAATGCTTTCAGTTTCATGCCGGTTTGCATTTCCGTCATGACTTTGAACTTCTTGAACATCTTAAATGCTTCGCTCTTATAGGTAATGAAGAATACCCATGTCATTCTACTAAAATCATCAATGAACAACATGAAATATTTACTCCCACCCATTGAAGTCGTTTCCATGGGCCCACATAGGTCAGTATGCACCACTTCAAGTGCTCGGGTTGCACGGAGAGATTGATCTTTCGGAAATGGCAATTTTGATTGTTTGCCAAGTACACACCCTTCGCATAACCCGACTACCTCTATCTTTGGTAGTCCTATCACCATATTTTTCTGGTTTTGTAATTTCAGACCATTGATATTTAAATGTCCGTACCTTAGATGCCATAATCTGTTTTGATTAGGTTCCATAATTGCAAGTGCATTATCATCAACCTCTGTTATTTCCAACGGAAACAAGTTATTTTGTGTCTTCCGAATGGTTGCCATCACATGCTTTGTTGATGATTCCTCAATTTTACAAGTGTTGCCTTCAAATTTGATCTCATACCCGCTGTCCATCATTTGCCCGATGCTTAGGAGATTTTGTGAAAGTTGCGGGATGTAGTATACATTGTGTAGATACCTTGTATTGTTTGCAGTTTGGACAGCCACCTTGCCGATACCTTCAACTTGTATTTGTTTGTCATTGCCGAGTTTCACAGGCTTCTTGTATGACTCGTCCAATTCTTCGAAGAGATACTTATAACCAGACATGTGGTTAGAACATCCGCTGTCCAAGAACCAAACTTGACTCACGTCTGATTTCTCGTCAGTTTTTGTCATGAAGAGCATGGTTTTGGTGCCTTTCTCATTGCCTTTCTCCTCTGCAACATTGGCTTGCTCTTCTTCACGCTTCTTCTTGAAGCAATCAGCCTGCACATGGCCGATTCTGTGACAATAGTGGCATTCAACGCCTTGCTTGCCTTGTCCGTCTTCCCTCTTCTTCTTGTAGCAATCTGCCTTGACGTGACCGAACTTGTGACAATAATAGCACCCGATATCCTTCTTTGTTGTTTGTTGATGTTGACGGTTGTCTTCACTGCTCGTGCCTCTTCCACGACCTCTACCATTGCGACCTCTTTCTCTACTTGAGTTGCCTCTGGTGAGGAAAGCCTTAGAATCGTCCTTCTCTTCAGATCTGAGAAGTTGTACTTCATGGACTTGCAGCGAACCCATCAACTCGTCGAAAGAGTATGTGGACAGGTCCTTGGACTCTTCGATTGCTGCCACGACATGGTCGAATTTTGAGATAAGGCTGCGGAGCACCTTCATAACCACGGTCTTATTAGCAAGATCTTCGCCACAACTCTTGATTTGGTTAACGGTGGATGTGACTCTTGTGAGAAATGCTTGAACAGATTCACCTTGATTCATGTTAAACGTCTCAAAATCTCTTCTCAAGCCTTGTAGCCTTATCTCGAGAACTTTCGAATTTCCCTGGAATGCGGTTTTCAGGGTTGTCCATGCCTCCCTTGCCGATGCCGCTGCTGCAATTTTTGTGAACACCGTGTCAACAACGGCTTGTTGAATTAAGAACAACGCCTTCGCATCTCGCTTTGTTGTTTTTGTTGGTGTGGGATCTGTGGTTGGTGCTCCGTTCTCCACCAATTCCCATAGACCTTGCGACTTGGGCAAAGTTCGTATCTTGATGCTCCAGAACTCGTAGTTGTCTCCCTTGAACAGCGGAATTGATGGATTCGACATGCTCATGTTCTCTGCCATATTCGGATCTGCCCTGATCTCTCACCTTCGGCTCTGATACCAAAAATTGTTGGAAGTTTTGGATTATATTCAACAAATTATGCAGAATATTTAAAGCCAACGAGAGGCTTGCAAATGGCAGGAAACCAGAAGCCAAAGAATTAGCATTACATGAGGGCATATCTTCCCCTGATGATAATTAATACATGAGATGAGAGAGAGAAAGAACAAAAGCCCGTTACCGAGCCAGAAAAGTTAGACATGGTATCAACTTGGGTGGGTTAGAATTATGAATATTTTCTAATATAAACTATATACTGAATTAGAAACAATTAGTGGCATATATAAATATATTCTAAGAAGGGAGAAATTTCATTTTCTGAATGAGAATTAATAATTTTGACTGTGTTTAAAGAAGAAATTAAGTTAATCTTAACTGATAATAGATTCACTGGTTTTTTATTAGCATTGAACTTGCTTTTGGCATTTATAAGAGTACTATCCTCATGTTTGGTGGGGGAATTCATGTTTATCTCACTTTATGGTGATATATTTGTTCATCTCCAAATCAATAAGGATGAACTTGGTCTTTCAGACCTGATATTAATTAGGGTTCTCATAGTGCTGCTAGTACTGACACTCAATTCAATTAAAAAAGAATCCATAAATAAGATAAATTAATTATATATACTCCAAGTGCATATTTCCTTTATTAATGTAGTGAGAAAAGAGAAACGGAAAAAAGGAAAAAGATTCACTGAAGCCTTAAAAAGATGAGATAAATGATATTACGCCACTGCGCCCTTCTTTCCTCTCCACCACCACTGGGGCTGTCTCTCTCTATATATATTTGAGTCTCTAATCTGGAAAACAAATTATCAGAGTCAATTCTAGCAACTTGGTGAGCAAAGTTTCATTTGTTGTTTGAGAAAAAAAGATATGGCTGGAGGTGAATCATCGACAGAGCAACAGATTGTAAGTCAGTAGGTTGAATTTATGATTTTTATTTAATATATGAGAGTAAAGGTATGATGATCCAAAGCTCACCAATGTGTAAGGTTAACCTCAATATCATAAATAGATCAACTTCAAACACAATTCATAAACCTTGCATTTATGTCGAAAGACTGATATAAATTTTCAAGTTTTTTTATTCTATAAGATTTAAGGTCAAAACATGAAAAAGAAACAAAATGCCGTGCCTCCTACAATGTCACAGCATGGTAACATGTATCACCTAAACCTATTTAATTGGGGCCCCTATTTTGTGATGCATGTTGGGCTATGCAAGTGATTGAAATGAGGGAGAGATAGCAAGTATATATGAAGGTGAAACATACAAGACAGGAAGAATATTTATTTAAAAGAGGGGTTTTATCAGATTTCTGCAGGTGAGACACAACACAGTATCAGTAACTCTATTGAAAAATTAAATCATTCAATCCACAATATATCTCTAGCTCTAAATCATTTAAAACAAACAAGACAATAGGCATTGTAATTATTCACTTTAACAAGGTTTTAATTAGGAATAATATGTAATCATATTCAGCAATTTATTAAATATGTATGCATTAGTGTCAGATTGAAGAAATGTTTATATTTTTCTTGGATATTGAAATCTCATGAATAATCAGACTTAGTCTGCATTTTCTTTTAACAGAATACTGAAGCTCGATTGGTATTTCTGCTCCAAAAGAAGCTAAGCAAGACCGACGTATGTACAAAACGCAAGGAAATCCTTCTTCCCAGCGTAAGTAATTTCAAATTAAAT
The DNA here is from genome assembly GCA_037678475.1 of x Bolboschoenoplectus mariqueter. Lineage (NCBI taxonomy): Eukaryota > Viridiplantae > Streptophyta > Magnoliopsida > Poales > Cyperaceae > x Bolboschoenoplectus > x Bolboschoenoplectus mariqueter. Next base: position 2,001,780 of record CM075269.1, read on the forward strand.
TAAGGCTAGAAGCTTATGCGACACAAAGGCATTAATTGATAGTTTCTTTTTTTGACAGCGAGCTGCAAGGAACGAGCTTCCACCTGTGATGGCACCAAATTATTGCATAACGTTACCGGTGCGTGATTTGAAGACTGGACAGACTTGGACGTTCAAGTACAAGTCTGTTTATTTTAGTTGAAAACTTTTAAGTTTTACTTTTTCATACATTATATGAAGCTGTCGTGTCGTTGATCAGAGCTGATTATTTTGGAACAATTTGCATGTCTGATTAAATTATGTACTTGCTATACAGAGATATTTAACCAAGAAAAGGAAATTCTGTCAGAATTTCTTTTTAACTGTTCCATTTGAGCTAGTCCAAATTAATTTTCCATCTATATACTAATGGAGGTACCATTCCTTCACAAAAATGGGTGCATCAACTAGGAACAAGTACATTGGCTCTCGCTACACTGTTATTGTTTCCTTAATCCTTTTCTTGTTATCAGGACATGAGCAAGAAATTTTTATTATACACAGCCCTAATTGATGCTCCACCAATAAAATGAGATTCTGTTTTTCTTTTGGAAATGATATTTCATTTCGCAGAAATTGTCTGCGGAACGATCGTGAAATTCTTCAAATTACGGTTTCCCATTTTGTGGCTTTCGCCTCTAGTTTGTAGTAAACAAGGTAACAGATTACAGAATCTTTGCCAAACCATTGGCTTTAATCACATGACGGACGTCGACTAGTTGTATATACAAATTAAGAATGCATCTTCAGTGGTTTTCTCTTTGGTTTTGAAAAACCATTGGCGTTGAACATGATAAAATGAAATCCGGTTTTACTTTTGTGACTATTCACATTCGTTCCTTTTTTTTTCAACGGTAGCAAATATGCCCCTGTTCTCCTATAAAATAAAGGCAAAGTTGTACACCAGAGACCCTGAGAGAAACATTGTGAGAGCTTCATTTTTTCAATTAGGGAGCTAGGTAGAGAGGCATTCTTACTATACAGGGGGCAAAGGTGCGGAGAGTAATTGACTTCATTGTAGACATTAGATAGTAATTTTCAGTACAGTCTGGCATGCTAAAGCAAGAGAAGAAAATAGTGATGGATATTTTGGCTGATTCGTTGCTCTTCGATTTGAGGTAAGGCTGAATTTTAGTACCAATTTTGTTGATTTTGTCCTTTTGACATCACTCCTTCCACATAAGCACGCCCCTACCTTTTGTTCTTTACATCATCGATTCGTGTCATCAGTATTTTATTGTTCTGGTGGTAGAAGTATTTGGGGCACAGTATGGAGTTTCTATTCGTGGAGAGATGTGAGAAAAAAGCCTTCTAGATAAGGACATGTAGTCTATAATTAGTACAACACAATTTGCAACCCTTTTAGGACAAAATGTTGACTCAGGTGTGATGACGAGAGCATTGTGGACTGAGAGGGTTTCTTCAAGAGCATCAAGGTGCTGACTCGGAGCATGAAGCATTCTATGTGGTGCTGCATCAGCATGCTCGGCGGGGCCCACAACTTCGATTCGAACTGATCTCTTCCCTGGGTTTAGGTTGATCTCATGGGCATTTTTTTCTGTGGGGGGTTGGGGCTATATTCTTGTCAATTTTTTGATAGGAATATTGAAAAAAAAAATAAAAAAAAACCCTTTTAGGACAGATCAAATTGTGCCCTTTCATAACATCTAGGTATGATTAACTAAACTAAACCATGTAATGCTTAGTCTAGTTATTATTTTATACATCATAAAATTAATTGTTTTGACAATTTAATTTAATATTGCTCTTACCTTCTGTAAATTTTGTATTTAACAGATTCTGGCCTAGGGGCTCCGGATCATATCTTCTAGCCAACACAGGTTTGTGTGTGTTAATTTGTAATTTTGTAATTGCCCCTTAATTGTAGTATGTGTATTCTTTTTCCCTTATTATATTACTTACTGACCTTATTTTTCTTAAACTGGACTTAATTTCTATATATTAGTACACTTTGTGGACCAGCACAAACTGGAAGCTGGTGATATGATTAAGCTGCACAAAGGCCTTCCTGACAACCAGCTTGTAAGTTTCCGCTTCTTCTTACTATTAAATTTGATTTTTTAATTAGTTTTTATATTTTAAAATCTCAAATTCAGAGATTCTTTGTTTATTAAGAGTTGTTTGTTTCTATATATATATATACCCATATTTATCAGTTATATACTTGAGCAAGGTAATTAAAAAAGGTATCTAATTATCTATAACTCTCAATGCATATAGGGTAATAAATTATGTTTAGTTCCAAGTCTAGGAGTTTGCAACTTTTAAAATGAAGATGCAAATTATGACTAATTATAATTCATATTAGGAAAATGTTTGGGAGATATATTATTGTTGGTACCATAATGGATACCTACTTCATTATTAATATAAAAGGAGTTATTATTAATGTTAATGATTTTATTTTATAACTTATTTTCTACGGTACTTTATTATTCAACTCAAATACCATTATCCTGAATAATAACTCATTTAAATTGAATAATAAAAGTATTGTACAAAATAAATTGTATAATAAAGTCGCTAATATGAATAATAATCTATTTAATACGAATAATAAAGTTGATATCGATGATGATATCAATAATATTATCTGTATATCAGCTCCCTTCATATTAATGTTGCTATTTTGGCAGGTAATTGAAGCCGTGAAACTGGGTCAGGGATCTCGCGGACCCACTGTGCCACCAGCAACAATTGCAAGAAGAAGTCAGACTGTACGCTTCAGGACCTCAAGGAAATCTCCAAATAATGAAGTCCTTCCTCATGGCTTCATATAAATTAAAGCACAAAAAGGAAAAGCAAGTCATTACTATATATATGTAGCATGTAGAAAATAAAGGTGTTTGTGTATATATGTTACTCTTCATATGAGGTGATGAATTTGTTGATCAACATTATTACATAATGTATATGCTGCAAATTGGTTTTTATTTTTTTTCTGTTTCCTTTTCTTTGAGATAATTTTTTTCGCTGTTTACTGAAATTTTATTCTCTCGTTTTATTTATTTGATATCTACAATTCCCTCATTCACATCAAATATTCTAGAAGCTGAGTATCATTATTTTGTACTCCAAGCTCAGTTTCATGAGGGCTAATATATGAGATCAAAAAATCTAGCATTAGTACGTCTTACAACTAAAAAATCATTTTCATTGATCTCTCTTGATGTATATGCCCCTAATTACTTATAATCATATGTGCTTTTTTGAAGTAAATTTTGTAACATAGTAACTCCAAGATTAAATTAGACGACCAAGACTGGATTCAACAGGGATAGTGTTCGTACGTGCAATTGATTAACAAATCATGCGTATCTGTGTTGGTCCTTATGGAAAACAGGAGAGGTACAAAAGAAGTTCCAATTATGCAGAATATTTAAATCCAACTAGAGGCCTTGAAAATGGCAAGAAACCAGAAGCCAAAGAATTAGCATTACATGAGAGCATATCTTCCCCTGATGATAATTAATACATGAGAGGAGAGAGAGAATTATGAATGTTTTTAATATAAACTATTAACTGAATTAAGAACAATTAGTGGTTTTGAGCATATATATAAAGAGAGGAGGGTTCCAATGCCACAAGTTTTTTGTGTCACAAAATGTCACAAACTCTTTTTTTAATTTATATTTGAAATTTTGACATCCAAAAATCAAATCCAAACTGTTGATCTTTTTTATTTTCATTAGTGATGTATGTGTATAAACTTTCATGATTTTTTGAGTTCATTTTATACTAGATCAAGTGGTTAAAAGAAATGAATGAATCTTATTAACTATGATTAATTAATTTTAATACATTCATTTTATGACTGCTTGATTTAATATAAAATGTGCTCAAAAAATCATGAAATTTTACATGCATATATCTCTCATGAAAATAAACAAGATCAATGGTTTTGGATTTGATTTTTGGATGTCAAAATTTGAAATATAAATTAAAAAGAGAGTTTGTGATATTTTATGACATAAAAAACTTGTGCTATTGAAAATCTCCACATATAACTATATTCTAAGTAAGAAGAGATAAATATCATTTTCTGAGTGAGAATTAATAAGTTTCATTGTGTTTAAAGAAGAATGTTAATTAAAGTTGACTGATAATAGATTCACTAGTTTCTAATTAGCATGGAACTATCTTTTGGCATTTAAAGAGTCAGAACTATCCTCAAGTTTGGTTGTGAATTCATGCTTATCTCACTGATATAGTGATATATTTATTCATCTCCAAAACAGTAGGGGTGAACTTGGTCTTTGAGATATGATATTGGGGTTCTCATAGTGCTGTAGTACTGACACTCAATTCAAAAGAACTCACAAATAAGATAAATTAATTACATATACTCCAAGTGCATATTTCCTTTATTAATGTAGTGAGAATAGAGAAACGGAAAAAGGAAATAGATTTACTCAAGCCTTAAAAAGATAAGATAAATGTTAGTAATACGCCATTGCCTTTCTCCCCTCACCAGTCACCACCACCACCACCAGGCTCTCTCTCTATATATATATATATTTCAGTCTCTAATCAGGAAAACAAAGTAAGAGAGTTAATTCCAGCAACTTGATAGACAATACTTCATTTATTGTTTCAGAAAAAAAAGATGGCTGGAGGTGAATCATCAACAAAGCAACAGATTGTAAGTCACTAGAGTGAATTTGTAATTTGTATTTAAATTGTAGATCACTATATGGTGATTCAATTCAAAGCTCACAAATATTGTGTAAGGTTAACCTCAAAATTATTAGATCAACTTCAAACACAATTCATAAACCTTGCATTTAGTTCAAGGACTGACATATATTTTCAAGTTTATTTCTTCTATATATAAGATTTAAGATCAAAACATGAAAAAGAAAAAAAAAATTTGTCGTGCCTCCTAAATGTTAGAGCAAGGTAACATGTATCACCTCAACCTATGCAACTGGGGCCACTATTTTAATTTGTGAGGCCTGTTGGGCTATGCAAATGATTGAAATGAGGGAGAGGGGGGCAAGTATGAAGGTGAAACTTACAAAATAAGAAACAATAAAATTTTAAAAGAGGGTTTTTTTTTCAGATTTTTGCAGGTGAGACGCACGGTATCAGTAATCTATTGAAAAATTAAATCATTCAATCCACAATATATCTCTACCTCTAAATCATTTAAAACAAACAAGAGAACAGGAAGGACTTTGCATATAATATCCATGATTCTATGTATAGTAGGCCTAAGACGCCCACCTAACTGATCAAGGTTTTAATTAGGAATAATATGTAATCATATTCAGTAATGTAATAAATATGGATTCCTTAGTTTCAGATTGAAAAAAAGGTCTATGTTTTTCATGGGTATTTAAATCTCTCAAGACTTAACTTTTACTCAGACTTGCTCTGCATTTTCTTTTAGCAGAATACTGAAGCTTCATTAGTGTTTCTTTTCCAAAAGAAGCTAAGCAAGACTGACGTATGTACAAAACGCAAGGAAATCCTTCTTCCGAGAGTAAGTAACTTCAAATTACATTAAATTTAGAAGCTTATCAACATGTTTATACAAAGGCATTAATCCATATTTTCATTTTTGACAGCGAGCTGCAAAGAACGGACTTCCACCTGTGATGGCGCCAAATTATTGCATGACTTTACCAGTGCGCGATTTGAGGACTGGACAAACTTGGAGGTTCAAATACAAGTATGTTTATTTTAGTTGAAATTTTTTAATTTTTGCTTGTTTATATATTATATGAAGTGGTCATATCATCAATGCTGATTAGTTTGGAACAATTTGCATGTTTGATTAAATTATGTACTTGCTATACAGAGATATTTAACCAAGAAAAGAAAAGAATGTCAGAAGTTCTTTAAAATGTTCCATTTAAGCTACTCCATGGTAAGTTTCCATTTATATACTGACAAATGTGCCATTCCTTCACAAAAATTGGCAACATCAACTAGAAACAAGTACCATGGCTCTAGCTACACTGTTATTGTTTTCTTAATCCTTTTCTTATTATCTGGACATGAGCAAGAAATTTAGATTATACATGGCCCTAATTGATGCTCCACCAATAAAATGGGATTGCGTTTTTTTTGGAAACAATATTTCATCTTGCAGAAATTGTCTGCGGCACGATTGTGAATTTCTTCAAATTACGGTTTCCCATTTTGCTGCTTTCGCCTCTAGTTTGTAGTGGAAAAGGTAACGGATTACGGAATCTTTGACAAAACCATTGGCTTTAATCACATAATCAACTAGTTGTATATACAAATTAACGACGCGTCTTCAGTGGTTTTCTCTTTGGTTTTGAAAAACTGTTGGCACCGAACATGGTAAAAGGATATCTGGTTTTAGTTTTGTGACTGTTCACATTCGTTCCGTTTTTTTTTATGTTGGCAATTAGGCCCCTTTTCTCCTATAAAATGAAGGCAAAGTTGTACACCAGAGACCTCGAGAGAGACATTGTGAGAGCCTCATTTTTTCAATTTGGGAGCTAGGTAGAGAAACCATTCTAACTATATAGGGGGCAACAGTTCGGAGAGCGATTGACTTCGTTGTAGACATTAGATCATAATTTTCAGTAAATCTGGCATGCTAAAGCAAGAGAAGAAAATAGTGATGGAAATGTTGGCTGATTCGTTGCTCTTCGCTTTGAGGTAAGGCTGAATTTTAGTACCAATATTGTTCATTTTGCCCTTTTGATATCTCTCCTTCCACATAAGCATGCCCCTACCTTCTGTTCTTTACATTGTCAATTCGTGTCGTCGGTATTTTGCTGTCTGGTAGAAGTATTTAGGGCACAGTATGGAGTAGGAAATCAAAACAATAATGAAATATCAAGTTTTTGTTCATGGAGAGAGGTGAGAAAAAAAGCTTTCTAGATAAGGACATGTAGTCTATAATTAGTACAACCCAATTTGTAACCCTTTTAGGACAAAATGCTGACTCAGGTGTGATTATGAGAGCATTGAGGTCTGCGAAGACTTCTTCAAGATCATCAGTGTGCTCACTCGGAGCGGGAAGCATTGTGGTGCGGGGCCTGAGTACATCCGCATCAGCGTGCTCGACAGGGCCCACAACTTCGATGTCTTTGTCATCGGATCTCTTCCCTGGGTTTAGGTTGATCAGATGGGCACATTTTCTTTTTTCTTTTCTTTTTTTTGTGTGGGGGGGGGGGGGGGGGGGGGGCTATATTCTTGTTAATTTTTTGACAGGAATATTGAAAAAACAACAAGAAAAAAAACCTTTTAGGACTGATCAAATTCTGCCCTTTCATAATCTCTGGATATGCATTAATCAAATTAAACCTTGCAATGCTTAGCTTAGTTACTGTTTCATACATCATAAAATTAATTGTTTTGACAATTTAATTTAATATTGCTCTTACATTTTCCAAATTTTCCTTTTAACAGATTCTGGCCTAGGGGCTCTGGATCATATCTTCTAGCCAACACAGGTTTGTGTGTGTTTGTAATTTTGTGCATGAGCATGTGTTGCCCCTTAATTGTAATATGTGTATTTTTTTTCCCTTATTAATTACTTATCATATTTTCTTATACTGGACTTTATTTCTATGTATTAGTACACTTTGTGGACCAGCACAAACTGGAAGCTGGTGATATGATCAAGCTGTACAAGGGCCTTCCTGACAACCAGCTTGTAAGTTTTCTCTTCTTTTTATTGTTATTTTTTTATTTTTTAGATAGTTTTTATATTTTAAAATCTCAAATTCATAAATAATTAATTCCTTGTTATGAAGAGTTGTTCATTTCTATACCCATATTCATGAGTTATATACTTGGGCAAGGTAATTAAACGAGGGATCTAATTATCTATGATTATCATTATGGATTAAGAGTTGCAACTAAAATCATTGCATATATGGTAATAAATTATGTTTAGTTCCAAGTCTAGGAGTTTGCTACTATTAAAATGAAGATGCAAATTATGACTAATTCATATTAATGTTGCATATTTTGGAAGGTAATTGAAGCCGTAAAACTGGGTCAGGGATCTGGCAGGCCCAGTGCTCCACCGGCAATAATTGCAAGAAGAAGTCAGATTGTACGCATCAGAAGCTCAAGGAGATCCCCAGATAATGATGTCCTTCCTCATGGCTTCATATAAATACCAAGGAAAAAACTTGTCAGCAATTTAAATGTTTTCTGTTTCCAAATATGCTAATTAAATACTCTGAACCAGTAGTATCTAGCTAGTAGAATACAAAGGTGTATGTGTATTTATGTTATTATTACATATTGTATGTATGAGATGAATTTGTTGATCAACATGTTATATATTGTATATATGTGCTGAAAATTGGTTCTTATTTTATTACTGTTTGCTTTACTTTGAGATAATTTTTTTTGTTGTTTACTGAAATTTTGTACTCTTTTATTTTGTTTGATATAACTACAACCCCCTCATTTTCATCAAATATTCCAGAAGTTGTGTATTGATGCGAGTTTTGTAGGGCTTTTAAATTAATAAACCCTATAATTGGTTCTTATTATTAATTTTTATTTTTAGTTAGTTTTTGTATTTGAAAATATCAAATTCATAAATTATTTGTTTATAAAGAGTTATTTGTTTCAATACCCATATTCATCAGTTATATACTTGCGCAAGGTAATTAAACAAGATATTTAGTTATCTATGACTGTCACTATGGATTAAGAGTTGGAAGTAAAATCATTGCATATATGGTAATATAAATTATGTTTAGTTCCAAGTGTAGGAGTTTGCTACCATTGAAATGAAGATGCAAAGTATGACTAATTCATATTAATGTTGCATATGATTTTGGCAGGTAATTGATTCCGTAAAACTAGGTCAGGGATCTTGCGGACCCACTGCATCACCAGCAATAATTGCAAGAAAACGCCGGACTGTACGCATCACGAGCTCGAGGAAATCTCCAAATAATGAAGTTCTTCCTCATGGCTTCATATAAATTAAAACACAAAAAGGAAAAGCAAGTTAGTACTATATATATGTAGCTAGTAGAATATAAAGGTGCATGTGTGTACATATATGTTACTCTTCATATGAAGTGAGGAATTTGTTCATGAACATTATTATATAATGTATATATATGCTGCAAAATTGGTTTTTAATTTTTTTTCTGTTTACTGAAATTTTATTCTCCTTTTATTTTGATATCTACAATTCCCTCATTTACATCAAATATTCCAGAAGTTGAGAATCGTTATTTTGTACTCCAAACTCAGTTTCATGGGGGCTAATATGTGAGATCAAATGAGGTGGCATTAGCTAGTAAGTCTTATAACTAAAAAAACATTTTCATTGATCCCTCCTGATGCATATATACGCTCCTAGTTAGAGAAATCAATCCGTCGTGAATCCAACATAACTCGATTAATTTTTGATAACTCGAAATCTGAAACAACCCAAAACCAAACAATATATGGTACGTAATATATGGAACGGTTGGAACTAAAAAATAACTTCTAATCAGATTATTCAATTCTAACCTGATTTGATCTAAGACAACCATGCATAGAATTAAGAATGATTTAAACATAAATTGATTCAAATCCTTCAGTAAAAAAGAAAAACGATTCAAATCCAGTGTAACTCGACTTGAATCCTACTTCGACCGACATATATATCTAATTGCCACCTCTGCACTTAATTAGTTAACATATCAACGTGAAATTCGTGGCATATATATGCACTATTTATGATATATTTTAATGAAGTGTTTATCTCCTGCTCAAATGAAACTGGAGAGAAATTTTGTCTCAAAATTATGCACTAGAAGGAAATGCCACGTGTAACGTCTATCAGACGCCAGCTTGCACCCCTCAAGACAAGGAAGTCAGCCCAAAGTTAAATATGACGTTCCAAAATTTCGTCACTGAATATATATGGTTCCAAAATTTCGTCATCTACATCCATCATTAGTATTAACATACTGCAATTCGATTTCCTTTTGCTCAACCAACTCTCGGATGAAGTATTGGTTTGTATCAATATGCTTAGTACGACTATGAAATACTGGATTTTTGCTCATTGCTATCGTTGACTGGTTGTTGCATAATATTATGGTTGCTCCTTTTTGCTTGCAATTTAACTCTTCTAGCATGCGCCTAAGCCAGACCCCTTGACGTGCAGCTGAAGTCACAGCATTGTACTCCGCTTCAGCTGTGGAAAGTGCAATAGTTGATTGCTTCTTTGAATTCCAACAGATTGCATTGTCGCCATAGAAGAACACTTGCCCGGATGTGCTCCTTCTATCATCTAGACTCCCTGCCCAATCGCTATCACTATACCCAATTAAACTTGGATTCTCCACAGATTTGTACCACAGGCCATAGCTCGTTGTGCCTGCAACATACCTTAATATCCTTTTTGCTGCGTCCATATGTTGTTTGGTCGGTGTTTGCATGAACCTTGAGATGACCCCAACTGAGTGTGAGATGTCGGGCCGTGTGTGTGTTAAATACATCAAGCCTCCAACCAAACTTCGGAATCGTGTTGCATCAATATGTTCTGTGCCATCCTCTGCTGTGAGCTTTTCGTTGACATTAGATGGTGTTTGTACGAGATTGCATCCTTTTATTCCGAACTTCTCAACTAGATCTTTGGCATACTTCCTCTGAGAAATGAACATATTATCTTCTTCTTGCTCAATCTCTAGCCATAGAAAGTAATGCATCTCACCCAAATCTGTCATCTTGAACATATGCATCATTTGTTCTTTAAATGTTTGAACCATCCCTTGATCTGTACCGAAGTAGATCATAGCATCAACATATAAACAAATGACCAGCAGACCTATGTTCTGTTTGATGTAGAGATTCGGCTCGTTCTTGCTTCTCGTGAACCCCAAGGTCTGAAAGCATGCATCTACCTTGCTATACCACGCTCGTGGGGCTTGTTTCAAGCCATAAAGTGCTTTATAGAGCCGATACACCCAATTTTCTTTGCCTTCGATTTTGAATCCTTCAGGTTGCTCGACATACACCTCTTCCATTAGTTCTCAACGAGAGCATTGTGGACTGAGAGGGTTTCTTCAAGAGCATCAAGGATCTCTTCCTTGGGTTTAGGTTGATCAGATGTGCATTTTTTTCTTTGGGGGGTTGGGGCTATTTTCTTGTCAATTTTTTAATAGGAATATTGAAAAAAAAAATAAAAAAAACCTTTTAGGACAGATCGAATTGTGCCCTTTCAGGTTATTAATTTTGTAATGCTTAGTCTAGTTATTATTTTATACATCTTAAAATTAATTGTTTTGACAATTTAATTTAATATTGCTCTTAACTTTTCTAAATTTTCCATTTAACAGATTCTGGCCTAGGGGCTCCGGGTCATATCTTCTAGCCAACACAGGTTTGTGTGTGTTAATTAGTAATTTTGTAATTGCCCTTAATTGTAGTATGTGTAATTTTTTCCCTTATTATATTACTTACTGACCTTATTTTTCTTAAACTGGACTTAATTTCTATATATTAGTACACTTTGTGGACCAGCACAAAATGGAAGCTGGTGATATGATCAAGCTGCACAAGGGCCTTCCTGACAACCAGCTTGTAAGTTTCCTCTTCTTCTTATTATTAATTTTGATTTTTTTAGTTAGTTTTTATATTTTAAAATCTCAAATTCAAAGATTCTTTGTTTATTAAGAGTTGTTTGTTTGTATATATATATACCATATTTATCAGTTATATACTTGAGCAAGGTAATTAAACAAGGTATCTAATTATCTATAACTCTCAATGCATATAGGGTAATAAATTATGTTTAGTTCCAAGTCTAGGAGTTTGCAACTATTAAAATGAAAATGCAAATTATGACTAATTATAATTTATATTAGGAAAATGTTTGGGAGATATATCATTGTTGGTACCATAATTTATACGTACTTCATTATTAATATAAAATGAGTTATTATGAATGTTAATGATTTTATTTTATAATTTATTTTTTACGGTACTTTATTATTCAACTCAAATACCATTATCCAGAATAATAACTCATTTAAATTGAATAATAAAAGTATTGTACAAAATAAATTGTATAAGAAAGTCGCTAATATGAATAATAATCTATTTAATACGAATAATAAAGTTGGTATCGATGATGATATCAAAAATAATATCTGTATATCAGCTCCCTTCATATTAATGTTGCTATTTTGGCAGGTAATTGAAGCTGTGAAACTGGGTCAGGGATCTCGCGGACCCACTGTGCCACCAGCAACAATTGCAAGAAGAAGTCAGACTGTACGCATCAGGAGCTCAAGGAAATCTCCAAATAATGAAGTCCTTCCTCATGGCTTCATATAAATTAAAGCACAAAAAGGAAAAGCAAGTCAGTACTATGTATATGTAGCTAGTAGAAAATAAAGGTGTATGTGTATATATGTTACTCTTCATATGAGGTGATGAATTTGTTGATCAACAATATTTTATAATGTATATGCTGCAAATTGGTTTTTATTTTTTTCTGTTTCCTTTTCTTTGAGATAATTTTTTTGGCTGTTTACTGAAATTTTATTCTCTCGTTTTATTTATTTGATATCTACAATTCCCTCATTCACATCAAATATTCTAGAAGCTGAGTATCATTATTTTGTACTCCAAGCTCAGTTTCATGAGGGCTAATATATGAGATCAAAAAATCTAGCATTAGTACATCTTACAACTAAAAAATCATTTTCATTGATCTCTCATGATGTATATGCCCCTAATTACTTATAATCAAATGTGCTTTTTGAAGTAAATTTTGTAACATAGTAACTCCAAGATTAAATTAGACGACGAAGACTGGATTCAACAGGGATAGTGTTCATACGTGCAATTGATTAACAAATCATGCGTATCAAATGTATACAAATATTTGATTTTTTTTTCTATGCTCATTAAAACTACTTTTTCTCTAATGACCCAACACTCTGTGTTGGTCCTTATGGAAAACAGGAGAGGTACAAAAGAAGTTCCCATTATGCAGAATATTTAAATCCAACTAGAGGCCTTGAAAATAGCAAGAAACCAGAAGCCGAAGAATTAGCATTACATGAGAGCATATCTTCCCCTGATGATAATTAATACATGAGATGAGAGAGAAAGAATTATGAATGTTTTTAATATAAACTATTAATTGAATTAAGAACAATTAGTGGTTTTGAGCATATATATAAAGAGAGGAGGGTTCCAATGCCACAAGTTTTTTGTGTCATAAAATGTCACAAACTCGTTTTTTAATTTATGTTTCATATTTTGACATCCAAAAATCAAATCCAAACCGTTGATGTTTTTTATTTTCATGAGTGATGTATGTGTATAAACTTTCATGATTTTTTGAGTTCATTTTATACTAGATCAAGTGGTTAAAAAATGAATGAATCTTATTAACTAGGATTAATTAATTTTAATACATTCATTTTATGACTGCTTGATTTGATATAAAATGAGCTCAAAAAATCATGAAATTTGACATGCATACATCTCTCATGAAAATAAATAAAATCAACGGTTTTGATTTGATTTTTGAAGGTCAAAATTTGTAATATAAATTAATAAGAGAGTTTGTGATATTTTATGACATAAAAAACTTGTGGTATTGAAAATCTCCTCATATAACTATATTATAAGTAAGAAGAGATAAATATCATTTTCTGAGTGAGAATTAATAAGTTTGATTGTGTTTAAAGAAGAATGTTAATTAAAGTTGACTGATAATAGATTCACTAGTTTCTAATTAGCATGGAACTATCTTTTGGCATTTAAAGAGTCAGAACTATCCTCAAGTTTGGTTGTGAATTCATGCTTATCTCACTGATATAGTGATATATTTATTCATCTCCAAAACAGTAGGGGTGAACTTGGTCTTTGAGATATGATATTGGGGTTCTCATAGTGCTGTAGTACTGACACTCAATTCAAAAGAACTCACAAATAAGATAAATTAATTACATATACTCCAAGTGCATATTTCCTTTATTAATGTAGTGAGAATAGAGAAACGGAAAAAGGAAATAGATTTACTCAAGCCTTAAAAAGATAAGATAAATGTTAGTAATACGCCACTGCCTTTCTCCCCTCACCAGTCACCACCACCACCACCAGGCTCTCTCTCTATATATATATATATTTCAGTCTCTAATCAGGAAAACAAAGTAAGAGAGTTAATTCCAGCAACTTGATAGACAATACTTCATTTATTGTTTCAGAAAAAAAAGATGGCTGGAGGTGAATCATCAACAAAGCAACAGATTGTAAGTCACTAGAGTGAATTTGTAATTTGTATTTAAATTGTAGATCACTATATGGTGATTCAATTCAAAGCTCACAAATATTGTGTAAGGTTAACCTCAAAATTATTAGATCAACTTCAAACACAATTCATAAACCTTGCATTTAGTTCAAGGACTGACATATATTTTCAAGTTTATTTCTTCTATATATAAGATTTAAGATCAAAACATGAAAAAGAAAAAAAAAATTTGTCGTGCCTCCTAAATGTTTGAGCAAGGTAACATGTATCACCTCAACCTATGCAACTGGGGCCACTATTTTAATTTGTGAGGCCTGTTGGGCTATGCAAGTGATTGAAATGAGGGAGAGGGGGGCAAGTATGAAGGTGAAACTTACAAAATAAGAAACAATAAAATTTTAAAAGAGGGTTTTTTTCAGATTTTTGCAGGTGAGACACACAGTGTCAGTAATCTATTGAAAAATTAAATCATTGAATCCACAATATATCTCTATCTCTAAATCATTTAAAACAAACAAAAGAACAGGAAGGACTTTGCATATAATATCCATGATTCTATGTATAGTAGGCCTACAATGCCCACCTAACTGATCAAGGTTTTAATTAGGAATAATCTGTAATCATATTCAGTAATTTAATAAATATGGATCCCTCAGTATCAGATTGAAAAAAAGGTTTATTTAAATCTCTCAAAACTAACTTTTAATCAGACTTGCTCTGCATTTTCTTTTAGCAGAATACTGAAGCTTCACTAGTGTTTCTTTTCCAAAAGAAGCTAAGCAAGACTGACGTATGTACAAAACGCAAGGAAATCCTTCTTCCAAGAGTAAGTAACTTCAAATTACATTAAATTTAGAAGCTTATCAACAGGTTAATACAAAGGCATTAATCCATATTTTCATTTTTGACAGCAAGCTGCAAAGAACGAACTTCCACCCGTGATGGCGCCAAATTATTGCATGACTTTACCAGTGCGTGATCTGAGGACTGGACAAACTTGGAGGTTCAAATACAAGTATGTTTATTTTAGTTAAAAATTTTTAATTTTTGCTTATTTATATGTTATATAAAGTGGTCATATCATCAATGCTGATTATTTTGGAACAATTTGCATGTTTGATTAAATTATGTACTTGCTATACAGAGATATTTAAACAAGAAAAGAAAAGAATGTCAGAAGTTCTTTAAAATGTTCCATTTAAGCTAGTCCATGGTACGTTTCCATGTATATACTGACAGATGTGCCATTCCTTCACAAAAATTGGTAACATCAGCTAGAAACAATTACCATGGCTCTAGCTACACTGTTATTGTTTTCTTAATCCTCTTCTTATTATCTGGGCATGAGCAAGAAATTTAGATTATACATAGCCCTAATTGATGCTCCACCAATAAAATAGGATTGCGTTTTTTTTTTGGAAACAATATTTCACCTCGCAGAAATTGTCTGCGGCACGATTGTGAATTTCTTCAAATTACGGTTTCCCATTTTGCTGCTTTCGCCTCTAGTTTGTGGTGCAAAAGGTAACGGATTGCGGAATCTTTGTCAAAACCATTGGCTTTAATCACATAATCGACTAGTTGTATATACAAATTAACGACGTATCTTCAGTGGTTTTCACTTTGGTTTTGAAAAACTGTTGGCACCGAACATGGTAAAAGGAAATCCGGTTTTAGTTTTGTGACTGTTCACATTCGTTCCGTTTCTTTTTTATGTTGGCAATTAGGCCCCTTTTCTCCTATAAAATGAAGGCAAAGTTGTACACCAGAGACCTCGAGAGAGACATTGTGAGAGCCTCATTTTTTCAATTAGGGAGCTAGGTAGAGGAGCCATTCTAACTATATAGGGGGCAACGGTACGGAGAGCAATTGACTTCGTTGTAGACATTAGATAGTAATTTTCAGTAAATCTGCTATGCTAAAGCAAGAGAAGAAAATAGTGATGGAAATTTTGGCTGATTCGTTGCTCTTCGATTTGAGGTAAGGCTGAATTTTAGTACCAATTTTGTTGATTTTGCCCTTTTGACATCTCTACTTCCACATAAGCGTGCCCCTACCTTATGTTCTTTACATTGTTAATTCGTGTCGTCGGTATTTTGCTATCTGGTAGAAGTATTTAGGGCACAGTATGGAGTAGGAAAGCAAAGCAATAATGAAAATATCAAGTTTTTGTTGATGGAGAGAGGTGAGAAAAAAAGCCTTCTAGATAAGGACATGTAGCCTGTAATTAGTACAACATAATTTGTAACCTTTTTAGGACAAAATGCTAACTCAGGTGTGATGATGAGAGCATTGAGGACTGCGAGGACTTCTTCAAGACCATCAGTGTGCTCTCTCGGAGAGGGAAGCATTGCGGTGCGGGGCCTGAGTACATCCGCATCAGCGTGCTCGACAGGGCCCACAACTTCGATGTCTTTGTCATCGGATCTCTTCCCTGGGTTTAGGTTGATCAGATGGGCACATTTTCTTTTTTCTTTTTTTTTTTTTGCGGGGGGGGGGGGGGGGGGGGGGGGGGGGCTATATTCTTGTTAATTTTTTGACAGGAATATTGAAAAAACAACAAGAAAAAAAACCTTTTAGGACTGATCAAATTCTGCCCTTTCGTAATCTCCGGATATGCATTAATCAAATTAAACCTTGCAATGCTTTGCTTAGTTACTGTTCATACATCATAAAATTAATTGTTTTGACAATTTAATTTAATATTGCTCTTACTTGTTCCAAATTTTCCATTTAACAGATTATGGCCTAGGGGCTCGGGATCATATCTTCTAGCCAACACAGGTTTGTGTGTGTTTGTAATTTTGTGCATGAGCATGTGTTGCTATATATCATGTGCATGCCCCTTAATTGTAATATGTGTATTTTTTTCCCTTATTAATTACTTATCATATTTTCTTATACTGGACTTTATTTCTATGTATTAGTACACTTTGTGGACCAGTACAAACTGGAAGCTGGTGATATGATCAAGCTGTACAAGGGCCTTCCTGACAACCAGCTTGTAAGTTTTCTCTTCTTTTTATTATTATTATTTTATTTTTTAGATATTTTTATATTTTAAGATCTCAAATTCATAAATAATTAATTCCTTGTTATAAAGAGTTGGTCGTTTCTATACCCATATTCATCAGTTATATACTTGGGCAAGGTAACTAAACAAGGGATCTAATTATCTATGACTATCATTATGGATTAAGAGTTGCAACTAAAATCATTGCATATATGGTAATATAAATTATGTTTAGTTCCAAGTGTAGAAGTTTGCTACCATTAAAATGAAGATGCAAATTATGACTAATTCATATTAATGTTGCATATGATTTTGGCAGGTTATTGATGCCGTAAAACTAGGTCAGGGATCTTGCGGACCCACTGCATCATCAGCAACAATTGCAAGAAAACACCGGACTGTACGCATCACGAGCTCGAGGAAATCTCCAAATAATGAAGTTCTTCCTCATGGCTTCATATAAATTAAAACACAAAAAGGAAAAGCAAGTCAGTTCTATATATATGTAGCTAGTAGAATATAAAGGTGCATGTGTGAACATATATGTTACTCTTCATATGAAGTGATGAATTTGTTGATCAACATTATTATATAATAATGTATATATATGCTGCAAAATTGGTTTTTAATTTTTTTGCTGTTTACTTTTCTCTGAGATAATTTTTTCGCTGTTTACTGAAATTTTATTCTCTCCTTTTATTTTATTTGATATCTACAATTCCCTCATTTACATCAAATATTCCAGAAGTTGAGTATCGTTATTTTGTACTCCAAACTCAGTTTCATGGGGGCTAATATGTGAGATCAAATGAGGTGGCATTAGCTAGTAAGTCTTATAACTAAAAAAACATTTTCATTGATCCCTCCTGATGCATATATACGCTCCTAGTTAGAGAAATCAATCCGTCGTGAATCCAACATAACTCGATTAATTTAAGATAACTCGAAATTTGAAACAACCCAAAACCAACCAATATATGGTACCTAATATATGGAACGGTCGGAACTAAAAAATAACTTCTAATCAGATTATTCAATTCTAACCTGATTTGATCTAAGACAACCATGCATAGAATTAATAATGATTTAAACATAAATTGATTCAAATCCTTCAGTAAAAAAGAAAAACGATTCAAATCCAGTGTAACTCGACTTGAATCCTACTTCGACCGACATATATATCTAATTGCCACCTCTGCACTAAATTAGTTTACATATCAACGTGAAATTCGTGGCATATATATGCACTATATATGATATATTTTAATGAACTGTTTGTCTCCAGTTCATATGAAACTAGAGAGAAATTAGGTCGCAAAATTATGCACTAGAAGGAAATACCACGTGTAACGTCTATCAGACGCCAGCTTGCAACCTTCAAGACAAGGAAGTCAGCCCAAAGTTAAATATGACGTTCCAAAATTTCGTCACTGAATATATATGGTTGCTTATTATGTAATATATACATATATATATCCATGTTGAGAGTTTTACTTGAACCAAAAAAAAAGGAAAATTATAGAGCAAACTTGGCTCAATAAATTTCTACATAAATAGGCTCTTACTTCAATTGAATTATTATTTTAATTTTATGGTTTACATTGACAAAGAAATTATATGCATCTCAAAATTACACTAATAATTTTTAAAATACCACTCATTTACCATTTTGATCCTTAAAAGTACAAAAAGATCATTTTAGTGTTCAAAGTTTTCAATATGTAACTAATTAGTTCTACTATTACTAGTAAAAATAATATTTAGAATGATGATCCATGCTCACATCCATGTCATAATGATAATTATGATAAGATGTATATAAATAATATTTTTGTATTAATTCTAGTGTATATCATCTTTAATTGATACTTAATATGCTACAAATAATTATAATAGCTTCCACGTTATTATTATTTGACAAGCATATGCGCACTAGTTTCAGTGTTAAAAAATGATATTCATAGATGAAGTGTACCTTTCAAATTTTTTCTCCAAGTTCTCTTCATTACGTACTTAATTAAAACATATTAATTAATACGGATTAAAATACTTCATACTAAATTTCTCTCTCTCGCGCTAGATTCTAAACTTAATTTATTCTCATCAAGGCAACAAGTCTAACAATAATAGCATAATCTTCCATTAACTTCTGTATGAAACATTCATCTGGTTTATATATTTTTTGTAGTACACACACCGGTTTTATATAATTTTCTTTTCAAAGGCGCTGGAGAAAGGGTAAGACGTTCGTGACTGCCGCGTGGCATGTACAGGAGATGTCACGTTTAACATCTCCTCTCCAGCCCTATCAAAACTGGAGATGTCACGTTTAACATCTCAAGCACAGAAATATATTACAACGAGCAAATTATCCGTCGAAGAAATCAGGTACACATGGTGATGGTACATGAGAGCATCCACCAACAAGATATATATTTCACTTTTAATTTCGTGTCAAATCAGTAGCGTGCGCGGAATACCGAATTAAACTTTCAGTTAAGAGTTTCATTGTCCGGAGTTAATTTTGTTTTTCAATTCGCTCGCAGTCCTTAAACTTCAATTCAAAATATCAAGTCATGCGCAGGTAAAAAGAAAAGGGTTATAGATAGAATTCACCCCTTTAAATAGTCAAAGGTGAGTTAAGTTGAAATTTGTGATTCCAATATAGAGATAAAATGAAGCTTTGCATTACAACGATAAAGAGAAAATATTGATTGGACTGCTGTTTATTCAAGACTTTTTATTTTGATTTTCGTTTGTGTGTACTTAAAAAAGACTCTCCAAATTCATTGAAAACCGTAGCTCTCCTTTTTTTTAATTTTTTTTGTTGTTCTGTCTTTCCTCAATTAGCTAGCATTTTGGCAGAAGTGGGAAGCCATTTTTTTTGGTCTTGCAATGGGAGAGAATATATTTAGCCATTAATCAATATTTTCCACAACATGTTTCATTCTTCAGCTTTTTCTTCTGATTTCACAATAAGGTAAAATGTTTTTTTTTTCACTGCAATGTTTTGATATTTATAATGAATTCATTTAACCTAAATCTAGATCGATGTTCGCTCTTTCTGACACAGTGACATGTCAGTACAAAGATCCCCATTTGCACTTTTATCATGCCCATGAGAGACTCAATAGCTCTGATTCCCTCTTGCCTATCTATCCCTCCGGTAATTGTCGATAAAATTATTTTGCTTAATATTTAAGTTCCTTTTTATTTTTTAAGCATCTCAAATCATATTAATTTCCTTAAATTTAGAATAATTTAGAATGATTTTATACTAAGTTTGAGATACTGCTATTTGTGTGCTTATTGATTGCAAGATTAAAGCAAATTGACAAAAGATAACATTAATTGAAGAAGCAAAGAATGAATCTACACCAAATCAGACCAGGATACATGTTTTACGGACCACAAAAGATTCTTTACGGGTCACAAAGCAATCAGAACTCAACGTAGTAGTCTTCAGAAAAACTTTGTGGGTCGCAAAGAATGGCTTGTGACACACAAATAGTTGCCAAACTTGCAAATTTGACAAGATTTCTTTTTTAAATTGAACCAACGGCTATTTAATGACTTGCAAAGCTAGGAATTAGGACAAGCTACCGGAGAGGAGAAGAACTAAAGTCGAAATTGAAGATCTAGCACGAATTCGAAGTGATTGTTTGGAGAAAGAGTGAAGAACTAAGTAAGATATTTGATGTAACCTTTTCCTTTTTTTTTTGTTTTTA
This sequence comes from x Bolboschoenoplectus mariqueter, assembly GCA_037678475.1. Classification (NCBI taxonomy): domain Eukaryota; kingdom Viridiplantae; phylum Streptophyta; class Magnoliopsida; order Poales; family Cyperaceae; genus x Bolboschoenoplectus; species x Bolboschoenoplectus mariqueter. The sequence continues at coordinate 2,022,781 of CM075269.1, forward strand.
ATTCTTCATATTGCAATGAAAATTTATTTTTTTGCTATTTTTGCACCCATGAGAGCCTAGTTTTCCTCTCTAGGGGTTATGATTGTAGTACTTAAAACTTGATGTAATTAATTTACTTGAATATTTACTTTTAATATTTCTTATTGTGATTTGTCTCTTGTTACTTATTTAACTTATGTGTTGATTGGTTTAAATACTCGTTTCTACACGTAGGCATAGAGATTTAGGTACATACACAATAAGTAATTGCTTGAATTTTAGAAATCAAGAGATAGTACTAGATTTCAGGTCAGATATCTAGTGGAGAAACCTAAAATTAGTAGTAAACAATTAAAGAATTTAGGCCTTAAACCTATAGGGTAAGATATCATTGGAAGAAATCTGAATGGTTTGTAGATACGGTATTAACCCACGAAAGTGTTAGTTAATATTACTTTTGAGATGGAAAACCCTCACATATTTCAAGATATATTAAAAGTATAATTTGAAATAAATTAATACACAAGTAGATAGGAAAACCAAAAATCCCTACAATTCAACTATTGTTCTATCCAAAACTAACTTTACTTTAGTTTTGTTTTGTTTCTTTAATTTCAAAATCCATTCAATCTTGTTTGTCTAATTTAATAAACTTGTAAGAATCGATATTTTAGGTTGTCTTTGTGGATCAACACCCCAAATACTACGACGGTAGACATACTTCCTTCACCTAAATGAGAACTTAATTTAGCAGCTTATTCGGCTGTGCTTCTCTACTCCGGTCGACATTTCAACATTTCTAGTAAAAATGACGTGCGCTTGCGGTTTTATAAAATAGAAATTGGGGTAAATTACAAATTTTAAAAGCCAAAAATGTCTAAAATACCCTAAATATCTATACACTCAAAACACACCATCTGACGATAAGTCCCACCAGTACATGCACATTAAGGTGTTTAAAAAGCTACATGTGTTCTACAATGGCTCTTCGGAGGAGGAGAGATATCTACTGACAGCCTTGATGGCCTCGACTGTAACATTTGTGCTTGTTGTAATGTGAAATTTGTATTTTGCATTTTCTTGAATAATGATATCTTTTATAGCATTTTTTTTAAAAAAGTTTTTGAATTTTTGGATAACATTGACATTAATATTTCAAATACTAGAGCAAGAATATATGTTGTAAATGATTAACAAATTATGAATTGTGTAAAACATATAATACGAAAGAGAGTTTAAATAACAATGAGAAATAAAGACGGAAAGAGAAAGAGAAGAGAATTGGAATGAAGAAGATGAAAAGAGCGAGAGAAGAGAATAATATGGATAATGATTGGATCCTAATTTTAGTCGAGAGAGAGAGAGTGGGAATTAACAAATTCAAAATTAAAGTTCGATCATTAAATGCGATGAGATGAAATGATGGCCTAGGCATAATGATTATAGTACGTGAGGAGAGAGAAGTTGTGTATTTGAGTACAGTTTATTGTCTATTGATATCGTGATTAATAAATAAATGCTTCAAAATGACTTTTATAATTTCAAAAATAACTTACTACAATAGTGATGGTGCTATTAAATGGGATAAATTGGAAAGAAAAGATAGTAATGATGAAGAGAGAAAAATAGAAATTGATACTATTAAATGTGATAAAGTAGTAGTGACAGAGAGAGAAAAATATTATGATAGTTTGTACAGTGGTGTGAGAAAAAAGATATATAAAATGGAAATACGAGGAATTGAAAGAAGTGGAGGAGAAAAAAATATTTTTTTTGTACTTATTCATGATGATGTACCACATAAGCAAAAAATAGGGGTGGAAAGGGAGGGACAAGAAAAAAGGTGGACGCTTATTATTTTGCAAAAGAAAATATCAAAATTATCAGATGTAAAAAAATGAAAGAGGTATGTTATAGAGAAAGACTAATTAAAATGCAATATATTTATAGATGAATTTGTATAACAGTATCAAATTTTGGACTTGGAGTTAAAAATATCCGGTCTGAATCGTTCAATATAATTTTTATATTAAAATCTTATAAAATACTAAATTTTATATTTTTAAGAATTTTTTTTGTTATTTTTCGAATGGAGAGAAAATTATTCTTATTGGATACTTCAAAATCCTCAAATCAATTAATTTTTCTGTCACCTGAAAAAATAGCAAAAAAATTCTAAAAATATAAAATTTGATATTCTATAAGATTTTGATATGAAAATTATATTAAATAGTTCGGAGAGGCCATTTTGAGTTTAAAGTTCGAAATTTAAAGTCATTATACAGATCTATTTATACAATGGGTTACATTTTAATTTTACTCTGTATGAGGTATATGGCCTTGATAAAGGAACGATAAGGGATCTACCTTTGTGATGAAAATATGAAGTACTATCTAGCGGATGCGTTTCAGCCAGGACCGAAATTTCGGCCGAAATGGTGAAGTGTGGTTCCAGGGGGAGCTGAAACGGGCGAAAGAGAGAAACATTAAAGAGAGAAAGAAGACGGTGTATTCATAACCAAGGCAACACTTGGCATTATCCTCCTCGCAAAACTCCACCATTCGACCCCAACGAACCAAGCTCTCGCTGCATCCCCTCTCTCTCTCTCTCTCTCTCTCTCTCTCAAGTTTTAATAATTAATAGTTAATACCCACTAAAAAGGAGCATCGCTCGCAAAATTCCAAAAAAATAGAAATAGTTCAGCTAGCCTAAAAAGACTTTAGCTAGCAGAAATATGCCTAGGTTCATGTCTTTCTCTAGAAAAAAAGCTCCGTTCAGTGTCTATTCATGGAGGTTGGCCCTTCACATATAGCATCTTCAGCTGGAGAAGATCGCCGGAGAGCGGTGGCTGCGGCGGTAGGAATATTATAAATATTTTGGTAAATTATTTTTTAATGTAGTTCTGTTTGCAGATTAGGTTCTCGATGAGCATGAATACCTTTTTAATTAGTTCTCTCTAAATTGAATTTTCTGTATTGCACGATAGTATGTTGATACTCACGATTTGCAAGTATGGGTGATTCTGTTATGATTTGCAAGGATGATTCCAAGGGTCATCTGATATGCTTTTTTATTATGATATGTAATAATTTACCAAATTTATGTCCTCAAAGGAAATTTCTTCAAGACCAGAAAACTATTAATATTAGTTAAATTTGGAGTTAATTGTGGTACCTTACAACGGATTAATTATTGACATATAAAATTAACTTACGTATTGTAAAGTATATACTATAAATCTCTGAAGGCTTATGGATCCTCTGTATATGTTATTTATATTTTTTATTAAAAAGGAAATCTCGCGATGTTGAACCCGAACTAAATTAAATAGAATGAAAGAAAGTGAAAATTGTAGCTCTTTGTACCTCTAGCATAAGGGCTAAACTCTACTACGACATCAAATCCATGCTTAAAATCCATCTCATAAATTACATCCATAACATCCTATGCATTCTTAACTTGATATAAGCATATTATATATACTACCAAAAGAAGGCAGAAGCAGAACAAGTGAATGACATCCCTCCAAAATTTTGATGGTATTTTTGACTCATCATCTACCAGATTTCAAGGTGGCAGGGACCAAAATACCCCGTTCTCTGATGAGGCGGCGTCAACCTCTGGATTGATCTTCGGCTCTTGGCTCTTGCAATGGACTGGAGTACGTACCAGTCCAGCCACATCAGTGACTGGCCGGCCAAAAAATTGTGTACCACAGATTAATTCTTGTGTTTTGTCTGTGTTGTTTAATTAAGTTTCCTTGAGACCTTTTTCTGTTGTGTTGTATTATTGGTTGCTTAATTTGCTGAAACCTGAAAAGTGAAAACTAGTCAGTTTTTTTTTTGTAGTTCCTTGCTCTTGTACTAGTTCTTGCTGTGTCGTCTTAATTAGTGTCTTGATAATGTTGGGGACTTCGAGTGGAGCACCATAAAAGCTAAATTTTTGGCTGATAATAAAAAATTAAAGCAATTGATTAACTCTACAACTTCGTGGTGTTTCTTTCTATTCCCTAACTGTCCAATTTCTATATAAACTAGCAAAAATTCGCGCTTCGCTGTGATGTGCTTGTATATATTTTTATTTTATATGAATATTTCTAGCGTACATTTAAATTTCATAATACATTCAATATTTATGATATATATAATCAGAAAATATTATTCAAATTAAAAGTTAAAATTATAAAAATGTTCTTAATTACTTGGATAGTGAGGAATTAAATTTAAGTTAATTTGAAATTCCTCTAACATTCCATCAAATAATATAAAATTTTTAATTGTGGGTTTTTAATAGATTCATGATGAATGACAAATTAAATTTTAAATCTACTCAAATTTGGTATATGGTCTAACTAAATAATTTTGTACGTATCTACAAATATTTCTCATATATATATATTGTAAAATAGATGTATGATAAAAATTAGATTTATGTTAGAATTATTCATTTCATATATATATAGGAAAACCATCAAGAGCAAAATAAGAGGCAAAATGAAAATAATAAAAAATTGAGAAATATATTTTGAACATAGTAGGTGGATCAATAAATGCTAACTTTTCAGAGTAAAAACTAAAAAAATAACAACAAAAATAAAAAAGCAAGATGGAAGACAATGCACAATTTTTAATTTTCAAAGAGCACGCTAATTAGACAGGAGAATTAAGTAGACGTTAAATAACGAAAAAAAATTTCATACTCATAAGTTGAAAGGAGAAGAACACAATATACTTTTATATTACTATATAGACAAAACAAAGAAAAAAAAGAAAAAAATATTTTTAATAAGACACAATAATAACTCAATTTCAAATAAATGAGATGGCACAGATGTTTTAATAAAAAAATAATAATAATGACAATAAATTAGCCAACACACACTAAAAAGATACTGAAAAAATTAATATAGAAAATTTAATAAATAAGTGCTCGGTCTAGAAAAATTTAAAGAAACTAGTCAAACAACCAAGCTGTAGGTCTAGCACAGTGGTAATAAGTCTCGTTTTTTTACAAAGAGGCGTAGATTTTAAGTCGCTCAAAATACATTTGAAAAGAAATCAATATTGAGATTAACGGAAGCCCTTATATTAAAAAAATGTTAAAACAATTGTAAAAAATATTGTGTTTGAACAACTGTAGAAACTACAGTGTCCAAACGATCCCTCAATATTTATATTATTATACTATAATAATTATAAAAAAATTATTGTTCAAATAATTGCAGAAACTACAGTGTTTGTATCATCCCTAACATTTATACAAACAATCAAATATCTATAAAAAAAACTGTTCATTTAACTGTAGAAAATACAATTGTAGAAATTACAGTGTCTGAACCACTCAATATTTATACAAACAAACAAACAATTGTAAAAAAAAAATTATACTGTTTATTTAACTGTAGAAACTACAATGTTTTCGGATTCCCAGTATTTATCTTATTATAGATATCCGGCGGGGGATTTGCAAACGGGCCAAAGTTGTTGAGTTTTTTCAATCTACTTTTTGTGTTTTTTCAATGTAACGTGTAGTGTCTGAGTTACAATATGTTCAATACATGCTATTCAGCAAGAAAATAAAAACTACCTAACTCATATATTTTTTTTTCGAGAGGGATCACTCGATGACAATGTTTATTTTGAATATCTATTGTCAATAGGATTTTATATAAATTCGAAAACTTTCTTAGATATAACTTTTTTTATATAAATATATATTTTAACTTATAGATTGATCGTATTTCAAATTTCATGTAATTTAAATTACATTTGATATTTCATCAAAGACCATTGAATACAGATCGTTACAAATTGTATAAATTTTAATGATTTTTATGGATTGTCAAATAAAATTCAAATTACATGAAATTTGAAAGACAATCAATTTATAAGTTTAAAAATATGTCTATAAATTTTTTTTATTTTTAAATTTTTTTGAATTTATTTAAAAATTTATTGTCAAGATTGTCAAAATAAGTATTATCAAGTGATCTCTCGCCTTTTTTATTTTTGCATATGGCGAAATTCCGGTATTTCATTGACAAATTTAAGCAGATAGATAGATTACGCAAAAGTATAATTAACAATAATTAACAATAAAGTAAAATATGCATAAAAAATAACACAATTCAATTGATAATAACATAAATGAATTAATATCATCTGAATTAAAAGTAACAAGTAGTATAGAACATTCATGTTGCAATGACAGATCTAATAAAGAAACGTATGACCAAATGATTCTTGAAGAAAATAAAATGTGTTGCTTGTTTCAAAATAACCTTACTAATATTTTCCTTAAATCAGTCTATATCTTGGATTTATTTATTTGATTAATTAAAACCTAACATATCCATAACCATCCATAACCATATAAAAATAAAATTAGGATCGAGTTGGACGGTTTTGATTGCTCGATCAAATCAGTTGAAAAGAAAAACTATGAATCACTGGAATATACTCTAAAAGTATTATTTAAATTTTTCTGCTTCTTATATTATAATATCGGATTATATAATATTAATCAATTGTTATTGTGATTATTAAAATTAAATTGGTTATTCATATTTAATTAAATTATCTCTAAAAAAATAAAATGGTATAACAAAGATGTAAATTAACTTCTGTTTTCACTTCGGATCCATTTTATTTTAAAAAAATTAGAGTTGTTGAATATTAGTAGTTAGCCTATTTTATAATAACAACAATTTTAGGTTTTCGGCGGATATATTTTGGGGCATCGGTGTTAAATTTCCAAAATTAAAATAACATTTTTTTTACTTTTGTGTTTGGAAAGGACTTCCACTCTACGCCACATAATTCTTATTATTTTCATTTCTATCACTGGAAAAAGAAAAAAAAAAAACTAACGCCTAATTGTAGTTGGAGATATTAGTTATTTAATTACACCTATATAACAAATATTACAGCATAGTTAACATTAAATTTGTTTTATAAGAAAACACTTAACAATTATCTTTTACGCAATAGTGACAAATTTAAGCTTCACTAAAATTTAGAACTTGCATATGCATAACGATTTGTAAACAATATAGAGTATTAATAATGAAAAATAAAATTTTCGCCATAAAAACTTGCGAATAATTATTTTAAAGTTACAAACCCTCACAATTTATCATGATTATTATCATATCAATATGAATCATTTAAGTTCTCACTATTATGAAGTTAATTAAAATTGTGATGGATAGAATAAGTCATCATTATTAGCATTATAAACAGTGTCAACCTTGTATTTTCACTAATTAAACTTGACCAAATATAAGAAGTTATCACAAAAAAATATATTTAGTATTGCGAATGAAAAATTTGTCACAGAAAAGATTACTACCAGTGACAAAAATTTTGATTGTCAAATTTTATTGTCACTATATATCATTTTACTGATGACATATTGAATTGTCACAATTACACAATAAAATAGTGATAACTACAATAAGTTGTCATTATTAAAAATATAATTATAACTACAGTGTGTTCCTCATAAAAAGGTCATATCACTAAACATGATATTTCTTGTAGTGTCCATTTTTCTCTCCACATTTACATTCCAACAAGTTATTTTTTTGTAAAGATTCTAGCTCGACTTTTCAACTATCTAAATGCACTTAATATCATTTAACTATTACAACCATCACTTACACTTCCCAATATAGTTTAATTAGAAACCCTAATTCATTTTACACTTCCCAATAAAGTTTAATTGGAAGACCTAATTCATTTTCTCCTAAAAGATTCGGAAACATTCACTACACTTGATTATTTGATTGAAATAAATTAAGTTTAATACCCGGTAAAATTAATTGAGTTGCACTTAATTACACCCTAAAGTGCATTAATTAATTATTTTAGGGTAATTATAGTGTATATTCAATTTTTATGATACATTCAAGTCTTATGATATATTTATTTGAGAAATATTGTTCAAATTAGAAAAACAAAATTGTAGGCATTTTTCTAATTACTTAGATACGATATGTATCAACATTGAGTCAATTTAAAATTTATTTAGTCATTCATCACAAGGTCATTAAAATTTCACCCTTATAATTTTCAAATTATTGATAGAAGACAAAATATTTTTCAAACTGACCCAAATTTAAAACAAATTCTATTTGAATAATTAAAAATATATTTATAATTTGAATTTTTTTAATTTGATAAATATTTTTTAAAGATATATGGATAAGAGTTGGATGTACGTTAGAATTATCTTTTTTTTATTCATATATATCTAGTTCTGGTAAAGGAGGTAACTAATCAGTTGATCAGTTGAAGCTTCTTTAACTTTTAACCTCTGTAAATCTTCTTATATACTCCTTTAATCTACCTTGAAACTACATAACATATTACATATATAAGATAAAAAAATTTAAAGACCTTCTAAGGTCCTAACATTATCTTCGGTCAACGTTATTCTGGTTCACACCGGGTTTTAGGGGTGTAAACGGGTCGGGTTGGTCGGGTTTCATATGTATCGTCAATCCGATTTACTATAATCGGGTTATGATATTTTCAATCCATAACTAACCAATTAATAATAAAAACCATTTAATTCGGATTTCATATTAGGCGGTCGGGTTTTACGATTAGACGGGTTTCATTTTTAAAAAAATATTATAAAAAAATGTAAGTAAAAGTAAGTTTTAATCGAAAAAATACAAACAAAAAAAGCAATATATTATAATTAATAATAACATAGAAAAAAATTCAATTAAAAAATTAAATTTTAACAAGATATCATATTATTTTTATAATGATATTGTAACTATAGTTATATTAAAAGTATATTTTTGAATGAAAATAATGTATTACGGTCGGGTCGGGTTTTACTCAATATTTTTTATAAAATCCGTAACCAAATTTTAGTTGTCGGGTTATTCAAAATTCAATCCGTATCTAACCAATTAAATTCAAAATCCATAATTTTACGGGTCGGATTGATTGGATCGGTCGGATTGATCGGATTAAACGGATTAGAGTTACAGCCCTACCGGGTTTATACAAATTCCATGACAGAACGGCAAAACAATAATTAAAAATACATGCGCCGACTGCCGTGTGGCATGCACGGGCCCGATATCTTCTCTCCAGTCCTAATTAAACTGGAAACGTGTGTAATACTCTAAACACCGAGACTATATCCGTTGGCGGGCCCATATTTCAGTCTAACAATCAGGAAAACATGGTGCAGAAGATCATTACGCAGCAGGGAGCTTCCTCATCCAATATCAGTAATATCAGCATTCTCTTGGTCTAGGTGTATGGGCGAAAAACGAATCGAAACGGATCGACTAGTGGTTAAATCATATTTATATTATATTTTTTGATTTTTTTTATATAGATTTGAATAAATTCGAATAAGGATATTAATACGGTTCAGATATAAACTTGAATTTGCTTAAATACTATTATAAATGGTATAGAATTTATTGTAGAATTATATTTTCAATACTATTATGTATAAATAAATATAAAAATTATGAAAAACTAAAATTCATCCTATATATTTAATTATAATGGTGAAAAACATAAATTTGCATTCATAATAAGTATTAAATTATAAAGGATATATCTTGCTAACCAACCGGAAATTTGTGTTTTTGAAAAAAAAAAGATATATATGAATTCAAATAATTATTTGTATTCATATCTACTTTATAAATTTAAAAGAATAACTATATTCGTACTTGTACGGTGATTCAAATACCTGATATGAATATCTAAAATTATGGAAACATATTGAACACAAATCGACTGATAACTAAATTATTTGCATTTTTACTTGCCTACAATTATTTTGTTTTTTATATCCTTTTTTCCAAAATTTCAATCTACATTATAAATTATGCTGAAAGAAAAGAAAGAAGTATGAATTTCTAATATATTGATATATAAAATATCAACATTTATAAAATGATAACAATTTGAAATACTAATAACGTTCCGTTTCGTTCCCTCGAGAACTGAAATGTAGGCCGGAATGACAATCCCTTCGTTAATTGGCGAGCTGAAACGGCAAAAAAAAAAAAAAAAAAAACAGAAACGCTAAACCCTTAAAAAAAGTAACAAAATACAAAAGAAAAAGAGAGAGAGAAGAGAGAGCGCAGTGTATTCAGAGCCAAGGTAACACTTGGCATCAACCCCCTCGCAAAACTCCACCATTCCCCAACGGACGTAGCTCTCTCTCCTCTTTCTCTTTTATCTTTCTCTCTCTCTTCTCTTCTCCTCTCTTCTCCTCTCTCTCTCTCTCTGGTTTTAAATACCCACTGAGGTGCATTGGAGAGCTCGCAGAAATCCAAAAAAAAAAATTAAAATTCAGCCTAAAAAGCCTAAGCTCGATCGCCAAAATGTCTAGGTTCATGTCTTCCAGCAGGAGGAGCACCAACCAAGGTTTTCTCTCTGGACGGTCGCCACGCCTTGCTTCCGTAGTAGGAGAAGATCGCCGGAGAGCGGCGGAGCCACCGGTGAGAACCGTCAGAGGGAGCTCAGGCCGTAGTAACAGCCGCAGGCCTCCTTCTTCCATTAGCAACCCTGTAAAGTTCTTCTCTATGTAGAGATTAGGGTTTTTAAGTGTAATCTCTTTCAGAGTAGTTTTGAAAATCTGTTGAGATTTTCTGTGGCTTGTGTTAATTAGCTTTTCTGTGTGGATCCAATATTTTGTTGATCTAATAGTTTTGTAGATTAGCTCAAGCACGGCTTACCCTCTTTTATTTTTTTAACAGTGATGAAGGACAGTGGTGGTGGCATGGAAATTTAGGAAAATAATTTTTGTTTTAAGAATGTTGTACGGTATCTTGAAGATATAGGTTAATTAGAATATACTTGTTAAAGTGAGCATTGCTATAATTTTGGAATAGATTGGTTTAATTTAGTAACTTCAACAAAAAATTGCTCACTTCTTTAATTTTATGTATCTATATGTATTTTTCTGACATAACTGGGGCTGTGAAGAGAGGGGATGAGACGGCTTGAATAATGTTTTAGAGCATTTTCCTTCCCTAATTTATGTAACGGAGGCTTTGGCCTAATCGAATTATAAAACTGTGAGCTGCACGATCGAGAATAAATTAAGGAAATACAGTCCGGTTGACAATCAATTGTAAGGAAAGTATATATCAACTAGTTTCTTTTTTCTACTGCTTGAACCAGCAATGTCTATAACTGAGGCAGCATGATCAATTTGAGATTTCATTGCACTCAGGAACAATATGAAACATCCAATTCACTCTCTAACAGCTTGGAGAAAAGAAGATCTTTTAGCAGTGTTTCATTTGCTATTATTGAAGATAAGTTGGTTTTTTGAAATTGAGCAATTGGAACAAAAATGAAAAAGAAAAGATAATATAAAAAGGAAGTTCAAAGAAATTGTTAGTTTCATCTTTGTGTTACCCTTTTTTTTTAGATTAAATAAGTTAAATAATAATTTCTCTCTACTATAATTTGATTCTAAATTTCTAATTTTTCTTTGCAGGGAAGGCTTGACTTAAACATTCCTGCTCCTGACCCAGATGTAAGTTCTTAGTCTGAAGCTACAAAATAAAAATCATTAATAGAATTTAACTATATCAACTAATTAAATATTTTGCGCAACTTATTATAGGTTGCTGTTGAGGGATTAAGACTGATTATTAAGAAAGAGTTGACAGCGACTGATGTTGGTCCACTGAAACGTATTGTTTTACCGAAGGCTAGTTATTTTCAAGAAAATTTCATAACTATGACATTTGGTATCTTGACAGATATTCTTGTGAGATTTCTTAATTTAAAGCTAGGTAATTTGACCTCTTTTAAATTTACAGAATTGTGCAGAGGTCAACCTGCCAGTCCTGAAAAACAGAGATGGGAGAAACTTGAGGATGCATGATATCGAGACATTTCAGCTCTGGGAATTTAAGTACAAGTAAGTGCATATATATGTATATTCTTTCACATTATGATGCATCGATCTCTTAAGCGATGCTTGGTCTGAAAATGGGGTTGCTTGATAAATGATACCTGTGGTGCTTTCATATCACCTGAATTCAGATTGGTTTTAGGCCACCTAATGGTAATGTGATAAGCTGGATTCGGTTTAATTGAGTTCGTGATTTTTGGGCCAAGTTGACTTCGGGCGCTGAAAGGTATATCTACTTACTTTCGTTGCCACAATTTTATTAGCTTTGTATGATAATCAGTTTGACTTCATATATATAAAGCTAGGTAATGTTGCAAAAGGGAATTCTGTGTGTACGATAAATAACTTATACTCTGTAAGATTTCTAAATTTATTTAACATATCAGGTACTGGCCCAACAACAGAGGAAGAATGTACATCCTTGAAAACACAGGCGCGTACTCTCTCAAATATTCATACATTTTTCAGAAGAATATCTTTTGCGATTCTCTAAATATCTAAATTGAACTTTTTTTTTATTTCAGGTCATTATGTTGAGACTCATGGTTTGCAAGCTGGTGATTCCATTATGATCTACAAGGATGAGGCCAAGGGTCATTTGGTATGCATTTTTGTCCCATTTATTAATTTACAAATTTTATGTCTCCAATCAAAATTATTCAAAACAACGGAACATTTCTTTTTGTTAATTTTAAATCAACTAAATTAAAACTTTAAAATACTCATGAAATTGTGTGTAAACATTCAAAGATTTTTGCTATGGTCAGTTAACTGAGCACAACATCGTGTGTGTTCTTAATTTGACACAAGCAGATGATAAGATCGAAGAAGGCAGAGGTAGACGAGGTGAATAACCCTCCACAATTTGACGAGATATTCGACTCAATTGTACCAGATTTCAAAATGGCAGGGCCCAGGTATTCTGACCTCTTCTCTTCGTGGGACCAAGGCACTAGTGATACTGATTTTGGTCTTGCTTTCCAGCCGCTCCCTTTCTCTGACGAGGCAGCATCGACCTCTGGGTCTACGGCACCTGCACTGGACTGGAGCCCCTCGTCCAGCCACCTCTAAGCTAGATTGATGTTGGCCATTAAACTAATGGTACCATAGATTGTTGTGTTTTGTATCTTGTATTGTTTCAAGTTTCCTTAAGACCTTGTTCCATTTGTGTTGTACTGTTTGCTGAAGTGACAGCTATGGTACTCGGGTTAGGTTGTTAGTGTTATTATAGTTGTGCTTCCTTTTTGTTCTTGTTGTGTTTTCTTAATGTTGTAATAATGTTTTGTGGTTGCCAGTAGGCCAATCTCCAGGAGGAGGCAACCAAAATAATTATATATATATATATATCGTCTATTAAACTTTTGTACTTAAAATAATATATATGTAATGCTATGTCGTGATAATGTTCAATTTATGTAATGTGCTAAAATTGTGATTCCATTAGTAGCTTGTTTAAATATTCATTATGGATTGGGTTAGTTCTTTGTTTCTTTTTATGTGTTAGTTCCTTGGTTTTGGTATATCTTAGCTTTGGTTGGGTATCAGCTATGTTCAAGCAAATGAAATAGATATTGTATGACTTTCCTTTGCAGTATTGTTTCTCTTATTATGAAACAAGGTACAATCCAACTACATATATATATGCACACCTTACGGATTGTTTGCGCACTCAAAACGTGTTGCATTATCTGCTATTTGTTTTTTATTACAGTAATCATATATCATGTACTGCTCACGCATACCGATAATCCTGTCTCGTTCCCAGGTGCTCAAGTTGTGTTTCAACCAGAAGGGAGGTGCACCGCTACAATTTGAGTTCACAACTGATCCATCTCGCCATCCGACACATGCGTTGACATGGAAAGTCCTGTACTGTGCAGAAAATGGTGCATCGGTCCAGTTGACTTCTCCAGTCCAGGCCGAATCATTCCATAAGCTTGTATACACCTTCATCGGTTGCTGATCCGGGTACGATAGACTTGAATCATTCAATTTCCTGAAGACCCTGATCGGGATGCCATCGATGTACCATCTTCAAATATGGATAAAGGTAATTAATATCATTACTTAATCTGACATATGAATTTTTAGGGACCAGTAATTGCTGAAGCGACAAGCCACAAGGCAGAGGTATTATTGGGTTTATTTACCTGGCTTTGAATTTTCTCTGGGACTGGTAAATATATACAATATTCATTTCATGTATATGCGGCATTGTATTAATATCGGTAAGACCTGTGCATAATAAACCAACTATTTCATTACAGTAATCAGTAAATTTATCAAATGACAATTCATTGCCAGAGCATGTCATTTGGCAAGTAAAAACTGAAATATAGTTGCATAGCATTTCGCCAAATTAGTAGCACCGGTATAAAATCAGAAAAAACTATAAAAGTATTATTCATTATAAACCAAGCAGTAATATATGTATAACATATCTTATTTGGCTGGTTAATTAGAATGGTGTACCTAGACAGTAGACTGAAATAATCAGAGTAAGCTCAGAATATTTATTGATTAATAAGAAAAATTTAGCATACATGATCTGTTGCGGAGTCCAGAAGAAAGAGTAAACATGGAAATCAGTGGTGGGGTCGAACGGGAAATAGAACTGCTGTTCTCTGCTTCCAGTTCCATTTGTAATGAGATTTGTATGAATCTTGTAATATGCTGTGCTATTAGTTCCTAAGAACTCAAAATCTGCTTCGTCCCACCCTAATTCTCTATTCGGTGACTGGAGCTGCACGCATTCAGAAAATTTTGATTTAGGAAAGGAATTATCAGAACTATTATACATACTATAGTTTTGCATAACCAAATCATGTTGAGGAAAATATACTAAATATTGTATGTTTTAAAGGAATCAGAATAGTAAATAACATGCAGGTTTAGTTTAATTAGAATAATTGGACTTATCTTATATTCTTAAATCTTTAATCCAGTTGAACTCCAAAATGATTACCTTGAAATCTTACACAAAAAAGGTAAATTAACTACATGGATTATGAGTAGCAGCAGTACTGTAACTGCAAATAACAAGTGTGCTCCTCGGAATGCACCAGTATTTTTCTCATAGAAATTGATCTGGTATTACAATTCATATTCCAATATATGTATTTTATGATCATTAATTTATGGATAATATTGTTTCAAGAAAAACTCTTTCCAAATAACCTTTAGTTAACAAAAAGTAATGTATGCTTCGTCAATAAAGAGATACTTAAAGCAAAGTTATTAATAGACAAGAAAAAAACAATGAAATTATACATAGAACGTGGTAATTGTGCCAGAAGAGTCTGGTTGATTAAGCTTGACATGCATATCAAATCGACCGAACAGAAACTCGGCATTGGTCTCTGCACCAGAGCCAGAGGATTGATCCATTTGGAGGGTCATCTCTTCTCCATCACCGGTTATGTCGACATGCCATCCACCCCATGTGATACTGACATCTGTGTTGAAGTTTAGCGCGACAAATTGAGAAATGTATAAGAGAAAAAGAAGAATGAATATTGAGATCAAGCGGTTCATTCTGAAAGAATGAATATAATCATGCTTTATAAACTAGTATATGTATGGTATATATATGTGTGTATGTAGTTCAATATCTGTTAATTGTTGTTAGTTGTGGAATATGGGGTCTACTCTGATAATTCTTTAGAAGAACTAATTTGTTCTTGCTAAATGATAGAAGCAATTTCATGATTAATTTAACAAGTTTTCAACAATAGAAACCAGTTCGGATGGTGATGGATGTGCCTGTCTATAAAGAGACATTTATTTAAAAGGAGAAATGATGAAAATGTTAATTAACTAAAAGGTAAAATAATGCTGGATTTAATAGCACCTTTATTTTTTTAAAAAAGTACTTGCAATTAAGAGGATATTTGAGAGTCATTTTGTAATTTGGCGTTAATTGTCCAAAAACTACAATAATATTGCCAAAAAATTAAACCAAAAGAGTAAATCTGCCAATTAAGCATGGTGGAAGACTGGAAGTATTGCTAATGGTATCTTACCGTATTTGTACAAACATAAACGCTAATAATTTTGTGTATTTTTGTGGTTCCTTGCTGATATTTTCCTTTAGATGGATTAGAAAATTGATCAAGTACCAGTAATTAACAAACAATTCTTGTTAAAATTTTGAAACCTCACAATGCACATAATGGCCCATTAAAGAAAGGAGCTCTGTTTTGATGGGTTGTGCACATTGTGCCATAATGCCATTATTGTGAGGTCCCAAAATTTTGCTATAATGATTTTTTTTTTTTGGGGATAGTTTCATGTTTGAAAACAATATTTTCTGTTTTGATCCCTCAACTAATATTTTTCGCTAAAATTAGTATTTGAATCTTTCTTTATTAAAATTAAAAAATTAACAAAAATATTCTTTGACATTTAGATAACTCTTGTATCAAATTTGATGCATGTTGAAAAAGTTAATTAATTCATAACCAATTAAGCAATATTAAATAAAAATTCAATTTATTGATATCTGGTGTAATTAAATGATGCTCAAGATGCATCAAATTCAGGTAAGATTTTTTTCTTAAAAGATAGAAAAAAGGTAAAAAAAATTTATTTTGCTATCTATGCAATTTTTTTTTCCCTATTCAACTACGACACTAACTTAATAAGGAATAACATTAAATTAAATTTCTATATATTTTATGTGGGAGCGAGGATTAATAATTTTCTTATAGCAACACCTTGGTGGCTTGATTAATAATTTTCACGCACCAAGCAACACCTTGGTGGCTTGATTTAAAATACATCAAAAATATTAAATTTAAGAAAAAAAAAATTCTATCACTACATTTAATTAAATCCGATTTATTAATTCTTGAACAAAAACCCCTAATTTTTTCAACAACCACTTTTCCAATTCAATGGTCCAATATCGCTGTCCAAAAAAAATTGTAACGAAATCATAAAAATGTTACATTATAACAACCAAAGTTTAACAAGATATTGGTACATAATTAATAAAAAAAAAAGGAAAAAGTTACTCAATTGTTTTACCCACTGCTTTTTCCTACCCCAATTTTTTTTTATTTGACCAATGTAAATTTTTAAACTAAACCTCTCAAATAATATTAAAAGAATTTAAATTTTAGAAGGTCCAGAATAAAACATTCTGAATGATACACTTTTTCAGTTGAAATTAAAAAAAAAAGATAAGAATAAAAATATCAAGCCGTTGAGAGTAAGAAATTGGAACATATAAACTTTCAAAAATTGGCATAAATTCTATCCCTTAAGAGTAGAAATTTGAAATCTTAATTCTTTAGAATTTTAAATTAAACTTTTTCAAATTAAAGTACAGATTCAAAAATGCTACGTTAATAAAAATTTAAGTTTTCTTTCTCATTATCTCGGAAAAAAGTTCCTATACTGAAAATTAAAAGTTCCAGAGCTCCTAAATTTCAATATTCATTTAAAGGTTCTAAAAGTTTAATTTAAAATTTTACATTTCTCAAATAAAAAGAATTCGAAAATTCATTATGCTTAAAACTCCCCCTCATTCAAAATAAATAAGACGGTTATTATATATCTAAGAATTTTGATAAATGAACCTATATAAGCCGTATGGATATTGATACAGTGTCTCTTAATTTATCTTTTATTTCACTCATTATTTATGACTATAAGTCTCTATATAAAAGTGAGTCACATCCATTATAAATGGAAGGTGAAATGGGGGAGAAAGTTAACAAACATTTATTTATCTTGACTCTTGAGACATATTTATACCCCCAAAGTGATTAGATTTTAAGACTTTTTAATTGTATTATCTCATGTCTAATATTAATTGTTTAATCTACACTTCATCTTGATCGAATGATTTATATATTATTATTTTTTCTCTCTTTATTTAAACGTGTGTGTATGTTTTGTTGTATAACTCTTTAAATGATACAAATATTTTGTATTCCTATGTGTGATAACTTTTATATAATAAATTGTGGTATTTTTTAATTATATATAGTATTTTTTACAAAAAGATATTTATTTATTTTTTAGTTTGTCATACATAATTAAATTTATAGTTACAAATTATTTTATTTTAAAATTTTATTTTTAGTAAATATTTTTCGGAGCAAAATTCGAAAAATAATCCTTAGTTAGACTTGCTGAGAATATATCTCCAAAGTCCTCTCTTAAAAAACAATAAACCTTTTTTATTCATAATATAATAAACATAGGTTTTCCAAAAAGAATAAGAACATTTTCCAAATTCGTAACTATTCTGGAATCAACTTTCAATTCAATATATAGTAAGTATACCTAATGCACACTTCTTTTGAACATCTTTGAACAAGTAGAAATTAATTACATCCAAATTAATTTGCTCAAGACCCAAAACATTGCCTAACTAATTATCTCTCTTTTGACCACACTTCCTTATTGCGTGTTTTATAGTGGAATCCTTTTTAATTACAAGAAAGATGGTAGAGCCCCCAATTTCTTAATAAAATTCAAAGATCTATATATATAACTTCAATAATATAAACTATCATTGTTACCTTAAACCTAAAGTAAACGACCTCAAATACCTGTTCTATACAACATGCATGGATTGAGAAAAACACCAATTGTGACCAAGTGTAAAATAAAATCAATTAAGTATTCAAAATAAATTGTAGAAATAAAGAAACATTTTAGTAGAAAACACTAGAATTAAAATGTGTTTATCTGAACAAGTAAATTTTATCTTGAAGTATATTCACCTCACATGCAAAGTTTGTATAATTTTAAGATACTATGAATTGTGCTCTTTAGAAACACATTCATAAAAGAAGTTCATTAGATAGATCTTCAATATCCGTCATAACAATAATAATATAAAAAAAATATTTTTAATATAGAATTTCTAAGAAAATAGAGGCTCCCGTTAACCCCGGCATTTATTTCTTTTCAAATGTCTCTTGCGAGACTTAAACTTACGTCTGTTCGTAAAAAGACGAGACCTATCACCACTGTATTAAGTCTGAGGTTCAATAGAAGAAGACTTTTAATAGTTGTATATTTCGGTCTTACTTAATTAGATGACAAATAGAAGGCTAGTTATATAGGCTAGGTATAATTCATATAGTGCTTAATTTTTATGATAATTTTTAGCATTGGAAATTAAAGTATATCATCCACTTTTCCGTCCTCCGGAAAACAAGGCTAGCGCCGTTTGAGCGTTTGATAGGAATTCGTCCGAAGTAAGGAAATAAATAGGTTATTATGGAGTCATAACACATTTGATTAGATAAAAGATAAATAGACTATTAGGATATAAATTTGATAAGGTAAAAAGAATTAATATATCATATAAATAGTATAAGAATGATTATTATTATATTATTACGGTAATTATTTATCAAATTTTGAATATTTTCTTATTAAAGTTTGTGAGTTTTACAATAGTTTGTACTAACAATTCGTACTAACGTATATCATCAAGAGCTAAGTTGCTAATAATTGTTTTTAAACTTTATTTTACTTTAGCTTTCTGTTGATAGTCATATCATTTTCTTCATATCTGCAAAAAATAAATAAATAAATAAAGAGTATGTGGACTCTTTCATCAACATTAAATGAAAGGAGTTTGAGGATATACAAAATGATTAAAGTTAATACGAATTGAATAGATATTGGATGATGGGAGGCCATGTTTTTACTCTTAATTTATTGCTTCAAACTCTAATCAATTATGAAGATAACGAACAGTAGAGTGGCACTTACAATCTCATTTTCAATGGACCTAAACATCTATATTGGGAGCTCATATACAGATATCATTATCGATACTGTCATCGATACCGATTTTATTATTCAGATTAAATGAGTTATTATTGATGTTAATGACTTTATTATGTAATTTATTTATACAGTATTTTCATTATTCAATTTAATTAAGTGAGTTATTATTTAAATTAGTGATATTTGAGTTGAATAATAAAATACTGTACAACATAAATTATATAATAAAGAATAATAACTTATTTAATCTGAATAATAATGTCAATATTGATGATGTATCTCCCAAACATTTTCCATATTAATTACGTGAAGGAACACAATTCAATAATTGGTATTCTAATTCCAACTAGTGAGCTATCTTATTCCTATCCATGTGTAAAAATCTTATAAATTAAGCTAATATTAGCATTAGAATCTTCAAACACTCACTAAAAGATATTGACTACTAGCCAAAATGCCAAATTGTATAACTGAAGCTAAATAATTGAACAAACTGCAAAATTTCCTAACCATCTATGTATCTATAGTGCCAAAATAAAGTATATATTATGGGTATGGCTGTTGTCCACATATTAATTTGTTGATATCTATTTCAATTATTAATATTGTGCTATTACACCTTCCCAAAAGGTGTAAACTAACCTTCAATTAATATTTCTATCATATATCCTACCATTAATATTTAAATATCTCCACCGTTAATTCATTTACCAACTAATGCTCTATTTTTTCAAAATATATATGTACATGTAAAACACTTAATGTACCAAAATAAATTTATTTTGGCAGAATATATATACAACAATTATATGAGGATATATATATAATCTAGAAGGTCTTTTCACTAGTGGAATTCTTCTTCCAGCAAAATGTTTCAAGTTATTTAGAATTGAATGATTACCACCATATGAATTTTGTAAATGTACAAGCAAGTGGCTGCCATTTTCAGGTTCAAGTTCCAACATGGGGCTGACAGGTGGTCCCATTTGTCCGCACTCACAACAAAGATGACAAGAAAGAGCTCCCACTTCAACAACAAAGACATTTTTTTGGCAAGAGAACTATACACATCTACTATTATTAATATTATATTGATATTAATTTTATTATTTAAATTAAATAAATTATTATTTATGTGAATGATTTTGTTATATAATTTATTTATATAGTGTTTTATTATTGAATTTAAATAAATTGTTATTCCGATTAATGGTATTTGAGTCGAATAATAAAATATTTATTGTTAGTGTAGTGATCTAGAAGCCAAACATATTTAATTTATGTAATCTGAATGATTTATATATGTGATATATATATTCATTTTTTCTTTAAGTTTTTATTTATTTATTGATCTTTTGGATTGATAACTTAAAATATAAAACTTAATAATAGAACATAAAGATTATTTTAAAAGTCCCTAACTTGTGAATTCGAGATTAATACTAATTGGACAATTTAAGTTAGTATATGGATTAATGTGATGATCATGTTTCACAAATCAGTGATAATTGTTATCAGTTTAATCACACAAATACATATTGGAGAACATGATATTAGACTTGATCCCAAGATGAAACATCATAATTGTATTAGTGTCATTAATATTTCATACATGTTTTAATTTTAAAGTATGAGATGGTATATTTTCTACATGAAGAATATGTACTTATGGTTATTATCCAATGTTGTCTGTAACTGACAATCTTACAAATTTTATCTAAGTATGTATCTCTTGTGCAGAGAGAATGTATTTATCAAGACTACTAATGTCCCTCGTATAAGTCATTATGTGAGTATTGGTTATTTAATAAAATGATTTAGTGACTGCGCATATATGATTAAATGTTTATCATTATTACTATTGTTATTTCGGAAATGAGATTTATAAATCTGTAAGGATAACACAAACTTACCTTTGATTCATTAGGGATATTATATAACAAGGAATTGACACAAGATAATTGTTGTTTGAGGATCGAAATAGTATATGATACTTATTATCTTTGTCATATGGATAGATGTGATGTAAATTGTTAAGTATCACTCACATCTTATAGAGTATCTAACTTTATTGCCCAATGATATATATCCCACATGGTCGCACAAAATAGGATTTGATTATATAGTATTCATGTCATAAGATAACAGTTATAGTTTTGTATTTATTTGATAAATATTCTCTCATATTAATTATGATTTTGGGTTAAGTTAAAGTGTTTAACTAAATCCTGAAAAACCTGACTTGGAAGTTGGTTTTGCGGGTTGCAAACTAGGCTTTACGAGTTGCAAGATAGACAAGCAGAGATGAGTTACAAAAAGGCTTTACTAGTTGTAAGAACCAAATTTTGCGGGTCACAAAGTCCTTTGCAGGTCACAAAGAGCCGGTGTTACGAGTCGCGATAGGCTGTGCTACAAGTCGCAACAGTGAGACCTTGCGGGTCGCAAAGATCTATTCCAGAATAGTTTTCTAGCTATCTTTGGGCATTTAAATTTGGAGTTTAGATATTTAGTTATGACATATCGATTTAACTAGAATGTGGAACACATTCCACTACCCTATATTGAGAGGTTTTGGTGGGTGTTTTCTGATACCCTTTAAATAGAGCCTATAGTCTCTTCTCTCAAAGGTTAGAGTTTTTTGTTATTGTCTCATGTGTTGAGAAATCCTGCTAAAAAGTTCAGTTAAGAGATAAATTAGAGAAAAAACTCTTTCGACTATTCCCTAACAAGAAGAAAGATCAGTGTCTAAATAGGTCCTTGGTGGAAATATATCGGTGGAGAACTTCTGCTTTAGGGTTTTATGTGAAGGAAAGACGACCACATCAATGTAAATCACTCGACTTTAACGAAATAAAAGTACAAATTGTTTGTATTTAATGAATTTAGTTTGATTCTAACTACATAGGTCGATGTGTTTTTGTGAATTTTTGAAATTTTTGTTCCGCCTTTACATCATAAAATCTCGCGCAACTAACAGTACAAAATAAGTTATATAATATTAACAATTAAAATCATTAATATGAATAATAATTCATTTTATATGAATAATAAAAATGATATTAATTATGATATTAATAATGATATCTATCAAATATTTTTCTTTTGCAAAATCATATCAAATATTTTTCTATTGCAAAATCAAAACAAGAGAAAATTAGTTCCCAAGATAGAAAAAATAATGAAAATAAGAAACCAATATATCTAGGCTGTTTATCTCCCAAGTCAAAAAGAAAATCATTAAAGCACATATTATTCAAATAAATGGATTCTAGATCCGTTAAAGACAGCCCAAATTACCAACATACCCACAAAAGAACAATCAACCATAGATGACGTCATCATAGATGAGGTGGCTTCCATATTACCATACCACATCATGCCCATCACCAAACTCACTAGAAACAAATTCATAACTATTATGGGAGCCACCTGTCAGTTACATGAGAGGCGCGTAGGCCTACAACTTTTTCATTAAAAAAAAAAGTACATGAGAGACACGTGCTCTTTTCTGATCTCTTAATGCAACGAATTTGCGTCCATTTGTGTGTGCTCTTGTGGCCCCACCCAAAGACAAGGGATCCAGCTGTTGACCTACTTTAAAAGCTGGTGGGTGCCACAGTAAGTAATTGATTGATTTTAGGGAAGGAGCAATTGGAAGCGTGTGGAACAAGTATTACACGTGGAGGCACCTCATACGAAACAGCGAAACTTTCACTTTTGACTCGTCGACACGTGTCCGTTGCTGTTTCTTTCTTCCCCTCCTCTCTCTCTCAAGAAAAGAGTGGTCTTTCTTTTTACACTTCTTTTTTTTTTCCCAAATTTTCTTGTTCTCGCTTTCTTCCTTCCTTTCTTTTCCGTGCTTTCTTTTCTTATCCCTTCTTCTCTCATCTCATCTCTTCTCTCCTCTCTCTCGCCTTGTCACACAGCTGGTAAGTGTGAAAGCGATCGTGCCAACACGTGTCCAATAGGAATAACTGTATTCAGTTCATTTTCCACGCGAGGTTTAGTTTACTTTTTTTCCTCCAAATTCTTTTGTAATGCGTTTGGTTGTATATTTGTATATATATTCGGATCGCAACAACAAACAAACAGAAATCAAATGAATATATGCTTTAGGTGATCGATTTCATTGCGTAATTTGCTCAAATAGGTTTGAAACTAATAGGCGCAGCGCTATTATTCCTGAGAAATCAAACTGTTCCAAACTAAAGCAGCCAGATAGCAAAGATAGATCAAGAAAGATAGGTGTCACGCGTTCCCTTTGTTTGAAGAGTTTGTTTAAAGCCTACACGTATCCTCCTTTTCACCTACTCTTTTTCTTTTTCTTAAGTCTTCTTTCTCTCTCTCTTATTACCCTTCTCCTCTTTTTCATCTTTGCCCCTGTGATTTCCTATCCACCTCGGACAAAACACATAGCATCTCTGTCTCTCTCTCTCTCTATCTAATCTATAAAGTAGGCTTGTAGATAACTAATTTCCAATTCTCTTGCCAAGTGTTTGTCAACTGAGATATGAAAAGGAGGAGAAAACGGGTCTTGGTTCAGAAACTATTTTGAAAATGAGGCTTCTAAGGTCTGAATCTGAGGGGAAAACCATGGAGAATTCTCCTCTGGTTGCTCTGCAAGTTCTATCTGCTATGGACAAGGACGTGACGTGCTCGATGAAATGCCTGAGTGAAGATGCAAATGAACTGGACAAGGGTTTTACTGTGGTTAGAGAGAAAAAGAGTGTGTTTCTGACAGATTGTGCGCCTCGTTGGGGCTGCAGCTCAGTAATTGGCATGAGGACTGAAATGGAAGATGCCTACATGGTGGTACCAAGGTTTTCCGATGTACCGATTTGGATGCTGACACAGGACTGCCCGGTAGATGGGGTTGATGAATTGAGCAAATTTAGAGTTCCTGCACATTTCTTTGGCGTCTATGATGGACATGGTGGTGCCCAAGTAAGTACAATATCGGTGTACAGTACCAAATCGGTATCAAAGGTACCAAGAAAGGGTGGTTGTTAACTCCCTCCGGAGGAATTTCTGTTTAAAAGATCTACAAGAAAAAAAGTTTGCAAAACTATCATAAACTGGGGTTCAATTTTAGGATAGACTTGTGTCAAATTAGCCAGTGGTATAAAACATCAATTAAACCTGTCTAATTAATCCCAATGCCTCTCCATCACTGCAATTAAGCTTTTACTAATTTAATTTTACTCAGTTAACCTTGAACTGTCCAATTGATGTCTAATTGAGACTTATTTTGTGCCCCAAATTACTGCAGTACATAATTTTGACCCAAGATGCGGATCTATTAAAATTAAATAAGAAAGAGATGGAAATACAAAAGTCAACAGACACCTGTTTCTAACCCTTATTTTGTGCAAACATAGGTAGCGAATTATTGCCGTGACAGAATCCACCTTGCATTGATGGAAGAACTCAACGAAGTACAAAAGGCCCATCCAAAAGCAAAGACCGATTTTGATTTGAGAAAAGAGTGGGAGCGAGTCTTCATAGATTGCTTTAAGAAGGTCGATGAAGAAACTGAGCAAATTGCACCTGAGACTGTCGGATCAACAGCTGTAGTTGCAGTTGTTTCCTCTTCTCACATAATAGTAGCTAACTGCGGCGACTCCCGTGCAGTCCTTTCACGGGGCAAGCAGGCCATTTCTCTATCCGTTGATCATAAAGTAAGGTTTTGTTACATCTTGTATAATATCAATTTGTTTCTTGTATAATAACAATCTGCTCCACTACAGAAACGTAAATCCAAGAATCATAAGTTGTGGTTAACATCTATATGAAAACTTATGACAAGTCCGCATAAAAAACAATTCATGAACATTAATTAATTAATTAATTAAAAATGGAAAGTCTGGTAATGCACCTGTGCTGCTCAAATTCTTTGGTGAAGTAACATTCTGAAGATTTTATGTTACAGCCAGAGAGAGAAGAGGAGTATGCACGGATAGAGGCAGAGGGAGGAAAAGTTATATGGTGGAATGGGTACCGTGTGCTTGGTGTTCTTGCTATGTCCCGTTCCATTGGTATGTGAGTTTTCACATTATTGTATTAGTTGCTTGACATTACTTGACCATAGTAAATCTTTATGCCAGTAGTATAAATGCATACTTAAGGTTTACTCTCTGTTTTCAATGTAACTTGGTACTTGTTTGATTTTTTTTTGTTTTTTTTTTACTGATTTGTTTTTCTGTTCTTTCATGGTGCTAATTAGTAGTTTTTCCTCTTACATGGTTGTGAAGGTGGCAACACCTGACCAAATCCAAATACCTGCCCAACCTGACAGAATCCTAAAGCAACTGAATTGAAATTTTTCAAAAGAATACCACCTGTATTGATTGCTGTACTGAAATTAGTCAACAATGCTTATCAGGATGGGACAAAACCTAATCTTTTACCTAAACCCGACAAATCTGAAACCTTATTATTATTAATCAGCTGTTATAAAAATTAAAATTGACTGACCAAGTAAAATTCTGACTCACTTAAAACGAACTAGCCAATGCTATTATAATCCAAAATTTGAGACCTGGTATATAATTCTGACCAAACTGAAGCATGACCAGCCGAAAACCTAGAAGACAAAGCCAAGATGAAATGACCAAAATTATTTTTTGGACTGAACCAAAATGCTCTGTAGTGGGACGTTGCAGCTCATAGCATGTTCCTCAGTTCTAATTATTAACAGTTATGTTAAAATTTCTGCAAATACAGTGTGTGGAATATTGTTGATAATTGGCAATTTTGAGCATAATGGAAATAGTTTGTGATTGGCGCAACATATTTTGTCTAACCAACAATTAATACCTAGGTGGGCCCATGGTAGTGCGAAGAGCCCAATTCATATGTACCATGAAAATAATCAACACTGACCTGATATTTGTGGTTGTTTTCAGGGGATAGATATTTAAAGCCTTGGATAATCCCGGTACCAGAAACAACAATACTTCCACGTGCAAAAGATGACGAATGCCTAATCCTTGCAAGTGACGGTCTTTGGGATGTCATATCAAATCAAGAAGCTTGTGATTTAGCACGCAGGAAAATCATGATGTGGCACAAAAAGAATGGCACTCTGCCATCATCGGAGTATTTTGAATCTGACTGTGATCGCGCCGCACAATCTGCCGCTGAGTCTTTGTCGAGGCTTGCTATCCAAAAGGGTAGCAAGGATAACATAACAGTACTGGTGGTTGATTTGAAATTGAAATGGAAGTTTAAAAGCAAGTCTTAGGTTTCATTATATGATGATATATGTATGTTAAGGTATATCAATTAATTATTTATCCTTGCTTGTTAGGCCAAACTTTTTGACTTGGTCTGTGAGATTAAATGATCAAGGTACTCTGTTTATTATGTATACTGATTAGACTCTAATACAGAGCTTTATTGCTGTAGTGGAATTCGACTCTCCTAAAAGTGTTTACTGATGGATTGTTACTGCTCAGATTTAGAAGCCTAATTGCTGCACCATAAAATAAGCAAATTATGGAAGAACAATCAAACATCCTAGCATTTCTGAAAATTGAAATAAAGAATTCTTAAATTTGCAGTGCTGCCATTTAATACCACTACCACGCCACTAACATGACCAGATTGGGGAAAATAAAACAGAGGATCCTTATATCCTCCAACAGTTAAGAGGCTGTGTAACTGAGTCTCTCTCTGTTCAACAGTTAAGAGGCTCTTTGCAGTATCAGTCCAGTTGATTTTTTAAGGTTCCTAAATATTGTAATCAGGTCACAGTTGACTGGAAGTGTTGTTAATTGAATCTTGTATAGCACAAAAATTGTAAAATTGTTATCTGTATGGAAGATGCAGGAAAGACTTCAGTGTAAAGAGTAAAACCATTACAGATAATTTGAGTGTTTTGATTTCCATTTTTTGCTAGAAAAATGCAGAAATAAAATATATGTTAGTGCACAAAACGATGAAAATCAAATTATGGTGAATTTTCTTTTAATGGATCAATGTCCCTGGATTTGGTAATAAATGTGTACCAGTTCCTAGCTAATTGCTCCCATTCGCTCTGTTTTTTTAGTTTGTCATTATATCATTAAGTTTTTGTTATATCTGAATTAATTATATTGATATTGTGGACTAAGACGACTAACTCTTCAAATTACTAATTAACTTCTCAATTTGCATTCCCAAATACAATTCAGACATCTGGTGTCATTAAAAGGAGTTACCATCAATTATTTTCATTCCGATCTTTCCTTAAATTTTCTTCCAACAAAATCTAGACTATGACCTCGTCTATACAATGTTGCAAAAAGGCCCCTCATTAGAATTCAGTACTTGAACGAGTCAATATCAATCCAATATTTGATGCTGGGGTTATATATTTCGTATGCTAAAAGGTGTTGAGATTTATAATGAAGTGTACTAGATTCCCAGAAGAAGACAGCAGCATTGCATTGTTATAATCAACTTACTATAAATGATGTGCATTCATCAATTAACTTAATGATTAATTGTTTACAACCAAGAAATAGAATCATGTGACAACTTATCAATGTAGAAAAATTAAGCACCGATAGAAACAATGTTGATACAACAAATGGGTGGTGCATTATATATCAACATGCTAGTCCAAAATGAAAAATAAAATAGATCTTTTGAGTTGAAATAAATTCCCAATATAAACAATTGAAATAATCAACTAGAAAAGCAGCGGATAGATAGGGCCCATTTTTGGTTTGGGTTTTTCTAGGCCTTACAAGATTACACCGTTGCAATTTAGTTCATAAATTAAAGGATTTTGAAATTACCAACAAAACAGAATAAATTAACTCAAGTTGTTTACCCAACCAGCATATAATATGCAAATTCATGTGCTTTCCTCTGGAAACCAAGGGTGGAAATAAGAAAAATTCGAATATGTAAAGGCATTTAATTCCATAAGAGCAACCAAACAAGGAACAAAGAAAGGAAGCAAGAGAATTAATGTTGTCCAAGAGAAACCGTAGACCTAATACAGTAATAATAAATCCCGCCTCTTTATAAAAAGACGCAAGTTTAAATTTCGCAAGAAATATTTAAAAGAGAATAAATATCAAGACTAACGGAAGCCCTTATTTAAAAAAAAAATGTTGTCCAAGAGCATATCTTCTCTCACAATGTTACTGCATTAAGTGAATATAACACTCGATGTTTTTGTAAATTTGACTGCATTTAATAAAACACTCGATGTTTTTGTAAGAAAGAGAATAAATTAGCACATCAAATGTGAATTATAGGATTTGACTGCATTTACAGAAAGATAATTTTGACTGCAAATAAATTCATTGAATTTCTCACAGAAGTCAATGTACAAAGATAGAGATTCAATGTTTGGTAGGTAACATTCCTACTGATTAATACCGTATCATCATCATATTACATAACACGGTAAATGCATGGTCAAATTATCAATACTTTCCCACATTTTCATATCAATGAGGGTGAACCCGGTCTAGTAAACATCGGATTGTTGTTCGAGCCTTCTCCATACAAGAGGAACCAGTTGTTTGTTGCATCCGTAGACAGCTGTTTCATTGCATTCTCAGATGAGAAAATTAATTGTACTCCATGACCATGATTCCTAGCTAGATTGCTTTAAAGAGAAATGAAACGGTTAGATATTAAAAAAAAAGTTGCTTCTTTATTTCTTGAAGAAATGGAGAACGGAATATGTAGTCCACGTGTCACTACAAACATTCCCCGTATGAAAGGGCATTTAAGTCTCAAGGAGACGTGTGTTCGGAATCTGGCTTTTACTGGTTTATAAAAAGGGATAACTTTCTTTCATTTCTCTCCTCCCCTCTCTCTTTCTCTCTCTCCATGGGGGTTTATGAAGCAAATAACATCATAATTCTCATCCAACAAATGAAGAAACCATGATATTACATCTCTGAGAAAGAACGACTAGTAGACATGAACATCAAAGCTATCTCAACAAGTTGTAAGTCTCTAGATTGATTTTTAAATATAGGTCAATATTATAAGTTTAAATATTTCTTACCAAGCTTATAGATTTTGTTCTCTCTGTAGCTTGTATTCTGCTTGAATCTGAGAGGGAGCACTGCTAGCTGTTGACAAGGTTCTCCTTACCTAAGAACCAAAGAAATATCCAAAGTCAGATTCCAGTTCTTTTGAAATAACAGCTAGGAAAATTACTTCGTCCACTTTAGTGAACAAATAGTAACTTCTAATTGACAATAAAGCTTTACAATAATTCAACGCATAGGAGCCGTCAGCATGCTCAGGGATTCAGGTCATATAGAAAGTGTGAGACCTATAAGGTCTGAATATGAGGAGAAATCAATGGGGGAGGACTCTCCTATGATTACACTGCCTGTTCTATCAGCAACCGGCAATGACGCAACATGCTCGAAAGGACCAAGAGAAGAGTCAGAACCTCACAACAGTTCAGGTGTTGTTAAACAGAAAAAGAGTGTGTTTCTGACTGAATGTAAGCCTCTTTGGGGGTGCAGCTCAGCATGTGGGAATAGGTTTGCGTTGGAGGATGCATGTGTGACTGTACCGAGGTTTTTTGAAGTCCCTATCTGGATGCTGACACAGGAGAGCAAAATAGAAGGAATAGATGATATGAATAATTTCAAAGTTACTGCACATTTCTTTGGTGTCTATGATGGACATGGTGGTAATCAAGTAAGTATAAAATAATTAAGAAGCTTAGCAAAATACCAGTTTTAGCAAGTTAATGTTTAATTTAATCGTTTTGGACCAATATTACCAAATTTTGAAAGTTTACAGAAATAATTAAGAAGTTCCATATATTGCATTTCAATTTAGGTCTAATGTGTGCAACTATTATCCATGTTAGTCACTAAATTAACCGAATAAATGATTCTATGAGTGCAACTAAAGCCTTTACTTTATCTAATTTAGCCTCAGTTAATTGATCTTAGATTGTGCAGTTATTATTAAGACTATATCAGGCTCAAAACAAATTGGCAGTGCACCATTTTGGCATGACAGTTCAATCAAGCACAATATAAAAAAAAAATGGGATTAAACTGATCAGAAGTTAACAAGTTCCCGTCTCTAATTTTTATATTTTTCAAATGTTGTAGGTGGCAAATTATTGCCGTGACAGAATCCACCTAGCACTAACCGAAGAACTAAACAAAATAGAAGAGAACAATTCAAGAGGAATGGATTTTGATTTTAAGAAAGAGTGGGAGAGAGCCTTCTCAGATTGCTTTAAGAAGGTTGATGAAGAGTCTGAGTTGTTTGCACCTGATTACGTTGGATCGACAGCAACCGTAGCAGTTGTTTCTGCTTCTCACATTGTAGTCGCAAACTGTGGTGATTCTCGTGCAGTCCTTTCACGTGGCAAGCAGGCCATACCTCTATCTGTAGATCATAAAGTAAGCCTTTATTATTTCATGCATGATACTATTTGTTCCACTTCAAATGTGTAGAAGCCAAGAACAATGAGATGTTATTAAAGAAACCTTCAAAAAAACTAAGAACTCTCACAAGAGAACAAATAAAAAGGTCTTGCATCAAGAAAAAGCAAGAAAGGAAGTCTGGTGACGTACAAATGCTTGCCAAGGTTGTACAAAAATTTACAAGCCCAATAAAAATAAATCATTTGGTCAAATAACAAATTGTGGTCCGATGTCACAGCCAGAAAAAGTAGAAGATATAGCAAGGATAGAGGCAGAGGGAGGAAAGGTGGTATGGTGGAATGGCTACCGTGTGCTCGGTGTCCTTTCTATGTCCCGTAGCATTGGTATGTGAATTTTTGTTGTTACTGTATCAATGACCATCCTTCATTTGATTATTAATTCAGATAGGAAAGCTTTAGGCCTGTATAAGTGTGTTCGTCTTTGCTTTCCGTCTCAATGTTACTTGATATTACTATTTCTTTTTTCTCTTTTGGTTGTGTTGCACTTGTATGGGACAACACCAGCTGTTTACCTTAAAAGAGTATAGAACTGGCAAAACCTGACCCAATCCAAACACCTGTCAACCACCTAAATCTCAAACCAAGCAAGCTAAAAGTTCTTTTAAGGCCATAATCAGAATCACACCACAACCATTCAATACAGCCTAATTCAATCTGAACCCAACCGACCAGAAAAACTATTACCCTGACACCAGCACCCACGAGAATTGAAATTCAAAACTTCACCAGTTAAATAAGACCCCTGTTAGGCTAGTGAATTTTCCAATGACCCACACACACACACACACACCCAAAAAAAGAATGCAATATGTCGATAATTGGCAACTTGCAAAATAGAAGGAATATAGTTAGCAGAATCTCAACTGAACGGACGCCTGAGCACATAAATCCTTACCAAACAAGTCATACTGACCAAGAAAATTAATCAACATTGATAAAATATTTGTTGAATCATTGTCAGGGGACAGAGATCTGAAGCCGTGGGTAGTTCCTGTACCAGAAACAAAAATTATTCCTCGTGCAAAAGATGATGAGTGCCTAATTCTAGCAAGTGATGGGCTATGGGATGTCATGTCAAATGAAGAAGCTTGTGATTTAGCACGTAAGAAAATCATGAAGTGGCATAAAAAGAACAGCACTCTGGCATCGTCAGATATACTTGAGACTGGTAATGATCCTGCCGCACAATCAGCTGCGGAGTCCCTGTTGAAGCTGGCCATCAAAAAAGCAAGCAATGATAACATAACAGTAATTGTGATCGACTTAAAACCAAAATGGAGGTTCAAAAGCAAGACCTAGGTTTAAATATCCGACTGAAGGAGTATTTTGTGTGTTGAAGGTTTATTAAATTGATCTGGGCTCATATAACTATGCTTATTATTATTTGACTGCAATGCAAAGCTTTGTTGCCTTAATACTCTGTTTAATTTAGTAGATATGTGCAATAATGAATAATTATCATTTTCTAACAGAGAAATCCACTGGCTTTGGCATTAAGTATTTTTTTTTCAAACATGAGCATAATAAGCCCATATTCTTAAATTATAATTGGTATATCGTTGCTTTACGGATACTATACAGTTCAACCTGTACATGAAATCAGTTCTATTCATATTATATTACCTTGTAGCTATAACAACTTCAGTTTATTTCAACAACATTTATTAGAACAACTATAAACAATATGATATCAAAAATTGAGAAAGGGTGATGACAGCCATTGATTCTAACCAGGGATTTGGGGGGGGGGGGGGGGGGGGCAACACCCCATGGTCTATACAATTCCTTCAAATTATATAATAAAAAGTTTAATCATTTTGTTCTCCTTGAGTTGTTAAATTATTTTCTAATAAAAGAGCAATTTATTTTTAAAATAAAATAGGATCTAAATGATGGTCTTATCTCTCATAGTACTCTATGGTCAATTATACTTATTATTTTAAAGAAACAATATGTCTTAAAGATTAATTTAAGAAATTTGTATAACTTATTTATTTCTTAAAATATGTGATTAATTTTCATATAATTTATACTCATAAATTCAATTTTATAAGTATCAAAATATTACAAATTTTTTTTTCCCCTCCTTTGCAACTTTTCTGGCTTCATCATTGATTTTAACCAACAAACGTGTATATACATTATATACATATTGTAACGAATAATGAAATGGGAATAGATAATTGTTCCCCAATACAAATTTTCCGATCAAATCCCCCAGAGACCAACCCTCATTCTCAAGAACGCTTCAAACGCCCATGTTATTCAAAAAACTTGCAATTTAACTATTAATATTTTCTGCAACTGGTACATACACTTATATATAAAAAGTCTTAATACTTTTAGCGTTTATATTTTTTTTTAACACTTCAGCACCCTCTCCGAAGTAACGACTTACCAATCTAACTATTAATACTTTCTACAAGTAGTATATACATTTATATATAAAAGTCTTAATACTTCTAGCGCTCATATTCTTCAAAACACTTCAACATCCATACTTATATATACGAAGTCTTAACAAATAGTATCAATATAAAATATTTATACTTTTATATTGAAGTATTACAATTTGATGATGTTATTAATACTTTCTGCATGTTAATGCTGATACTTGTCGATCATTATTAATAATTGTACATTGAAGTATTAAAAATTTAAAATAGAACTAATAATAGTTGTATATTGAACTATTAATAGTACAAGCGCGGAAAAAAATTAGAA
Source organism: x Bolboschoenoplectus mariqueter (assembly GCA_037678475.1). NCBI lineage: Eukaryota > Viridiplantae > Streptophyta > Magnoliopsida > Poales > Cyperaceae > x Bolboschoenoplectus > x Bolboschoenoplectus mariqueter. The sequence goes on from CM075269.1 coordinate 2,056,590, forward strand.
ATTTCACAAAAAAATAAAGGAAAGAACAGAAGTTAAGAGAGTTAGTTACATACAAATTGGTTGATATCTATCAAAATAAGAATCAATAAGAAATTTAATACTTTCATATTGAAGTATTAATACTTGATAATATTAGTATTAATAATTTTTACATGCTAATATTGATACTTGCTGACCATTATATTCAGAAGTATTAATAATTATAGATTAAAGTATTAACAGTTTAAAATTGAATTATTAATAGTTGCATATTGAATTATTAATAATATGAGCGAAAAAAATTGAAAATTTTGAAAAAAAAAAAAAAGGAAAGGTGGAAGTTAAGGAAGTTAGTTACGAACAAATGAGTTAATATCTGTCAAAAGCAGTATCAATATAAAATATTAATACTTTTATATTAAAATATTAATACTTGATGATAGTGCTAATTTTTTGTATGCTAATATTAATACTTTAGTTATATTTTTTATATGCTAGTGCTAATTTTTGTCAACCATTATATTCAGAAATATTAATAGTTGTACATTGAAGTGTTAATATTTTAAAATTGAACTATAAATAGTTACACATTAAAGTATTAATAGTATGGACACGAATAGAAAATAATTGAAAATTTGGAACAAAAAGGAAAGAATGAATATTGAGAGAGTTAGTTGTGAACATGAGCTTTACCTGAATTGAGGTACAAAATTGGAGATATTAGTCTGGGGAATATATCTTTTTTCTAATGAAATTACACATCCATGCAATTATTATTAGGGTAGTTCTAGCATATGTCCAAGTTTTAAGGTACATCCGACCTAAGCATACATCATGAATAATAGCACTAATTCTTAAAAGATAGAAAAGTTGATTTCAATAACAATATCAGACTTATCTTATGGAAGAAAACTTGTATGATAATTCCATTAATTAGTCTAAGCATCTATCTCCAAAATATTCAATCTTCTATTAAATATGTACAGTGAATGCAAACAATTTATTTCCATATCCTAATAAGTAAAGTAAACAAAAAACAAAAATCATTTTCCTAAAAAACATTATTATATCTTTCAAACTTAAACATTAGCCCTTGGATGTATGCTAAAACAGAATGTACCTTAAAACATGGATGTATGCTAGAATCATCCTTATTATTTTAGTCAAAAATTAAATTCTAAAACTTGATTAAAGCAATTTGATCAATATAGGATTGATCAACTGAATCGTTGAAGTTAATTTCACACGGAAGGGCAAAACAAGAATGATTAAGCCAGGGCAACCAACATTTCATCATTATTAATGACAGATCTGAGCAAAACAAAACAAAGAGGAATAGGGAAGAAATTCCGTACCATATTATAGAGCAAGACTACACCAACAGTGACAAATTAGCTAAGATTCCTCCGCCCTCCTCGATGCTCATCGTCGATTCACGCACCAAGACAAGAGGGATAGAGACAAAGGTGCGAGAAGAGAAGAGAGAACGTGAGGTCTCAGTAGAGAGGAGTTCAATCTATTCAAGGCAGAGAGAGAGGGAGAGAGAGAATTGGATTAGGAAGGGAGAGATGGAGAATTGGGAGCTAATGGGAGGAGAGTAATGGATCGGGCAAGAAAAGAGAGGCTGACAACTGGGGCCCGGCCTCAGATTGTTTTATGTTATTGAAATTTGAAACCCACTTTGTTTCCCAGCGTTATTTTACCCCTTCGAGAAAGTTAGAAAGTTGAGTGTCATATATTTTAGTTTCGGCCCACCTCAATATTTCGATTATTATTCATAAGAGCAGACATATAATTATTAATATTATCATCGATATAAATTTAATTATATGTATTATTAATTTTATTATATAAATTTATTTTATATAATATTATTATTATGTAATTCAAATTTTAATTTTGGAGTCAGCAATTTCTTGAGCACTTGATTGTAAAATATAGTGCCCGAGACGTCCGATAGCTATATAGTTTTGTTTTAAGACTAACATATTTAAAAAAAATTGTTTCGAAAAATCATATCTGAAAATTCAATTTAAAAAAATATTTGTTTCAGAAAATTCTAAAGTATCTATTTTCACATCAATAGTTTTTATTCCTTAGAAATTTTGCCCCAAAATATTTTATATCCTAATTGAACAAAAAATAAGTTCTAAATGTTTTTTTTTGTTCATTAAAGTAAAATTTTAGCATACATATACATGTTCGTTCACTAAAGTCTATAAGATATCTTATGTTTAGAGAGAACAACATAGAGACAAAAAACCGCAACTATTCCAGTGATGTATCTCCATCTTTTTAAAAAAGAAAGGTGGTACCGGTTATCTCTTCCTATGACTAAGCATCTCTTGACACGGTGACACCCATCAAACCGATTTTTTTTTAATATAAGAAAAAATAATATTTAATTAATTATATAGAAAAATAATAGTTCAATTTGCATATCTAGACAACAGAGGTGGGTAATTTCATTCTCAGTTTATGGGTATGGACTTGGCAAATATATTCTCAGACTCTGGATAAGATACTGTATATGTCCATAATTTTATAACCCAGTACAGAGTATCTAGTATCTAGAAATTGAGAAATCCAAAATCTAAGTTCTGGACATGTGATTGTCAGTAGCATGTCAATCTCTAAGAATGTGACTGTCAATAATATGCCTAAACTCTGAAAACGTGACTATCAATCATATATGCTTAGATATTAAATTTTTAGATATTCAGTATTGCATACTGCGTTATAGGTTCTAGGTGCAAAATTAGCATGTACGTTCCCATATCTGAGAATGAGATTGATAGATTTGTGCCCAAAGTCCGGGAATTGGGAGTCTCATGATATTATTTCTGGAACGGAATTGTTATCCCTCTTATTACCGTGATCTGAAAATCGAATTGATAATTTCCTATATTTTTAATTTCATATTTAGTGCTTTTTGTATTAAAAAAATTGTGCCCATCAAATATCCCTACTAAACAGCCAGACAACAAAATACTCTAGAATGAATTCCATCTATATATCTTTTTATACATCATAAATGATGAACGCTGAATTAATTTGCTAAACCAGCTCACCAATAAAACTTTACAAGTCAACCCCTGAAAACAACAAATCAGATGTCTCTACATAATTGTCAGAAACAACACCACAAAGCATTATATAGTTCAAAGCAAGCCTGTTTCTTCCAATCTTGCATACCAATTGTGTCTTGTATAAATTTTTCCTTCCTGTACCACTCTGACAGCATCCATGTTGTCCATTGGACTACAAATCTGTACATCTGCACAAAAGAACTATTTGCAAAAGTATCAGGATGTGTATTCACAATTCATTATAATGAGGTGTAAATTGATTAAAATATGATTATAATTATTATGTCTTTAATTCATTATAGTATATTTTTAGGTAAAATATGTGTCTTATTTATTTGATTTAGCTCGGATAGATATATAAACATATACAAGATATAATTTGACACATTTATGTTAGTTTTGACGCTAGTTTTGATTTTGCTCGGATAAATATATAAGCATATATATATATAAAGAGTTTTGCTAGCGTTTCAGTCAAAACAGTAATGACTTAAATTTTAAGTTTTCGTATTCAAAATTTCGATTTAAGTAGCTCAATAAATTCTTCACATTAAAATCTTGTAGAATACCAAAATTTATCATTCTTAGAGTTTTTTTAACTATTTTTTTGAATTTTTTAAAATGATCTTAATTGGCATACGATTATTTTTTTTTTGAACCAAATAAAGCCATATTGAAAATTCGAATAAAATAGTTAAAAAAATCTAAAAATCATAAATTTTGGTATTCTACAAAACTTTGATATGAAGAATTTATTGAGCTACTTAAATCGAAATTTCAAACACAAGAATGTCAAATTTGAATTGTTAGTATTCGGCCGAAACGCTAATGATAACACATTAGCAAAACTATATAAGATATAATTTGACAACTTTCCATGAGTTTTGGTGATATAAATATTGCAAATAAGGTGTAAATAGATTAAAAATATTATCACAATCATTAAAATACATATTTAATCCATTATAGTATATTTCTATAAATAATATGTGTCATATCTGTTTGATTTAACTTGATATAATTTGACCTATTTTTGTGTGTGACATTATGATTGCATAAGAGATATAAATTGACTAAAAATGTAATCAAAATCATTAAAATGGGTTTTTAATTTGTTATAGTACATTTTAGGCATACTATGTGTCTTTTTAGTTTGATTTAGCTTGGATAAATATATAAAAAATATGCAAGATGTAATTTGACACATTTGTGTTACAACTAATCAATTTAGATTCAAAAATATATATAAACAATAAATAAATATATCCAGAGATTTTTGCATAAATTTTGATGATATTTCAAAAAAAAATGAGGCCGGATAGATCTAAAAACATGTATAAAATTATTCAAAAGTGTTTATTCAAAAGTGTTTTCAATGCATTTGAATGCAATTTGTTGTGAAATATAGATCATAACTTATCAATTTAGCACCAAAAATATATATAAACAATAAATAAACACATCCTCAAGCTTTTATGTGAATTTTGATGTTATTTCAACAAAAAATGAGGCCTAATTGATTAAAAACAAGTATGAATATGTTTAAAAGTGTTTTAAATGCGTTTTAATAAAATTTGAGATGAACACAAAAAATACATATAAATAATAAATAAACACATCCACAAGGTTTTATTTGCATTTTGATGATATTTTAATTAGAAATGAAGTCAAATTGATTAAAAAACTACCATAAACATGTTCACAACTATTGTAAATGCATTTTAATATAATTTTAGATGAAATATAGATCATAACTACCCAATTTAGCAGCAAAAACATATATAAACAATAAATAAACATATCAACAAGCTTTTGTGTGAAATTTCATGATATTTCAATAAGAACTGTGACCAAATTAATTAGAAACATATAAATTTGTTCAAAAGCGTTTTACATGCATTTGAATGCAATTTCATGTGAAATATAACTCAAAACTTATAAATTTAGCACAAAAAACAAATATAAATGATAGAAGAACTTACATGCATCAGAAATGAGGCCAAATTGTTTAAAACGTGTATCATTTTCAAAATCATTTTTAATGCATTTTATTGCATTTTTGAGGTGAAATATAGGCAATAACTAACTAAGTTTACACACAAAACACATATAAACAGTAAATTAATACATCCAAAAGTATTTGTGTGAATTTTGATGATATTTCAATCTGAAATGAGGTCAAATTGATTAAAACGTTTATAAACTTGTTCAAAAGCGTTTTAAATCGATTTTATGCAATTTGAGGTGAAATAAGTCCTAACAACTCAATTTATCCCCAAAAACATGTCTGAATAATAAATAAACATATTCACGAGCTTTGGTGAGAGATTAGATGATATTTTAATAAGAAATTGTGCGGCCCTTTTTCACGGCCCACGCGCGAGGCATCGGCGTCCTCGCTCACGGGGGAAGAAGGTGCAGGTACATCCCTGCGCGTGTTTGTGCGCTCAAGGACTTATTATTTTAGGTGATTGTGGGAACTTTTATTTTCCGACGGGCGCAAGCCCCCGCCGTTAATTACCCCGGCTCTCGCCTCGGGAATCTCTGATTAATGGGCTAAACTAATCGAAATCCATGGATCAGATTTATGACTTTACTTCTTCCTTCTAATTTATTATAATACATGCTTGAAATAACCCAAAGGTAAAACTTTGGATGATAAGACTAAAGACGTATGATTTAAAGTCAGAGAAACGTATAATTCCTCATAAATCAGAGATCGAGGACGTATGATCCTATTGATCTCACGGAGTTCGAATATGAAGCGCACTGCCAACTCGATACTCAAAGAACCAGAGATGTTTGATCTCTAGAAAGGTTCATGTCAAAGACAAGGACATATAGTCCTAAACAGTCTATTGACCTTCCAAATCCCGAATCTGAAGCGCTATGCCAATTCGAAACTTGGGAAAATTGGAGAATCAGGAACATATAATTCTTTATCAATTTCCAAAATGAGGTACATTAAACCTGAAGCGCACTGCCAGTTTAATGTTCTCAAAACATGATTTGATATGATTTGATATGTTGGTATGTTTTTACCAAGTTTTGGACTTATCTGCATATTTGACATACTTGACCAAAAATTTGGACATATTTGCATATTTGACATATTTTATCAAAAGTTTGGACATATTTGTATATTTAGCATGTTTGGCCAGAAATTTGGGTGTATTTGCATATTTGACATGTTTGGTCAAATGTTTGGGTTTATTTGCATATTTAACATGTTTGGTCAAAAGTTTGGTCATATTTGCATATTTGACATGTTTGGTCAAATGTTTGAACATATTTGTATTTTTGACATATTTGGTCAAATATTTGGGTATATTTGCATACTTGACATGTTTAATCATTTTTTAATATTTTGATTTGTTTTATCAAAATATAACATAATTTAATTAGTTTTAATGTTTGGATTTGTTTTATCAAAGTTTAACATATTTAATCATTTTTTTGAATATTTGGATTTGTTTTATCAAAACATAACACATTTAATCATTTTTTAATATTTTGGTTATTTTGAACATTTTTTTTAACATGATTTGATTATTTTAAAATATTTTTTGATTTGTTTATGACATATTTCAATTGTCCTTGAATATTTTGATTTGTTTTATCAAAATATGCATGATTTGATTATTTTGAAAATTGTTGATTTGTTTCATCATTATTTTCACTTTAGTTTTAAATATCCTATTTGTTATTTTGAATTTATTTTATACATATATCATATATCTTGAATTTTCTTTTATTTATAACATAAAAATAAAATAAAATCAAAAATTGACACATTATAGTCTCAAAAATATTTATAAATGAAATCATGATTTTTGATATATTTTTCATAATTTTTGGGCTTAAGAAATTATTTTTATTTGGTGTTTAAAGTTTATTTTCAAAACAGATTAATATGGGCCGTCAGATTCGGGCCCATGCATCAAGATCTGAACTTAAGTTCAGTTTTTAAAGCATCTTTTAAACTGGGCCGTTGGATCTCTGGCGCGCATCAAGCTTTTACTGGGCTGTTTGAATTTCATCAAGATTCGCACTTTGAGATGCATCAATATTCGTGCTCATCCTCCCCGACACTGATCAAGGCCCTGCCGGCGTCGGATCTCCGATCAGTAGGCATGGCTGGCATCGTCGGGGCATGGGGAGTCCATCGGTGGTGGTCTCGGCGGCGGCGGCGGCCTGGATCGCCGGAGATGAGGGTAACCATTTGGTTTCGGTTGAGAAGTTGGCTGAGATGAAATTTTGAGGAATTTGGGCTGATTTTTGACAAATTAACTCGATTTCTTTGTCATATGGCATCGCCAGAGCATTTTTAACAAGTTTTTGAGATTTAATTTGGGTTTAATCCATCAATTTTGCAACTTTGGCCATTTGGTACCAAACTGGTTTCGGGGCATTGGTACCAAATGGAATCTCATGGCTTTTCCTTGCAATTTTCTTCCAATTAACCCTTCAAACATTGTCGTTTAGCATGTTGGAACATGTTTGGATGATCAATTTCATCAATTTAGATGTGCATTGTCCTTTTATGCACATTGGGTCATTTCTGGTTTTATTTTCAATTTGGTTTTCTTTTGATTTCATCACATTCTTCTCAAATTGCATGTTTAAGTATGTTTATTTGGGTCAATTGCATGTTTTAAAAACGTTTTACACTAGATTTGCATGTGGATTTCATTTGTATGTAAGTTAATTTCATTTTTTCGTTTCCTGGCATTTATTCCAGAATTAACTCAATTCTGATTTTTACAGATCCAATTTCAGAAATTCATAGAAAATCACAGAAAATACCAAAAATGGTAAAATTTGGTGAATGAATGCATTAAGACTTATTTTATGTGCCTATGAAATTTCAAGCTAATTGCATAATCAGAAAGCATGTTTTTTTGTATTTTTACTAGACTGGACAGAAATGCCCCTTCAGATTTGTTAAAAATCAAATTTGGCTTTAACCTATGGATTAAAGCCTGGTTTAATTATTCTAAACCCTTTAAAACATCACATGAGGTATCATAAAGGTGAATTAATCAAGAAATTTTGGATTTTTGAATCAAAAGAAGAATGAACTTCTCAGTTTGACCCAAAGTTGATTTTTTTGGAGTTTTTGACAGATGAGATTGTAAAATTCATAACAATTCACAGAAAATTCCAAAACTAATAAAATTTATGTGATAAGTTAGTATAAACCTAATCTATATGACTTTGAAATTTCATAAGAAATTAGTAACCAGGCTGAGAGATATGGATTGATCTCTTAGCTGGACAGAAACTGGAATACACTGGGTTCAAATCAGTATTGATGTACATTGCTTTTCCATTGCTCAATTATGATTGAGCCAGCCAGGCTTGTGCTGGTCAGTGGCCTGTCTTTGGAAGATTCCTTCAGCTAACTGGCGCTCAGAGCTCTCCATTGAGGTGCCTACACGTGTCCATGTGCACAGGCCTGGAGAGAGAGAAGGAATCTGCTGATTTTGTCTTCTTCTTGGGCTGGAGCATCATGCCTTTCAGGTGAGGGTATATCTAGAACCTTCCTTGGCCTTGCTGGCGCTTGACATGTCACCAAGGTGCCACTGAGTGTGCCCAACATGTCAATTTGGCTGCTTGACTGCTGAGTTGTGCCAATTGACCACACCCAGATCAGATTGAAGTGCCAAGTGGTGCACCTGTCAATTGAGTGCTTTTCACACTGGATGGGTCTTTATACCCCTGTCCTTTCTCAGGAGATACGGGTTATACTACCCTATTTGTCCGACATAGCTTGTGCTTCGGCATCATCCCTTTCTCCCAAAGATGTTCGCTATCGTTTCTTTCGTTCGCGAGGGGCACTCCAGAGATCTGAGGTACGCGCTTTTTCGCGTAGGATGCCCAGAGGGTCAGATAGACTCGTTGTGGACATTCCACGGTCTAGGTTGGTTCAGGGGATTTTAGAGGATTCGGCAGCCACTGAGCACCTCATTAGCATTCGGTGTGGCTTCTTACCTCTACGCATCGGTGAGCACATTATCTTGGAGCCATACTCTCCTCACCGTTGTGCCCATCAGTTTGGATATGACCAGGGCATTCCCGAGTTGCTTTCCCGTCCCGAGTCGCTTTCTGCAGACCTGGAGAGTTTGAGTAGATGTTGGTCTTCCATACTTCGTGTGGGTACGGGTTCCCAGTTTACCATGCCTCGGGCTTCACGCTCAGAGGTGATTTTTACCGCCATGTATCATAGGTGGTATACTCACACTATCTCTGCATATCAGGCGATACTCCCTGCCGATATGGCACGGGTGACTTGTCCACTCATTATTAAGTGTGGAACCCTCACATTTCACTCATTCTCCACTCATATTTATTTATATATTTGGAGTGGGATTTCGCCCTGATAAATTATCCAAGCTTATCATAAGGATAAGAAGGTTTCATTCATTATAGGGCTTTTTATTTATGCCTTCAATACTCTGCCTTACTATTAATTAATAAGGCAATGTTTTATTCAGCGATGATTTGTTTAAAGCGACAAATCGTAACGCTGCCCATTTTCATATTTATTCTGTATCAAACGGGCAAACACAGTGGTAATTGTATTGGAGGCACAAATACCAAAACCATTTCCCTGCTTTAGTGGCTCCAAAGTTCGGGCGCCGACTTCATCCGGCGATGTGGACAAAATCTTTCTTTTTGGCCTGCCAGAGGTTTTGGTAGCTTTTGTGTTAGCCACCACATGTGTCCCTTGATTAACGGCTCAAGGCGACAAGGCCGACTTATGCCCGATGGGACAATCTTTGGTTGTGGTATTTCTTCAGTGGACACCATCCACGTCCCTTGATTAACGGCTCAAGACGACAAGGCCGATTTGCACCCGGCGGGACATGGATAAGTACCTTTTACCCCGGGACTTAAGCCACCTTTCTTTTGGGTGTATGAGTTTAGCCACCTTTCTTCTTGGTGTTTGAGTTTGGCCACCTTTCTTCTTGGTGTATGGGTTTGGCCACCTTTCTTTTTGGTGTATGGGTTTGGCCACCTTTCTTTTTGGTGTTTGGGTTTAGCCACCTTTCTTCTTGGTGTACGGGTTTATACATGGTATTTCTTGAGATATCGCCCGTTTATAGGAGGTAATGGTCTTTCGCCTTTATGATCTATGAGTTGGTATGCTCCTCCATCAAATACCTTCTCAATCACATATGGGCCTTCCCAATTAGGTGAAAACTTTGGGCCGACATGCCGGCCAATTATGGGCCTTCGGAGAACAAGCACCAATTCTCCTTGGCAAAAAGTTCTTGGGCGGGCCATTTTGTCGTAGGCTCGTGCCATTTTTGCTTGGTATATTTCCAAGTTTTGTTGGGCTATGATTCGCCTTTCGTCCATAGCGTCGAGTTCATCGAGCCTGAGGCGTTTCTGCTCATCTAACGACATTTCATTTTGGAGTGCCACCCTTAAGGACGGGAGCTCCACCTCGAGTGGCAGAACAACTTCAACACCGAACACCAAGGAATATGGTGTCGCTTGAGTGGGGGTTCGACATGTGGTTCGATATGCCCAAAGCGCTTCTTGTAACCTTTCATGCCAGTCGCGCTGATTTCCTTTCAATGTCCTTTTCATGATTTTTATCAAGGTCTTATTGAAGGCCTCTGCTAAACCATTTGCTCTGGGATTGTATATGGAAGAATATTTCCAATCAATCTTGAACTTTTCCGCAAGTGCGTATACTTTGGCACTTTTGAACGCAGCCCCGTTATCAGAAATGATTCTCCTCGGGGTCCCAAATCGGTATAAGATATGGGTTTTGAAGAAATTTACGACATCAATTGCCTTCACTTCCCTAAGCGGGACTGCCTCAACCCATTTGGTGAAGTAATCAGTTGCAGCTAAAATAAACTTATGACCTTTGGAGGAAGGCGGGTCAATGGGCCCGACTACATCGGTACCCCATGCATCAAACGGCCAGGATGATACAGTCGGGTGTAGTGGATTTGGGTGTTGATGTATGAACGTGCCATGTATTTGGCACGTATGACACTTCTTGGCATGCTCGATACAATCGCGTGCCATGGTAGGCCAATAATAGCCCATGCGCTTTATCTTAAGTCGCATTTTGGGTCCCGGCTGATGTGCTCCGCATAAACCCGAATGAACTTCCTTCATGATTTGGTGGACTTCTGGGATTGACACACAGTGAAGCCACATTTGGTCGTATGATCGCCTGTATAAGGTGTCATTGACGTAGGCGTAGCGAAGCGCTCTCTTCTTGAGTTGCTCCCGCGCTGACTTCTCATTCGGGAGAACCCCGTATTTGAAGTATTCAACGAAAGGTTGGCGTCAATCATCATTTGGCTGAGTCACCATGACGTTTTGTAGGTCACTCTCCATTTCTTCGGCCATAGCCACCTGGACTTTATCTTTGGTTCCCGTGAAGCATGAAGACAGGGGTCGTCGGTTTTTGACAACAATTTGCACATTTTCGTCGCCAGGCTCACCTAATTCTTTGGCCACCCGAGCGAGTGCATCAGCTTTGTCATTTGTGGCTCTCGAGATTTTCTTGAATAGGATTTCAGGAATTTCATCTATTAATTCCAAAACCCTAGTGTGATACTTCACCAATTCTGGTTTTAGCACTTTGTATGCTCCAGTGATTTGGTTTATTATCAATTGGGAGTCTCCAAAAACATGGAGTTTTCTAATCTACATGTTCAGCGCAAGCTCTAACCCGGCTATGAGCGCTTCATATTCAGCCTCATTATTTGTGCAAGGCTCAGTCAATGTGAAGGAGTGACGTATGATCCCTCCCTCTGGTGTTACGAAGACTAGGCCTACCCCGGCCCGTATTTGCGGGATGTTTGGGCCCGCGGTGGGCCGTATTGATGATGCCCCATCAAAGTACATTTCCCAACTTGGGGTTTCATCTTTGATATGAAAGACTTCTTCATCTGGAAATTCGCATGCCAAAGGAGAGTTGTCGGGTATTGGATGGGCCGCAAGAAAATCGGCCATCGCTTGCCCCTTTATGGCCTTTTATGGCGCGAAAGTTATATCAAACTCGGTCAGGATTATGGCCCATCTTGCCAACCTGCCTGTAAGCATGAGTCTCGTCATGAGATATTTTAAAGGATCAACCTTTGAGATAAGGATGACCTTGTGGGCTATCATGTAGTGTCGCAACTTCTTCATAGCGAACACCAATGCCAGGCAATGTTTTTCAATCGGTGTATAGGCGTATTCTGCCCCTACCAGCATGCGGCTCAAGTAATAGAGGGCGTTTTCTTTCCCTTGTTCGTTTTCTTGCGCTAATAAGGCCCCGAGAGATCCATCCAAGGCCGTTGTGTACAGTATCAGCTCTTTTCCTGGTATTGGAGCGGCTAGTACTGGCGGTTTGAGGAGATAGCCCTTGATGTCGTTCAGGGCTTGTTGACATGCTTCGTCCCATTTAAATGGGACATCCTTCTTGGTCAATCGGGTGAAAGGTTGTATCCTACCCGATAGATTGGCTATGAATCGCCTGATGTATGCCAAGCGGCCTTGAAGCGAGCGAAGCTCTTTAAGGTTCCTGGGTGGCGGCAATTCTTGTATTGCCTTGATTTTACTTGGGTCTATTTCGATCCCTCGGTGACGAATGACAAATCCAAGAAATTTCCCCGACGAGACCATAAAGGCGCACTTTAATGGGTTTAACTTCAGCGCGTGTTGCCTCAAGCGGTCGAACACGACTTTGAGGTTTCTGAGATGTTCGTCATAGGACGCCGCCTTTACGACCAAATCATCCACGTAGCATTCGACAATCTTATGAATTAGATCATCAAATATTTTCGTCATGGCTCGCTGGTATGCAGCCCCAGCATTTTTGAGGCCAAAAGGCATAACCATGTAACAATAAATGCCCATCGGAGTGCGGAAGGCCGTGTGCTTCTGGTCTTCTTCATCCATTTTTATTTGGTTATACCCCGCATATCCATCCATAAAGGAGAACACCTCATAGGACGAGGTATGGTCAATGATGATTTCAGTCACGGGTAAAGGAAAGTCATCTTTGGGACAAGCTTTATTCAGGTCCCATTTGGTACCAATGCCCCGAAACCAGTTTGGTACCAAATGGCCAAAGTTGCAAAATTGATGGATTAAACCCAAATTAAATCTCAAAAACTTGTTAAAAATGCTCTGGCGATGCCATATGACAAAGAAATCGAGTTAATTTGTCAAAAATCAGCCCAAATTCCTCAAAATTTCATCTCAGCCAATTTCTCAACCGAAACCAAATTGAGTGTTAGGGTCACCGCACCCATGGCTTTCTGTGAATGTTGATTGAACCCATGAATGGTCACCTTCTCATTCGACAATGGTTTGGTGTCCAGCATTAGGGTTTTCAGGATCCCAAAGGGCATAATGTTTATCGATGACCCCGAATCGACCAAAATGCGATTCAATCTTTGCCCCTCACAGTCGCCAGTTACATACAACGGTCGGTTGTGATCCGCGGTGCCAGTCAACAGGTCTTCATCAGTGAAGTGGATACCCGTTGAACGGCTATTGATGTATGCCGTCTCATGTGATTGTTTTTCGGCAAAATATGCCTGAAATTGCTCAGGATTTTGGAGCACGTATATTAGTACATCACGCATATCCTTTGACATCATCAATGCGTCAAAGACACTAAGCAAGGCTGGGATCTTACGGAGATGCGCCAGCACATTATAATCTCCTACCGTGAGTTTTAACTTTTCACGGGTGGGTATGCCATTTTCTGGCTCTTTACTCGTGCTTTTGGTCTTCGCGACATTTCGGTCAGACTCTTTTGGACGTTGACGTTCAGGGATATAGGTGCCTGAACGCAGAACGACCTGACATTCCGTCTTTTCCTTTTCAGAGGTAGTGGCCTCATTACCTTCTTCAGGATAGAATAGACTCCCGGGAAAGTGTTCGTCTTCTTCAGAATTGCAATTATGATGAATTGCATGGCACCATTCTTTTTGGCTAGGCGCGGAACGGGTGTATTTGTGAGGATTTGATTGCCCTTCCTCCCCATTCTCTATTTTAAAAGAGCGTTTTCGGCCGTCGACGGGCCTACCCTCTTTCCTTGACTCAGGATTTGTTGACCTTCTCCTTGGGTTTGCAACGGAGAAATTCCTGGCTTGAGTAGAAACAGCCTGAGACTCGCCACCTCTTTCCTCACTTGTGGTTTCAATTGTCAGCCTTTCTTTGTGGCCACAATCTTGCCATGCTATGCTTTCCAGCATTTCTTTGTCTTCTATGTTTACTAAAAAGACATTGGGAGGTTTCCTTCGGTCTTGACCCGACCAAAATGCCTCATTTCTGGATTGATGCCCATGAGAAACTATGATCACCATGTCCTCTTTCGGGCGTCTTGCAGATGAGTTTCCCTCGTCTCGGGTAAACCCAACTCTAAGGAACCCATTCATTTCAGGTCCCTTCTCGCTTTCTTTTCTCATTCGACAGGGCATGTCTTCCACTAGCCCTTTTATGCCTTCGGGTTTGAATTTCCGAATTGTCGACTTTGAGTCTATGCTGGTTGTCTTTTTGCGACCATTCATAAAATGATGAACTTGCCCGAGAAGCTCATTGAGGTAAAGCTCCTCCCGACAGGGAAAGGTACAAGAGTCTTCCGATTCGCTCACTTCGTGTGTGACGACACAGCATTCTTCATCCCAGAACTCATCTCCTTCATCTGTGGTTTCGTCTTCATCGACTATACCTAGTAATTTGTTGAGGATTCGTTTAGGAATGAAGTCTCGAAGCATGGCTGGTATCGGTTGACCTTGTTCATATTCTTCGAGCGCATCAATATATTTCTAGAGTTCTGACTTTTCTGGATACTCCTTCGGCTTTACTGGCTTCTTGTCCCGTTTGCGGCTGCCATTTTTGTTCGCCTTCTTGTAGAAAGCCACCGGTTTTCTTGGTGGTTCAGGGATAATGGGAGTTACATCATTCTTTCACAAAATACCTGGTTCTTTCTGGATGGATTTGAGGAGTTTCTTTGCTTTCCGGGACAGATGGATACTCCAAGGTTCTGCCGAGGAATCTGCAATATTGATCTCTATATGAGAGACCGAATTCACCTGCTCATGCGGGGCTGGCGTTTGGAGGATACTATCAGCCAGAGTTATCTCGCCATTCTTGTACCTCCTTTCTATCCAGTCCTTGAACACCCAACAATCTTCTATAGGGTGCCCAAGTACTCTGTGATATGGACAGTAGTTCGGGTCGCTGGATTTCTCCATATCAGCGGGCCGTTTACATTTGGGTAATTGGAACCCGTCCTTCAAAGCATCTTTGAAAAGTCGCGCGACCTTATCCCTCTTAAATGAATAAGGCTTGCCCTTTAATTCCTCTAGACTTTTAAGAGTCTGCCCGCTTCCATATACGGATTTTGCACTGCTGCCGCCGTCACTTTTATTTGACGAGCCACCATTGTTCACAGTGTTGACATTAGCGGCCGTGTTTTTGCCGTTGGATTTGCTTGTACTGGCTACCTTGGGCTCGGCCTTCCCTCCTCTTTGGGATCTCTGACCCGAGTAGTTGGGCCATGAATGTGGAGGTGCATTTTCGAGCCTGGACACACAGTTTATCAAATCCTGATATGTCGTAATTTTGGCTATCCCCAAGAACGGTGTCATCCAGTTGTCGACGTTCCTGAGTATTAGTTCGACCGTCTCCCTTTGGGTTATCGGGCGATCACACCTGATGCTGAGGTTTCGCCAGCGACTAATGTATTCCAGAACTTTCTCATTCTTCTGGTGCCTAGTATTGGCCAAGTCTGCAATGCTGATTTTGTCAATCATGGCGGCGAACTTCGCCCTGAAGGCATCAGTCATGTCATCCCACGTTTTAATACTTCCATTTTCTAATGAGTAGTACCATTCAAAGGCGAGA
The DNA here is from genome assembly GCA_037678475.1 of x Bolboschoenoplectus mariqueter. Classification (NCBI taxonomy): domain Eukaryota; kingdom Viridiplantae; phylum Streptophyta; class Magnoliopsida; order Poales; family Cyperaceae; genus x Bolboschoenoplectus; species x Bolboschoenoplectus mariqueter. The sequence goes on from CM075269.1 coordinate 2,072,537, forward strand.
CCCGTTAGACTTTGCGGGAATTGACGCAGCAACAAAGCGTCATTGCTCCCTGTATTCCCACACGAGGCCATAAAATGGGCCAAGTGTTGATCTGGGTTGGTGTCTTTTACACCCTCTCCCGAGAAGGATTTAAACTTCGGGACTATATACCCCTTTGGGTAAGGTATAGCGTCGTAATCGGCTGGGTACGGCCTCCCCGTTCGTTTCAAGGGTGAGACGGTAAATCCTGCGCCCGCTATTTGAAGTTGTTGACTAATTATCTCCTAGATCTCCTTTTTAGTTAATCCTTGATTCTCGTTAGCATATATACGAGTGTTGGAGTCCCGAGCAATATTGACTCGAGAGCTCTCTCCTCCATATGGGAGGTCTTCTTTGTGACCGTCGGGGTCTCTGAAGCTTGGATGTTGCGATGGTTGAGGTCCCGTATATTTAGAGGGTCCTTCATCTTCCACCCTTTCATTTGTGATCCCTTTCTTGGTCAGAAAGTCACTTAAGGACTTGATCAGGCTTAAAGCCTCTTGATTTTGCTTTCTGAGCTCTTCCATTTCTTGCTCATTTCTCTGTCTATACTCCTCCATTTCTCGTTCTCGTATAGACAGTTGTCGTTTTAGTTGGGCGACGAAGTCATTCGCGGAGCCACTAGTGTCTTCCATTTCTGCCTCATTGTGGGCTGATTCGTCGTCAATTGGAGGGCCACCTTTTTGCCCTCTTTTGGTCCTGGCTCTAGTCCTGGCCGCATGAGCGTTCTCGACATCTCGACCAGGTGGTGGGTCGTTGGATGGGCCCACTTCTTCATCATCAGCCATATATGTGGCGTGACGTTCTTCTTGATTGTTAGAGGAGCTTTCGTCATACGCCCCCACAGTATAGACTGTGAAGTGTTCTTCTTCGTCATTCACGTAGGGCATTGAACGAGAGACCCGTCTCTTCTTTCGGGCCTGGTTAGGGACAGTAATAACCAACCCTTTGCTTGACTTCAATGGTTTAGGGTTTGGTTTTGGCCCTAACCTGTCAAACACAGTCGTGCTCGAGGCTTGGGGTTTTATCTTTGACCCCAGCCTATTAAACACGTTTTCACTCTCGATATTTTTCGAGAGAGCGGTGGTTTTGACCGTAGCCCGTGTTTTGGGCTTAGCCACCTGTATATAGGTGGATGGTGTCTGGCTTGTTTGGGTCAGACGAGATTTTGGGATCCATGATTGTTTGGTCCCTGGTGCCCATTCATATGGGCAGTTCCCCGATTCCCGGGGGATATGGACCTGTCTCCCTTGAACCTGAGAGGCAGAAGTTTGGAGTTTGCTTCGGCGCTGTTGTTTACGCACCTTAAGAGCTCGGTGAGTCTCGTATAGAGACTTGCCTAGGTTGGCCTGTTTGAGGCCTAAGGGTCTTCCCGACTCGATCGAGAAGTTTTGGTTTTGGCGAGGTTTTGGTTGTGGAACCTCCCAAACGCTTCGGATACGAGCGGTTGGAGAGTTCCTTTTCACAATCCTTAGGGATGTGAAGGGGTTGGAGACGGGAAGATTTGGCTCAGCCACCAATTCATCCTGGTAGGCTTGGAGAGCTCGTTTCTTGGTGACCTTTGGGGCCACCGGTGTCAGAAGGGTCAAGGAGACTTTGTTCGCTTAACGGTGTCTCCTGGGGCGTTGAGGTTTTGGAGGAAGCGCCAGTATTTGGTTGTCAATCCCCTTCTGGGTGATCCTGAAGGAGACTTCCTCATTATCCTCTTCAACCGTTGTCGGTGTAGGCGATGGTGGAGTAGGAGGAAGAACGATCATTTGGGGAAACTCTCCGAATGAGAACACCATGTGGCCCGCCTCGTTGAGAGAGACAGGAACGGCGATCGCAAACGGTGAATTCGCTCCAGACATCATTTCCTGAAAAACATAAACTCCACAAATCAATTAGCCATATTTCATGCAAAATCTATTACATATATTTATTTTTTTTTGCTCCATATATTTAATTATTTTAGCCCAAGAGATGAGAGGAGAAAGATATGTCCCACCAGGCGTGCCAGAACCTGTGCGGCCCTTTTTCGCGGCCCACGCGCGAGGCATCGACGTCCTCGCTCACGGGGGAAGAAGGTGCAGGTACATCCCTGCGCGTGTTTGTGTGCTCAAGGACTTATTATTTTAGGTGATTGTGGGAACTTTTATTTTCCGACGGGCGCAAGCCCCCGCCGTTAATTACCCCGGCTCTCGCCTCGGGAACCTCTGATTAATGGGCTAAACTAATCAAAATATATAGATCAGATTTATGGCTTTATTTCTTCCTTCTAATTTATTATAATACATGCTTGAAATAAGACTAAAGACGTATGATCTAAAGTCAGAGAAACGTATAATTTCTCATAAATCGAAGATCGAGGACGCATAATCCTATTGATCTCACGGAGTTCGAATATGAAGCGCACTGCCGACTCGATACTCAAAGAACCAGAAATGTATGATCTCTAGAAAGGTTCATGTCAAAGACAAGGACGTATGGTCCTAAACAGTCTATTGACCTTCCAAATCCCGAATCTGAAGCGCTATGCCAATTCGAAACCTGGGAAAATTGGAGAATCGGGAACGTATAATTCTTTATCGATTTCCAAAATGAGGTACATTAAACCTGAAGCGCACTGCCAGTTTAACGTTCTCAAAACATGATTTGATATGTTGGTATGTTTTTACCAAGTTTTGGACTTATTTGCATATTTGGCATGTTTGATCAAAGATTTGGACATATTTAAATATTTGGCATATTTTATCAAGAGTTTGGACACACATTGTGTATTTGGCATGTTTGGCCAGAAATTTGGGTATATTTGCATTCTTGACATGTTTGGTCAGAAGTTTGGGCATATTTGCATATTTGACATGTTTGGTCAAAAGTTTGGTCATATTTGCATATTTGACATGTTTGGTCGAATGTTTGGGTTTATTTGCATGTTTGACATACTTGGTCAAATATTTGGACATATTTGTATTTTTGACATATTTGGTCAAATATTTGGGTATATTTGCATATTTGACATGTTTGGTCAAAGTTTGGGACATATTTGTATTTTTGACATATTTGGTCAAATATTTGGGTATATTTGCATATTTGACATGTTTTGTCAAATATTTGGGTATATTTGCATATTTGACATGTTTTGGTCAAATATTGGACATATTTGACATATTTAAATATTTTTGATTTGTTTTATCAAAGTTTGATCATTTTAAACATTTTGATTTGATTTATGACATAATTCAATCATTTTTGAATATTTTTGATTTATTTTATCAAAATGTGACATAATTTGATTACTTTGAATATTTCAATTTATTTTATTAAAGTATAATGTAATTTGGTCATTTTGAATATTTTGATTTATTTTATCAAAATATAACATAATTGGGTCATTTTTGGATATTTTGATTTGTTTTATCAAAATATAACATAATTCCATCATTTTTGAATATTTTGATTTGTTTTATCAAAATATAACATAATTCCATCATTTTTGAATATTTTGATTTGTTTTATCAAAATATAACATAATTCCATCATTTTTGAATATTTTGATTTGTTTTATCAAAAACATGACATAATTTGATTATTTTGCAAATTTTAATTTGTTTTATCAACATATAACATATTTTAATCATTTTTGAATATTTTGATTTATCTTATCAAAATATGACATATTTAATCACTTTTGAATTTTCTTTTATTTGTTTTATCAAAACATAACACATTTAATCATTTTTGAATATTTTGATTATTTTGAACAATTTTTTTTTGTATAACATGATTTGATTATTTTAAAATATTTTTTTTTATTTGTCTATGACATATTTTAATTGTCCTTGAATATTTTAATTTGTTTTATCAAAATATGTATGATTTGATTATTTTGAAAATTGTTGATTTGTTTTATCATAATTTTCACTTTATTTTTAAACATCCAATTTGGTATTTTGAATTTATTTTTATACATATATCATATATCTTGGATTTTCTTTTATTTATAATATAAAAAAAAATAAAATCAAAATTGACATTTTATAGTCTTAAAAATATTCATAAATGAAATCATGATTTTTAATGTATTTTTCATAATTTTTGGGCTTGAGAAATCATTTTTATTTGGTGTTTAAAGTTTATTTTCAAAACAGATTAATATGGGCCGTTGGATCTGGGCCCATGCATCAAGATCTAAACTTAAGTTCAGTTTTTAAAGCATCTTTTAAACTGGACCGTTGGATCTCTGGCGCACATCAAGCTTTTTCTGGGCTGTTTGAATTTCATCAAGATTCGCATTTTGAGATGCATCAATATTCGTGCTCATCCTCCCTGACACTGATCGAGGCCCTGCCAGCATCGGATCTCCAATCAGGAGGCATGGCTGGCATCACCAGGGCATGGGGAGTCCATCGGTGGTGGTCTCGGCGGTGGCGGCGGCCTGGATCGCCGGAGATGAGGGTAACCATTTGGTTTCGGTTGAGAAATTGGCTGAGATGAAATTTTGAGGAATTTGGGCTGATTTTTGACAAATTAACTCGATTTCTTTGTCATATGGCATCGCCAGAGCATTTTTAACAAGTTTTTGAGATTTAATTTGGGTTTAATCCATCAATTTTGCAACTTTGGCCATTTGGTACCAAACTGGTTTCGGGGCATTGGTACCAAATGGGACCTGAATAAAGCTTGTCCCAAAGATGACTTTCCTTTACCCGTGACTGAAATCATCATTGACCATACCTCGTCCTATGAGGTGTTCTCCTTTATGGATGGATATGCGGGGTATAACCAAATAAAAATGGATGAAGAAGACCAGAAGCACACGGCCTTCCGCACTCCGATGGGCATTTATTGTTACATGGTTATGCCTTTTGGCCTCAAAAATGCTGGGGCTGCATACCAGCGAGCCATGACGAAAATATTTGATGATCTAATTCATAAGATTGTCGAATGCTACGTGGATGATTTGGTCGTAAAGGCGGCGTCCTATGACGAACATCTCAGAAACCTCAAAGTCGTGTTCGACCGCTTGAGGCAACACGCGCTGAAGTTAAACCCATTAAAGTGCGCCTTTATGGTCTCGTCGGGGAAATTTCTTGGATTTGTCATTCGTCACCGAGGGATCGAAATAGACCCAAGTAAAATCAAGGCAATACAAGAATTGCCGCCACCCAGGAACCTTAAAGAGCTTCGCTCGCTTCAAGGCCGCTTGGCATACATCAGGCGATTCATAGCCAATCTATCGGGTAGGATACAACCTTTCACCCGATTGACCAAGAAGGATGTCCCATTTAAATGGGACGAAGCATGTCAACAAGCCCTGAACGACATCAAGGGCTATCTCCTCAAACCGCCAGTACTAGCCGCTCCAATACCAGGAAAAGAGCTGATACTGTACACAACGGCCTTGGATGGATCTCTCGGGGCCTTATTAGCGCAAGAAAACGAACAAGGGAAAGAAAACGCCCTCTATTACTTGAGCCGCATGCTGGTAGGGGCAGAATACGCCTATACACCGATTGAAAAACATTGCCTGGCATTGGTGTTCGCTATGAAGAAGTTGCGACACTACATGATAGCCCACAAGGTCATCCTTATCTCAAAGGTTGATCCTTTAAAATATCTCATGACGAGACTCATGCTTACAGGCAGGTTGGCAAGATGGGCCATAATCCTGACCGAGTTTGATATAACTTTCGCGCCATAAAAGGCCATAAAGGGGCAAGCGATGGCCGATTTTCTTGCGGCCCATCCAATACCCGACAACTCTCCTTTGGCATGCGAATTTCCAGATGAAGAAGTCTTTCATATCAAAGATGAAACCCCAAGTTGGGAAATGTACTTTGATGGGGCATCATCAATACGGCCCACCGCGGGCCCAAACATCCCGCAAATACGGGCCGGGGTAGGCCTAGTCTTCGTAACACCAGAGGGAGGGATCATACGTCACTCCTTCACATTGACTGAGCCTTGCACAAATAATGAGGCTGAATATGAAGCGCTCATAGCCGGGTTAGAGCTTGCGCTGAACATGTAGATTAGAAAACTCCATGTTTTTGGAGACTCCCAATTGATAATAAACCAAATCACTGGAGCATACAAAGTGCTAAAACCAGAATTGGTGAAGTATCACACTAGGGTTTTGGAATTAATAGATGAAATTCCTGAAATCCTATTCAAGAAAATCTCGAGAGCCACAAATGACAAAGCTGATGCACTCGCTCGGGTGGCCAAAGAATTAGGTGAGCCTGGCGACGAAAATGTGCAAATTGTTGTCAAAAACCGACGACCCCTGTCTTCATGCTTCACGGGAACCAAAGATAAAGTCCAGGTGGCTATGGCCGAAGAAATGGAGAGTGACCTACAAAACGTCATGGTGACTCAGCCAAATGATGATTGACGCCAACCTTTCGTTGAATACTTCAAATACGGGGTTCTCCCGAATGAGAAGTCAGCGCGGGAGCAACTCAAGAAGAGAGCGCTTCGCTACGCCTACGTCAATGACACCTTATACAGGCGATCATACGACCAAATGTGGCTTCACTGTGTGTCAATCCCAGAAGTCCACCAAATCATGAAGGAAGTTCATTCGGGTTTATGCGGAGCACATCAGCCGGGACCCAAAATGCGACTTAAGATAAAGCGCATGGGCTATTATTGGCCTACCATGGCACGCGATTGTATCGAGCATGCCAAGAAGTGTCATACGTGCCAAATACATGGCACGTTCATACATCAACACCCAAATCCACTACACCCGACTGTATCATCCTGGCCGTTTGATGCATGGGGTACCGATGTAGTCGGGCCCATTGACCCGCCTTCCTCCAAAGGTCATAAGTTTATTTTAGCTGCAACTGATTACTTCACCAAATGGGTTGAGGCAGTCCCGCTTAGGGAAGTGAAGGCAATTGATGTCGTAAATTTCTTCAAAACCCATATCTTATACCGATTTGGGACCCCGAGGAGAATCATTTCTGATAACGGGGCTGCGTTCAAAAGTGCCAAAGTATACGCACTTGCGGAAAAGTTCAAGATTGATTGGAAATATTCTTCCATATACAATCCCAGAGCAAATGGTTTAGCAGAGGCCTTCAATAAGACCTTGATAAAAATCATGAAAAGGACATTGAAAGGAAATCAGCGCGACTGGCATGAAAGGTTACAAGAAGCGCTTTGGGCATATCGAACCACATGTCGAACCCCCACTCAAGCGACACCATATTCCTTGGTGTTCGGTGTTGAAGTTGTTCTGCCACTCGAGGTGGAGCTCCCGTCCTTAAGGGTGGCACTCCAAAATGAAATGTCGTTAGATGAGCAGAAACGCCTCAGGCTCGATGAACTCGACGCTATGGACGAAAGGCGAATCATAGCCCAACAAAACTTGGAAATATACCAAGCAAAAATGGCACGAGCCTACGACAAAATGGCCCGCCCAAGAACTTTTTGCCAAGGAGAATTGGTGCTTGTTCTCCGAAGGCCCATAATTGGCCGGCATGTCGGCCCAAAGTTTTCACCTAATTGGGAAGGCCCATATGTGATTGAGAAGGTATTTGATGGAGGAGCATACCAACTCATAGATCATAAAGGCGAAAGACCATTACCTCCTATAAACGGGCGATATCTCAAGAAATACCATGTATAAACCCGTACACCAAGAAGAAAGGTGGCTAAACCCAAACACCAAAAAGAAAGGTGGCCAAACCCATACACCAAAAAGAAAGGTGGCCAAACCCATACACCAAGAAGAAAGGTGGCCAAACTCAAACACCAAGAAGAAAGGTGGCTAAACTCATACACCCAAAAGAAAGGTGGCTTAAGTCCCGGGGTAAAAGGTACTTATCCATGTCCCGCCGGGTGCAAATCGGCCTTGTCGTCTTGAGCCGTTAATCAAGGGACGTGGATGGTGTCCACTGAAGAAATACCACAACCAAAGATTGTCCCATCGGGCATAAGTCGGCCTTGTCGCCTTGAGCCGTTAATCAAGGGACACATGTGGTGGCTAACACAAAAGCTACCAAAACCTCTGGCAGGCCAAAAAGAAAGATTTTGTCCACATCGCCGGATGAAGTCGGCGCCCGAACTTTGGAGCCACTAAAGCAGGGAAATGGTTTTGGTATTTGTGCCTCCAATACAATTACCACTGTGTTTGCCCGTTTGATACAGAATAAATATGAAAATGGGCAGCGTTACGATTTGTCGCTTTAAACAAATCATCGCTGAATAAAACATTGCCTTATTAATTAATAGTAAGGCAGAGTATTGAAGGCATAAATAAAAAGCCCTATAATGAATGAAACCTTCTTATCCTTATGATAAGCTTGGATAATTTATCAGGGCGAAATCCCACTCCAAATATATAAATAAATATGAGTGGAGAATGAGTGAAATGTGAGGGTTCCACACTTAATAATGAGTGGACAAGTCACCCGTGCCATATCGGCAGGGAGTATCGCCTGATATGCAGAGATAGTGTGAGTATACCACCTATGATACATGGCGGTAAAAATCACCTCTGAGCGTGAAGCCCGAGGCATGGTAAACTGGGAACCCGTACCCACACGAAGTATGGAAGACCAACATCTACTCAAACTCTCCAGGTCTGCAGAAAGCGACTCGGGACGGGAAAGCAACTCGGGAATGCCCTGGTCATATCCAAACTGATGGGCACAACGGTGAGGAGAGTATGGCTCCAAGATAATGTGCTCACCGATGCGTAGAGGTAAGAAGCCACACCGAATGCTAATGAGGTACTCAGTTGCTGCCGAATCCTCTAAAATCCCCTGAACCAACCTAGACCGTGGAATGTCCACAACGAGTCTATCTGACCCTCTGGGCATCCTACGCGAAAAAGCGCGTACCTCAGATCTCTGGAGTGCCCCTCGCGAACGAAAGAAACGATAGCGAACATCTTTGGGAGAAAGGGATGATGCCGAAGCACAAGCTATGTCGGACAAATAGGGTAGTATAACCCGTATCTCCTGAGAAAGGACAGGGGTATAAAGACCCATCCAGTGTGCATGAAGCCAACCACTGATGAAATGAAAGGGGATGACCTCCCCACTGAAAGAAGGATCGCGAGAGGAAACTAACCCGCGAAGAGATCGATAAATGTTGGCCAACGTCGGGATAGCCAGGGAAACCCTATGTCCCCGAGCCAAGATGTTAGCCACAACAAATGAAGAAGGCCTAATCCTGCCAACTGGAGAACTGGGCAAGACGAAATAGCACAGCCACCATGATAGAAAGGCAGTCAATAATGTTTCCTTATCCACAATCCTGGTAGTAATGGACCCCAAGCCTGGTTTGGACCCCCTATGCACGATACTAGTCGATAATCCTACTCCCAAAGGATCGCAAGGATCGGCAAAAGAGGTACGAGGATGTGTCGGGGCATCGGCAAAGTAAGAAACCCACTGACCCAAGGATACGCCCTCTCGGTCCCCTAAAATCTCATGATAAATCTTATATACCTGACGAAGAGACGCCGGGTACATCGGAGTCCCGTCTGGCCTCAGGCTGAGAAGATCCACTCCACTGAGGCAATGCTCATCATACGGAAGGCCATAAATTGGCAACCCTGATAACTAGGAGAGGTCCCATAAACTCAAAGTCATCTCACGATCCTCTGTGAATAAGGTGTTCGTGACATAGCTCCAGCGCTCAGCAAATGCCCGGAACAAGGATATGTCCTGGGTATATCCAAAAAGCGAGAGGTACACCGCCTCATAAATCCCCGCTTGCTTGAGCATGCTTTCTTCTGTAAGCAGGGTGAACTGAACCCACTCCACTTGTCGGGGGCGCCTTTCCAAAACCCCGCGGAGCACGCGCTTGTCGTCCCAAGGGCACGCCCGATATGATGTCATCTCTTCGCCCAGAAGATGCAAAGGAGGCGGGCTGGTCGTCCCGACACTTGGGCTCAACACCCTCACTGTACACGGAATATACTCCCTCATGGCAAGGTTGTTCCCTATCATGTTGTATGTGCCAATGTGATCAGGGCCTTGGGGTGTCCAATCTGCTGGGTCTTTCATGAGAGGTGGAAAATGACCCGACGAATATAAAGGCATAGGACCTTGGAAGAAAGCCATAATATCCTGCGAAAAACACAAAACAAAGGATGATAAGCCCATGAAGCAATATAAATCCGGCAGCATCTCCCCTGTACCGGGGGCAATCCTGATTTTTCAAAGGAGCAACGAGGCATGTGCCCAGTGCTTTAATAAGAGAAAGGACATGTGCCCAATCTCATTTCTTCAAAAAATAAATAAATAAATAAAAAATAACAAGCCAATAAAACGAGAGACAGGGAGGCACATATGCACCAATCCCTAACTTGAAGAACAGGGACACACCCTTGTTTCCTCAAGGCTCTTAAAAAAAGAAGAAAGGAAAACATTGGCACCAGAACAGGCCTCTCGGTCAGCAAAGCCTCATGACCAGTTCTGGTGGGTGGCTCTTGGTTTGCTGTTTAAAAGTTGCCAGAAAATACACAAATTAAATTGCATGAAATTAATGATATAATTCCATGTGATTTTTATACCAAAAATTTGAAATTATGAAATTATGTCCAATTTCATAATTTACTATATGTGAAAATTATTTCTTGAAATTAAAGAAACAATTTCATGAAATAGCCATGTCAAATATTAAATCATGAAATTATGTTCAATCTCATGATTTATTAAATCCCAAAATTATTTCTTGAAATTAAAAAATAATTCCATGAAATAATCATACCAAACCTCCTTCAAAAAAAAATATATACACATGTGTGAAAAAAAAATATCTATGCACAAAACCCTAATTATATGAAATCAAGAAACAATTTCATATAATTAAACATGTCAAATCCAAAAATCATGAATTTCATTCATGAAAAATGTCCCAAATATTATCCCTTGGAATTAAAAATGATTTTTTGGGATAATCATGCCAAAATATTAATTGTATAAGATTAATATGCTTAATCATATACAATTAATGATTTAAGTGAAATTAATGCCTAATTTCACACCCAAAAATATCAAAAATATTACCCAAAATAACAGAATCATGGAATATATTTTCTGTGATTTTTCAGTATTTTTTCATGGATTTTTGCATGAAGAATAAAATAAAATGGAAAAAAGAAAAAGAAAATACCAAAAATCAGAACTGGAGATAGTTCTGGGTGCAATTTGGGGGATGTGCAACACTCTGGGTGCAATCTGGGGAGCTCAAACACGACTTCTGCCCTTGGGACCCGTCTGTCATACACACAATGTGTTAAAGGCGCTTTGCGTGGACCCAGTACACATGCACCATACCACTGACAATACGTTTTGGTGCACAAGGACCAAGCCCACAGCCCAACCCTCAGTTTTTCGCTGGGGCTGTGTCTCATTAAACCTGACGATTGGGCCCCTCTCCTTCAGTCTCACTGCCAAGGGGGCCCAGCGCTCAGAGTTATTTTGGCCAGCGAAAAAAAAAGAAGGGAAAGAGAGGTGAGCGCGGTGCAAGCACTCCCTCCCTTTGACAAGCTCGAAACCAAAGCACGGTTCACGTGCACCCAACCCAAGCGAGAAAAACGTTTTGAATTTCTCTCTCTCTCCCTCCTTTCTTCCTCCTCGAGCTCCAGAGCTCAGTGGAGCTTCGAAAATGGAGTCTAGGTGTACAACGTGAGTTGGCTTAAACCATTTTAGGGACTTAATCTACACCTTAAGGGGAATTCAATGCCACAAATAGCATTGAAAATAGTAAAGTAAACAAGGAGAAAATCGAAGGAGAAAGTACCTCGACCTTGAAGGTGACAGGGCAATTGGGAGCTCGAGAGGCCAAGCTAACACCTGGGGGAGCTCCGAGATGCTTCCACGACGCTGCATGAAGTGTCAATTTGGAGTGAAAAACACTCAATTGACAGGTGCACCACTTGGCACTTCAATCTGATCTGGGTGTGGTAAATTGGCACAACTCAGCACTCAAGCAGCCAAATTGACACGTTGGGCACACTCAGTGGCACCTTGGTGACATGTCAAGCGCCAACAAGGCCAAGGAAAGTTCTGGATATACCCTCATCTGAAAGGCATGATGCTCCAGCCCAAGAAGAAGACAAAATCAGCAGATTCCTTCTCTCTCTCCAGGCCTGTGCACATGGACACATTTAGGCACCTCAATGGAGAGCTCTGAGCGCCAGTTAGCTGGAGGAATCTTCCAAGGACAAGCCTCAGGCCAGCACAGGCCTGGTTGGCTCAATCCTGGCCATTTGATCAAACCAAGGGCTGGGATGATGCCAGCTCAGCCCTGAGGCTTAAACCATGCCCTCTGGGCTATAAATAGACCCCCAATGAAGAAGAAGGGAAGAAGAGAGAGCAACATAGCTGAAACTCTGCCAAAATCAAAACTTAACCCAATTTCCACAAAAAGAAAGCTTAGCTGAGAAGAAATCAAGTCTTGAACAGCTAGGTAAGGGATAGAGGAGCCAAGCCTTGAGCTTGGCTCAGTCCCAATTGAGCCCAAGGGGCCAGTCTCACCTTGCTGAGTGAGATGGCTAGCCTCTGGCTGGGGAGGTGCACATGTGCCTCCCTCCTTCCAGGGCTCAATTGGTAGCTGAGCTTGAGTCTCAGGAGCTCACATGGTGAGTTCACCATGGAATTTGACAGTATACTCCAACCAATTGGCACATGCCAATCTGGTTCCATGGGGATGGGCACATGTTCATCCCCTTTGTCTCTCAAGCTCTGTGCACATGTGCAGTAGCTGTGTAAAGCTCAATAATGGCTTTATACAAGCTATTATACTGTCAAAATTCCATGGAGAAACAAAATTCCATGTTTTATATGTGTAGTGTATTTCAATTTGTTATAATATATGATATTCTGGTGCAAATTGATATTATTTCCCTCTTTAGTTCCTTCTTTCATGTTCTCTGATGTGCTTGATAGCTCAAAATCATAATTGAGCAACTAAAAAGCAATGTACATCAATACTGGTTTGAACCTAGTGTATTCCAGTTTCTGTCCAGCTGAGAGATCAATCCATATCTCTCAGCCTGGTTGCTAATTTCTTATGAAATTTCAAAGTCACATAGATTAGGTTTATACTAACTTACCACATAAATTTTATAATTTTTGAAATTTTCTGTGAATTGTTATGAATTTTACAATCTCATCTGTCAAAAACCCCAAAAAAGTCAACTTTGGGTCAAACTGAGAAGTTCATTCTTCTTTTAATTCAAAAATCCGAAATTTCTTGATTAATTCACCTTTATGACACCTCATGTGATGTTTTAAAGGGTTTAGAATAATTAAACCAGGCTTTAATCCATATGTTAAGCCAAATTTGATTTTTAACAAATCTGAAGGGGCATTTCTGTCCAGTCTGGTAAAAATGCAAAAAACATGCATTCTGATTATTCAATTAGCTTGAAATATCATAGGCACATAAAATAAGTCTTAATGCATTTATTCACCAAATTTTACCATTTTTGGTATTTTTTGTGATTTTCTATGAATTTCTGAAATTGGATCTGTAAAAATCAGAATTGAGTTAATTCTGGAATAAATGCCAGAAAAGGAAAAAATGAAATTAACTTACACACAAATGAAATCCACATGCAAATCTAGTACAAAACCTTTCCAAAACATGCAATTGACCCAAATAAACATACTTAAACATGCAATTTGAGAAGAATGTGATGAAATCAAAAGAAAACCAAATTGAAAATAAAACCAGAAATGACCCAATGTGCATAAAGGACAATGCACATCTAAATTGATGAAATTGATCATCCAAACATGTTCAAACATGCTAAACGACACTGTTTGGAGGGTTAATTGGAAGAAAATTGCAAGGAAAAGCCATGAAATACCATTTGGTACCAATGCCCCGAAACCAGTTTAGTACCAAATGGCCAAAACTGCAAAATTGATGGATTAAACTCAAATTAAATCTCAAAAACTTGTTAAACATGCTATCGCGATGCCATATGACAAAGAAACCGAGTTAATTTGTCAAAAATCAGCTCAAATTCCTCAAAATTTCATCTCAGCCAACTTCTCAACCGAAACCAAATGGTTACCCCCATCTCCGGCGATCCAGGCCGCCGCCGCCGAGACCACCACCGATGGACTCCCCACGCTCCGGCGATGCCAGCCATGCCTCCTGATTGGAGATCCGACGCCAGCAGGGCCTCGATCAATGTCGGGGAGGATGAGCACGAATATTGATGCATCTCAAAGTGCGAATCTTGATGAAATTCAAACAGCCCAAAAAAAGCTTGATGCACGCCAGAGATCCGACGGCCCAGTTTAAAAGATGCTTTAAAAACTGAATTTAAGTTCAGATCTTGATGCATGGGTCCAGATCCAACGGCCCATATTAATTTGTTTTGAAAATAAACTTTAAACACCAAATAAAAATGATTTCTCAAGCCCAAAAATTATGAAAAATACATCAAAAATCATGATTTCATTTATGAATATTTTTAAGACTATAAAATATCAATTTTGATTTTTTTTTATATTATAAATAAAAGAAAATCCAAGATATATGATATATGTATAAAAATAAATTCAAAATACCAAATTGGATGTTTAAAAATAAAGTAAAAATTATGATAAAACAAATCAACAATTTTCAAAATAATCAAATCATACATATTTTGATAAAACAAATTAAAATATTTAAGGACAATTAAAATATGTCATAGACAAATAAAAAAAATATTTTAAAATAATCAAATCATGTTATACAAAAAAAATGTTCAAATTAATCAAAATATTCAAAAATGATTAAATGTGTTATGTTTTGATAAAACAAATAAAAAAAATTCAAAAGTGATTAAATATGTCATATTTTGATAAGATAAATCAAAATATTCAAAAATGATTAAAATATGTTATATGTTGATAAAACAAATTAAAATTTGCAAAATAATCAAATTATGTCATGTTTTTGATAAAACAAATCAAAATATTCAAAAATGATGGAATTATGTTATATTTTGATAAAACAAATCAAAATATTCAAAAATGATGGAATTATGTTATATTTTGATAAAACAAATCAAAATATCCAAAAATGACCCAATTATGTTATATTTTGATAAAACAAATCAAAGTATTCAAAATGACCAAATTATGTTATATTTTGATAAAACAAATCAAAATACTCCAAATAATCAAATTACATTATACTTTAATAAAATAAATTGAAATATTCAAAGTAATCAAATTATGTCACATTTAGATAAAGTAAATAAAAAATATTAAAAAATGATTGAATTATGTCATAAAACAAATCAAAATGTTCAAAATGGTCAAACTTTGATAAAACAAATCAAAAATATTTAAATATGTCAAATATGTCCAATATTTGACCAAAACATGTCAAATATGCAAATATACCCAAATATTTGACCAAATATGTCAAAAATACAAATATGTCCAAATATTTGACCAAACATGTCAAATATGCAAATATACCCAAATATTTGACCAAATATGTCAAAAATACAAATATGTCCCAAACTTTGACCAAACATGTCAAATATGCAAATATACCCAAATATTTGACCAAATATGTCAAAAATACAAATATGTCCAAATATTTGACCAAGTATGTCAAACATGCAAATAAACCCAAACATTCGACCAAACATGTCAAATATGCAAATATGACCAAACTTTTGTCCTTGAAAGATTCCTCCAGCTAACTGGCGCTCAGAGCTCTCCATTGAGGTGCCTACACGTGTCCATGTGCACAGGCCTGGAGAGAGAGAAGGAATCTGCTGATTTTGTCTTCTTCTTGGGCTGGAGCATCATGCCTTTCAGGTGAGGGTATATCCAGAACTTTCCTTGGCCTTGTTGGCGCTTGACATGTCACCAAGGTGCCACTGAGTGTGCCCAACGTGTCAATTTGGCTACTTGAGTGCTGAGTTGTGCCAATTGACCACACCCAGATCAGATTGAAGTGCCAAGTGGTGCACCTGTCAATTGAGTGTTTTTCACTCCAAATTGACACTTCATGCAGCGTCGTGGAAGCATCTCGGAGCTCCCCCAGGTGTTAGCTTGGCCTCTCGAGCTCCCAATTGCCCTGTCACCTTCAAGGTCGAGGTACTTTCTCCTTCGATTTTCTCCTTGTTTACTTTACTATTTTCAATGCTGTTTGTGGCATTGAATTCCCCTTAAGGTGTAGATTAAGTCCCTAAAATGGTTTAAGCCAACTCACGTTGTACACCTAGACTCCATTTTCGAAGCTCCACTGAGCTCTGGAGCTCGAGGAGAAAGAAAGGAGGGAGAGAGAGAGAAATTCAAAACGTTTTTCTCGCTTGGGTTGGGTGCACGTGAACCGTGCTTTGGTTTCGAGCTTGTCAAAGGGAGGGAGTGCTTGCACCGCGCTCACCTCTCTTTCCCTTCTTTTCTTTTCGCTGGCCAAAATAACTCTGGGCGCTGGGCCCCCTTGGCAGTGAGACTGAAGGAGAGGGGCCCAGTCGTCAGGTTTAATGAGACACAGCCCCAGCGAAAAATTGAGGGTTGGGCTGTGGGCTTGGTCCTTGTGCACCAAAACGTATTTGGCATGTTTAATTATATGAAATTGTTTCGTGATTTCATATAATTAGGGTTTTGTGCATAGATCTTTTTTTTTTGCACACATGTGTATATATTTTTTTTTGAACGAGGTTTGGTATGATTATTTCATGGAATTATTTTTTAATTTCAAGAAATAATTTCGGGATTTAATAAATCATGAGATTGAACATAATTTCATGATTTAATATTTGACATGGCTATTTCATGAAATTATTTCTTTAATTTTAAGAAATAATTTTCACATATAGTAAATTATGAAATTGGACATAATTTCATAATTTCAAATTTTTGGTATAAAAATCACATGGAATTATATCATTAATTTCATGCAATTTAATTTGTGTATTTTCTGGCAACTTTTAAACAGCAAACAAATTTATTAAAAACTTTTATAAACTTATTCAAAAGCGTTTTAAATGGATTTTAATGCAATTTGAAGTGAAATATATGTCATAACTACTCAATTTAGCACCAAAAACACACATCCACATGCTTTTATTTGAATTTTGATGTATTTTAATCGGAAATGAGGCGAAATTGATTTCGGACAAGTACAAACTTGTTCAAAAACGTTTCAGATGCATTCTGTTGTAATTTGAGGTGGAATGTCAGCCATAACTAATCAATTTATAATGAAAAACAAATACACATCCACAAGCTTCTGCGCTAGTTTTTTTGATATTCAATGAGAAATGAGTCTAAATTGATTTAAAATGTTTATAAACTAGTTTGAAAGCTTTTTAAAGGCATTTTAATGCAATTTGAGGTTAAATATTGGTCATAACTAATCAATTTAGCTCCAAAAACTTTTATAAACATGAAATAAATATATTCAGCCACTTATGTGTGAATTTGGATGACATCTCAATCCAAAATGAGGCCAAAATATTTAAAAACGTGTATAAACATGTTCAAAATCGTTTTCAATGTATTTTAATGCAATTTGAGATGAAGTATAAGTCATAGCTAATAAATTTAGCTCCAAAAAAAAATATAAAATAATAAATAAACATATCTACCAACTTGTGTGTAAATAAACATATCAGAAATGAGATCAAATTAATTAAAAACGTGTTAAACATGTTCAAAGGTACTTTCAATACATTTTATTGCAATTTAAATGTAGAAGTTAAATTTATAAGATATGACCTATATTTGACATATAGTTGCATCGAAATACATTCAAAACACTTTTAAACGTATTTATATGCTTTTTTAGTCAATTTCATCTCATTTATGCTTAAAATATTGTAAAAATGCTATAGATCTTTAAACTCAGTCATATAAACTCGGTCCATCATTAGTTAGCTTAGAAACGAGTTACTATTGTAAATAATAATTTCATGATTCAACTTATTATGCATTTTATTTTTCAACTTTAATTTCACTATCTGACATGTACTTAATACACTTATGCATATCTGACATGCAAAGCAGAGCAGAAACAAAGGTGGTGGCAAAAATCCGGAAATACAATTTACACACGTCGATCTAATTCTAACCTTAACGTGGAACATAAAAACCACCACCGATTATGACTATGCTACCAATTTGTTACAACAAACCTGGCTATAATATTAGTGAATTCGTATATAAAATTTTACAAAAA
This sequence comes from x Bolboschoenoplectus mariqueter, assembly GCA_037678475.1. Taxonomy (NCBI): domain Eukaryota; kingdom Viridiplantae; phylum Streptophyta; class Magnoliopsida; order Poales; family Cyperaceae; genus x Bolboschoenoplectus; species x Bolboschoenoplectus mariqueter. The sequence goes on from CM075269.1 coordinate 2,090,711, forward strand.
TTTTAATATTTTATATTAAAATCAGATTCGAATCTGATTCATTCACAACTCTAATTCCTGGAACGGAAGTGTTCCAGCTCTAATCGGATCATATTTTGATATGATGGATAAAATTATCGTTAAATCATCAAATCTGATAATTTACACAATATTAAAGTATGAGAGCAAAATTTTTATATAAATTTTAATACCATCGAATAATTATTTTATTCATCGAACTGAATTTTAATCCAATAAATATTGAAATTCCACCGCTTCCTTAATTCAGATCATTCCGGAATGATCCAGGAATGACAGTTTCATTAGTGATGACCGACTGGGCGAGACGAACCAAATCACTGCTCTTTCGTAAAGGATCCAATTGTGGGTCCCACGTCACAGGCAATTCGTGAAAGGTCAAAATGGCCTAAATCAAGGTATTATGGTCCACGCACTACGCCGAGCTGAAGTTTGTCTCCTGCCCCACTTAAATTCAAATTCAAAAACTTTAAATGCGGTAATGGCTTATCCCTCCCATGTTCTTTAGCGAATGTGAGAAGAATAAATAATTGAATACCGGCTCCACTTCATTTTAAATTCGAACTCAAATTCAAAACTCTTTACGCGCTCCCAAATTCTTTAAAGAGAGTGCGAGGAAACAGAATTTTAAAAAGATGAATATAAATCTGCTGAATAACTTTATGCTAGCTTAATTCGTGTGAACTATATAAATTTATAAATTTAGGGGAGGGATCACTTGGCAATGTTTATTTTGACAATTTTGAGAATGAGTTTTCAAATGAATTCAAAAAAGTTTTTATAAATATGTTATTAAACTTATAAATTGATTGTATATGATGTGAATTTCATTTGGTAGTCCATAAAAAACTATTAAAATTTATACAATTTATAATGGTTCATATTTAATGAACTTTTATTAAATATTAAAAATAACTTAAATTATATGAAATTTGAAACATGATCAATCTATAAGTGAATATGTCTATAAATTTTTTTCCTATTTTTAAGATTTTTTTAATTTAATTATTTGAAATTTCATTGTCAAGAATCAAAATTGTCAAAATAGTTATTATCAAGTGATCCCCTCATAAATTTAAATGTATACGTGTCTCAAAATTGATGGAGAAGCTTTGTTATGATTAAAAAATTTTAATAATTAATGAGTCAAATCATAATTTTAATCTGATTTCTTTGTCCATAATAAAAATTATGATTCAAAGCACATTTAGTCAAAGGTGTATCGTTCACACTTAACAAACATAAAATATGTTTGAATTTATTTTGACAAGTACTAACTTTGCCAAAACTCAAATTTGTATAGATAGCAACTTAAAAAAGAAAAATACATGGTTTATATTTGAATTTGTACGGGTTTTACATTTTTAATCATTTTGTTCATCAAAATATGAACGGACACATCAAAATTCAAAATTGTGCTAATGACATAATATGAGAGCATGATAATAAAAATCATTTCCAAAAACAACAACTAAATTTAAGGCTTGAATATTCAAAGGGGGAAGTAGATATTTAAACTACAAGCTAGAAATTAGAAACCAATCTAGATATATAGTAGCAGTCAATTGATTAAGCACTAAATATTCAAAGGGGGAAGTAGATATTTAAATAAAAAGAAATACTAAAGATAAGGCAAAAAAAAAAAACAAATGTTGAGCAAAATAATAATAGGATTCCTAAATGCATCCTAAAACACAAAATTTGATTGTAAGTTTTTAATTAGATACCTAATGAGAATTAATGATAGGGCGAGGATTTGTTGATAACAAATTATAATTTTTTTTGAAAATCGACAGGTAAAATATAACTCATACATTATACATATTATAAATATGAAAAATAGTGAAATTTATAAGTTTCACCGTTCGTTAAATAACATAAAATTTATGACGGTATTTATTCAATGATATCTGATAAAATATTAAATAATATTTAAATTAAATGAAATTGGATACCCAATCAATCTATAAGAGAAAAAAACTTGTTTGTAATTATTTTTTTTTATGTTCTTTTAATATTATTTAAAAAATATTATCAAAATTGTCAAGATGCTGTGAATATTCCCTCACTCTAAATATAAAGAACATAAAATCTATCTTATATAAGATAAATAACTAAAGAAAAAACCTATTGGTTAGCATGATATGTAAGTCATAAATAATGATTATTTTCCTTCTTTATTTGTAATTTTTTGGGATTCATGATGTCAAGTCCGTTGAACTTCAACATTTCATATTATAATTCAAATTGTAAATAGTATAAAATGAATATACAAAGAGGGTTGACTTTATAAGTCTTTCAGCCATGTTGATTTAGGTTTTCAACATGTTTCTCATCTCATTTTATTTTGAATGGATAATTTAGGTTTTTTCATGCTTCTCTCTTTTTTTTTTAAAATGGAAGTGCTTGATGTGCATAAGATACAACACAATATTCAAATCAATACAATCATTTTTGTGTTATTTTACACGAAGTTTTGTGTGACATATTATGTTATTTTTCATTATACATAATCTTATTGTTTCATTATTTTTCATTATACATAATTTATATCTCTTTGTAAAAAGATAAAATTTATTATCATTTGTATTAGACTTGCAGTTTAATTTCAAAAGAAGTTACTTTTTGTAAATCAGCAAGTAGCCGTCTTCTCCAAATCAATTGTACGTATATCCTTATAACTAATTCAAAATTCAATTGTGGAACTAAATTATTATTTTATATAAGGGAGGAGATCTCTTGATAATTATTATGTTGATAATAAATTTTTAAATAATTTTTAGAAATTCTCAAAAAAAGTAAAAAGTTGATAAACATATTTTTTTATTTTATAGATTGTTTGTGTTTCAAATTTCATATAATTTAAAGGTTATTTAATATTTCATAAAAAACCGTTAAATATGGACCATTGTAAATGTTATGTAATTTTAATGGTCTTTGATGAAGTATCAAATAATACTTAAATTATATAAAATTTAAAAACACAATCAATCTATAAGTTAAAAAATATATTTATAATTTTTTTTTCTATTTTTTTAAAATTATTTGAAAATCCATTATCAAGGATCCCACCCTTTAATGTAATTTGTAATTAAGTTTAAGGCCGTCAAAATAATACTTTCATAATAGTTTAAGGTAATCTGTAATTAAGTTTCAGTGAAAAATGCTTTAACTTTTTACGTCAAATATAGAAAGTATGCTGACATAAAATAGTTTGGATTTATCATTCATTTCTAGATTTTGCATAATGAGAGAACATTCTTTTTTATTTATTTTTTACCTTGCAATACAAGGACATTTTTGTAAATGACAAATTCAAAACCATTGAAAACTTTAATTAGGAGGATATATACGGTGAATGATTTATTTTATATAGGTAAAACTTATGCAAGTGATTTAGATTACTTTAAAGTTTACTAGGTTAGTAATTTAGTATTAACAACAATTGATATATAATTTCAATCAGAGAAAAATAAGGAAATCAATTATGTGCGAAATTTGTAAGGGTGGGGATCCATTGATAACTAATAATTTGACAATCTTAATAACAATTTTCAAATAAATTCAAAAAAAAAATTAGAATATATAAAAAAAATTTATAGACATATTCTTAAAGTTATAAATTAATTATGTTTCAAATTTCATGTAATTTAAATATTATTTGATGCTCCAATAAAAAAAATTAAAATTACATGAAGCATTGAACAGTCTAAAATTTAATGATTTTTGATGGAATATCAAATGATCCTTAAATTGAATGAAAATTGAAACACAACTAATCTATAAATTATAAAATATATTTATAATTTTTTTTCTATTTTTAAGAATTTTTAAAAATTATTTTGAAATTATTTGAAATTCGTTATCAAAATTACCATGATAGTAATGATCAAAGCATACCTCCCAATTTCTAAAAAGAAAATACAAGAGCAAGGATGTATGTTCTCAAATCTCAATTGGTATTTCTTTTGAAAAACTTAATTCCGCCATTTAAAAGTCAATAACTCAAAACAAATGGCGAAGAAAACTCTCCCATAGAAAATTCACTAGGAATTTGGACAGCCTGGGCTTAACTAAATTCTTGTAATAATATGGTTATGATGCTATGTGTAACAAGTCACTGCCATACAAATTTAGCACATTCAATTCACAAAGACTAACTAATAAATTAAAAGTTAATCAACCAACGAGTGAAAGCATGAAATTATTTCTTGTTCAAGTGGCTGAGATTAATCAATTGCGTCCTAAAAAAATAAAAATTCAGAACAAATAAGAGAGCTAGGCAACTAGAGCACACATAACAACAGAGACTACTGCCATAGAAGAACACGCATCTAGAATCTCACTACAGTACAAGTGTACAACTAAAGCGTATTAGTAGATTACTAAACCCGTAACAAAGAAAAGCGAAAACAAAACTTGAATGCACGCGAGGCATCCGCCTTGCTTCTCTCTCTCATCAAACAAACCCAAGAAGGAAATGCTACTATCACCTAACCTACCCCAATCCGAGAAACCCGCCTGAAATCGAAATCGAAATTTCGTTCCACTGTAAGTGGGTCCCACTCGCCATTTCCTGCCATGGCCGGGAAACCTCTTTCCGGGAAAACCACCTCCGCCTCCTCCGCCGCGAACTCGTCCTCAGGCGACGCCAGATTTCTCCACGACATAGAAACCCTAAGCAAGGCGCTCTCTCTCAACCCGCCTTCTAAGTCCCGGTTGAATTCCAGCCGTCGTTCCCTCCCTCCGCCACCCTCCGCCACCCGATCGAACTCTAAACCAAATCCTCCGGCCTCTAAGCCGTCGATATGGCGATCTCTCAAGTCTCTCTCCCACATCGGCCAGAGGCGCTTCGACTGTATCTTCTACCTCCATGTGAAAGCGATCGAGTCGCTTCCCTCCTCTCTAGAAGGTTCTTCTCTGTCCGTGCACTTTCATCCATCCAGTTCCTCTTCGTCCCCTTCTCTCTCTACTAGACCCGTTAAGTCATCCCGTGGATTGGCACAGTTTGAGGAAACCTTGAATTACCGTTCTACAATTTATGCAAAATCTTCCGTATCGAAGACACATGCAGCCAAGTATGAGGCCAGACAATTTTCAATTCATGTTACTTGTGCCGGTACGGATTTAGGCCGACATACAGTGGATCTAACCCGGTTGCTTCCTTTGACCATTGCTGAGCTGGAGGCCGAGAGTAAGATGGATGACGAAGAGGGAGAAGGAGAGCAAAAGGGAAAGTGGAGTACGAGTTTTCGACTGATAGGTAGGGCTAATGGTGCTAAACTCAATGTAAGTTTTGGATATTCTTTAATTGGTGATAGAGAGATTAGAGGAAAAAAACTTGGTGAAATTTTGAATGCCAAGCATGGTAGAACGGAAAAGGAGAGGTCTGTACCTAGTTTTGTTAGAGATATGAATTCATCTCGTTCTATAGAAGAAGTGAAAATGCTACATGAGTTATCGCCTTATGTAAAACCAGTAGTCTCTGAGTTGTGCACTAAAAAAGAAAGTGAGAAAGAGTGTGAAAACGGTGAAGGGGTGCATGGTCAAGTGGAAATTGGCATGAAGCAATGTGTGTTGAATAGTGAAACTGAATCAGATGTCAGTAAAAGAGAGGTGGTAGAAGATAGTTCTCCTGAACCAAAATATTGCACTTCTGTGGAGCCAATGAATCCGTTGGAGTTGGATTCTTCGGTTGATAATAACACTGATTTTACAGTGATTGAGCAAGGAGTTGAGGTTGAAACCAAGGACCAAGAAGACAAAGATACCAAACCTGAGGGGCTTATTCAAAAGGATTTGGTCTTGGAAGAGAATCTAACAACACAAAAGTCAGAAGAGTCTGTTTTGGAGGAACTTGAATCGATTTTTGAGAATCTTTCATTTCTCGAGTCCCAAAATTTGGAGGAAAATAACAAATTACACAGAAATCTGACTCAAGATGATATAAATCCTAGCTTTAATTCTCCTAGCTTGAAGAGGTCACAGAGTTTAGATGCCACAACAGAGTCTGTGGCCAGTGAGTTTCTTACTATGCTAGGTTTAGATCATAGCCCCTTCGGCTTAGGATCTGATAGTGAAGCAGACCCAGATTCGCCAAGAGAGCGCCTTTTGAGGCAGTTTGAAAAGGAATCATTAGCCACAGGCAGTGGTCTTTTTGGCCTGGACTATGAAGACGATTCAAATGAAACTGAAAATGGCACCAGAATTGAGGAGTCTCTTGACAAAGATTTTGAAAATGGAATCAAAATTGAAGAAGATGATTTTGGTTTTGATTTGACATCACTTATTCAAGAAGCCGAAGCTGAAATGCCAATTTCAAAGGCCAAGTTACTAGAAGATGCAGAAACTGAGGCGCTGATGCGTGAGTTTGGATTAGACAAGAATTCATTTTATAATTCTCCTCCTGCTGGTACTGGTAAGGATACCAGCTTCGGCAGCCCGATTCATTTACAACTGGAAGATCCAATTGACCTGCCTCCACTTGCAGAAGATGTGGGCCCCTTTGTTCAGACAAAAGACGGGGGCTTTCTTAGGTCAATGAACCCTCTTCTATTTAAAAATTCAAAGAACAGAGGTAGTTTGGTCATGCAAGCATCATCTCCAATCGTGGTGCCGGCTGAGATGGGTGGTGGTATTATGGATATTTTACAGAAGTTGGCCTCAGTTGGGATTGAGAAGTTATCAAGGCAAGCAAGTAAGCTTATGCCGTTGGAGGATATTACAGGGAAGACCATGCAACAGGTTGTCTGGGAAGCAGGGTCCTCTTTGGAGGAGTCTTACAATAGGTACTGTAGACATTCTTCTAATTATGAGTACTTCTTTAAATTTTTCGTAGGAAAGGGTGTAGGATCCATTGTCAATTTTTTATGGCAGATTTCGCTATCATATATTGTACTGGAGTGCCATTGACCGTTGTCATTTTGTCAATTTGCTGTCAGATGTTTACCACTGTGGTACTGGTGTACAATGGGACCATTTCTGTGATAGTGACCCCCTAGATTATTTAGGACTAATTTCAGTTTCAAGTTTCATTATTGAAGTGCCATATTTTTTAGGCTGTCTAATTTTGTATTTTGCCCGTTCCTTTTTTTTTTTTTTTGGTTTTCAGACCAAGCATATTGGAGAATAGTGGTGACTATGTTTCCAAGGATACGTCTAATGTTATGAGGAAGAAGGGCAAGGGCTTTGATTCTTCTGTCTCCACTGGAGGCGAGGCGGCGTCATCCGAGTGCGTCTCACTTGAGGACCTCGCCCCTTTAGCAATGGAGAAGATCGAGGCTTTATCCATTGAAGGCCTCCGTATCCAGTCTGGCATGTCTGATGAAGAGGCCCCATCGAACATCAGCCCTCAATCCATTGGGGACATCTCAGCCTTGGAAGGGAAAATTTCCCAAAATGCCCTCTCTCTAGGTTTAGAAGGCACTGCTGGTTTGCAACTATTAGATATCAAATCAAAAGAGGGAGAAGATGTAGATGGTTTAATGGGTTTATCTCTTACACTAGATGAATGGATGCGGCTTGATTCTGGTTTAATTGAAGAGGAGGGAGAGATAACCGATCGAACGGCTAAGATTTTGGCTGCACACCATGCAAATTCTGTGAATTTGTTCCATGATGGACAAAAGAAGGGGAAGAGAGGCAGTAAGACGTGGGGCTTGCTGGGTAATAATTTCACAGTTGCTATTATGGTCCAATTGCGGGACCCATTAAGGAATTTTGAACTGGTTGGAGCACCCATGCTTGCTCTAATTCAAGTAGAGCGGGTTTTTGTTCCACCCAAACCCAAAGTTTATGGTAACATTTCATTTAAGGTTGGCATAGAAATGGACGAAGAGAAAGAAACTGAAAATAAAGAATTGGTCATAGAAGAGAATGCAAAGAAAGTAGAAGACGGAGAGGTGGCTACTATTCCTCAATATAAAATAAATGAGGTGCATGTTGCTGGTTTTAAGGCTGAGCCTGAACCTGTACCCGATAAGAAGAACCCTTGGAGTAATGGTTTGCAACAGCAATCTGGGTCAAGGTGGTTGATAGCTGCGGGTATGGGTAACAAGGGGAATAAGCACCCGTTATTGAATTCCAAGATGAGTAACAGCTCCAGTGCAAAACCGGGCAAAGGGGATACACTCTGGAGCATTTCTTCTCGGGTTCAAGGTAATGGATCTAAAAGGAACCCAAATATTTTTTTGTCCAATAAGTCTGGTAGAATGAAATGAGGCAGTTTGTCAGATCATGTGTAGTAAAGTCTACCTTTTTTTTTGTTTATTCTTTTGAATTGCTCAGATTTTTATTTGTACAGACTTCTTTATATTGCCATTAATGTCCTTTGGAAAAGGTTATAGTTTCAGTTGTCTTCATGTCAGTTTTTTTTTTTAATTTAATTCTCTCTAGTATCTATAACCCTTAAAAAATGAGATGATGCTCTGGTCTTAGCCACTTAAACTCATCAAGATCCTAATTATTTAAATCAAATGGTTAAAATTATTTTGCTTTTAGTAAAAAATATTAACGGTAGAAATTATGTAATATTTCATGCAATGGACAGCGATAGCATGGTAATAAAGAAGTAAAACTCTGTATTCTATTACAATAATAAATGCCATAAAATATTATCGTTTGAATTCTTTTCATTCACGTGACGAAGTTTGTGTATTAACTCCGTCTATGTAAGGTTTGGATTTTCTTTAATTTCTTCTATATTTTATCATTCTTTTGAACTATTCAAAACTATTGTATTGTGCAAAGTGCAAACAAAACACAAATAAGCTCACATTGTTATAATTTATTTAACACTTGTGTATTGATCTCTATAAAATATATTTCAATAATATTGATTCTTAATTTCTGGATATGTATTTACATAGAGGAGGGATTACTTGACAATGGTTATTTTGACAATTCCAAATAAGAAGTTCAATTTTTTGAAGAAATATTTACAAAATTTTGATGAATTAATATAAGTCTTAGCATTTGAAAACTTTTAGGTTAAATATACACAAAATTTCGTCGAGAGGAGACGAGAAGGAATTTTGGAGGGCCCCCTTGGCATTTGAAAATTGCATGAAATATGTCCTAGAAATTATTTCTTTTGACACTGCTTAAATTGTTGAATTTCGATCATTTACCATCAGAAAAACTTCCTTGGTCAATAGTTGAATGATTTGAATACCAAAAAAAAATATATATATAGTTTGCAATTTCTAAAAAAAAAATAGCCATACACGTGGAATTATTCAAATATGGTCAAATAGACTCATACAGGAATTCCTTAAATTTCATTTTCAACAACTTACCTCTGTAACAAAACAAAACAGATCTCATTAACAAAAATTTCCAAATAAAATTACTTGTTAAATTATGTAACAAAATTTGAAATATTAAATTGGCCCTCCTTGAGAAGCATTAATTCTGACTCCATCACTGGTATCTGGTTTGTTTATTTTATTCGCTTATTCAATTACTTATTTAAATTAACACTGCCTAAATATGTGGCACCCATCTAAAATTCATGTGAGGTCAAGTTTGTAATTTGAATTCTCATGGTTGCACTTTGATGCCTTCTTTTCTTTTCTTTTCTTTTTTTTTTCTTTATTATATTATTTGGCACGTATAATCGTCATGTCCGTGTGAAGCTGTCTTCTATATTAATCAAGGCATTTTTCAATTCCATCCGATTGAAAAGAATAATACATAGATAAACCTATTAAAATATACTGCTGTTCAACTTGGTGTTTCATTTTAATTTCTGATACCAAAATCTGAAACCGATCAATCGTGGTCGCCATTTTTTATTTATTTTTGGAATGGTTAATTGAATAGGAAAATGTTTTGAAGATATCATTATTAACATCGTTATCGATACAAATTTTATTATACATATTAAATGAGTTATTATATATATTGACAACTTTATTTTATACAATACTTTTATTATTCAACTTAAATATCAATAATATACAGAATAATTCATTTAAGTTGAATAATGACAATACTGTATAAAATAAGTTTACATAATAAAATCATTAATATGCATAAAAACTCATTTAATATATATAATAAAGCTCGTATCGACAATGATATTAACAATCGTATTTGTATATCTACTCCACATTTGAATATATTTCATGAATAACAAAAATAAGAACAAAAGCTTCCTCGTCTCTTCTAAAGAAAGAAAAAAAATATCATTCCTCAATTTAACCATATTAGATGCAATTTTGCTTAAATAAGAACTTGTAATTCCTAACTAACATTTAATCTACTGATAAAAATAATATTTTTTATCTTTTAAATTTCTTAATCAATTAATTAATGATGTTTGGACCCCACTACACAGTATCTCATTTATTCATCTCTCTTTTAATTCAAAGTTTTTATTGATCCCACATATATATTTACACCACCGAAGCATAGTCATTGACCTTTACAATTTACACAAAAGATTCAAAAATTGTTTTTTCATTATTCATTTTTTAATTTTTCAATTTTTTACATTATATATATATTTTTTTTTTCAATTTTTTAGTGATTGATCAAATTATTTATCGTCTTTACGAAACGGAGCAAGCTATTAAATTCCCTCTTGTATATCATATTTTTATCATTAAAAAATGGGGTCAGAAAACCTAACGGGTAATAAATCCGATTATCGAATCACATATCTAACATAGTGATAGTAGATATCGTATCTCTACGGAGATATATATGTTCAAATTTCACAAAAGGTATTTAAAAAAAAATACTGAAACTAACGGGAGCTCTTATTTAAAAAAAATAAATAATAAATCGGATTAATAAGGGGGAATACTAAATCATCATTAGTTGGTCCAAGAGAACAAATAGGAAGAAAAAGAGAAAAGACTATAAATTCAAAACAACAAAAAGAGAGTACAAGAAATATATTAATTTCTACACTTCTTTTTTTATTTATTTTTTATCATCCAAGTCTTATTTAAAAAATAGTATATTTTTCTTGTGGTCATCTCAAAAATTCATTTTGAATTTTAAAAAAAATAAACTAAATGTATGTATAATCGTTCTAAAACGTAGAAAGATAAATCACGCAAATTATTTTATTTTTGTTCCTTATTTGACATGGGCATTGGTCGTTGACCCACAAAAAACAAACCTCCTAATTAAATTTATAAAATTCCGATATTTCTTAATTGATAAAAATGGACCAAATTAGTATTACCACAAGAGCACCTTCATATTAAAATTGCCACAAAAAAAAAGAAAAAGAAAGATAAAAAAAGAAAAATCATATCAACAACTTTAGCAACTATTTTTTTATTACTTTCAAACTATCTTCATTCCTTCAATGCACTTTCATTTAAATTTGTAAGATATACTAAATATTTTAGTTATTTTTTTTTTACATCTTTGCATTTATTCTTATGCATTCATGAATTTTGCACCTGAAAATAACTATAAATGATGATATGACATTTTAGAAAAATTGCTAATTTATCTGCAATTGAAAATTATAGCTCGTTATAGAACGCAAAATGTGTTTTTGGGGGCAACCAATTAATATATAGTGTTTTATGTGATTTGCAAATTATATATGGTTTGTTACACTAATAAACTATACGAATTATATTTCAAATTAATGAAAGGTTTAATTTGCAAGCTAACAATAATAGAGAATTTCAGTTGAGAATAAAAAGGATAATTCTTGCGGACATTCAATTTTTATTGTGCATTCATTTCCTATTTTGAAAAAAAATATTGTGTAATTAACGTTATTAGAAATTATTTGATGTAAAGTTAAAGTCTTTTAAATTGATATAAATTTAATACACACTATATAAGAAATGACTAATAAATTTTTATATTTTAGTTTTGTAGTACAACGAATAATATTTTTCAATATATTAAATAGATGTGTGTAAAAATTAATTGTATACTACAACTACGAAATGGAAAACATTAAATGAACATTTTTTAGTATATTACATAATAATATATGTACCACATAAAAATGAATATTACATAATAACATTAAATGACACATCTTAATTTTTTATGTACCACATAAAAATATAACTTCTATATAATACCTGGCATCGACTTAGAAAAGCTACGAGTCATCATTATTATATTTTCAGTCAAATTCTCTTTTCTTTTTGTTTTCTTTTTTAATTATTATGTCAACTATGTCTAGTAAGGTATTCACTTTATTACATAAAATAACTCTTATGTTTGTATGTTGAGTTCATGAAAATTTGAGTTTAATATTCTTTAGAGTTAGTCTACTATTTCACTATTTGAACTTCTAAGTTATTTACCGTATATTTACTTGAATAAAGATATTTTTTTATATATAAAGATTGGGGATCTGAATCATTCAAATTTAAATATTCATAAAAAAACCCCATTCGGATATCAAATATGCGATCTCCAATACAAAAAATATTATGTTTGTAATTAAATTAAAAACTAATTTTTTTAAATAAAAATATTTAATAATGAGGTTACTAATAATTGCAGGGAGAAAATTGTCCATCAATCATCCAACATGTTTGGTACAAGTGCATTTGAATTTGATGCGTTATAAATATGTGAATCATGTTCTAAATCAAAAGATTGATAAGTTGATAACATTTTTGTTGAGATATATTAAGAGATAACTGTTGAAATTCTTGATATGATAAAAAGTAATGTTTATACTTCATTCTCTTGAAAACAATTATGAAACACAATCTTTGCTACTGTGATATGAAATATATGAAATGAGCAGAAATCAGAAGGGACAATGAAAAATGAATTGCAAATTGTAAGATTAAAATTGTATTAAGGATTGAAATATAAGTTTAGTATAGATGCTGATAAATTTTGTCGTTTTATTTGTTGAGTTTGTTTTTTTAGGAAGAGATACATCTTCAATTTTTGCAAGAGAAAATTAAACAAAAAAAAAAACAAATGCCAGACTTTTTAGGAAAAGATACATATTCACTTGATAATGGTTATTTCGACAATCTTAATAATCAATTTTCAAATAAAATTGAAAAAGATCTTAAACATAGAAAAAAATTTCACAGAGATTTTTGAACTTATAGATTAATTGTGTTTCAAATTTCATGTAATTTGAATTTAATTTGATAGTCTATTAAAAATCATTAAAATTTGTGCAATTTATAACGGTTCATATTTATTGATTTTTTGATAAAATATCGAATGTAATTTAAATTATTTTAGTGAGAACTGGTAGAGGCTAGATATTGCTTTTCTTTTGAAGATGCATTCCAATTAAAACAAACTTTGTAATTATATGATTTCAATAATGGAATATATAAACCCTATGAGGTCGCTTTTCTCAAAAGTATTTAAATCGTATGAAATTTGAAATACAATTAACTTATAAGTTCAAAAATTTGCCTATACATTTTTTCTATTTTTAAAAATTTTAAATTTATAAAATTCCATTATCAAAATTATCGAAATGACCGTTGTTAAGTGATCCCTCCCTTTATTATTGAAAAGAAAGAAAAAAAAAACTTAGAGATTAACAACTGTACTTAGCTGTTATTTCCTCTTGTAATAACAGGATGTCAGTATCCATGATATAGTCTTTGTTTTATTTTAATAAACAAATATTGGTAGGTTTTTCCTCTGTTAAAAAAAAAGAAAAGCAAAAGAAAATTGAGTTTTGGTTAGTTTAGATTTCAACTAAGACTACTCTCTCTCTCTCTCTCTCTCTCCCCAAAATGGTATGCCTTAGGTTTTACCATTAAACTAAACTTGAATTAGAATAGAATCTTAATTTTGTTTTTTAAATTGTTCATAATTTTTTAGCTTTCATAGCAAATGTGTGTGGTTGTGCTCTGGTCCAGATGTAACCACAACCCAACTTCTATTTTTTATTTTAGGAAAATATTATGGAGATATCATTATTGATATTGTTGTCGATATTGCATATTAAACGATTTTATTTTATACAGTATTTTTATTATTCAACTTAAATATCACTAATATATATAATGATTCATTTAAGTTGAATAATGACAGTATTGTACAAAATAAATTTGCATAATAAAATTATTAATATATATAATAACTCATTTAACGTGTATATAATAAAAATCGTACCGACAATGGTATCAACAATCGTATCTGTATATCAACTTCCTATCTAATATATGCATAATAATCAATGGAAAGTGTCAGCATATCCCCCGGAAAAAGCCCTAAAAACATTCTTGCAAAATTTATATATTTAAAAAATATGTCTCAGAGAAAATCATCGAAATAAAAAAATGGATCCGAACCGTCTATCAAATCGTGCAGGGATCTCAAAATCACTTGAGAAATTCTGTGTGTTTGTGTCGATTTGGTTTTTGAAACTTCTTTTGTGAAATTTTGATCCTGCATTATTGACCAATACGAGTTCCAGCGCGGTTCTGAACCTCTCCAGTTTCAACAAACTGGAAATGAAGTCTGCACATTTTTTGTTATGTATTTTTTTTAAATAATACATTGTTTATTGTTAATAAAATTTGAAGAATCCTAAGTCCGATAGAATTTCTAATGATGTTAAAAATAATATATTCGGAAATTTTTGCTTAATGTATGATTGAATTTTTCTTTTTCACCGTAGAAATCGTATAAAGTTTATTTTTTTTAAATATACGAGATTTATTTTTTCGGTTCAAGAAAAAAAATTTGGACAAAAGTTCCTAGACTATCTGACTCGTATTTGTTTCTATTATCATAATAATTTTTACGAAATAGTGAACAATTACTTGCTATTAAATAATTTTATCACAATTAAAAGTGTGTTTCACAATTCTACTGTACATATTTTAGTACATAAGTAGCTCCGTAAATAATTAATTAATCATTTTTTTTACTAACTTAACAATAATACATGTAAACTTGTACCTTTAATATATCTAAAATTGCTTTTATATCATAATACTAACACTTGAAAAAAAGAATAAAACTACATCACATATATTTTCTAACATATTTAACATCTTTTTTTGAATTAATAGTATTAACATATTATTTCAAAATAATTCTCTGATACTACCATATAAGTAATAGTCATCTCATCTCCCAAAGGCCAAATTTCTCTTTTCTTTTCTTTAAAAAAAAAAGTCTCCCAATGGAAAATGGACTCCTCCCGTTCTAGAAAGAAACGGAGGGGATTATAAACTTCTCACGAATGAAGTGCAAAGCACGAACACATCTTTGGAAACAAAAAGTGAAGATAGATCAACAACTCGATCGAGAAAAAGATTCAACTCGATTCAAGGGAAGAGAGAAAGAGGCGAGAAGAGAGAGAGAGAGAGAGAGAGAGAGAGAGACGACCTTTGCCTTCTCTCTGCATGCCTCCTATCTCTCTTTCTCTCAAACTGTCATACAAACATCCATCTGATGATCTAAAAAGCTTATGATTTGTTCTCTACGTGCTTCAATTCGATTCAACGAAGAAGAAGACGCTTCTTGCTTTCTCTTGATCTTCATACAACTGAGGAGGTGGAGGAGGAGGAGGAGCATTGAACTTTAAAGCTTTCTCTCAAACTGTTTTCGTGCCCGGTTTCTTTCTCCATTGGGTGAAAAATGGTACTTACTACCAATATGTTAATTATTATTATTTTTTATCTTTTTCTTCGTTTTGTTTGTTTGAGCTCATGTTCAATGTTACAATTGATTGATTCTCCTCTGTGAGTAAAAACGAGACATCTTAGCGGCGATTTCTATGGAGTCATGTGTATGGTAGTTCACTGTTTGAGTCATCTTCTAATATCAGAGACCTTCTACTTCAATTGTCAGAGAATTGGATTAAAAGAAATTGTCGGAGAATCGCGAATTTCAGAATTGGATTGTTTTCTCTGATATTAGAAAAAAATTGTATTTCAATAACTTGTGCACAATATGGTTTTTTGAGTTATCAATGGTTGACTTGAGGAATCTAGATGCTTGGTAAGAACAAAAAGCGAATTAAATGGAACTATGACAGCAAAGATATTTTAAATTCAATTTAACTTAATTTAGTTGGGTGGAATTTCTTTGATTTGCATGTCATATACATATAGTATGATCTACAATTCCAAATTTGGCATGTACTATTTCTTCTAATCAAATTGTTTATCTAGACCCAGCCATGATCTGTTTTTTTTTTTCAAATTATTTTATGTGACAAGTTATTAAAATAGAAAAATAATTGTTTTTTTTTTTCATTTTCCTAGTCGGGCCCGAAAATTGCCGTGGGATCGCACGTGTGGGCTCGCTCAGACGACCCCGAATTGGTTTGGATAGATGGAGAAGTCTCTCAGATTCAAGGAGAGGATGCTACTGTTGTTTTGACCAATGGAAAAACGGTACGTTTATTTCTCTATCTATGTAATTTATCATCTATATACCCCCCCCCCCCAAAAAAAAAAAAACAAAAAAAGAAATTAGGCTCTCCTTAATTAGTGGCGGAATTTTTGCAATGTATGCTTATAAGATATAAATTCAACTTGGCCCCTCCCATTTTGATGATCATTAATTCACTTTATGACTATTTCTTTTTATTTATGGGTCTTATACTTCCTATTTCATGTTCTGCATCTGAGAAAAACTAAGCAGACAAGAATGAAAAACACCAAATGTGAATCTAACTCGAGCACTTTTTTTAATCTTGGAATAGTCTTTTCTTTTTTTTTCAATTTCATATCAACTTGTACTCTTTTGTTGGCCTTTTTGTTTCAGATCACAGAAAAGGTGAACAACCTTGAAATGAAAGATACTGAGCTCCCGGAGCAAGGGGTTGAGGACATGACAAGGCTCTCATACTTGCATGAACCCGGTGTTTTGCAAAATATGTCTCTCAGATATTTCAACAATGATATTTATGTGAGTCCAAATGAAACTGGTAACTTTATCTTATATATTCAAACTGTTATTAGTAGCATGTGCATGGATGCATGGTTGTTAATTCAGGTATTGCACGCGCAGAATAAATTTGTTAATTCAGAACTAAATGCTCAGCTCTGATCCTATAACCCCTTAAACTTCCTTCAAACATTTAACTGCTTTTTCATTTTGTTTTGGTACTGAAATGTATTCTGATAAGGAAAATATTTGGCAGATACCACCATCATTGATATCATTATCAATACAAACTTTGTTATTCAGATTAAATGAGTTATTATTCATGTTAACGATTTTATTATGCAATTTATTTTATACAATACTTTTATTTCAAACTCAAATACCATTAATATAAATAATAAATCAATTAAGTTGAATAATAAAAGTACTATACAAATAAGTTGCATAATAATGTTGTTAACATAAATAATAACTCATTTAATCTAAATAATAAAATTTGTATCGATGATATCAATGTTAGTATCTGTATATCAGCTCCCTTCTGTTATATACTCCCATAGGTGCTCTCTGTTATTGACTGATATTCTAATCCTTGACATAACAACTTCTTTGCATTTTTTTATTTTCAGACTTATGTGGGAAACATCTTGATTGCTGTAAACCCTTTTCAAAGGGTGCCACATCTAATTGGTGAAGATTTAATGCAAAGACACAAAGGCAAAAATCTCAATGAGATGCCTCCCCATATTTTTGCAGTTGGAGATGTTGCATATAGGTAATCTATCTTGCTTTCTTTGTCATTCTTATTTTGTACTTCACTATTACTATGGCATGAACCTCAAATATTATATTCAATTTCCTTGGGCATTTTCTGGAAAAAGAAATTTTTACATTGTGAATCAATGTGTTCTTGACAGAATTTCAACTAAAATTAGTAAGGAGAGCCTGATTTTTGAATTTGTATTTTCTGGTGAAAATTCAGGGCTATGATAAATGAACAGAAAAGCAACTCTGTGTTGGTTAGCGGTGAAAGTGGTGCCGGTAAAACAGAAGCCACAAAGTTACTTATGAGATATCTTGCTTTTATTGGTGGAACGACTGGATCGGGAGAGAGAACCGTTGAACAGAAAGTTTTGGAGTCTAATCCTATTCTTGAAGCTTTTGGAAATGCCAAAACAGTTAGGAACAATAACTCAAGGTAATATTTTTGAAGATATTGCCCTTTATTTCATTTTTATTTGTCAGTTGAATTTTTGAGCTCCTAATGAAGAAAATATTTAACCACTAGATAGAAAATTAAAAAGAAGAATTCAAAATTAGAGATACTGGGTTTATATATAGTCCATTCCGTTTGAATGGATTAAATAGCACCTTAAAAATAATACCACTACAATTGTAAAATTTGGCAACTTCATTTACTGATAATTCTTATTATCTTTTGTAAATTTTGCGATGGTACAGTCGTTTTGGTAAGTTTGTGGAGATCCAGTTCAACGACAGGGGAAGGATTTCTGGTGCTGCCGTGAGAACATACTTGCTTGAAAAATCTCGTGTTTGTCAAATTGGTTCTCCTGAGAGGAGTTACCATGTATTCTATTTCCTTTGTGCATCACCACCTGAGGTATGAACTACAATACATTCCTGCGCCTTGATCTTTCACTCTCTTTGTTCTTATAATAGTTGCCTGAGTCATTTCAAACTTATCAAATTTTCACACGGCACACTATCTACAAAATTAAAGTTATTACATTATATTTTGTGTTAGGATCTAACTTTTTTTTTTTCTGGAAGTTCGTCAGAAACGTCTTAAGATGAGAATTAAGGGTAATGAATGTAATTATGTCATCTATATAGTATATACTAGCATATGAAAATCAGAAAATTTTAAGGCCATTTCCAGCCATATTTTCATTGAAAAGAGAACAGTAGATGTACCCATAAATCAAATGACTGTTAATTTTTTTGTTTATCTTAAAGTAGTGTACTATTTTTTATTCTCTTTAGATAGCTCTTATAAACCAGGATAATTTAAATAAATATGGTAAAATTACTAGAAGAAATGAATAAACATGTCCTTGTTAGATCTTTGTTGAGCACTTCATGCTCCAAAAGCTTAGTCTATTCTAGCTAGGATGTTAGTATTTTTATACTGCCCATTGATTAATGTGATGAAATATATGCATCATCCAGGATAAAGAGAGGTTCAAAGTGGGGGATCCAAAGCAATTTCATTACTTGAACCAGTCAGACTGCTTCCAAGTGGACCGCATCAATGACTACCAAGAATATATGGACATGAGAAATGCTATGGAAATTGTTGGCATGAATGCCGAAGAACAGGTTAAACTTTTTAGCCATGATTTTTTTTTTAAAAAACTAAAACTAATTTTATGTGTCCATTAACTGCACGTGAAATCTATATATAGTTATATGAATTTGAAAAATTGCAGGAAAAGTAGAAACTTTAACATGGTACTGGTGAACCTGTAAGGTGATTATTACTTTCATAATTGTGTTGCTATTAATTATTTTTGAATTTCTATCATCAGGATGCTATATTTCGGATTGTGGCAGCTATACTGCATCTTGGAAATGTCAACTTTGCTAAAGGGAAAGAGCCTGATTCATCTCAGATCAAGGATGATCAATCAAGATTCCATCTCAATACCGCAGCAGACTTACTGAGGTCCTTACTTCTCATTTACTCAATAAAGAAGAACCATCTGAAATTTCACTTATTAATATATGTATGAAATTACATTCATATGACGTATGTCTTGTAATTAATGAATTGCTATGTCGTCATAGACTCATAGCTAACCAGGCAATAAGTTGAACAAAATTTTCTAATCAGAACAAATGCAAATGCACAAAAGAATGAAAATAAGTTTGATGTTTGGATACAGGGTTGATGCGGCAAAATTAGAGAAGGCAATGATATACAAAAGGATCATTACTCGGGAAGGCAGTATAGACAAAGAGCTTGACCCAAACTCTGCTGTTGTTAGTAGAGATGGTTTATCAAAGACAATTTATTCCCGTTTGTTCGATTGGTACTCTTTAATATTTTTTCATTATTTATATTTTTTTTATAATTTACCATATTAGTTAGATTATAACATATTGTATTTTGCAAGGCCAGTGATGTTTATACTGTTTTTTTATTTGACATGCAGGCTTGTAGAAAAAATCAATGTATCAATCGGGCAGGATCCAAAATCAAAAATACTGATAGGTGTACTCGATATTTATGGTTTTGAAAGTTTCAAGACTAATAGGTATGCTCTCAATTTTAACATATGAAGTTAAAAGAGCAAAACGATTTGAAGATAGTATATATATACCTTACATTTAATGCTTTCTTTTTATTTGCTTCCTTCATGAAATAGCTTCGAGCAATTATGTATTAATCTCACAAATGAAAAGCTACAGCAGCATTTCAACCAGGTATTATTTTTTGATATGTAACCTGCATATTACTTAAAGAAATGAACTTCATTTGAGTTCAAAGTTAAAACCTTTTACAAGTCTCCTCCAGATGTTCAGTACTTGCTGCTACCTGCATCCTGAAAGCACTGGACGAATGCTACTAGTTTTTCCTGATTTTTTGTTAACTATCTTGCTTAGGATTTCATTTCATAATTAAACTCTATTTACTTTATTTGACTGGTAAGGTGGTCCTTGTGATAAAAAAAGAGCAAATTACAAGTTCCTTGTAGCTTTCAGGGATGTGTTTTTTAAAAATGTGTCATTTTTGACTTAATATAGCATGTGTTCAAAATGGAGCAAGAGGAATACAACAAGGAAGAAATTGATTGGAGCTACATCGAATTTAGTGATAACCAAGATGTATTAGACTTGATTGAGAAGGTAAATAAGAAACTTTTGAATTAGTTAATTTTTTATGAGGGCATGGCATGGTTTCAAGAAGCAAGTAAATAAATTAAATGGACTGTCAAATTAAGGAGGTTAGTCCCTGAAATTGATGTTTAAAACTAATATGTCTAATATTTGAAGAAGATTGAGCATAAGAAGTATTGTACTTTTAAAATTTATTCTTTAGTGTTACTTAATATATAGGGAGCCAAAGCATTTCATGATCTTTTGTTTAAGGACTGTTATGGTGTGATCACAATTTACAACTTGGTTGTTTTATTTTCAGAAACCTGGTGGAGTCTTAGCACTACTTGATGAGTCCTGGTAAGCTCTGCATTTTGATTGTTTAGAACATAGATTATATAAGAGTACTAGCATACGATAATTTTAAGATTTGTTTCTAATGATTGTCATTTCTCTTTTTCATTATTATTTGTATTTATCAGCATGTTACCCAGAGCAACACATGAGACATTTGCTACAAGTATGTACAACAAATTCAAAGGACACAAAAGGTTTAGCAAACCAAAGCTTTCACGTACTGCCTTTACGATATCGCACTTTGCTGGAGATGTAAGAATCTCTTCATGAAATGCAACAGTCCTTCATGAATCATGGAGCTTAATACAGCGATCTGATAAGGCGAATTGTTTTATGTACTAAATGCAGGTGATTTATCAATCTGAACAATTCTTAGACAAGAACAAAGATTATGTGGTCCCAGAACAGAACGAGTTGCTCAATGAGTCTAAATGCTCCTTCGTGTCCAATCTATTTCCTATAACAGAAGAATCTAAATCTGCAAAATTTAACTCCATCGGTACTCGTTTCAAGGTTAACTTCTGTTATTCTCTCACACTTGATCCCCTCCTGTTTTACAGTTTCATCAACATTATTTCAAAGCTTCTCAATATAAAATGTTGTTTTCATTTGGGAGATCCGTAAACTATTTGATATTTTCTCATTATTTGGATTCTGGCAGTTGCAACTGAACTCGCTAATGGAGACTTTAAACTCAACTGAGCCACATTATGTGAGATGTGTGAAGCCAAACAATGTACTCAAGCCTATGATTTTTCAAAATTCAAGCATTCTCCAACAACTGCAGTGTGGAGTAAGCAATTTATAACTAAATTATCCTAAAAAAATATTTTAATTATTTTTCTGCATTCAAGGGAGTATTGATTCTTAATGATATCTATGGTGCAGGGTGTTCTTGAAGCTATTAGAATCAGTTGCCTCGGGTTTCCAACAAGAAGGACATTTGCTGAATTCCTTAAACGTTTCACAGTTCTTGGACCTAGTCTTGTTGATGGAGTGTAAGTATCAAGCTTTTCTTTAAGGTTTCTTTTCACCTCTTACATTGGTATATTCTAACTAGTTTGTGCATTTATGCTGTATCTGGATTTTAGTGATGAGAAGGAAGCATGCCGTAAAATTTTGGATAAATATGGATTAACACGGTACCAGGTAATAATGTCTTTTTCATCGGGATCTGTTAATTTCACACTTTTTGGGTTTCAACAAGTATTGGTTTCGTAAAAGTTGTTTGTTAATCATAGCTTCAGAACCACTTTGTGAATGCACATAATTAAAATCTTCAATGCTAGCACAAAGAACGGAGATCTTTAAATTAAATTTGTTACATCATCGGTCTTGGCAGATAGGGAAAACAAAGGTGTTCCTGAGAGCAGGGCAAATGGCAGAGCTGGATGCCAGAAGAACAGAGGTGCTAGGACGTGCGGCAACAAAAATACAAAGAAAATGGAAGACTTATTCCACACGCAAGAAGTACCTTCATCTACGGGAAGTTAGCGCAGTCATCCAAGCTGCCTGCAGAGGTAAGATTTCATTTCTTGAACATTTATATCCATCCATTGTTCTTTTCACATAGATGTCGACAACAGTTCATGGACTAGGCTTTTATATTTGAAAACAAGGAAAGCCAAACTATTTGATGGTGGTACTTTCTCAAAAAACTCCAATGCAAAATGTATTTTCTTTTGGGGGTGATTGGTAGGTTTATTTATGCATGGGATGTGTTGTTTTCAAATGACAATAGACTACTAAGAAAATATTCTTTTGGCAACTACTAATTAGAAATATTTATACAGCTAAACTGGCTCGTGATTTACACGAGCGTATGAGACAGCAAGATGCATCGATCAAAATACAGAAATACTGGCGCCGCTATTCCACTAGAAAATCCTATAAGAATCTTGTGTCTAAGACAATCACAATCCAGGCTGGTCTACGTGTAATGAGCGCCCACATGGAGTTTGTAGTCAGATTGAGAAACAGAGCAGCAACTCGCAACCAGGTAATTTCTTAAGCAACACATGATATTGATATTTTCCTTAAAACCTCTGCATTTTTTTGTTTAAAAGAAACCCATAACAATAAATTCCTAGTTAACTAATCTTTCAATACTATGACTTTGTGTTTCATTTGATGAGAAACTTTTATTTGTGGCTCATAGGCTAAATGGCGATGCCACAAATACTATGTGGCCTACAAGCGTCTTAAGAAGGCTAGCATTACATCCCAGAGTTGGCGGAGAAGGGTTCTTGCTAAAAGGGAACTCGAAAGGCTTAGAGAGGTATTTTTTATATATATTATAATTCAATCTAATTCATTCTTCTCTATCCATAATCTTGCTAAAAGTTATTTCTAGAAGTTTGGCTATGTTTGAATGTGTTTTGTTAATTTTACAACAGATTGCGAAAGAAAAGGCACGGCTGGAAGAAGAGAGGAGAAAGAAGCTCGAGGAAGAAGAGAGGGAAAGAGCACGATTGGAAGCTGAGAGGCTGGCAGCAATGGCAGAGGAAGAAAGGCAAAGAGAAATCGAGGAAGCCGCAAGGAGGAAAAAGCTCGAGGAAGAAGAGAGGCAAAGAGCAGCCGAGGAAGCAGAGAGGCAGAAAAAACTCGAGGAAGAGGAGAGGCAAAGAGCAGCCGAGGAAGCAGAGATTCGGAAAAAACTCGAGGAAGAAGAGAGGCAAAGAGCTGCGGAGGAAGCTGAGAGGCAGAAAGCACTTGAAGCCGAGAGGCAAAAGCAACTCGAGGAAGAAGAGAGAAGAAGAGCAATCGAAGAAGCTGAGAGGCAAAAAGCACTTGCCGAAGAAGAAAGGCGCAGAGCAATTGAGGAAGCTGAGAGGCAAAAAGCACTTGCCGAAGAAGAAAGGCGCAGAGCAATTGAGGAAGCAGAGAGGCAAAAGGCACAAGCTGAAGAAGACATGCGAAGAGCAATTGAGGAAGCTGAGAGACAGAAGGCACTTGAAGCCGAGAGGCAAAAGGCACTTGCAGAAGCAATAGAGAAGCAAGGAGCAGAAATGGATCAGTTGAAGGTACATGTACTGTTTTTTAAAAAAAATCCAATTTAGGCTTTTTGGGGGGCTATATAATTGAATTTGTTGAGGGTTTTTTTCTCGTTGACAGCAACATTGTGTTTTTTCTTTCATTCTTTGTTCTTTTGGGGAATATATAATTGAATATGTAGAGGCAAGATGCGCTTGTATTAGTAACATAGTCAACTAACAATATTTTATCAATATCTCATCACATTCCAACAGGCTAAATTAGAAGAAGCAAGCCAAGAAAATGAATCGCTGAAGAAAGAATTAGCTGAGCTGCAAGAGAAAGTTGGTGAAGCAAATAAAGAAATTGTCAATGGACTACAAGAAACCATTAGAAGGTTTGTTCTTCTAGTATAATTAAAGCAGGTAATTTTACTTTTAATTGACCGTTCTCCAACATCACATGAACAGGTTAGAAGAAGCTGCATCTTCAACGGAAGCTTTGCTACAAACTGAAAGACAAGAGCATGATGTCACAAAGAATGCACTTGCCCAAAGGAGCCAAGAGTTAGTAAAGCAAGCTGAAGAAAACAATAGTAGAATAAAGCAGCTTCAAGAGGAGATGAGAAGGTATGGACACAATTTTGGTTAGAGTATGAAACATTTGGCTTTGGCACGAAAGATATGCTACACTTGTTTCTGAAATTTGAGTATATGAATAATTAAATCTGTGTTGATTACAAATGCATCCAATGAAGTACTTTTTTTTTTAGAAAATGATTATATGAAAACTGCTTATGGAGACTCAAAGTCGAGCCTCAAAAGATGAAAATGGTTGCTATGATGTGAGTACTGCTAATGGATTAAAAAAAAGAGCAAAGCTTATGCAATTAAGTACTTTCTGACTTTGTTAAACAGAATCCAAGAAGATGAACTGGCTGTGATAAAAAAAGAACATGAGATGACCAAAAATGAACTTGTGGCAGCTCAAGAGATGAACAAAGAATTAGAAAAGAAAAATGACAACTTTGAGAGGAAAGTCACACAGCTTCAAGACGAAGTAGAGAGGTAAGTAAACACACAATTGGTATTAGCATTCAACTGAAGCCGAACGATTTTACTTATTTAATCTTCTTTTCTTCTAGAATCTATTTGGAGAAAATATGTTGTAACAATATGTCCTTGTGTTCATATTGAAGGTATAAAGGACTCGCAGCAGAAAAAGAGGCTCTTTTGCAAATGGAAAAGCAAGAGCATGATGCAACAAAGAGTGTCCTAGGAAAAGAAAAACAAGAGCATGAAGCAACAAAGTATTCCCTAACAAAAGAAAAGCAAGAGCATGATGCAACACAAAGTGCACTTGCAAAAGAAAAACAAGAGCATGATGCTACACAGTACACTCTAGCAAAAGAAAAACAAGAACATGATGCTACAAAAAATGCCCTATCAAAAGAAAAACAAGAGCACGATGAAACAGAGTATGCTCTTACAAAAGAAAGACGAGAGCATGATGAAACACAGAGTGCCTTGAGAAAATCACAAGAGAAAGTGAAAGACTTACAAAATGAGTTTCAAGATGCTGATAAAAAGATTTATGACCTTCAAAGCGACTTGAAAAGGTATATGTATTGTTAGTTTACAGATAACAAAATTTTTATGACATGTTTAATCATCTAACAACTTTATTAATAGAATCACAAGGATCGATGCAAAATCATTTAAAAATCATGTTTCAGTTGATGCCACTATGCATACATGTTACAGTTTCATTTATGTTGTCTTTCATTCCCTCTTTTTTTTGTTTACTTGTACAATTGAAGAAACAGAGAGGATCTAGTTAATTTGAGGTTCAACCAAGAGTTTTATCTAGTTTTAATTACATAATATATTGATGGTTATCCAACACTTAAGTTCTAATTCAACCTAATTTGGTGAACTCACAATCTGAAGAATCACATCTCTAGTTTACCTATAAGAAATGTCAATGGCACATGTGGATGATTGTACTCAACAAAATTCAACATGTCAGTCAAAATTTTAACCCCCGATTTTCATACCTGCTTATCCAAATACATCATGTTACTTTCCATTACATAAAAAAATATTATTTATTAACTCATACAAGTGTAGGTCCAAAGAAGAGGCAGCTTCAACCGAGACAATGTTGCAAGCAGAGAAAAGAACACATGACATGACTAAACAAACACTCTATGAATTTCAACAGAAGAATGAGTTGTTACAAAGAAAAGCTGAAGATTCAGATAAGAGAATTGTTGATCTCCAAGGCAATATGCAAAGGTTTGTGCTTATTGATTTTGGATTTCACAACTTGCCAAACTTAAAACTTACGACTTCTAAAAATTTTCTTATTCTCAGGACGAAATTCCTATTTTGAGTTTGCACAACCATTTATTATTATTGATAATATTTTGCTTTTCATAGTTACATAACTGATAGTTAAAAGCAGAATTATTACTTAAACATCAAATTTTGTCCAAACACTGTAATACTATATTGTATGGACACAAAATTATACTAGATCCATGAAAGTGTTGTGCACCTTTCATCCCTATTTTGAACTAAGAAAGAATTACATGTATGAAATAGACTTGAACAAGATAAAGCAACGAAGGAGGCAATGCTACAAACGAAGGAGACACTTTTGCAAATGGAAAGAGAAGAACATGAGGTAACAAGAAGGAAACTTTCAGATTCCCAAGAGAAGAATGAGGAGTTAACAAAGAAATTTCAAGGCGCTGATCAAAAAATTGTGGAGCTTCAGATCGAATTAAAAAGGTTGGTGCATAATTTAATTTCTTCAAAAGACTATAGCCATATATATCATAATAGTTCAGAACCAAATACCTATTTAATTAGTGATAATTTGGTAACCTAAGGCTTCATTTGAAAGGGATAATTAGGGTATAAATTTATTATTGCCTCTCACAAGAAATAACTTTATCCTCTAATTATCCTCAACTTACCCTCCTCCAAATGGGACCTAAAAGAAGATAAAATAACAGAAATCGCACATATATGCCATAGATATGACCATTGAGAAGATTTTTATAAAAAAAAAATGCATTATTCCAATTAAACTAAATCGATTTTAAGTAGGCAAAAGTTTTTCTCTATGATGTTTGTTCTCTTTGATTATGCCATTAGTCAAAATCTCTACCTAAATTAGGCAAAAGTTTTTCTCTATGATGTTTTTTCTCTATTTTTCCTCTAGAGGGATATTCATTGAAAAGTTGGTTCAAACTTAAATCAAGTGATAAGTTGGGAGAAACAAAGTCTAGCATCAGTAGGCTAGTGGTCGAAATTGTAAGTTAAGCATACAATTTTTCTTTGGAAATAGGTATCAAGAAGAGGCTGCTGCAAAGGAGGTAATGTTACAAAGGGAGAAACAAGAGCACAAAGCAACAGAAGAGCAGCTCATAGAATTGCAAGCAAAAAACAAAAAATTGGCAAGGGAAGTTGATGATGCTAATGACACTTGTGATCGTCTTCAGAGAAATATTAACAGGTTTGATGTTCATAGACCTAGTGTAATGGTATCGGTATTACTCTCTATCCACTGGTTGGTCGATACAAGTTACCTTCCTCTTTAGAGGTCAAGTGGTCGACTCTTACCCTGCAAAACCTTTCGTTTGTAAACTTTCTCTTTCTTTTGGAGATTTGGTGTTGGTATTTGTAAGCTTGACAGGTGATTTAGCAAATCTTATTATTTCGGGCATGACGCAGGCTGGAAGCAACCATAGCTACAAAAGATGCTTTTTTGCAAAATAGTGAACAAGAACATGTTGCGACAAAGAAAATGCTCAAGGAATCGAAGGAGAAAAATGATGGATTAATTGAAAAAAATAATGGGTCAAATAAAATAATTGATCAACTTCAAGATAATATAAAAAGGTTGGTTTATGAACTTATCTTTTTGTATTAAGTTCATGAACCATATAATATACATACATATATATGAAAGCTAACTAAATTGGTATGAAACAGGCTTGAGGAAGTCATAGCTTCAAAAGAAAATTCATTCCAAATGGAACAACAACAACATGACGTAACAAAGAAATTACTTAAAGAATCTCAAGAGAAAATAGATGAATTATTAGAGAAAACTAAAGGTAGTAGTAAAAGAATTGTTCGACTTGAAGAGGACATAGAAAGGTTCGTATAATATATATCACATTAAGTTATTAGTATTGAGTGTAGTAGTAAATGCTAGATAAGAGCTATTTATTCGGTCATGAAACAGATCGGAAGAAATCAAAGCTTCGAAAGAGATGATGTTTCAAAAAAAGCAACAAGAGCTTGAATCAATGAAAAATTTACTTAATGAATCCCAAGAGAGTAATGAAGAATTAGAAAAGAAAATCAAAGATGCCAATAAAATAATTGATCGACTTCGAGATGAGATTGAGAGGTTTGTTTTGCATATATTTTGTTCATAAATTAACTTAATTGTCAGTACAAAAGCAAAGTAAATTTTCTTTCTTCATATGACTACTGGGAAACTCTTTGGCCATTAACAGGCTCAAAGAAAATACAATTTCAAAAGAGGCATTGTTGCAAACAGAAAGACAAGACCACAATGCAACAAAACAATTTCTAAAGGCATCTCAAGAGAAAACTGAAGAATTGATGGATAAAATAAAAGATGATAATAAAATGTTCGATCAACTACAAGATCAAATCAAAAGGTTTGCTCGGAGCTCATAACTTAAATATTAAACTCTAGCATTAGATTGTTGATGCTTAATATGACTAAATAAGATTTATTCTTTCGGTAATGGAACAGGATTGAAGAAACCAAAAATTCAAATGAGACTTTGTTGCAGACTGAAAAGCATGATCACGATGTAACCAAAAAATTACTTAAGGAACTTAGGGAGCATCATGATGATTTAAATGAAAAATTACGAGTTGCTAATAAAGGACACAACCGTCTTCAAGACGATATTGAAAGGTATATTATTCAACAAGCTACATCTATGAAGTTTTTGCCTAAATTTAAACTATTGATATCAAGTTCATTAATGAAACAGGCTTGAAGAAGCCAAAGCTTCAAAAAAGATCTTATTGCACAAGAAACGACAAGAGCTTGATACAACCAAAAGTTTACTTGCTGAATCCTATGAGAAAATCAACGAATTAGAAAAAAATATCAAAGAATCTAATAAAAGACTTGAAGGACTTCAAGAAGACGTAAAGAGGTTTGCATTGGATTTGTTATGTCATTTTTAAGCTTACAAAACAACACCATATTAAATGAGATATTACCCCGAATATTATTTGCAGTATAGTTTAAAAACATAGTATAACAAAAATTATGATTCCAACTTGAAACAGGCTTGAAGAAACAATAGTCTCAAAAGAGACTTTGTTGGGTAAAGAAAGGGAAGAGCATGATGGAACAAAGAAACTACTTAAAGAATCTCATGAAAAAAATGAAGAATTAATGGACAAAATCAAAGACGCTAACAAAAGAATTGATCGAATTCAAGAAAATATGAAAAGGTATGTATACAAATAATGAGAAAACTTTCTTATATTGGATTGGTGTGATACTCTTAAGACATATGTACAATAATACATGCATGAAACAGTCTTGAAGAAGCCTTATCATCAAAGGAGACCGTATTGCAAACAGAAAGACAAGAACATGAAGCAATGAAAAAATTATTTAAAGAATCTAAGGAGCACAATGAAGAGCTGGAAGACAAAATTAAAGATGCAACTAAAAAGTCAGAGCGACACCAAGAAGATCTAAAAAGGTTAATGTTTACAAGAATTAGTACCTTATTACAATTAAGCTTTTTTATTAATGAATTATTGAACCAATTCAACCGTGAGATAGGCTTGAAGATACTATAGTTTCAAAAGAGGCAATGGTGCAAGCTGAACGATTAGAACATGACGCAACAAAAAAATCACTCAAGGAATCAAAGGAGAAAATTGATGATTTGATAGAGAACGTTAGAGATGCAAACAAAAGATATAATCAACTTCAAGATGAATTGGAGAGGTTTGTAAAGAGCTTCTTTATAAATCTAAATCGATATTTAGGTTGTTAACAATACTAATTTGATAACATACCTTTTCTAAATATGACACAGGCTAGATGAAGCTAAATCTTTTAAAGAAAAACAGTTGCGAGAGAAACAACAAGAACTCGATGCACAAAAACATTTGCTCACTGAATATCTTGATAAAATAGAGGAATTAGGAAAGAAAAACAAAGATTCCAATAAACGATTTGAAGAACTTCAAGGCGAATTACAGAGGTTCGTAAAAGGGTCTTTATTAACAATTAATTAATTCTATAAATCTAAATAATAAAAAGCTAATCGTATTTAAAGCTAATTCAACCATGTTGCAGGCTTGAAGAACTCATAGCTTCAAAGGAGACTTTGTTGCAAATAGAAAAACAAGATCATGATGCATCAAAGAGCTTTATTAAGAAACTTAAAGAGCAAAATGATGAGCTATTAGACAAAATAAGAGTTGATAAAAAAAGATATGATCAACTGCAAGATGACGTAGAAAGGTTTGATACTTTGCAAAACAATCTCTTTATAATCGTGGAAAGAAAAAACAACTAATATATCAAAGTTTAATCATGAAACAGGCTTCAAGAAGCCAGAGCTTCAAAAGAGACTTTGTTGAAGATGAAACAACAAGAGCTTGACACAACGAAAATTTTACTTACACAATCTCATGAGAAAATTGAAGAATTAGAAAAGAAATTCAAAGATGCTAAAATAACATATGATAGACTTCAAGAAGATATAAAGAGGTTTGTAAGAGTCTCGATTGTCAAGCTTTCAATACTAACTCCTATTGATAGAAATCCAAACTGCTACTTTCTCATGTCAGCATCATTTATCAAGTGATTGATAATTAGAAGTATTTGTTGCACCATAACTAGGTTTGAAGAAACTATAGCTTCAAAGGAGATGTTGATACAAGCAGAAAAACAAGAACATGAGGGTACA
Source organism: x Bolboschoenoplectus mariqueter (assembly GCA_037678475.1). Lineage (NCBI taxonomy): Eukaryota > Viridiplantae > Streptophyta > Magnoliopsida > Poales > Cyperaceae > x Bolboschoenoplectus > x Bolboschoenoplectus mariqueter. Next base: position 2,121,726 of record CM075269.1, read on the forward strand.
AAAAAATTACTCAAAGAATCTTATGAGAAAAATGAGGAACTAATGGATGAAATCAAAGAGGCTAATAAAAGAGCCGATCGCATTCAAGAACATGTCGAAAGGTACATACAATTTGAATATAAAAGTTTCTTCATAAACAAACAGTTAAGATGAAAACTCCTAATTTGTTCAATAATGAAACAGGCTTGAAGAAACTTTGTCCTCAAAAGTGTCCTTGTTGCAAGTGGAGAAGGAAGAGCATCAAGAAACAAAGAAATTAATCAAGAAGTACAAGGAGCAAATTGAAGAGTTAGAAGAAAAGGTCAAAGATGCTAATAAAAAACTCGATCGACATCAAGACAATATGGAAAGGTTCATAGCTATAACAGCTTATTGGAACAAATACTAATTTTTTTATAGCGAATAATTAATTAACTTCATCCATGATACAGGCTCGAAGAAACAATATCATCAAAAGAGACAACTCTACAAGCTGAACGACAAGAACATGATCGAACAAAGAAATTACTCAAGGACTTTAAGGAGCAAAATGAGGAACTAACAGAACAAGTCCAAAGCACAAATAAAAAAATCGATCGACTTCAATACAACTTAGAAAGGTTTGTACTTTGTACACATATATTCTTACAAAAAAAAAACTATACATAATGTGTTATAAGATGATTTTATTTTATATGTTTGATCCAATCATGATACAGGCTTGAAGAAGCCAAATCTTCAAAAGAGGCATTGTTGCAAAAGAAGCAACAAGAACTCGATACAACAAAAAGTTTACTTACTGAATCTCTTGAGAAAATTGATAAGTTAGATGGGAAAATCAAAGATGCTAACAAAAGATTTGATGAACTTCAAAGCGAGATAAAGAGGTTCGTGCAAAGTTGCCTTCTTCATTGTTAAGTTTACAAAACCATTTGGTAATATAGAGATCCATGACAAGTTAAGTCACCTTTGACACATTGCAATCTATTAACTACATAAGTTACTAAAGCTTTTTTCTCTACTGTAAAACAGGTTGGAAGAAAATATACTTCTGAAAGAGACATTATTGCAAACAGAAAGGCAAGAACATGATGCAACAAAAAAGTTATTTAAGGAATCTCATGAAAAAAATGAAGAAATAATGGACAAAATGAAAGAAGTCGACAAAAGGTCTGATCGATTGCAAGATAACATAAAAAGGTTTGTATAGAATTGCATTGAGGTTGTTAAACTCTCCTCTGTTTATCAATGTTTTGGGTTAAGTTCTTCATTTGTTAATAAAACAGGCTTGAAGAATCCATATCAACGAAAGAGAGTTCATTGCAAACAGAAAGGCACGAGCATGAAGAAACGAAGAAACTACTTAAGAAACTTAAAGAGCTAAATGAAGATCTAGAGGAAAAAATCAAAGAAGCTAACAAAAAGATAGATCGTTATCAAGGCACTGTAGAAAGGTGCATAAGCAGATTAACTTATTAATTTCTCATGCATAATCTAATTTTTTTCACAGTAGATAACTAATATTGCTTGGGAATGAAATAGGCTTGAAGAAACTATTACTTCAAAAGAGACACTGGTGCAAAGTGAACGACAAGAGCATGATACAACAAAGAAATTACTCAGGGAAACTAAGTTAAAAGCTGAAGAATTATCAGAGACAGTTAGAGATGCAGACAAAAAATACGATCGGATTCAAGACAAGATAGAAAGGTTAGTATGAGTCAAATTTTAGATGGTCGTCATAAGCTTTTATTTCAATGGGGGTAAAGAAATGATCACTTTCTTCATTAAACAGATTTGAAGAAGCCATAAATTCCAAAGACACTATGTTGCAAAATGAGCGTCGAGAAAATGATGCAACAAAGAAGTTACTTAAAGAATCTCAACAAGAATGTGAAGAATTGGAGAAGAAAATTCGAGATTCTAATAAAAAAATAGATCGTCTTCAAGACAATGCTGAAAGGTTTGCAAACAATGATTATTATCTATACATATGACAATATTACTTGTTGGTACTTAATCCAAGTTACCATAAGTATGTGAGACATAAATCATGATTCTCATGAACATAATCTAGAGGAAATTAACCGACTCATGGAACAGGCTTGAAGAATCAATAACTTTGAAAGAGTCTTTATTACAAAAAGAACGACAAGAGCATGAGGACACAAAGAAATCGATTAAGGCACTTGAAGAGGATAACGGAGCATTAGCACAGAAGATGAAAGAAGCTAACAAAATTATTGATCAACTTCAAGAAGACATAAGAAGGTTTTGATGCTAAAAATTGATACTATTTAATTTTGCATGATAGAACTAAATTCAGTCTATTTCTAAACTATATCAACTCCGGAATTTGATTTAATTTAAGATATAAAATATCTTTATCCTAAAAATTTAAACAGGATTGAAGAGTATAAAACTTCAACAGAAGCCACACTGCAAACAGAAAGACAACGACATGATGCAGCAAAAATATTACTTACAGAATCACAGAAAAAGACCGAAGAATTAGAACAGAAAAGCAAAGATTTCACTGACAGAATTGTCCAACTTCAAGAAGATGTAAAAAGGTCCGTACATAGCATAGTTTCATCCATTATTACAATTGTGAAATAGTGCATCCTTCCTGAGTCTAATTACATCTATTTCTTCTCTTTTTGTTTTCCTCATACACTATTTGGAGTGTCTGGCCGAGCCAAGCTAACAATCAACAGATGCCAAAGGTTGAGGGATCGAACCCTCGCTACAGTAAGTTAACCGCATGCATGTCCATAAAGGACCAGAAAACTTGAGTCAATGAGTCGAACCCTTGACCTCTAGCACCAGTGGATTTCTATTAGTTGTAGGTTTTTACAGCAATATCTTGTGAATTATAATTCTTAGAAACAAATAATTTTTTTCTATTGTCATGAATAGGCTGGAGGACAGCCTAGCTGCAAAGGATGATACCTTACAAACAGAAAGGCAAGAGCATGATGTCACAAGAAAATCTTTGAAACGATCCCAGGATGAATGCAAAGAGCTAATGAAACAAATTGAAGAAGACCGTGAAAGAATTAATGAGCTCCAAAATGACCTGCAAAGGTCTATATATTATCTTTTTATTACTTTGATATCGGTTGATTCCATGCAATTGAACTAATTATTATGTCTGCGAGTCCAATACAGACACAAGGAAAGTGAAATCGGGAAAGAGATGCAATTGCAAACTGAAAAACGGGAGCATGATGGGACAAAGAGAGAATTGGCTGAGACAAAGGAGAAAATGAAGGAGCTATTGCAGAAAGCTGAAAGTACTGACGAAAGAGTTGGTCACCAGCAACTAGAACTGAAGAGGTTTGTAATAATTCTATATGTAAATAACCATACTGACAGAAAATGTTAATATACAGTGTTATGTAACTATTATATTCACTAAAACTCTCTTTTACTCTTTAGTTTTACAAAGCTGTTTGGCTAAAATTCATTCTTTTCTTGAAATATAGGTTTGGGGAAGAAGTTATTGCCAAGGATGCAGCAGTGCAAATAGAAAAAAGAGAGCACGAGGCAACACAGAGAGCACTTGCACAAGCCAAAGAATATAATGAAGAATTGTTAAAAAGAAATGAAGCTTCCAGTAGCAAAATCAATAAGCTACAGGAAGACATAGCAAGGTTATTATATTCTTGTCTCAATCTCGAGTTAATTGTAGCACAGAATTTAGTGCCGGATGCTTGTTACCAAGCCTGGACTGGTTCGTTTAATTCTTCAAATTCTTGTTCTCCCTATTTTTCCACTTTTTCATGTTTCTTTGGACTATGCTTCCGATGATGATAATTAAGTCCCCAATTTTCCAGTACATAAGTATAGGTTTGGAAGCAAACAGGCTCTTATTTTATGAACCAGCAAGTGGAATTTCTTGTATTGTAATCCTTGATAAAAGCTATTATACACTACTATACAGAATAAAATTTGGTAGCAGAGTTTACTGCATCAGTTTTATTTATAGGTGCCCATTTATATCAGCAGTATATTTTTAGGAACAGGCATACTTGACTAGATTTCTGTTGTTAGTAGTAGATTCATATAAAGAAAAGTGAACAAATATTCTCTCTGAGTGTCAAAGAACATTTTTTTTCAATATTGAATGAACCGAATAATCATTGCAGCTTTGAAGAGAAGACTAAAGAAATGCAGGAACAAATGCTAAAAGGAAAGCTAGAAATTTATGATGCAAGGAAACAAGTAGCTGATGCTGAGCTGAGAAACAAGGAGTTGCTTCAAAAGGTCCAACTTGCCGATAAAAAGATCAGTCAGCTGCAAGACACACTAAAAAGGTTGGCTTCTTTATAAGTTTCATGTATGGCAATTTTTTTTTAAAATAAATAACAGAATTTGGAACTTCAATTTCAGTTCAAAATCATTGATTCCCATTATTTGCATCAGGATAAGTTGTTATTATGAAAGTAATCATGAATAAAAGAATTATGTAGTTTATTTTTTTGAAGTAGAAGAATTATATATTATTAATTGTAATTTGTTTTGAAGATGTTCATATGTACCATTTATAATGCAAGAGCATAATGTATAGCCCAATCTCATAGTACCATTGTTACCTTGTCAATGAAATAGGATTGAAGAAAACACAAAACAGAGAGAGATAATGCTACAAACAGAGAAACAACAACATGAGAAAACCAAGAGCTCACTTTCTAGTGCCACTGGAAAAATCCAACAATTAGAAAGGCAAATCGCCCAATTTCAAGAAGGCGTGAAAAGGTCAGTTGCTTTTTCTTTCAGATTGTCTTTCATATGATGCAGCAAGCACCAACCAATTTGGTTGACCAAATATTTGTCTTCCAATTGGCACACTAATATCTTCTTCTAATATGTTATTTAATATAATCTAGATTTGAACAAGATGTAATGGCCAAGATCCAGTCAGAGAGACAACAACACGATGCAACCAAGCGAGCATTGTCTGATTCCCAAAGAAAAAACCAAGAAATGCAACAGAAAGTTCAATTTTCCGAATCAACTATTGAGCAACTTCGTGAAACTAACAAGAGGTTAGTTAAATATATTACCTCCCCAAAATTACAAGATATGAGAAATCATCTTTAGATAGTAGTTTAAATCCCTACAGTTACTGATTAAAATAATACCAACTCTAAGTAGTGAATGACTGAATTACTTAAATATTTAGTCAACCGGTACTTGATGATTAATTTGAAACAAGTGAGGTTATAATATAATTATATTCATGGAAAGAGTTATTTGCTTGTTCATCTAGTTTGGCTAGAAAACCCCCACAACCAATTTTTAATTATCATTAGATTAATTGGTTTCTCGGATCCAACGTGACCGTACAAAGCATAAAAATCTAATCACTTCTTGATATAACCAATAATCTGTATAGTAATATTAATGGAACTCTATTCTATGGAACAAGGCTCGAAGAGAAAGCATTTACTTTGGAGCAGGAAAATAATTCTTTTCGCCAAACCGGAGCCAAGCCTTCTCCAAGCATAAGGAGAATGGTAAGCCAATGTGTCGTAAATTTGTAATATTTACAATATTAATTTTTCTTTCCAGATCAAATTTTGCTTTATCTTTGATCAAGGATATATGGTCCCTGAATGCAATTTGCGTACCATTTTAGCAGAGAATGTCAGAGAGCTTCAATGGCTACAATGCTCCAGAGTCTCCATATAATGCACCAAGAGCACCAATGGTGAATATAATGTTAAACTTGTGTTAATATGTTCAACTAGTTCTTTAAGAAAACAGTAAATATTCAGCTTAAGACTTTTTCTGATCATCTAATGCTACAATCATGCAAATAATATAACATCATGGGTACAAAAATAGTAATAGGTCTTTATTCTTGTTTAATAAAGATAAGGATTGTTTTTCTATACTAAAATTATAATGGAAAAATAATGTAGAGTACCACTCCGAGAGATTTCTATTCAGAGGATGACAGAGAACAAAATGCCTTCAATGAGCAACAACAGCAGGTTAGCTAAAAGCTTTTTGTTTTTTACAAGAACAATATTTTTTTCCACTTTTTGGAAACATAACTTATTTCTTATTTTTTTTCACAGGAAAATCAAGAGCTACTGATCAGGTCTATCTCACAGTATCTTGGATTTTTAAATGGTGCACCGGTAGCAGCCAATCTCATATACAAGTGCCTCGTAAGTTGGAAATCATTTGAAGCTGACAGGACTGGTGTCTTTGACCGTCTCATTCAGAAAATAAGCTCTTCCATAGAGGTGCGAAATCATAATCTTGTAAAGAAATAAACAGTTTTTTTCTTACTTTATGCCATGTTAAAGCAATAAACAAAATAGGAGCAGTGCTCCAAGGGCAATTGTAATACAGCTTACAGAGCATCATTCAAAGAATATTTGCTGTATATTCAGATTATTCCTCACTAAATGATGTCACACTTAAATTATCTTTGTTTCCTATGTTTGTATTTCAGGATCAAGATAATAATGAGACACTAGCATATTGGCTTTCAAACTTGTCTACACTAGTACCTCTCCTACAAAAGATACATAGAGCAAGTGGCGGAACTGTTGGACCAGCCCCAGTACGCAGACGTAGGATGTCACGGGTAAGCAAGAAAATTTAGCTAATGATTCCATATTTCTTTGGTGGAGAGAGAATCTTATCCATAATTTCCAATTTAATTATAATTTTTTTACAATCATGAAACAATTTGATCAAACTTATTGGGGTCAATCGGACAGATCTATTAATACAGATTTGATTTTTCGGTTCCCTCTTCACTTCACCTTTGTTTAATTGTTGAAGTTGAGGTTATTTTTAGAGCTCAGTTGAGGTTAATAATCAAATGTGTGACCAAAACATTCCTATACACCAGGCCGCTCACCTAAAATTAAGCATTCATGCCACAATTGAACTTAAATTATCATTGTTTACTAAGTATCTTTTTTCTGGAACCTAGACATCATCCTCTATGAGTGGATTTGCCGCCAATTTTGGTGTCGCTGGTGGAAGTGGTGCGAATTTCATACAACAACTCATAATGCTCCTTGAGAAGTTGTTGGCTACCATCAGAGACAAATTAAAAAATGAATTATCCTCTTTGCTCAATTTGGGTATCCAGGTAAATCTATTTTTGCTAACTTCTTCATCAGTTCACTGAAAATTTATTTAAATTTCTTATATTATATGAAATTTTTGAAGTCTTATATGGGAACAGCTATTTGGATTACAGAAAGAGACCATGATCGAACAAAGTGCTTAATATAACATGTTTCATAAGTTCGCATATAATTGTAAGGAACAAAATGGAAATTCACTGCGAGCTACTAATATTAAGAAATTTTGCTGGTATGACTGAACCAGTCATAAGCAAATTATCATGATAACAGTTAGATTCCACCGAACCCAATGGATATTTTTTTTTATTACGTAATAAGATTTCTTGTTCTGTTAATTATGTTTCAGGCACCAAAAGTTTCACGTATGAGTTCAATGAAAGGACTTGGGCAAGCTTTGGGGTCTTCTACTGGACAATGGCACAGCATCGTTAGGATTCTAGACAATTACATGACTGTACTAAAATCTAATTATGTATGTCTGGAAGCTATAAATTCAGTAAACTGATCTATTCTTGAATTTCAGAAACATGTACTCAAATTCTTATATTTATACATTTCCCAGGTCCCCCCATACATAATCCAAAGGTTCTTTAGCCAGCTGTTCCAGATTATGGATAGCCAATTATTCAACAGGTACAATATTTTGTTTTCAAATATATTACTGAAACTTTTTTTTAACAAAAAATGCAGGGTAAATATTGATTTGTTTTTTTTCTGAATTGTAGTTTACTTTTGAGGCGTGAATCCTGTTCCTTCAGCAATGGAGAGTTCCTTAAGGCTGGATTGGGTGAACTGGAGTCGTGGTGCCGTGGTTCAACTGAAGAGGTAACATTCCGTATGAAATTCGAGTTTTTATTACCTTTCATTTTTTGAAAGCGAAAGGATGGTTCTTACATACCCATATATTTCTTTGTGCAGTATGTTGGTACTGCATGGAAGGAGCTTAGGCACATACGACAAGCAGTAGATTTCTTGGTATATTATCTCCAGCCATTGCTAGAAAATTTATCCTAAGAAAAATGTTTTATTTATCACTCCTAATTATAGTACTTTTACATGACAAGCAACACTATTATACTTTTTGATCCAACAGGTTGCTCTTCAAAAGCAAAGAAAGACATTAACAGAGATATCCAACGATATTTGTCCGGTAAGAATATACTTTTCTACATTGTACACACAGTCCACATTAATAATTGCTACTTAAATAACTCAATAAATATCACTTTAATTTTGCAATTGTATCAGAGTCTTACCACACAACAGTTACAGCGTCTTAGTACCCTCTACTGGGATGACAAGTACGGCACCAACGTCCTCTCGCAACAAGTACGTTATTTGAACTTGATACATGTTTCTTTTGTTTGTTATCCTTTTTGATTTAAAAAAATAAAATAAAAAATGAGGCAAGATAAATGCATTAGTAAGCATTTCTAATTTTGTTATGTATCTATAAATAGGTCACTGCTGAGATAAATCAGATGATGGCAAGGGAACCCAATAGTACATTTATGTTGACAGAAGGATCCAGGTTCGTTCATTTGTATCTAATTATGCTCTACCAGTGTCAATTAATTGATTCTTGGTGAAAAGATGCATACAAAGAAGTTTGGCTTTGACTTAGCCTGTTTAAAATGATATAATGGATAATTAATACATCAATTTTTTGGATGAAGCTAGCAAGCGCTCAGGCACTTTTGGCTTTCAATCAGTGAAAACATGCAGTAACATCAAAAATAGATATGAAAAGTATCAACACAAAAATTATTTGTTGACAACAATATTTTTTATTTCATGCTAATGTGCTTTAGTGATTGAAAAAACAAATTTCTCAAGTAATTTGTTTTCTCAATGCAGTCCTCCATTAACTTTGGACGAAATATCAAGGTCAATAACTGTCTATGAGATGAGAGACTCCGACTTACCGACATCAATCCGCAACCACCCTGGCTTTTCATTTTTGCAACAGAGACACTACTAAGTATTCGACATCTTTCGTTCAATTTGCATTACCTAATTACATAAAATACAAGAGCCTTCTAGCAAGCTGGTTTTCTTCAATCAATGCAACGGAGATGTCGAGGATCCATTGTTTTCGTTTGCAGCATTGATAGATTCATTAATTCATTTGTTTCTTAAGATCTCCTTTGGATGGGATCTGAGTGTCAATCTATTTTGCAACGGGTGAAACACCTGTGAAGACTATGAGCTCCTATTGGAGAGGCTTGTGGTCTTTATTTTTGCCATGACAATAAAGTGCTATGGTTGCACTATTGCTGAGAATTGAGGCTGTAATGTGATGTGTTTTAAATAAATTAGAAGTTGATTAATGAAAGAATTACTTTTTGAAACTTTTAACTTTCTGTTTAATGGTTGATAGTGTGAACAGAGCTCTGCATTTACAATCATTTCTCTTTTTGTTTTTGGTTAAATACGTTACAATTTTTGCTTGAAGATGGTTTTTAAGAACAAAAAAAATAGAAAACCAAGGGCTTCGTCAAATGAGGATAAGAAAAAATGCCTGAGTGCAAAGGTAAGAAGAGAAACAAAAAGCAGTTCGCAAGTTATTGTGCAGTTCTCTCTCTAAAATTTGTTAGCTCAGCCCCCTCTCAAAAGAGTTCAATAATTTTTAAATTACATGTTAAATTGGTGGACAAGGTTTTGACATAATTAATTCGTTGAAATAAAAAGCTTCATATTAATCTTTATCCCAGCTCATATGATATATCAAGTACTCTCACAAAATCGCTTCCCTGTTGAACTAGACCCCAAACAACAAAAGTCACACTTCATAAATCTCTTTGGGTCTTCTTTAATTGTGTACCCAAAGCTGAAGACAATGGCGACAGTCTCATCACAATTGGAACTACAGAGTTTAAACTGAACCAATGTCAACCTTTGTCAACAATAACACAGTTCTCAATGAATACAATTTTTCCTTCTTCAAGATTACCGTTCCCATTTTTTATCATCCTCACAGTATGAGACAGCTTTTTGTCCTTTCATTGAACAAACAGAGCAAATACCCAACTTCCTTTGTATCCGTTGACACCCAGAGGACACTTCTATCATCAATTGCTCATCACCTCAATCAGACTTTGATGATTTTTTCTTCTTTTTCGGCCGTGCTTGATCAGCATTTGCAATGTAAGATTCTGCTCTCACATTTTGATCAGCCTGATTGTTTCTGAACTCCTTTGCTTTTTTCTGCAACAGATGAGTTGTTAAGAAAGATCAATTCTAGAGTTCAATCCAGTAGTAAGGGTAAAACACGTACAACAATGATTTGCAAACAACCAGAGGTGGCAATCAGACAAGTCAGTTTCAAGTTGGGTCCAGTTGGGCTTGGGTTTGTTTTAGGTTCAGGTTTTGCTTGGGTTATCTCAGGTTTATTAGGGTTGGGCTGTCTGAAGTTTGAATTGATTATGATGCGGGCCATCTCAGGTTTTATGTTCTTTCAAACTCAGGTTTTATTAGGGTTGGGCTTGTATATCAGTTTAGTCAAATTGAAGACTTAGGGTTGTTTAGGGTTATAGCATTGAAAAAAATAAATCTAGCATGTGGCGATGAACTAAGGTGCCAAGTTTGGGTCATGAACTTCCCAAAATACTGGATTGGATCAGGTTTGAGTTCAGTCAGGCCACTCGGGTTGGGTTTGAATAGATTTTGCCACCTCTGTAACAACAGACTGCAAATTCATCATCGTTATACTGATAACAGTACATAACTAAGATACAACAAAATTGGTACTGTATAGCGCTTAGTCAAAATCTTATCATCAAGCAGCAATCAAATTCTCAAATAACCCCAATCAAAAAAAAAGAAAAACTAAACCAAAAAAATAAGCTACTAGAAAATATGAAATTTCTTGTATCCCACAGAAAAGGCATCCAAACCTGGCACACCGCCATTCTAGCTCATATGCAGATTTCATTTTGGAATTAAAAAAAGGAACAAGTAAACAAATTGTACCTTCAAGGATTTTGCCATAGCAGCAACCTCACTGGCTTTATTATTAACTTTTGATGTCCTCGCTTCATTTGTAGTATTGTTCTCCTGCAAAGAATTACACTAACAGTTGTCAAACTAGAATATGCAAACACCTATTGTTAAGTACAAACACAAAAAAGTACAAATCTATAAAACCTTTGGAGGAACGAAGGCAGATTCTCTCTTTCTCTTATTTTCAGCCGTCTTTTCAGCTTGTTTTTCCATCTTCTCTTGCCATTTTCTTTCCGACTTCTTTTTCTCACTAAGGAAATACTCTCCACTCTCCAACTCAAGATCCATCTGTATAATCAATGATGAAGAAAAATTAACAAATATCCAACTTTTTTATTGGCCTTGACTAACAAGTAATATGGTTTAACATGTGACCTTGCTGGGTGGTTGAGGGGGAGGGAAAGGTGTGTATGGTTTCTTCTCCTTTGTCTTAACCTTCTTTTGCTGCACATTCTTCCTGTTAAAGAAAGAAGCAAATAATGAGCAAAATCAATGTAAGGATAAACAATTATATGGGAAATTGATCTTAAGTTCCTTACTTCTTGAATTTTGGAAGGAACCTATCCCAATTTTCATTTGCCAGTGCAGGGTTTTTCGCAAGTTCTCTCTTCATTAAAAGAATCTGTGAAATGTATGTGTCAGAAACTATACCTATGAAAGACACCAATTGCCATTGGAAATTAAAAGGGATGTAAATCCAAATGACAGAACTAAAAAAAAAAAAGACAGGCAAATAGAGAACTTGTAAAGGAAAGATATTCGACCTTTATGTGGTAAACAGGATGCAAAACATTTTTAATACAGTCTTCTACAACTTTCCTGACTTGTTTTAGACCCTTGAAAGAGCCCATAGCTGCCACAGTATTCCCCTTTACAATTGAAAAATAAAAAGACAATTGTTAGCCATCAAAGAAACTTTACAAAAGTTTAATTCAGTAGGAAAGGAATAATATACACAAACCTGAACTAATATGTAGCACCCAGTCAAGATTTCAATGGCCTGCATAACAAAAAAAGAAGTACCATTAAAGAAGTGACAAAACGATAAAAAATAATAATTAAGCTGTTTAATAATTTGCAAGTACCTTCAGAGTAGATAGATTGGGCCCTAATAGACGTTCTCTCCTTTTTACAAAACGTTCCTGGGATTGGTACAATTCCTTAAATCAATATCTAGAAGAAAATATTGAAAGCAATCAAAACTGAAGTAGAAGAAGAAGCAACCTTATTGCGAACAAGATTGCCAATCTTGATAATGTCACACTGCATGTCATCATTTAATATCTTGATAGCCTACAAAATAAAAAAAAGCAAAAATGAAAACCATAGCATATCATGCAGGTTAATTCAGATATAATCCAATTTTGTGAAATGAAGAATTACACGCTAAGTGTCCGCATCACATAATCCTCAATGCATTTTCTAATTATTTTAATTAACAAACTAGAAGACTCTGGGTATAGCCATATAGGTGAATATTCTGATTCTTTTGATGATATAAATTTCAGTAAATGTTTTTGGCACCGAATTATGGTAAATTCTCTAAATGTGATTTCTAGTTTAATGTACCTGTGGTGCTGGTACACTACGTGACAAGAGCTTTATAAGATCACGTGCTTTGACAATTATATAGGGGTCCTTTGTCTGACGAGTTGTTGAAACAGTCATTGATCCCTCGACCTAGCAGAATTAAAACAAACAGAAAAGTTGTAAAAAACCATAAAAATTAAAAAAAATATATATCCAATCCTAGAGCCTAATTATAAAATAAAATGAAAACATTTGATTGATAAGTTTCGTACCAAATTTAGCTCGCAACCCACCCCAAACTCCTTGAGAGCACTCTTCACCATAGGCCACACTTCTTGCAAATACTTCTCTATAAAACAGTTAGACAGATACATACTGTTACGCACTCTATGAGAAGTGAACTTAGGTTGGAATTTAATTACCAACCTACAAACATTATAGAATGCACAGTAACAAGTAGCAACATACAATTGACAATTACAAATCAATGGACACTTCCTACAACAATAGCTATGGAGATAATATTAAATGAAAAGAAATAAATGATTGGAGAAGTTAAAACCTCGGTACTGAGGGAATAGAGTAGAGAAGGAGCTGACTTCGAGCAAACCCCCTTCGTTCCACGCTGGATCGAACTTCTCTACTTTCCATCGATCGATGTTGGGATCTTCGTCCCATGGCTTCGGCTTATCGTGCTTCCCCTTGTGCTTTCTCTGCTTATTCGAGTTGCTACTCTCGCCTCTCTCGGCTTCAGCCTCCATGGCTGGAAAATTCGCTGATAGGAGAAGAGGCGTGGCGGTAAGGGTTTAAGAGTGAGATTAGGGTTTTCGTTTGAGAAGGAGAGACCAGAGAGGGAACTAAAATGGAGGCGTTGGCGTAAATGGAACCAAATGACTCGGTGGAAATTGTTATAAGAAATCGAACCGGACCGGATTGCGGTCGACCAAAACAATGGACCGGAGGATTATTCCTACCAAAAAAATAATAATAATAAATAAATAATATTTGTTATCATTTTAATCATTATCGTCGGCATCAAAATTTACATCATTGTTTATAACTTTTATATGCAATAATATAAATTATATAAATACTTTCTTTTTTTTTACTTGCACAATAAAATAAACCTAAAATCTGATGACATAATATAACACAATACAATTTAGCATGAAATTTCTCCAATGACTCTGCAATGAAATTATTGATCTAATTGATTAATTAAATAGCTAGTAAAACGAGTTGAACTTAAATATAAAAATGAATTAATATATAAAGATTTATGCACAAACTCTTTAATGAAAAAATATAACGTTCTAAGGTCAATGTTCTCATGGAGCCTTCACATTTACTCATAAATAGGGCTGCATATGAGCCGAGTTCGAACAAGTTAAAGTCAATTCAAATTCAGATCATGAATATGATAAGCCCGAGCCAAGTAAGTTTCGTGAGGCACTCACGAGCTAAAAAACCTAGCTCGACCTCAACTCGCGCACAACTCGAGCTGGCTCGTAACTCGTGAATTTAACTAGTGAGGGTGATACGGGGCTAGGGAGAGAGAGACGGAGACGGGTAGGGGGCTTTGGCTGGGTGTTCGGATGAGGGTGATCTAGGGAGAGAGAGGGAGGCAGATTGAGGGAGGCAAGTTGCCGGGATGTCATGTGCCAATGCTAATGCCGTGACGAGTTAGACAACTTGATCTCGAACGAGCTAGACACCACTCAAAATTAGCCGACGAACTAGATGAGTTAGGTTAGCTCAAACTGATGTCGAGCGAGCCAATCCCGAACAAACCGTGAGTCGTAAGTATTTTGTGCAGCCATACTCACAAAGGAATTGTCCTATAAAAATTAATTGTGTGAAATCCGTTGGCAGTGAAAATGAGAAAAATTGAACGTAAAGTTTTTAATCATTTATGATAGCGGATTTGTCCTCCATTTCATTTATCTACAGATCTACCTGATGTTGATAATCATCAGTTGATTTGTCCTCCTCTTTTTCATTAATTTTAGAGAAAATATTTCTCTCTCGGAACTCCATCCTCTAATTTGTCCCCCACGTATTTTTGACTCCAGTTGACTCACGTGACTTTTATTTTTTTCTTTTTTGAAAGTTTTTATCTTCATATAAACACCCGAGTCAAATATATAAATACCTGAGTCACTTATATAAATACCTGAATAGTATATATAACTTATCTCCTATACATTTTTGTTTTCCGAAATTTTCTTTCTCTTTCTTCTCTCACGCGTTTTTGTTTTCCCAAGATTTTTTCTCTATTTCTCTCTACTCTCTTCTGTCATTGTCTTTGACTTTTTCTCCCATGTGATTTTATTTCCCAAGACACTCTTTCTCTCGCTTATTATTTTTCTTCTTGGAAATTTATCTAAACACCTAAGTTTTTTATCTAAACATCTGAGTTCGAAATACAAACACCTTAGTTAAATATATAAACATTTGAGTCACTTATATAAACACCTGAGTCATTTATATAAACACCTAAGTACATAATACAAAAACTTAACTTATTGTACTTAAATACGTGAGAGTACGTGAATGTACTTTTTTGCTCAAAATAAAAAGTTAGTACATGTTGATGTAATTTTTTTTTCTAAAAATAACAAATTAGTTAGAGAAATTTTTAAAAAAATTTGACTGCTTCCTTAATTTTATGACCGTGGACCCCCACATAAAAAATAAATTACATCTATCCTTTTCCGACCCATTCCGTAGTGATGAGAAGTTTCTATCTTTCTTGCGTCCGGAAAAGAAAGCATGGAATAGCACTTGGGAACATGCACCCCTTACCACTGAGTTAACTCCTTCCTGTATTTGCATAATATCTCTTTATCTGTGTCTATTATGCATAAAACTATATAAATATATCTCGTGTCCTGTGAGTTGTGATATATACTAAAAATTAAAGTTACTTGCAGTTTGCTTATTTGCTAATTTAATTACTGAAATACAAGCTTCAAACAGCCAATTCAAGGAAGCTCTTTCTCCGTTCAGACTAATCTCGTCACCATTTTGCCCCCTAAATATCTTTGATTAGTTCTTATGCTGTTGGATAAAATATCAGTGGTTTTACGAATCAAACCGCCAATTCAACCAATGGCACAGTGAATTGATCTGATCACCCAGTTTGATTTATGGTCTGTTTAATTTTTCTTTTCTTTTTTTTTCCGAATAATAAAATTCAAATGAGGAGCAATTAACACAAACATGGTGTATCGTCATATGATAAATTAACAAGCAAACCATACCACAACATTCTGAATTCTTGATAAATTAACAAGCAAACTTAACCACAACATTCTGAATTCTTGATAAATTAACAAGCAAACTTAACCACAACGATTACTAAGTCATACTGGCAATAGCAAATATTCTAAAATTCATTCATAATAGATTTATTAAGATCATGTAAAATGCCATGTCTCAATTCTCTTCCATAAGCTGCTTCATCCTGTCAGGTAAGAATTCCACCATTTCTGTCCCCTGCATGTATATACACACAGTTGCTTAAATAATTAGCTTACATCAAAGTTATACTATCTAAAGAAAAGAAAAGACTAAATTCTTGGAGTTTCGTTTGTAGAGTTCAAATATTTGTTGAGAAAAATATATTGGTGATAATTTGAAAAAAAAAAAAACTAAAAGAAAATTTCATAGTATTACCAGCACAAGGGAAGGAGGAACTTTAATAGTGCCTCGGAGTAGTACATCGACTTTTTCGACGATAAGAGGATGAACTGGTGCAATCAAATAAATGATGCCTCTCTGGACGTCTATGAATCTTACAATTCCTGAAAACATGCCATATGTGTATGAAATGTCTAACATAGTATACATAATTTTTGTAATAATTGAGGAAACAAACCATTAGCAACTATGGAACAATGGCATTGCTGATGTACCAGCTATTTTGGATTATATATATATAATTAAAGTACGAAGGATTTGAGTCGAAACATTAGTACCATAATTTTGCTAGGAAAACACAGACAAAGTTTGCATTGGAAGCAATACATACAGTGTTTGCGCAATTGATGTTTGCGTGAGTTTTTTTTTTGTACCCGAAACGCAATTGTTGTTTGCGATTCATCCGAGCTTCAGTTTTACAACATGGAACATCAATGTTCATGTTTTTAGCAGCTAGTTTTTTTCAAATAAATTGCAAACAATCATAGCTACATTGTGATACTCTTATTGTCAAATAACCAAAAAAAAAAAAACAATGAGAAGCCAACCAAAGAACCAGTTTTTCACAAAAGTAGTAAATCATGTAACATTAGCAATGCTAACACTCCAGCTATTATGGACCTAACCATATAACTTATATAGTAGGTTGGACTAGTATCAAATCATTAGTAGCATGATTTTGCTTTGCAAAAAAGGAACAAAAATAATGTTTGTGTTTGAAACATAAATAGGGTTTAGTACATTGGAATCGCAATTCATGTTTGCGTAAATAGTATTTGCATCAGGAATATGCAATTGATGTTTGTGTTCCATTCAAACTTCAGTTTAACAGTATGAGATATCAGTGTTGATGTTCTTAACAATTGTAGCTAGATTGTGAAATTTTATTTTTCAAATTACCAGAAAAAGATATATGGAGTTATCATGCATCTTCATGGTTAGTGCATTAATAAAACTAAAGAATTTATCTTATCATTTTTTTCACAATTCTTCTTTAAGAAGTGGTATTAATGAATTCTTTAATGAATGTGTAAAAAAAATAGAAGAAGAAAATTAACCTACCTAATCCAACACAAGTGGGGATGGAAACAGAAGTCGAAGACGATTCAGGTGAACTTATTGCAAGGCCAACAATCATACCCATCAAGCTGCAGCATGTCATACGAGCAAGGTCCTACAAGTGCGATAATTTGACAAACTTAGAAGATTCTTCAAACTCATAAGAAATAATAGAGGCTTGTAATTTTGATTATTTTTGTTTTGGAAAGAAAAAAGTCTACTTGACAATGAAGATAGGTAATGTTGATCTTGGAGAGAGAAATTTCTAACGGACGAAGGTCTGATAGCTTTGATATCAGCTCTGGAAAACTCTGTATGTCAAGATCTTTCCGTAAGCACTGCCTAAAGTATGCAACAAACCTGAGTTCCCTCATCCTGCATGCATCATTCCTGCTAGCAGTCCTAATTAAAAATGGAAATCAATTTTATCTTTATAAATAAAAGAGAAACTCGCACATTAAAATTAAAAGAAAAACAACATTAATTGGGACTAATAATTGGTTATACAATTGAAAATTGAAATTACAAAATTACTGGTACGCACATGACAGTGTCTATTAACAAACCATAGTATGTGTTATACTGGTACCTGATTTCATACTCTAGGATTGCAGATATAAAATTTGGATAAATTGAACAAAACTGGAAATGATGACATTGGTTTAATTACTACTACGGAATAGAAGGTTGATTTTAGAGGGCTTACATGCTCGTATAGTTATGTATGGAGCATATGTTGATTATTTCAGCACTTGACTTCTCACCGCCGGTCAACCAGAATGTGCCATCTGGCAGATTCTTACTTGCTTTAGGGTGTCGTACCTTCACAACATGGGTCGGATTCATGAATCGTACCATATCCACCAACAAATCAAAACCCGAACCTACAGTCGTCACATTGAATTTTAGAATAAAAAGATAATTACCAGCTGTTCTGAAAATACCATTACATCAAAAAAAAAAAACCAGCAAAGTTACAGTTACCTTGACTTCCTCTTGTCTTCCTTTCTTTTATTTTGGTTTTGTTCTTTTTAATTAAATTTTTTTTTGTAATTTAAATGATGATAAGAAAACTTTCAAATTGAAAAAGATACCTGTTATCCATCCTGAAGTGTTAACAATTAGAGGCACATAAAATTCATGACATTCATCAGCTTCTCCAAGTTTGTAGAACTTATTAAGGAAGTAGTTATATAGGTTGGCTGTATAGGACAAATAATCCTCTGTATTGATATTGGGGCAAAAATCCCCAAAAAATAAGCACCTATTGAAAATTTATACCATGAAAATTAGTTACTTTGTATATTAATGAGACAAATAAAGATATATACAAAAAAAAAGAACAAAGAGTACAAGGTATTGGTTTATTACTTCTGAGGGGTCTTCATGCAAAGTACAGTGAGATCTACAGTCCAAAATTCAAGAAATAAATAATGTAATTAATTAATGGTACAACAAAACATAATATTTTACAGAGATAAAAAATAAACTAGGAAATAAAATAAGAGTTTTTATAGAACCTGGAGTTGGTTCCTCTATAATGTGAAGAGAAACACAGCCTGGTGTGGTGAACTCAGGCTGGCCCACATCAGTTTCCAAATAACCAACTCTCTGGTACCTAATTAAAAAAATAAAAGAACAGAACATGTTTATGCAAAATCAAATGGTTGTTTGCATTACTACTTCCAAGTCTTCACCTCAAGCTCTTTGTAATAAAAAAATATGTAGGGTTTGGTTAAATTTAATTTCTCCAAAATGCGTTTTGTAAAAAAAAATAAATAAATAAACCTATATGTTGAGAAAAGTTTGCCATAATTTTTTGTGGCATTATGCATATATACAAAATCTTATTTCTTCTTAAAATAAAAAAATTGGCAAAAGGCACTGCCAGAACATTTCTTTATCAATTGAATAATGTAAGAAACTTGCACACAAAGTGATATATGCAACACCATGGCTTTTTCACATTTTTCACCCAGTGTGCACTAATAAAATTTGAGGGGCACAGCACAAATAAGAGAACTTTGTTGGGTATATATGTAAAAGAGAATTAACAGGAAAAAATAGTAATTATGAATTAAATCTATTGTTGTTGTAACGCAAATAAGAGAACTTTATGGGTATATATGCAGAAGGAAATAAACAGAAAAAATATTAATTATGACGTAAATCTAATTTTTGTTCATACTCTTATAACATATATTTAAAAATTTTATTTAAAATTCAAAATAAAAATTGTAAATATATTCTTAATTATATATGATATATATGAAATTCAATCATTAATTAATCATTAAAATTTCATCTTAAATTGTCCAAATGTATTTTAAATTGATCAGAACTCCTTATATGTCTTATCATCTAAATATATAAAAATATATTCATAATTTTATTTTTTTAATTTAAATAATATTTTTTAAATAGATATTATATAAAAGATGAATGTATCAACTGAATTATAATTACCAAAAAAAAAATTACCTCTGGAACAGAGTGTCCAGAAGGACACGGCCGAAAGCGGATTTGCCAGTATTCCCGGGTCCACAGATAAAAACAACAGGAGGAGGACACGTGCAAGAATCATATGCTATTTTCTCAGCCGCTTCCATCCACGACAAAGGGACACGTGACCCTTTGTACATGACTTTGATGGGAGAAGGATCAAGCGGCGGTGCTGGCGTCAGAGAGAGGTTTGATAAGCTCTCCGCCGTTCGATCTATCTCTTTGTTAGCCATGTTTGTATCTCTTTATTATTTTATTTTTTTGGTGTGTAGATAGATTTGATGGGGAATGGGGGGGGGGGGGGGGGGGGTTGATATAGTGAAGATATGGTGATATAGTGAGATAGGAGGTTACAAAAACGATGTATAGGGGAATGTATGTAATAATTAGTTGAAGGTTTTAGCGCTCTGTTTTGAGGTTATTTGAAGAAAGAATTGAGAGCAAATAAATTGCAAGGTAGAAAAAATGTGAGTCGGAGTGTGTGTGTGTGTGTGTGACAGCGAGAGTGAGAATTTCGGTCAAAACTTTAACCGCTACAGTTTCTTTTTCTTTTTAATTTATGGACGTTGGTGAAAAAGGTAGAGATTTATGGATTACAAAATAATTAATAAATTGGAAAATTATAAAAAATAATTTAGACTTCGAAATCCGACGCTTTAATATAATTTTATACTTTATTTGCAATAATTTGTATTTAATAATTTGATGCAATAATACATAACTCTCAAATTAATGAAATCTAACATACAATCTATAAGTCTAACAATATATCTATACACTTTTTACTATTTATTTAAAAAAAATGTTATTAAAAAAACATTATCAAGATTATCAAATTAAATATTTTATCCAAAAAAATCCCAACACACAACAAAGAAAATAAACATATGTCAAAATTTAAAACTATCAAGTTAAATCGTTTAATCCAAATTAAATATCGCTTGCTTTCTTTCTGCACATTTCCGATCCATTATTTTCTTAATCAAATGGCTAAGTTTTCTCTACTTAACCGGTTGAAAAGAATCTAACGGTCATTAAACGCAATTTTTTTATATTTAGAAAATCAATAAATACTTTTTAAATAAATAGAAGAATGTAAAAAAAAATTTCTATGCACTAAAAATAACCGTATAACATTTACGGTTCCTTTATTTTCAATCAAGGAACCATATTTTTTATACAGTTCCTTTTGCTTCACATTTCCCCTCACCATTCGCTTCACATCTCCAAATACCGATTTTACGCAACGCGAATTCAAAGAACCGTATATCTGCTACGGTTCTTTGAAGTTAGGATTCATCCCATATATTTAACTCAACATCTTTCTTTCTCTCCTCTATCTCCCCATAAACTCATCATTCAGCCTCTATTTTCTTCCTCCTTCTTCCTCTTTTCTTTTTCTCTATTCTTATTTCTCAATTTTTTTAGTACTATTTAGATATTCAATATTCGAACAGATCGCTACACCATTTTAATCAGCATCTTCATCTCATTCTCATTATACGTTTTTTTACATATATTTCATATTATAAATTTTGCATAGATCTTGTAGACTTAATAATTAACCAAATGTCATATGTGAATAGCTAAATTAATCAGATTTTAATTTTTTTACAGGATCTTTTTGGAAGAAATGATAATAATTAACGTCTATCATGGAGGACAAATAATTGACGGATCTTCTGACGTAGGATATAGTTTAAATGCAAAATATTTGTTTCCTATAACTGAAGAAATCGGTTCTGTTGAGGTAAAAAAACAAGTTTATGTTGCTCTTGGTTTGCTTGCTAATCAGTTTAAATTAAGCATAAGTGCACGATTGAACACATCATAGCATGAGTCCCCTTTTTATACCTTAATGTCAATAGACTGTGATATAATTTGGAAATTAATTATTCAAAATGCGGCTCTAATGATCAATTGTTGCATATTAGAAATAGTGGTGGAATCAACAATAATTCTAGATGGTACCGATTATGATCCAACTCCAAACAGTATTTCTGGTAGTAACAATACACCATCTATAAATCGAGATTTACCCGAAATGGGCTCCATGCAACAACCAAATGTAGATAATGAGTTAGATGAGGGATCAGAAGATGATTCCAATCCTTCTGATGATAATGAGGAGGTTACCATGGATGATATTGAGGCAGAGTTAGATGTCCATGATATTTTAAATCAATGGCGACAGTTAATCCCATTCATTAATCGAGATATGAAACATAAATGTCCATCATTCAGCGATCAAGAGCCAATGTCATATAAAGATCGTCCGTTTTTTAGCAATGCCCCTAGGTTTGACCATCCTTTGGCTGAGGGTTAGACCTTCGATTCTAAAGATCATTTAAAAGCTAAGATATTTGAGATTCATATTAAAGAAAATATGAAACTTGAAGTGCAAAATAGTAACAAACCAATATATGTGGTGAAATGTAAAAACATGCAATGCACATAGAGATTATATGCAAAGGCAACCGGAACAGGAACCTCGATTATATCTACCAATCCGAATGAACACTCATGTTATGGTATTCCTACTAGATTGGACCATAGTCAGATGACTGCTAGGATGGTTGCAAGAGTTATTAAAGATCCGTTAAGAAATAATTTGGAAATGAAAATGAACGAGGTTCGTGGTTTGGTCCGTACAGCAAACCCAACTGTAGAACCCTCGTATAACAAGTTATGAAGTGGGAGAGAACTAGCAATTGTTGATCTATTTGAGAGTTGGGAGAAGGCATATGAGTTGTTGCCACCTTTATTAACTGCTATTCAAGCCTCCAATCCAGGTATCAAATTCCTGCTTGAGTCAGATCCTTCTGATCGATTCGGTGTGCATATCTTCAAACGTGTTGCATGGGCATATGGTTCGTGCATTCAAGCATGGCCTTATCTGTTAGATTTGTGTTCTAAAAATTATCATTTGTTGATTATCTTTTATATATGTTATATTTATGAATTGAATGTGATTTACATTTTGTTCCATGAGTTTTATATTTATATTTAGAAGTGTTCAAGAAGATGCACTTGGTCTTAAACTGTAGGACTCTAAGTAAATAAATATACAACACTAAATGTTCACAGGTCTTGCATATTAGCAGGAACACTAATATGACATATAAGACTATCGTGTTGATTAAAATTACGTTGTAGTTCTGCAAACGTTGATAAAAGATTATCATTTAATAACACGAATATATGAAATGCTTCATATATTGAACAAACCTAATAGATGAAACATTATATGGATTGTGTTAGTGTCATTAATGTTTTCATCGTGTCTCTGATTTCAAGATTGAGACATATATTGTTTTCACATGAGAAATGTACAACGTAATTATTATTAAAAGCTACTTGTAAGAAGTGGTGATAAAAATAATAGTTCTTTATATGTAATTTATACGGGAAAATGATATATGTCAATAATATCATTGTCACTCATTAATAATGAGAAATGATATTTTGGGCCCCTTGATAAAGTAGAATTATAAATGGATCCAATATAACTGAAGTGCAGTTATAATTTTTATAATTTGCTTAATAGAGATCAAGAAATGATTATAATACAAAGATGACACATTCCTACTTTGTATGTTAATCAGAATATCACAAGGCAACAAATGGACACAAGTAATGACAAATGTTACATTACTGTAAGGATCGTGTTTCGTAAAAGGATTACTAAACGTCTATGTTATTTGGGTAGCTGTAATGTATAGCTAGAATACCGCTTACAGTTTATGAAATTAAATATTTAATTTCATTGCCAACATAATATAGATCCTCAATATAGGTCACACCAACTGAACGGGAAACAAGAAATAAATACTATGTCACATGATGTGGCTGACTAGCAGAAAAATAAATATATATTGTAATGTGCATATTATGAGAATAATATTCGTTGCACATATCGTAATATGTGAATATTATGAAATATAAATTTATTTCAAGCCCAAGCCCAAAACATATTTTAGCAAATTGAGAAGAGAATAAGCCCAAACAAATATTGATTATGACCATTAAATTCGGATTACAAAATTGACAGATTTTTAAGGTAACTTTGAATGAGCATTTGAAGGGACAAACATTAACCAATCTGGGCATATGATCTATGAATTTTGTAGCCCTTCGAATCTAGAATCCAACGGTGAAAGTTTCAAGTTGTTTGAAATTAACTACAGAAAGTTATGATAGTTTTAGTAACGGAAGGTCAGAAGTTGATGTGCTGTTTCGAATTCTGTTCATGTTTTAATACGAATTTAAAGAGTCTAATTATATTTTTAATGGCTGTAAATAATAGAACAAAAGATATACATCAGGTATAGCTTTTCTCTCTCTCAAGTGAGTTTAGAGTTTTTCCTCCAAAACATTTTGCTAAAAAAAAATATATATATATCGATTGATTATACAATCGATTAATAGACGGGTGAAAAGCTAGACGCGGAAGAGAGTTCGCTAACACGAATTCGACATCGTTCTTGTTTCGGATTCAAGGTGAACCTCAGAGAAATCGAGCTACGTTAAAAAGATCATAGGTATGATATAAAATTCCTTCTTGTAAGAATATGTATATGATTACGACATGGATAAATTAGCAATAATAGAATGATCTTAGATGTTATCGGATTAAAAAAACATTTATTTTATCCGATTCACATCATGAAATCCTTCATTATCTGCGACCAGTGATTAGTGTTGATGTCGGGCATTTGTCGGGTAGGTATGCTGGTAAACTTTTCATGGTTTGTGCTTATGACGCTGAGCAACAACTCTTGCCTTTGGCATTTGCAATAGCTGATGAGGAGTCAGCAGCAAAGTGGGGCTGGTTTATTAATTGGCTACGGATAGAGGTTGTTGGATCTGGTCGTATGTGTTATATCAGATCAACATGCCGGTATAAGGGCTATATTTGAGCAACCGCACCTAGGATGGTGTGAGGAAAGAAATGAAGCAGTGCATCGATTATGTGCTCAACACATAGCGCAGAACACGTATAAGGTTAGCCACGATAAACAATTGAAAGGGACTTTCAAGTGGACTGTCAGAAGAATGAAACCGTGGAGGTTTGATGAGGGAATGAAAAGAATTCTAGACAAGCATGTAGATACACACAGATACCTCTTAACATACGGAAAAACAAACTGTAATAACCGTAATGACCATAATGATCCAGAGGAAGAACCAGAACTCCACAGATAGGCGCAAATAAGCGATGGGGTAAAATGACGACCAATGATATCGTCTTCGCAAGACATCCTTGAGACAACTCTCGATATAAAAAATTAAGAACCGCACATCACCAATTGTATTCTGGTGGAGACTCTAAATTCTCAACAAATTGAAAATATATTGCAGGGACTCCATCCGCACTCTGATCGGGAAACATAACAGAACCCGTTAAATTTACACAATAAGCTCGAGTTTAATGTGCAATTACCTCATCGTCATCATTGTCATTTAATTCTTGAAATTTATCTCGCCACCAAGCAAGTCTTAAATGAAATTTTGAATAGGTCACTGACTCATCGGGCTTACCTCGATTTTTGTATTTGAACTTCTAAGGTCCGGAGTCTGGATCATCCATTGTAAATCCTGGGTTGATACCTATGCAATCAAAAATAAGTCCGCTCCATTCATCATCACTAACTTTAGTAATTGGTTGACCTAAAAATTATAATTAATATAAAATTATATTTTAATTATATCTTAATTATAGATCAAATATAAAAAATAATATTGATTATTTCGTATAAATAAGCCCCAGAGACAGCTAATATCCTCAAGCGTCACTGTCCCTCACCTACAAGAAGATAAAACGTACATGTCTCTGATCTCCACCTCTCAAATAAAGCAGAGATTAAAGACCTATCTATATGACAATCCGGTATTTTTGCAAGTTGATACAGACCTAGTCTTTTCAATGCTGGATCCATCTTCTCATTATAAGGAATGTCAGTACTATGAGCATTGACTCTTATTACTAAATTTGGCTGCACCAATTTTATATTTATATTAAAATACATATGAGCAATTTATTGAAAATAATAAATTTGCAATATTACCTTCTCAGAAATTGTCGACGATCTATGTTGTTCACTGGACAAATGCAAAATATACGGATATTGCATACTTCCTGCTTGTGCCATTATTCACTACATATAATTTTATGATAAACTAATTGTGCGGCCCTTTTTCGCGGCCCACGCGCGAGGCATCGGCGTCCTCGCTCACGGGGGAAGAAGGTGCAGGTACATCCCTGCGCGTGTTTGTGCGCTCAAGGACTTATTCTTTAGGTGATTGTGGGAACTTTTATTTTCCGACGGGCGCAAGCCCCCGCCGTTAATTACCCCGGCTCTCGCCTCGGGAACCTCTGATTAATGGGCTAAACTAATTAAAATATATGGATCAGATTTGTGGCTTTATTTCTTCCTTCTTTTTTTTATAATACATGTTTAAAATAAACAAAAGATATAACTTTTGATAATAAGACTAAAGACGTATGATCTAAAGTCAGAGAAACGTATAATTTCTCATAAATCAGAGATCGAGGACGTATAATCCTATTGATCTCACGGAGTTCGAATATGAAGCGCACTGCCAACTCGATACTCGAGGAACCAGAGATGTTTAATCTCTATAGAGGCTCATGTCAAAGACAAGGGCGTATCATCCTAAACAGTCTATTGACCTTCCAAATCCCGAATCTGAAGCGCTATGCCAATTCGAAACCTGAGAAATTTGGAGAATCGGGAACGTATAATTTCTTTATCGATTTCCAAAATGAGGTACGTTAAACCTGAAGCGCACTGCCCGTTTAACGTTCTCGAAACATGATTTGATATGATTTGATATGTTGGTATGTTTTACAAAGTTTTGGACTTATCTGCATATTTGGCATATTTGGCTAAAGATTTGGACATATTTGCATATTTGACATATTTTGTCAAGAGTTTGGACATATTTGCATATTTGGGATATTTGGTCAAAGATTTAGACATATTTGCATATTTGACATGTTTGGTCAAAAGTTTGGGCATATTTGCATATTTGACATATTTGGTCAGAAGTTTGGGCATATTTTCATATTTGACATGTTTGGTCAGAAGTTTGGGCATATTTTCATATTTGACATGTTTGGTCAGAAGTTTGGGCATATTTGCATTTTTGACATATTTGGTCAAATACTTGGGTATATTTGCATATTTGACATGTTTGGTCAAATATTTGGAAATACTTGGGTTTATTTGCATATTTGACATGTTTGGTCAAAGATTTGGACATATTTGCATATTGTAAATATTTCAATTTGTTTTATCAAAATATGACAAAGTTTGGTTATTTTGAATATTTTGTCTTGTTTTATCAAAACATAATATAATTTGATTATTTTGAATATTTTTTATTTGTTTTATCAAAATATAACATAATTTGGTCATTTTGGACATTTTGATTTGTTTTATCAAAATATAACATAGTTGGGTCATTTTGAATATCTTAATTTGTTTTATCAAAATATAAGAAAATTTGGTGATTTTGAATATTTTGATTTGTTTTATCAAAATATAACATAATTTGGGTATCTTGAATATTTTGATTTGTTTTATCAAAATAGAACACAATTTGATTATTTTGAATATTTTGATTTGTTTTATCAAAATACAACATAAATTGGTGATTTGAATATTTTGATTTGTTTTATCAAAATATAGCATAATTTGATGATTTTGAATATTTTGATTTGTTTTATCAAAATATAACATAATTTGATCATTTTGAATATTTTGACTTGTTTTATCAAAATATAGCATAATTTGATTATTTTGATTATTTTGATTTGTTTTATCAAAATACAACATAATTTGATCATTTTGAATATTTTGATTTGTTTTATCAAAATATAACATAATTTGATCATTTTGAATATTTTGATTTGTTTTATCAAAATATAACTTAATTTGAGCATCTTGAGTATTTTGATTTGTTTTATCAAAATACAACATAATTTGATCATTTTGAATATTTTGATTTGCTTTATCAAAATATAACATAATTTGATCATTTTGAATATTTTGATTTGTTTTATCAAAATATAACTTAATTTGAGCATCTTGAGTATTTTGATTTGTTTTATCAAAATACAACATAATTTGATCATTTTGAATATTTTGATTTG
This sequence comes from x Bolboschoenoplectus mariqueter, assembly GCA_037678475.1. Lineage (NCBI taxonomy): Eukaryota > Viridiplantae > Streptophyta > Magnoliopsida > Poales > Cyperaceae > x Bolboschoenoplectus > x Bolboschoenoplectus mariqueter. The sequence goes on from CM075269.1 coordinate 2,149,800, forward strand.
TTTTATCAAAATATAACATAATTTGATCATTTTGAATATTTTGATTTGTTTTATCAAAATATAACTTAATTTGAGCATCTTGAGTATTTTGATTTGTTTTATCAAAATACAGCATAATTTGATCATTTTGAATATTTTGATTTGTTTTATCAAAATATAAATAATTTGAGCATCTTGAATATTTTGATTTGTTTTATCAAAATATAAATAACTTGGGTATTTTGAATATTTTGATTTGTTTTATCAAAATATAAATAATTTGAGTATCTTGAATATTTTGATTTGTTTTATCAAAATATAAGAAAATATTTGTACAAGATGATATGTTTTGATTTTTTTTTAAAGATAAAAATAAAATCAAAACTAACTTTTTATTGATCCAAAAATATCTTCAAATGAAGCCATGATTTTTGATATATTTTTCATGATTTTTGGTTTTAAGAAATTATTTTTACTTAATGTTTAAAGTCTGTTTTTTGAAACAGATTAATGTGAGCCGTTGATTTAAAACTAGATCATCAAGATCCAAACTTTGAATTTTTCTGGGCTGTCGGATGGCATCAGGATCCGTGCAATTTCCCTCCCATATGCTTGTGTTCAAATTTCACCAACATTCACACTTTCATGTGCATCAATATTCGTGCTTTTGCTTGATCGGAGCTCTGTCGGCGTCGGATCGTCGATCGAGGGGAACCACCGGAGTCGTCCCGACGAGGAGGACAATACTGTCCCGGTCTCGGGGCCACTAGCTCCGGCGATCGCCGGAAATAGTGCCACCAGTTCGGCTAGGGCTGGAATCTCGTGGGAAATCGGTTTTTTGTCGATTTTGAGCTCGTTTTGTCAAATTGGCTCAATTCCTTCGAGCTGTAGCATCGTTAGAACATAAAAAACAAGTTTGTGAAGCTTAATTTTAATTTAAATCTCTGAATATATGAGTTTTGCCGACCGGTACCGAATGGACTCAAACGGATTTGGTACCGATTGAAAATTCGTTCATTTATCATTGTTTTCTCTTCAATTGATTCTTCGAAAAACATATTTAATCATGTTCCAGTATATTTGAGTGGTCAATTTCACCATTTTTTATTTCTGGAGAAAAAAACGAGAGAAAAAAACAGAAAGGAAAAAAAAAGAAAAGAAAAAAAAAGAAAAAAAAACAGAAAAGAAAAGAAAAAAAAACAGAGCCAACCCAGTTTTTTTCTTTTGACAGACCCAACTTCAAAAATTCATATAAAATCACAGAAAATTCAAAAAATTATGAAATTTTGGGGACATGTCCATGAAAACATACTCTATATTATTGCAAAATTTCAGGTCAAATGGGTGAGTAAATCGATATATATTGGCTGATCTTTGAACTGGCCAGATAAGGCACATGCCAAATCTGTGCCAGTGTTCTGTTTTTTTTTTATTTTTTTTTTCAAGGAATTCACACATCCTAATCAACTAAAAAAAAAATCCAAATCAAATAAATAATCATCCTTTATCAGGATATATTTTTTTTTATATTTAAATCAGTTTTTTTTTTGTGTTGAGTTTGGTGTTTGACCAACAGTTGACTTTTACAGAAACTTTGGACCAGCGAAATTCAACAGGCAATATCTCCCTGTTCATAAGTCCAAAAATTATGAAATTTTAGGGGAATGTTTGTTTAGTCTTTTTCTAATTCCTGTCCAAATTTGAGGCCAATTGGCTCAGTAAATAAAAAGATATGAAATTGCAAAGAAAATTGGCAAAAATGCCCCTGTTTGGTACCAGTTGAGCATCATAAGGCTCAATAAGCTTTAAAGCACTGGTACAAGCTCACAAACAATGTCGTTTCACTAAATAAATGTAAGAGAACATGGAGGGTCAAGTTTTAAATAATTTTTTTATTAAAAAGCATGAATTTGTGTCAAAATCACAAGTTTTTCTTATTTTTACAGATTTTTGACAATATTTCAACTCGATTTTTGAGATTTCGAGTTTGATATTATGCTTTGCTTGATGCTTAGCACTATATTAAATCTGGAACAAGGGGTAGAATTCACTACAACACCTTATTTCCAATTTTTTTTTTTTTTGAGAGATGGCATTCACCATAACCCTCTTAAATATATATTTGTCAAAAATTTATAAAAAAAAGAAATTAGATTAACAAAGCTAATTTTAGATTGAGAAAACAAAGATATAGAGGTAGCATTCACTACAACACTAATCTTTGATCTCTTTTTTTTTATTTTTTTTTTAAAAAGACAACAAAAGGAAAAAAGGAAATATATTTCATTCATCAAGAAAAATATAAAATTTCATTAATTGCATACATATCATACCTTTCACCACTAAAGAAAATGAATTCAAAATTTATAAATGAAAATTTCAGTTTTTTTTTTGAAAAAAACCAAAATTTTTTAAATTGGCTAACCCTAATATATTTTTTCTTCCTTCTTTTTTCTTCTTCTCTCTTTTCTTTTTTTTTTGTTTGGCAGATGGGGGGTCCTTATATAGCCTCAAAGCTAGGGCAACACATTAATATCATCTCCACCATCAATTTTGATCAAATGATGGAAATTGAAAATTGGCTAAAGACAAACATTGCCCAACATAGCATAAAATTTGTTTCTTTTCTATTCTTCTGATTCTTCTGCATTCTTGAAGCCTATCAAAGTGTGTCAAGTGTCTCCAAAAGGCTGGATTGTGTCAGGGGCATCCAAAACACCCTTGTCTTTTTTCAATTTTCGGGCTTGGGACAGCTTGCACTTTTTGGATGCGTTTGATACTTGTTTTACATCATTGAGAGCTTATTTGGCATCCCCATAGCATGTTCACAGCCTGTAATTATCCTTTGTAACCCCAATTTGCTCAATTGAGGCCGAGCTTGCCCACATTCGGGCTTCCCTTTGTGACCCCGCCATTCCACCACTCCAAACTTCAAATTGAAACTTTGAACACCGTCGTGGCACCCTTGTGACGCTCCCCAACCATTCAATTTGGGCTATTGGTCGCCAATTTGCTCGTTCGGCCTCTTCACCAAGGTAACTTTCGTACCCGATTTCTCCCCCGTTAATCCATCTATTTTTGAAATTGACGGCTTCCCCGAACTCTCCTCATCGAGCTCTACCCGGGGCTAAGAAGAATCGGCGCGAGGTGCCCGGAGAGCTGCCCCCTGCCTTCGGCCAGATCCGGCCAGGGGCTGGTTTTGCGCAAGAAAGGAGAGGTGAGGGAGGAGAGTCTGTTATGTGGGGCCCACTGTCGGAGAGAGAAAGGGAGAGAGAAGGGGGCTGGGTTCGGGTCCCAGTTGGCAGCCCCTCAAGTGGAGGGGACCCCACTTGTAAGGTTTAATGAGACACATTTCTTTTCTAAGTGTAACATGGACCCGGTGTACGTGAACCAATGTACCCATCAAGTGAAAATGAGTAGGGAGCACATACACCCGGAGTATCTTCCATTTTTTTTTATTTTTTGCTGTTGGAGAGTATTCCCTCCTCTGTTTTTTGCATGGGGGCTCCAATTTGCACCCAGGCGTGTCTTGTCCCCCCAAGTTGCACACGCAATTGTCTCAGCTGCTATTTTATTTGTCCCTCTTTTTTTTTTGAAATTATTTTTTTTTCATGAAATTATTTGTAATAAAATCATGAAAATTATTGTAAAATCATCGAAAGGCTTTCTATGATTTTTAATAATATTTTTGGTATTTTTTGAATGAAATTAGGCATTAATTTCATTTTATCATTATGTATCATATGAAATTAGGCATTAATCTCACATAATCACCATATTTGATATGATTATTTTATGAAATTATTTCTTAATTTTAAGAGATAAATTTCATATGTGATAAATCATGAATTAGGCATAACCTCATGATTTAATATTTGACATAATTATTTCATGGAATTGTTTCTTAATTCCAAGAAATAAATTTCAAATGTAATAAATCATGAAATTGGGCATAATTCCACGATCTTAATATTTGTCACAATTATTTCATGAAATTATATTTTTAATTCCAAGAAATAAATTTCATATGTGGCAAATTATGAAATTGGGCATAATTCCATAATTTGAGACTTGGCATGATTATTTCACGGAATTGTATCTTAATTCCAAGAAATAAATTTTGTATGTGGTGAATTACGAAATTGGGCATAATTTCGTAATTTTTAAATTTCGGCATGAAAATCACATGAAATCATACTTGTGAATTACTTGTATTTTGACTTGTGTGTATTTTTGGTATTATATTTTTTTGACAGCAAACAAAGAGCCACCCACCAGAGCAGGTCATGAAGACCGTAGAGGCTGAAGGTCCTGCTCTGGTGCACCAAATTAGTTTACAGCATGGAAGCCTTCTAATTTGATTGGTTTATCTTTGATATTTGGTTTTGCTTCAACATATTTGGCCTTCGCAGGTTTGGTTGCTTCGGCAATTTTGGTTTTCAGAGGTTTGGTTCTGCTTCAGCATTTTTGGCTTTCACAGGTTTGGTTGCTTCGGCATGTTTGGCTCCCACAAATTTGGTTTTGCTTCAGCATGTTCGGCATATGTAGGTTTGGTTTTGGTTTGATATAAAGTGTTGGGGCTTACATGAATTTTATCAACTTTCAAAACCCAGGTTTTATCATGTTTGGCTTGGTTTTGATTGTAGCATGATTTGTCGAGGTTTTCTCAGTTGGTCCGTGCAAAATACTACAATCTATTTTGTTAAGCACAAAATATAAAGCATGTTCATCCCTTTATGACTGGTCGGATGAACGAACCAGTGTCAATTGTTTATGGTACAAATTGGCAAAACCATTTTGAAGTGGATTCTCGCATTCTTTCCGCTCATTTTATAGGTTTGGTGTGGAATCCTCACTTTCGCTCATTCTCCACTCAATTTTATTGGGTGGAATTGCCTTTAAAGATCTATCTCATCATAAAAAAAATGAAATAATCATTTCATTAGGCAGCAATTTTTTTTAAAGGGACAAATTGCAAACACTTGTCCATTTTTATATTTATTCTGTATCAAATGGACGAACCCAGTGGTAATTGTATTAAAGACACAAATACCAAAGTCATTTTATTTGAAGGAACCTTACATTTTCTCTCCTTTATTTATTTATTTGGTGGAACCTTGCATCGCTCCACTCTTATTTATTCATTTATTTGGGTGGGTTTGTTTGTATTTATTATATATATTTTTTTTTGTGTGTTTCGTTTGTTTTGGATATGGCTTTAGTCACTTATTTTGAGGAATTTATGTTTTCTAGTATGGTATATGGATTGGATATGTGTTTTGGGAAAGTTTATATTATTATCAGTATTTTGGTATTTTGTTACTTTGTTAGGCACAAAATAAAAAAACCTGTTCATCTCTTTATGACTGGTCAGATTAACATACCAGTGTCAATTGTTTATGGTACAAGTTGGCAAAACCATTTTTAAATGTGGATCCTCTCCATTCTCTCCACTCATTATTAAGCGTAGAATCCTCACATTTCACTCATTCTCCACGTATGTTTATATATTTGGAGTGGAATTTCGCCCTGATAAATTATCCAACCTTATCATAAGGATAAGAAGGTTTCATTCATTATAGGGCTTTTTATTTATGCCTTCAATACTCTGCCTTACTATTAATTAATAAGGCAATTTTTTATTCAGCAATGATTTGTTTAAAGCGACAAATCGTAACGCTGCCCATTTTCATATTTATTCTGTATCAAACGGGCAAACACAGTGGTAATTGTATTGGAGGCACAAATACCAAAACCATTTTCCCCGCTTTAGTGACCCCAAAGTCTGGGCGCCGACTTCATCCGGCAATGTAGACAAAGCCTTTCTTTTTGGCTTGCTAGAGATTTTGGTGGTTTTCATATTAGTCACCATATGTGTTCCTTGATTAACGGCTCAAGCCAACAAAGCCGATTTATGCCCGGAGGCATTTTGATTTATGGTATTTCTTCAGTGGACACCATCCACGTCCCTTGATTAACGGCTCAAGACGACAAGGCCGATTTATGCCTAGCGGGACATGGATAAGCACATTTTATCCCGGGTCTTAAGCCACCTTTCTCTTGGGTGTATGGGTTTAGCCACCTTTCTTCTTGGTGTATGGTTTAGCCACCTTTCTTCTTGGTGTTTGGGTTTACGTATGGTATTTTTTAAGATACCGCCAGTTTATAGGAGGTAATGGTCTTTCCCCTTTATGATCTATGAGTTGATATGCGCCTCCATCAAACACCTTCTCAATCACATATGGACCTTCCCAATTAGGTGAAAATTTTGGGCCGACATGCCGGCCGATGATGGGCCTTCGGAGAACGAGCACCAATTCTCCCTGACGAAAAGTTCTTAGGCGGGCCATTTTATCGTAGGCCCGTGCCATCTTTGCTTGATATATTTCCAAATTCTGTTGGGCTATGATTCATCTTTCGTCCATAGAGTCAAGTTCATCGAGCCTGAGTTGTTTTTGTTCATCTAACGACATTTCGTTTTGGAGCGCCACCCGTAAGGACGGGAGTTCCACCTCAAGCGGTAAGATAGCTTCGACACCAAACACCAAGGAATATGGCGTCGCTTGAGTGGGGGTTCGGCATGTGGTCCGGTATGCCCAAAGCGCTTCTTGTAGTTTTTCGTGCCAGTCGCGCTGGTTTCCTCCTAACGTTTTCTTTATGATTTTTATCAAGGTCTTATTGAAGGCCTCCGCCAAACCATTTGCCCTGGGATTATATATGGAAGAATATTTCCAATCAATCTTGAACTTTTTCGCAAGCGTGTATATTTTGGCACTTTTGAACGCAGCCCCGTTATCGGAAATGATTTTTCGCGGGGTCCCGAATCGGTATAGGATATGGGTCTTGAAGAAGTTCACAACGTCGATTGCCTTCACTTCTTTAAGTGGGACTGCTTCAGCCCATTTGGTGAAATAATCTGTCGCAGCCAAGATAAACCTATGACCCTTGGAGGAAGGTGGGTCGATGGGCCCGACTACATCGGTGCCCCATACGTCGAACGGCCAGGACGACACAGTCAGGTGTAGCGGGTTTGGGCGTTGATGTATGAACGTACCATGTATTTGGCACATGTGACATTTCTTGGCATGCTCGATACAATCGCATGCCATGGTAGGCCAATAATAGCCCATGCGTTTTATCTTTAATCGCATTTTAGGTCCCGGCTGATGTGCCCCGCATAACCCGGAATGAACTTCTTTCATGATTTGGTGGACTTCTGAGTTTGATACACAGCGAAGCCACATTTGGTCATATGATCGTCTATATAGGGTGTCATTGATGTAGGCATAACGGAGCGCTCTCTTCTTGAGTTGCTCTTGCGCTGATTTCTCTTTCGGGAGATTCCCGTATTTAAAGTATTCAATGAAAGGTTGGTGCCAATCGTCATCTGGCTGGGTCACCATGACATATTTCAGGTTACTTTCCATTTCCTCGACTATAGCCACCTGAATTTTATCTTTGGTCCTCGTAAAGCACGAGGACAAGGGTCGTCGGTTTTTGATAATAATTTGCACATTTTCATCGCCGGGCTCACCTAATTCTTTAGCTACCCTAGCAAGTGCATCAGCTTTACCATTTGTGGCCCTTGAGATTTTCTTGAATAGAATTTCAGAAATTTCGCCTATTAATTCCAAAGCCCTAGCATGATATTTTACCAGCTCTGGTTTTAGCACTTTGTATGCTCCGGTGATTTGATTTATTATCAATTGAGAGTCTCCAAATGCATGGAGCTTCCTAATCTCCATGTTCAGCGCAAGCTCTAACCCGGCTATGAGCGCTTCATACTCAGCCTCGTTATTCGTGCAGGGCTCGGTCAATGCCAGGGAATGACGTATGATCCCTCCTTCTGGTGTTACAAAGACTAGGCCTATTACGGCCCGTATTTGCGGGATGTTTGGGCCCGCGGTGGGCCGTATTGATGACGCCCCATCAAAATACATTTCCCAACTCGGGGTTTCATCTTTGATGTGAAAGACTTCTTCATCTGGAAATTCGCATGCCAAAGGAGAGTTGTCGGGTATTGGATGGGCCGCGAGAAAATCGGCCATCGCTTGTCCATTTATGGCCTTTTGTGGAGCGAATGTTATATCAAACTCGGTCAGGATTATGGCCCATCTCGCCAACCTCCCTGTAAGCATGAGCCTTGTCATGAGATATTTTAAGGGATCAATTTTTGAGATAAGGATGATCTTGTGGGCTATCATGTAGTGCCGCAGCTTCTTTACGGCGAACACTAATGCCAGACAATGCTTCTCAATTAGCGTATAGGCGTATTCCGCCCCCACCAGCATGCGGCTCAAGTAATAGAGAGCGTTTTCTTTCCCTTGCTCATTTTCTTGTGCTAGCAAGGCCCCGAGAGATCCATCCAGGGCCGTTGTATATAATATCAGCTCCTTTCCCGGTATCGGAGCGGCTAACATTGGCGGTTTGAGAAGGTAGCCCTTCATGCTATCTAGGACTTGTTGGCAGGTCTCGTCCCATTTAAATGGGATATCCTTCTTGGTCAGTCGAGTGAAAGGTTGTATCCTACCCGATAGATTTGCTATGAATCGCCTAATGTACGCCAAGCGGCCTTAAAGTGAGCGAAGCTCTTTGAGATTTTTAGGTGGTGGTAATTCTTGTATTGCTTTAATTTTATCCGGGTCTATCTCTATTCCCCGGTGCCGGATGACAAACCCAAGAAATTTCCCCGACGAAACCATAAAAGCGCATTTCAATGGGTTTAACTTGAGCGCGTGCTGCCTCAGACGATCGAACACGACTTTGAGGTTTCCAAGATGTTCGTTGTAGGATGTCGCTTTTACGACCAAATCGTCCACGTAGCATTCGACAATCTTATGAATTAGATCATCGAATATCTTTGTCATGGCTCTTTGGTACGTGGCCCCAGCATTTTTGAGGCCAAAAGGCATGACCTTATAGCAATAAATGCCCATCGGGGTGCGAAAGGCTGTATGCTTCTGATCTTCTTCATCCATTTTAATTTGGTTATACCCCGCATATCCGTCCATAAAGGAGAACACTTCATAGGATGAGGTATGGTCAATAATTATTTCCGTCGCGGGTAAGGGAAAGTCGTCTTTAGGACAAGCTTTATTCAAGTCCCGAAAATCAACGCATATGCGTATTTGCCCATTCTTCTTCTTTACAGGGACGATGCTAGCCACCCAATCGGGAGTCTCTTCTTCCCGTACAAAACCTGCATCGATGAGCTTCTTAGTTTCGATCACGACTTTTTCTTCGAGTTCTATTCTCATTCGTCGTGGTGCTTGTTTGACCGGCTTTACACTTGGGTCGATCTTGAGCTTGTGAACCGCAATTTTGGGATCCAATCCTGGCATTTCTTCATAACTCCATGCGAAGCAGTCAACATATTCTTGAAGCAGGGCACTCAAGGGCCCTCTCTTTTCCTGGGGGAGAGATGCACTTATGAAGGTTGGCCTGGGGTCTTCATCTGACCCGAGGTTAATCTCCATTAGTTCGTCAATGGTATTTGGTGCGCCGTCTTCTAACTCCTTCGGCGCATTTTTAGCCACTAGGATAAAGTCTTCTTCCTTTGGCTCCTCAGATACCATATGACAGGTAACTCTGTGGTTCCTGAAGAAACTTCGACAATGTTCGTCGGGATCTCCTTCTTCTCCTGACTTGGAGTTGTATCCCAAACCGCGAGTGTGTTTGACCTTATCGTCAAGGCCTCTGACGGTATTAGTCGAGCCATCCCATAGTTTTTCAAAGTAATACATCTTGGATTTTGATATGGTTTGAGGGCAGCGGATTTTTTTCATCAACTGACCCTGATTCTTCCCGAAGTAACGGGATGCCTCAATGTTGACTTCCTCTTCGTCAGAATCCTCTGACGGTAAGCCAGTCCATTCATGGATTAGGGCGTTATCACCAGGGTTGATTGCATCGATCTTGTAAAATCGAATCGGTCTATGCGTGACCGTCTTTCCCGGCAACCGTTCGACCTTCGGAGGAACGATGAACGTCTGCAGCTTCTGGATTTGATTTACCTCTTTAGGAGAAAGGTCCTTGTAATGTTTTTCTGGTACCTTCTCAATCCTTAGAGACGATTCATGGTTCTTGTCAGTTTTGAAACTGCATGTCGAATTAACGTGGGACATAATTTCTTCTCCGGACCCACTTTCCGATTCATAGGTCTCTTCATCTGCAGGGTCTTCCCCTTCTGACTCTTCATCGGTTGAGGCCCCATATAGAGGGATGACGCGGCGCTTTGAGACATTCCCTGTTTCTTCATCAGATGAGGCGCCAAATAAGGGAGTGGTGCCATGTACTCGTTCTTTCTCGTCTTCTTCTTCATCAGAGGACAAACCATAAATGGGTTTATTGCCCAAAGTTGGCGTCCTCTTATCTTGCGACGACGCCAGAGCAGGCATGGGTTTGGCTTGACCCATTGGCAATTCTGAGCCATTTTCCTTCAGTACGGAGCTTAGAGATTTCATCAGCGCTTTATGCCGATCTTTATCCTCTCCCGTTAGAAAATAACGAGCGTCGCTAAAGCCAATTTCATGAACCCCGAACGGTTTGATGTCTCCGTTTATTCTTTTTTGCTTTCCGTCTTTTACATATTTCATGCATTGATGGAGGGTTGATGGCACTATTCGATTTTCGTGTAGCCAAGGTCGGCCGAGTAAGGCCTTATATGACGTATCAGCGTCGATAACATAAAACTTGGTCGAGGTTATCAGGCCCCCGAATTGAAGTGTCAAGGTTACTGCACCCATGGCCTTCTGAGAATGCTGGTTGAACCCATGAATGGTCACCCTCTCATTTGACAGTAACTTGGTATCGAGCATTAGGCTTTTGAGAATTCTCAAGGGCATAATATTTATTGACGACCCTGAATCAACCAAAATGCGATTGAGTCTCTGCCCTTCACATTCACCAGTCACGTATAGCGGCCGATTGTGGTCTGCGGTGCCAGTCAACAGGTCTTCGTCAGTGAAGTGGATACTTGTTGAACGACTGTTGACATATGCCGTCTCGTGTGGTTCCTTTTCGGCAAAATAGGCCTGGAATTGTTCGGGATTTTGGAGCGCGTAAATTAGTATATCGCGCATATCTTTTGACATCATTAATGCGTCAAAAATGCTAAGTAAGGCTGGGATCTTGCGGAGATGCGCCAGTACATTATAGTCCCCGACAGTGAGTTTTGACTTTTCACAGGCCGCTATACCATTTTCTGGTTCTTTGCCCGTGTTTCTAGCCTTCGTCATATTTCGGTCAGACTCTTTTGGAGGTTGACGTTCAGAGATATAGGTGCCCGAACGCAAAATAACTTGACACTCTGTCTTTTTCTTTTCAGAGGCACTGGCTTCGCCACCTTCTTCGGGATAGAATAGATTCCCGGGAAATCCTTCTTCTTCAGAGTCGCTGTCGTGATGGAGGGCATGGCATGACTCATCTTGATCAGATATGAAACGAGTGTATTTACGAGGGTTCGACTTCCCCTCATCCCCGTTTTCTATTTTTAAAGGGCGCTTATGGCCGTTGGCAGGCGCACCTTTTTTCCTTGATTCTGGGTTTGTTGACCCCCTGTCTGCATTTATCGCAGAGGAGTTTTCGGCTTGGGCAGAAGTAGTCTGAGATTCGCCACCCCTTTCTACACATATGGTCTCAATCATTAGCCTTTCTTCGTGGCCATAATCTTGCCATGCCACGCTTTCTAGTGTTTCTTTGTCTTCTATATTTATCAAGAAGACACTGGAAGCTTCCTTTCGGGCTTGACCTGGCCGAAATGCCTCGCTTCTGGATTGATGCCCATGAGAAACAATGATCACCATATCCTCTTTCGGGCGTCCCGAGGATGAGTCCTCCCCGTCTCGGGTAAATCCAACCCCAAGGAATCCCTTCATTTCAGATCCCTTCTCATATTCTTTTCTCATTCGACGGGGCGTCTTTTCCACTAGCCCTTTTCTGCTCTTAGGTTTGAATTTTCGTATCGTCGAGCTTGAGTCTGGACTGGGTATCCTTTTGTGACCATCCGTGAGGCGATGAACTTGCCTGAGAAGTTCGTTGAGATAAAGCTCCTCCTGACAAGAGAGAGTATCAGAGTCTTCTGATTCACCGATTTCATAAGTTTCTGTGTGGGTGATGACACAACACTCCTCCTCCCAGAACTCATTTTCCTCATCTACGGCTTCGTCTTCATCGACTATACCCAATAATTTGTTGAGAATCCGTTTAGGGATGAAGTCCCGGAGTACGACCGGTATTAGTTGACCTTGCTCGTATTCTTCGAGCGCATCGATGTATTTTTGGAGTTCTGATTTTTCCGGGAACTCCTTTGGCTCTATTGGTTTCTTGTCCCGTTTACGACTACCATTTTTGTTCGCCTTTTTGTAGAAAGCCACCGATTTTCCTGGTGGTTCAGGAATAATGGGAGTTACGTCGTTCTTCCACAAAACACCTGGTTCCTTTTGGATGGCTTTGAGGAGTTTTTTCGCTTTTCGAGACAAATGAATACTCCATGGCTCTGCAGAGGCACCCTCAATGTTGACCTCTACGTGGGAGACCGCATTTACTTGCTCATGCGGGGCTGGCGTTTGAAGGATACTATCAGCCAAGGTTATCTCGCCATTCTTATATCTCCTTTCTACCCAATCCTTGAACACCCAACAGTCTTCTATGGGGTGCCCGAGCACTCTATGGTATGGGCAATAGTTCGGGTCGCTGGATTTCTCCATATCAGCGGGCCGTTTGCACTTGGGTAATTGGAGCCCATCCTTCAAGGCATCCTTGAAAAGTCGCGCGACTTTATCCCTTTTGAATGAATAAGGCTTGCCCTTCAACTCTTCCAAGCTTTTAGGAGGCTGTCCACTTCCATATACGAGTCTGGCGCTACTATTACCGTCATTCTTATTTGACGAGCCACCATTATTTACGGTGTTGACATTAGCGATCGTGTTTTTGCTGCTGGGCTTGCTCGTATTGGCTACCTTAGTCTCGGCCTTTCCTCCTTTTTGAAATCTTTGGCCTGAATAATTAGGCCATGAATTCGGAGGTGCATTTTCTAGCCTGGACACACAGTTTATCAAATCCTGATATGTCGTAATTTTGGCTATCCCCAAGAATGGTGTCATCCAGTTGTCAACGTTCCTAAGTATCAATTCGACCGCCTCCCTTTGAGTTATTGGTCGATCGCACCTGATGCTGAGGTTTCGCCAACGACTGATGTATTCCAGAATTCTTTCGTTCTTCTGGGGCCTGGTATTGGCCAAGTCCGCAATACTGATTTTGTCAGTCATGACCGCGAACTTTGCCCTAAATGCATCAGTCATGTCATCCCATGTTTTAATACTCTCATTTTCTAATGAGTAGTACCATTCAAAGGCGGGGCCTGTTAGACTTTGTGGGAATTGACGCAATAACAAGGCGTCATTGCTCCCTGTATTTCCGCACGAGGCCATGAAATGGGCCAAGTGTTGATCTGGGTTGGTGTCTTTTACTCCCTCTCCCGAAAAACATTTAAACTTCGGGACTATGTACCCCTTCGGGTAAGGTATAGCGTCGTAATCGGCTGGATACGGTCTCCCTGTTCGTTTCAAGGGTGAGACGGTAAATCCTGCGCCCGCTATTTGGAGTTGTTGGCTAATTATCTCTTGGATTTCTTTCTTAGTCAACCCCTGATTCTCGTTAGTGTAGGTACGGACGTTGGAACCCCGAGCGATATTGACTCGAGAACTTTCCCCTCCATATGGGAGATCTTCTTTATGACTCTTGGGTTCCCTGAAGTTTGGATGCTGCGACAATTCGGGTCCTGTATGTTTAGAAGGCCCTTCCTCTTCCGCCTTCTCGTTTGTGACCCCTTTTTTGATCAAGAAGTTGCTTAACGACTTAATCAGGCTTAAGGCTTCTTGATTTTGTCTTCTGAGCTCTCCCATTTCTTGCTCATTCCTTTGCCTATACTCCTCCATTTCCCGCTCTTGTATGGACAGTTGCCGTTTTAACTGAGCGACAAAATCATTCGCAGAGCCGCCGGTATCTTCCATCTCTGCTTCATTGTGCGCTGACTCGTCGTCAGTTGGCGGGCCTCCCTTTTGCTCTCTCTTGGTCCTGGCCCTAGTTCTGGCTGCATAGGCATTTTCAACGTCTCGACCAGGCGGTGGGTCATTGGATGGGCCCGCTTCTTCATCATCAGCCATGTATGTGGCGTGACGTTCTTCTTGCTCGTCAGAGGAGCTCTCGTCATAGACCCCCACAGTATAAACTGTGAAGTGTTCTTCTTCATCATCGGCATATGGCGCTGAGTGAGAGACCCGTCTTTTCTTTTGGGCTTGGTCGGGGACGGTGATAATCAGCCCTTTGTTTGACCTTAATGGTTTAGAGTTTAGTTTTGGCCCTAACCTATCAAACACAGTCGTATTCGGGGCCTGGAGATTTGTTTTTGATCCCAGCCTATTAAACACACTATCACTGTCGATATCTTTCGAGAGAGCGGTGGTTTTGACCGAAGCTCGTGTCTTAGGCTTAGCCACCCGTATATAGGTGGATTGCGCCTGACTGGTTTGGGTCAGATGAGGTTTTGGGACCCGCATTTGATTGGTCCCTCGTGCTCGTTTATGTGGGCGGTTCCCCGATTCCCCGGGGAAATGGACCTGTCTCCCCTGGACTTGAGAGGCAGAAGCTTGAGGTTTGTTTCGACGCTGTTGTTTACGCGCCTTAATAGCTTGGTGAGTCTCGTATAGAGACTTACCTAGGTTGGCCTGTTTGAGGCCTGAGGGTCTTCCCGACTCGGTCGAGAAATTTTGGTATGGGCGAAGTTTTGGCTGCGGAACCTCCCAAACGCTCCTGATGCGAGCGGTTGGAGAATTCCTTTTCACAATCCTTAGGGATGTGAAGGGGTTGGAGATAGGAAGATTTGGCTCAGCCACCAACTCATCTTGGTAGGCTTGGAGAGCCCGTTTCTTGGTGACCTTTGGGGCCACCGGTGTTAGAAGGGTCGAGGAGATTTTCTTCGATGAACGGTGTCTCCTGGGGCGCTGAGGTTTTGGAGGAAGCGCCAGTATTTGGTTGTCAATCCCCTTCTGGGTGATCCTGAAGGAGACTTCATGGTCTTCGTCCTCGACCAGAGTTGGTGTCGGTGATGGTGGAGTAGGAGGAAGAACAATCATTTGGGGAAAGTCCCCAAACGAGAACACCATGTGGCCTGCCTCATTGAGGGAGACGGGGACGGCTATCGCAAACGGAGAGTTCACACCAGACATCATTTCCTGAAACATAAACTCCACAAATCAATTAGCCAAATTTCATGTAAAATTTTATCTACTTATTTTGTTTACTTAATCCATATATTTAATTATCTTAGCCCAAGAGATGAGAGGAGAAAAGTGTGTCCCACCGGGCGTGCCAGAACCTGTGCGGCCCTTTTTCGCGGCCCACGCGCGAGGCATCGGCGTCCTCGCTCACGGGGGAAGAAGGTGCAGGTACATCCCTGCGCGTGTTTGTGCGCTCAAGGACTTATTCTTTAGGTGATTGTGGGAACTTTTATTTTCCGACGGGCGCAAGCCCCCGCCGTTAATTACCCCGGCTCTCGCCTCGGGAACCTCTGATTAATGGGCTAAACTAATTAAAATATATGGATCAGATTTGTGGCTTTATTTCTTCCTTCTTTTTTTTATAATACATGTTTAAAATAAACAAAAGATATAACTTTTGATAATAAGACTAAAGACGTATGATCTAAAGTCAGAGAAACGTATAATTTCTCATAAATCAGAGATCGAGGACGTATAATCCTATTGATCTCACGGAGTTCGAATATGAAGCGCACTGCCAACTCGATACTCGAGGAACCAGAGATGTTTAATCTCTATAGAGGCTCATGTCAAAGACAAGGGCGTATCATCCTAAACAGTCTATTGACCTTCCAAATCCCGAATCTGAAGCGCTATGCCAATTCGAAACCTGAGAAATTTGGAGAATCGGGAACGTATAATTTCTTTATCGATTTCCAAAATGAGGTACGTTAAACCTGAAGCGCACTGCCCGTTTAACGTTCTCGAAACATGATTTGATATGATTTGATATGTTGGTATGTTTTACAAAGTTTTGGACTTATCTGCATATTTGGCATATTTGGCTAAAGATTTGGACATATTTGCATATTTGACATATTTTGTCAAGAGTTTGGACATATTTGCATATTTGGGATATTTGGTCAAAGATTTAGACATATTTGCATATTTGACATGTTTGGTCAAAAGTTTGGGCATATTTGCATATTTGACATATTTGGTCAGAAGTTTGGGCATATTTTCATATTTGACATGTTTGGTCAGAAGTTTGGGCATATTTTCATATTTGACATGTTTGGTCAGAAGTTTGGGCATATTTGCATTTTTGACATATTTGGTCAAATACTTGGGTATATTTGCATATTTGACATGTTTGGTCAAATATTTGGAAATACTTGGGTTTATTTGCATATTTGACATGTTTGGTCAAAGATTTGGACATATTTGCATATTGTAAATATTTCAATTTGTTTTATCAAAATATGACAAAGTTTGGTTATTTTGAATATTTTGTCTTGTTTTATCAAAACATAATATAATTTGATTATTTTGAATATTTTTTATTTGTTTTATCAAAATATAACATAATTTGGTCATTTTGGACATTTTGATTTGTTTTATCAAAATATAACATAGTTGGGTCATTTTGAATATCTTAATTTGTTTTATCAAAATATAAGAAAATTTGGTGATTTTGAATATTTTGATTTGTTTTATCAAAATATAACATAATTTGGGTATCTTGAATATTTTGATTTGTTTTATCAAAATAGAACACAATTTGATTATTTTGAATATTTTGATTTGTTTTATCAAAATACAACATAAATTGGTGATTTGAATATTTTGATTTGTTTTATCAAAATATAGCATAATTTGATGATTTTGAATATTTTGATTTGTTTTATCAAAATATAACATAATTTGATCATTTTGAATATTTTGACTTGTTTTATCAAAATATAGCATAATTTGATTATTTTGATTATTTTGATTTGTTTTATCAAAATACAACATAATTTGATCATTTTGAATATTTTGATTTGTTTTATCAAAATATAACATAATTTGATCATTTTGAATATTTTGATTTGTTTTATCAAAATATAACTTAATTTGAGCATCTTGAGTATTTTGATTTGTTTTATCAAAATACAACATAATTTGATCATTTTGAATATTTTGATTTGCTTTATCAAAATATAACATAATTTGATCATTTTGAATATTTTGATTTGTTTTATCAAAATATAACTTAATTTGAGCATCTTGAGTATTTTGATTTGTTTTATCAAAATACAACATAATTTGATCATTTTGAATATTTTGATTTGTTTTATCAAAATATAACATAATTTGATCATTTTGAATATTTTGATTTGTTTTATCAAAATATAACTTAATTTGAGCATCTTGAGTATTTTGATTTGTTTTATCAAAATACAGCATAATTTGATCATTTTGAATATTTTGATTTGTTTTATCAAAATATAAATAATTTGAGCATCTTGAATATTTTGATTTGTTTTATCAAAATATAAATAACTTGGGTATTTTGAATATTTTGATTTGTTTTATCAAAATATAAATAATTTGAGTATCTTGAATATTTTGATTTGTTTTATCAAAATATAAGAAAATATTTGTACAAGATGATATGTTTTGATTTTTTTTTAAAGATAAAAATAAAATCAAAACTAACTTTTTATTGATCCAAAAATATCTTCAAATGAAGCCATGATTTTTGATATATTTTTCATGATTTTTGGTTTTAAGAAATTATTTTTACTTAATGTTTAAAGTCTGTTTTTTGAAACAGATTAATGTGAGCCGTTGATTTAAAACTAGATCATCAAGATCCAAACTTTGAATTTTTCTGGGCTGTCGGATGGCATCAGGATCCGTGCAATTTCCCTCCCATATGCTTGTGTTCAAATTTCACCAACATTCACACTTTCATGTGCATCAATATTCGTGCTTTTGCTTGATCGGAGCTCTGTCGGCGTCGGATCGTCGATCGAGGGGAACCACCGGAGTCGTCCCGACGAGGAGGACAATACTGTCCCGGTCTCGGGGCCACTAGCTCCGGCGATCGCCGGAAATAGTGCCACCAGTTCGGCTAGGGCTGGAATCTCGTGGGAAATCGGTTTTTTGTCGATTTTGAGCTCGTTTTGTCAAATTGGCTCAATTCCTTCGAGCTGTAGCATCGTTAGAACATAAAAAACAAGTTTGTGAAGCTTAATTTTAATTTAAATCTCTGAATATATGAGTTTTGCCGACCGGTACCGAATGGACTCAAACGGATTTGGTACCGATTGAAAATTCGTTCATTTATCATTGTTTTCTCTTCAATTGATTCTTCGAAAAACATATTTAATCATGTTCCAGTATATTTGAGTGGTCAATTTCACCATTTTTTATTTCTGGAGAAAAAAACGAGAGAAAAAAACAGAAAGGAAAAAAAAAGAAAAGAAAAAAAAAGAAAAAAAAACAGAAAAGAAAAGAAAAAAAAACAGAGCCAACCCAGTTTTTTTCTTTTGACAGACCCAACTTCAAAAATTCATATAAAATCACAGAAAATTCAAAAAATTATGAAATTTTGGGGACATGTCCATGAAAACATACTCTATATTATTGCAAAATTTCAGGTCAAATGGGTGAGTAAATCGATATATATTGGCTGATCTTTGAACTGGCCAGATAAGGCACATGCCAAATCTGTGCCAGTGTTCTGTTTTTTTTTTATTTTTTTTTTCAAGGAATTCACACATCCTAATCAACTAAAAAAAAAATCCAAATCAAATAAATAATCATCCTTTATCAGGATATATTTTTTTTTATATTTAAATCAGTTTTTTTTTTGTGTTGAGTTTGGTGTTTGACCAACAGTTGACTTTTACAGAAACTTTGGACCAGCGAAATTCAACAGGCAATATCTCCCTGTTCATAAGTCCAAAAATTATGAAATTTTAGGGGAATGTTTGTTTAGTCTTTTTCTAATTCCTGTCCAAATTTGAGGCCAATTGGCTCAGTAAATAAAAAGATATGAAATTGCAAAGAAAATTGGCAAAAATGCCCCTGTTTGGTACCAGTTGAGCATCATAAGGCTCAATAAGCTTTAAAGCACTGGTACAAGCTCACAAACAATGTCGTTTCACTAAATAAATGTAAGAGAACATGGAGGGTCAAGTTTTAAATAATTTTTTTATTAAAAAGCATGAATTTGTGTCAAAATCACAAGTTTTTCTTATTTTTACAGATTTTTGACAATATTTCAACTCGATTTTTGAGATTTCGAGTTTGATATTATGCTTTGCTTGATGCTTAGCACTATATTAAATCTGGAACAAGGGGTAGAATTCACTACAACACCTTATTTCCAATTTTTTTTTTTTTTGAGAGATGGCATTCACCATAACCCTCTTAAATATATATTTGTCAAAAATTTATAAAAAAAAGAAATTAGATTAACAAAGCTAATTTTAGATTGAGAAAACAAAGATATAGAGGTAGCATTCACTACAACACTAATCTTTGATCTCTTTTTTTTTATTTTTTTTTTAAAAAGACAACAAAAGGAAAAAAGGAAATATATTTCATTCATCAAGAAAAATATAAAATTTCATTAATTGCATACATATCATACCTTTCACCACTAAAGAAAATGAATTCAAAATTTATAAATGAAAATTTCAGTTTTTTTTTTGAAAAAAACCAAAATTTTTTAAATTGGCTAACCCTAATATATTTTTTCTTCCTTCTTTTTTCTTCTTCTCTCTTTTCTTTTTTTTTTTGTTTGGCAGATGGGGGGTCCTTATATAGCCTCAAAGCTAGGGCAACACATTAATATCATCTCCACCATCAATTTTGATCAAATGATGGAAATTGAAAATTGGCTAAAGACAAACATTGCCCAACATAGCATAAAATTTGTTTCTTTTCTATTCTTCTGATTCTTCTGCATTCTTGAAGCCTATCAAAGTGTGTCAAGTGTCTCCAAAAGGCTGGATTGTGTCAGGGGCATCCAAAACACCCTTGTCTTTTTTCAATTTTCGGGCTTGGGACAGCTTGCACTTTTTGGATGCGTTTGATACTTGTTTTACATCATTGAGAGCTTATTTGGCATCCCCATAGCATGTTCACAGCCTGTAATTATCCTTTGTAACCCCAATTTGCTCAATTGAGGCCGAGCTTGCCCACATTCGGGCTTCCCTTTGTGACCCCGCCATTCCACCACTCCAAACTTCAAATTGAAACTTTGAACACCGTCGTGGCACCCTTGTGACGCTCCCCAACCATTCAATTTGGGCTATTGGTCGCCAATTTGCTCGTTCGGCCTCTTCACCAAGGTAACTTTCGTACCCGATTTCTCCCCCGTTAATCCATCTATTTTTGAAATTGACGGCTTCCCCGAACTCTCCTCATCGAGCTCTACCCGGGGCTAAGAAGAATCGGCGCGAGGTGCCCGGAGAGCTGCCCCCTGCCTTCGGCCAGATCCGGCCAGGGGCTGGTTTTGCGCAAGAAAGGAGAGGTGAGGGAGGAGAGTCTGTTATGTGGGGCCCACTGTCGGAGAGAGAAAGGGAGAGAGAAGGGGGCTGGGTTCGGGTCCCAGTTGGCAGCCCCTCAAGTGGAGGGGACCCCACTTGTAAGGTTTAATGAGACACATTTCTTTTCTAAGTGTAACATGGACCCGGTGTACGTGAACCAATGTACCCATCAAGTGAAAATGAGTAGGGAGCACATACACCCGGAGTATCTTCCATTTTTTTTTATTTTTTGCTGTTGGAGAGTATTCCCTCCTCTGTTTTTTGCATGGGGGCTCCAATTTGCACCCAGGCGTGTCTTGTCCCCCCAAGTTGCACACGCAATTGTCTCAGCTGCTATTTTATTTGTCCCTCTTTTTTTTTTGAAATTATTTTTTTTTCATGAAATTATTTGTAATAAAATCATGAAAATTATTGTAAAATCATCGAAAGGCTTTCTATGATTTTTAATAATATTTTTGGTATTTTTTGAATGAAATTAGGCATTAATTTCATTTTATCATTATGTATCATATGAAATTAGGCATTAATCTCACATAATCACCATATTTGATATGATTATTTTATGAAATTATTTCTTAATTTTAAGAGATAAATTTCATATGTGATAAATCATGAATTAGGCATAACCTCATGATTTAATATTTGACATAATTATTTCATGGAATTGTTTCTTAATTCCAAGAAATAAATTTCAAATGTAATAAATCATGAAATTGGGCATAATTCCACGATCTTAATATTTGTCACAATTATTTCATGAAATTATATTTTTAATTCCAAGAAATAAATTTCATATGTGGCAAATTATGAAATTGGGCATAATTCCATAATTTGAGACTTGGCATGATTATTTCACGGAATTGTATCTTAATTCCAAGAAATAAATTTTGTATGTGGTGAATTACGAAATTGGGCATAATTTCGTAATTTTTAAATTTCGGCATGAAAATCACATGAAATCATACTTGTGAATTACTTGTATTTTGACTTGTGTGTATTTTTGGTATTATATTTTTTTGACAGCAAACAAAGAGCCACCCACCAGAGCAGGTCATGAAGACCGTAGAGGCTGAAGGTCCTGCTCTGGTGCACCAAATTAGTTTACAGCATGGAAGCCTTCTAATTTGATTGGTTTATCTTTGATATTTGGTTTTGCTTCAACATATTTGGCCTTCGTAGGTTTGGTTGCTTCGGCAATTTTGGTTTTCAGAGGTTTGGTTCTGCTTCAGCATTTTTGGCTTTCACAGGTTTGGTTGCTTCGGCATGTTTGGCTCCCACAAATTTGGTTTTGCTTCAGCATGTTCGGCATATGTAGGTTTGGTTTTGGTTTGATATAAAGTGTTGGGGCTTACATGAATTTTATCAACTTTCAAAACCCAGGTTTTATCATGTTTGGCTTGGTTTTGATTGTAGCATGATTTGTCGAGGTTTTCTCAGTTGGTCCGTGCAAAATACTACAATCTATTTTGTTAAGCACAAAATATAAAGCATGTTCATCCCTTTATGACTGGTCGGATGAACGAACCAGTGTCAATTGTTTATGGTACAAATTGGCAAAACCATTTTGAAGTGGATTCTCGCATTCTTTCCGCTCATTTTATAGGTTTGGTGTGGAATCCTCACTTTCGCTCATTCTCCACTCAATTTTATTGGGTGGAATTGCCTTTAAAGATCTATCTCATCATAAAAAAAATGAAATAATCATTTCATTAGGCAGCAATTTTTTTTAAAGGGACAAATTGCAAACACTTGTCCATTTTTATATTTATTCTGTATCAAATGGACGAACCCAGTGGTAATTGTATTAAAGACACAAATACCAAAGTCATTTTATTTGAAGGAACCTTACATTTTCTCTCCTTTATTTATTTATTTGGTGGAACCTTGCATCGCTCCACTCTTATTTATTCATTTATTTGGGTGGGTTTGTTTGTATTTATTATATATATTTTTTTTTGTGTGTTTCGTTTGTTTTGGATATGGCTTTAGTCACTTATTTTGAGGAATTTATGTTTTCTAGTATGGTATATGGATTGGATATGTGTTTTGGGAAAGTTTATATTATTATCAGTATTTTGGTATTTTGTTATTTTGTTAGGCACAAAATAAAAAAACCTGTTCATCTCTTTATGACTGGTCAGATTAACATACCAGTGTCAATTGTTTATGGTACAAGTTGGCAAAACCATTTTTAAATGTGGATCCTCTCCATTCTCTCCACTCATTATTAAGCGTAGAATCCTCACATTTCACTCATTCTCCACGTATGTTTATATATTTGGAGTGGAATTTCGCCCTGATAAATTATCCAACCTTATCATAAGGATAAGAAGGTTTCATTCATTATAGGGCTTTTTATTTATGCCTTCAATACTCTGCCTTACTATTAATTAATAAGGCAATTTTTTATTCAGCAATGATTTGTTTAAAGCGACAAATCGTAACGCTGCCCATTTTCATATTTATTCTGTATCAAACGGGCAAACACAGTGGTAATTGTATTGGAGGCACAAATACCAAAACCATTTTCCCCGCTTTAGTGACCCCAAAGTCTGGGCGCCGACTTCATCCGGCAATGTAGACAAAGCCTTTCTTTTTGGCTTGCTAGAGATTTTGGTGGTTTTCATATTAGTCACCATATGTGTTCCTTGATTAACGGCTCAAGCCAACAAAGCCGATTTATGCCCGGAGGCATTTTGATTTATGGTATTTCTTCAGTGGACACCATCCACGTCCCTTGATTAACGGCTCAAGACGACAAGGCCGATTTATGCCTAGCGGGACATGGATAAGCACATTTTATCCCGGGTCTTAAGCCACCTTTCTCTTGGGTGTATGGGTTTAGCCACCTTTCTTCTTGGTGTATGGTTTAGCCACCTTTCTTCTTGGTGTTTGGGTTTACGTATGGTATTTTTTAAGATACCGCCAGTTTATAGGAGGTAATGGTCTTTCCCCTTTATGATCTATGAGTTGATATGCGCCTCCATCAAACACCTTCTCAATCACATATGGACCTTCCCAATTAGGTGAAAATTTTGGGCCGACATGCCGGCCGATGATGGGCCTTCGGAGAACGAGCACCAATTCTCCCTGACGAAAAGTTCTTAGGCGGGCCATTTTATCGTAGGCCCGTGCCATCTTTGCTTGATATATTTCCAAATTCTGTTGGGCTATGATTCATCTTTCGTCCATAGAGTCAAGTTCATCGAGCCTGAGTTGTTTTTGTTCATCTAACGACATTTCGTTTTGGAGCGCCACCCGTAAGGACGGGAGTTCCACCTCAAGCGGTAAGATAGCTTCGACACCAAACACCAAGGAATATGGCGTCGCTTGAGTGGGGGTTCGGCATGTGGTCCGGTATGCCCAAAGCGCTTCTTGTAGTTTTTCGTGCCAGTCGCGCTGGTTTCCTCCTAACGTTTTCTTTATGATTTTTATCAAGGTCTTATTGAAGGCCTCCGCCAAACCATTTGCCCTGGGATTATATATGGAAGAATATTTCCAATCAATCTTGAACTTTTTCGCAAGCGTGTATATTTTGGCACTTTTGAACGCAGCCCCGTTATCGGAAATGATTTTTCGCGGGGTCCCGAATCGGTATAGGATATGGGTCTTGAAGAAGTTCACAACGTCGATTGCCTTCACTTCTTTAAGTGGGACTGCTTCAGCCCATTTGGTGAAATAATCTGTCGCAGCCAAGATAAACCTATGACCCTTGGAGGAAGGTGGGTCGATGGGCCCGACTACATCGGTGCCCCATACGTCGAACGGCCAGGACGACACAGTCAGGTGTAGCGGGTTTGGGCGTTGATGTATGAACGTACCATGTATTTGGCACATGTGACATTTCTTGGCATGCTCGATACAATCGCATGCCATGGTAGGCCAATAATAGCCCATGCGTTTTATCTTTAATCGCATTTTAGGTCCCGGCTGATGTGCCCCGCATAACCCGGAATGAACTTCTTTCATGATTTGGTGGACTTCTGAGTTTGATACACAGCGAAGCCACATTTGGTCATATGATCGTCTATATAGGGTGTCATTGATGTAGGCATAACGGAGCGCTCTCTTCTTGAGTTGCTCTTGCGCTGATTTCTCTTTCGGGAGATTCCCGTATTTAAAGTATTCAATGAAAGGTTGGTGCCAATCGTCATCTGGCTGGGTCACCATGACATATTTCAGGTTACTTTCCATTTCCTCGACTATAGCCACCTGAATTTTATCTTTGGTCCTCGTAAAGCACGAGGACAAGGGTCGTCGGTTTTTGATAATAATTTGCACATTTTCATCGCCGGGCTCACCTAATTCTTTAGCTACCCTAGCAAGTGCATCAGCTTTACCATTTGTGGCCCTTGAGATTTTCTTGAATAGAATTTCAGAAATTTCGCCTATTAATTCCAAAGCCCTAGCATGATATTTTACCAGCTCTGGTTTTAGCACTTTGTATGCTCCGGTGATTTGATTTATTATCAATTGAGAGTCTCCAAATGCATGGAGCTTCCTAATCTCCATGTTCAGCGCAAGCTCTAACCCGGCTATGAGCGCTTCATACTCAGCCTCGTTATTCGTGCAGGGCTCGGTCAATGCCAGGGAATGACGTATGATCCCTCCTTCTGGTGTTACAAAGACTAGGCCTATTACGGCCCGTATTTGCGGGATGTTTGGGCCCGCGGTGGGCCGTATTGATGACGCCCCATCAAAATACATTTCCCAACTCGGGGTTTCATCTTTGATGTGAAAGACTTCTTCATCTGGAAATTCGCATGCCAAAGGAGAGTTGTCGGGTATTGGATGGGCCGCGAGAAAATCGGCCATCGCTTGTCCATTTATGGCCTTTTGTGGAGCGAATGTTATATCAAACTCGGTCAGGATTATGGCCCATCTCGCCAACCTCCCTGTAAGCATGAGCCTTGTCATGAGATATTTTAAGGGATCAATTTTTGAGATAAGGATGATCTTGTGGGCTATCATGTAGTGCCGCAGCTTCTTTACGGCGAACACTAATGCCAGACAATGCTTCTCAATTAGCGTATAGGCGTATTCCGCCCCCACCAGCATGCGGCTCAAGTAATAGAGAGCGTTTTCTTTCCCTTGCTCATTTTCTTGTGCTAGCAAGGCCCCGAGAGATCCATCCAGGGCCGTTGTATATAATATCAGCTCCTTTCCCGGTATCGGAGCGGCTAACATTGGCGGTTTGAGAAGGTAGCCCTTCATGCTATCTAGGACTTGTTGGCAGGTCTCGTCCCATTTAAATGGGATATCCTTCTTGGTCAGTCGAGTGAAAGGTTGTATCCTACCCGATAGATTTGCTATGAATCGCCTAATGTACGCCAAGCGGCCTTAAAGTGAGCGAAGCTCTTTGAGATTTTTAGGTGGTGGTAATTCTTGTATTGCTTTAATTTTATCCGGGTCTATCTCTATTCCCCGGTGCCGGATGACAAACCCAAGAAATTTCCCCGACGAAACCATAAAAGCGCATTTCAATGGGTTTAACTTGAGCGCGTGCTGCCTCAGACGATCGAACACGACTTTGAGGTTTCCAAGATGTTCGTTGTAGGATGTCGCTTTTACGACCAAATCGTCCACGTAGCATTCGACAATCTTATGAATTAGATCATCGAATATCTTTGTCATGGCTCTTTGGTACGTGGCCCCAGCATTTTTGAGGCCAAAAGGCATGACCTTATAGCAATAAATGCCCATCGGGGTGCGAAAGGCTGTATGCTTCTGATCTTCTTCATCCATTTTAATTTGGTTATACCCCGCATATCCGTCCATAAAGGAGAACACTTCATAGGATGAGGTATGGTCAATAATTATTTCCGTCGCGGGTAAGGGAAAGTCGTCTTTAGGACAAGCTTTATTCAAGTCCCGAAAATCAACGCATATGCGTATTTGCCCATTCTTCTTCTTTACAGGGACGATGCTAGCCACCCAATCGGGAGTCTCTTCTTCCCGTACAAAACCTGCATCGATGAGCTTCTTAGTTTCGATCACGACTTTTTCTTCGAGTTCTATTCTCATTCGTCGTGGTGCTTGTTTGACCGGCTTTACACTTGGGTCGATCTTGAGCTTGTGAACCGCAATTTTGGGATCCAATCCTGGCATTTCTTCATAACTCCATGCGAAGCAGTCAACATATTCTTGAAGCAGGGCACTCAAGGGCCCTCTCTTTTCCTGGGGGAGAGATGCACTTATGAAGGTTGGCCTGGGGTCTTCATCTGACCCGAGGTTAATCTCCATTAGTTCGTCAATGGTATTTGGTGCGCCGTCTTCTAACTCCTTCGGCGCATTTTTAGCCACTAGGATAAAGTCTTCTTCCTTTGGCTCCTCAGATACCATATGACAGGTAACTCTGTGGTTCCTGAAGAAACTTCGACAATGTTCGTCGGGATCTCCTTCTTCTCCTGACTTGGAGTTGTATCCCAAACCGCGAGTGTGTTTGACCTTATCGTCAAGGCCTCTGACGGTATTAGTCGAGCCATCCCATAGTTTTTCAAAGTAATACATCTTGGATTTTGATATGGTTTGAGGGCAGCGGATTTTTTTCATCAACTGACCCTGATTCTTCCCGAAGTAACGGGATGCCTCAATGTTGACTTCCTCTTCGTCAGAATCCTCTGACGGTAAGCCAGTCCATTCATGGATTAGGGCGTTATCACCAGGGTTGATTGCATCGATCTTGTAAAATCGAATCGGTCTATGCGTGACCGTCTTTCCCGGCAACCGTTCGACCTTCGGAGGAACGATGAACGTCTGCAGCTTCTGGATTTGATTTACCTCTTTAGGAGAAAGGTCCTTGTAATGTTTTTCTGGTACCTTCTCAATCCTTAGAGACGATTCATGGTTCTTGTCAGTTTTGAAACTGCATGTCGAATTAACGTGGGACATAATTTCTTCTCCGGACCCACTTTCCGATTCATAGGTCTCTTCATCTGCAGGGTCTTCCCCTTCTGACTCTTCATCGGTTGAGGCCCCATATAGAGGGATGACGCGGCGCTTTGAGACATTCCCTGTTTCTTCATCAGATGAGGCGCCAAATAAGGGAGTGGTGCCATGTACTCGTTCTTTCTCGTCTTCTTCTTCATCAGAGGACAAACCATAAATGGGTTTATTGCCCAAAGTTGGCGTCCTCTTATCTTGCGACGACGCCAGAGCAGGCATGGGTTTGGCTTGACCCATTGGCAATTCTGAGCCATTTTCCTTCAGTACGGAGCTTAGAGATTTCATCAGCGCTTTATGCCGATCTTTATCCTCTCCCGTTAGAAAATAACGAGCGTCGCTAAAGCCAATTTCATGAACCCCGAACGGTTTGATGTCTCCGTTTATTCTTTTTTGCTTTCCGTCTTTTACATATTTCATGCATTGATGGAGGGTTGATGGCACTATTCGATTTTCGTGTAGCCAAGGTCGGCCGAGTAAGGCCTTATATGACGTATCAGCGTCGATAACATAAAACTTGGTCGAGGTTATCAGGCCCCCGAATTGAAGTGTCAAGGTTACTGCACCCATGGCCTTCTGAGAATGCTGGTTGAACCCATGAATGGTCACCCTCTCATTTGACAGTAACTTGGTATCGAGCATTAGGCTTTTGAGAATTCTCAAGGGCATAATATTTATTGACGACCCTGAATCAACCAAAATGCGATTGAGTCTCTGCCCTTCACATTCACCAGTCACGTATAGCGGCCGATTGTGGTCTGCGGTGCCAGTCAACAGGTCTTCGTCAGTGAAGTGGATACTTGTTGAACGACTGTTGACATATGCCGTCTCGTGTGGTTCCTTTTCGGCAAAATAGGCCTGGAATTGTTCGGGATTTTGGAGCGCGTAAATTAGTATATCGCGCATATCTTTTGACATCATTAATGCGTCAAAAATGCTAAGTAAGGCTGGGAT
The DNA here is from genome assembly GCA_037678475.1 of x Bolboschoenoplectus mariqueter. Lineage (NCBI taxonomy): Eukaryota > Viridiplantae > Streptophyta > Magnoliopsida > Poales > Cyperaceae > x Bolboschoenoplectus > x Bolboschoenoplectus mariqueter. The sequence goes on from CM075269.1 coordinate 2,178,259, forward strand.
CTTGCGGAGATGCGCCAGTACATTATAGTCCCCGACAGTGAGTTTTGACTTTTCACAGGCCGCTATACCATTTTCTGGTTCTTTGCCCGTGTTTCTAGCCTTCGTCATATTTCGGTCAGACTCTTTTGGAGGTTGACGTTCAGAGATATAGGTGCCCGAACGCAAAATAACTTGACACTCTGTCTTTTTCTTTTCAGAGGCACTGGCTTCGCCACCTTCTTCGGGATAGAATAGATTCCCGGGAAATCCTTCTTCTTCAGAGTCGCTGTCGTGATGGAGGGCATGGCATGACTCATCTTGATCAGATATGAAACGAGTGTATTTACGAGGGTTCGACTTCCCCTCATCCCCGTTTTCTATTTTTAAAGGGCGCTTATGGCCGTTGGCAGGCGCACCTTTTTTCCTTGATTCTGGGTTTGTTGACCCCCTGTCTGCATTTATCGCAGAGGAGTTTTCGGCTTGGGCAGAAGTAGTCTGAGATTCGCCACCCCTTTCTACACATATGGTCTCAATCATTAGCCTTTCTTCGTGGCCATAATCTTGCCATGCCACGCTTTCTAGTGTTTCTTTGTCTTCTATATTTATCAAGAAGACACTGGAAGCTTCCTTTCGGGCTTGACCTGGCCGAAATGCCTCGCTTCTGGATTGATGCCCATGAGAAACAATGATCACCATATCCTCTTTCGGGCGTCCCGAGGATGAGTCCTCCCCGTCTCGGGTAAATCCAACCCCAAGGAATCCCTTCATTTCAGATCCCTTCTCATATTCTTTTCTCATTCGACGGGGCGTCTTTTCCACTAGCCCTTTTCTGCTCTTAGGTTTGAATTTTCGTATCGTCGAGCTTGAGTCTGGACTGGGTATCCTTTTGTGACCATCCGTGAGGCGATGAACTTGCCTGAGAAGTTCGTTGAGATAAAGCTCCTCCTGACAAGAGAGAGTATCAGAGTCTTCTGATTCACCGATTTCATAAGTTTCTGTGTGGGTGATGACACAACACTCCTCCTCCCAGAACTCATTTTCCTCATCTACGGCTTCGTCTTCATCGACTATACCCAATAATTTGTTGAGAATCCGTTTAGGGATGAAGTCCCGGAGTACGACCGGTATTAGTTGACCTTGCTCGTATTCTTCGAGCGCATCGATGTATTTTTGGAGTTCTGATTTTTCCGGGAACTCCTTTGGCTCTATTGGTTTCTTGTCCCGTTTACGACTACCATTTTTGTTCGCCTTTTTGTAGAAAGCCACCGATTTTCCTGGTGGTTCAGGAATAATGGGAGTTACGTCGTTCTTCCACAAAACACCTGGTTCCTTTTGGATGGCTTTGAGGAGTTTTTTCGCTTTTCGAGACAAATGAATACTCCATGGCTCTGCAGAGGCACCCTCAATGTTGACCTCTACGTGGGAGACCGCATTTACTTGCTCATGCGGGGCTGGCGTTTGAAGGATACTATCAGCCAAGGTTATCTCGCCATTCTTATATCTCCTTTCTACCCAATCCTTGAACACCCAACAGTCTTCTATGGGGTGCCCGAGCACTCTATGGTATGGGCAATAGTTCGGGTCGCTGGATTTCTCCATATCAGCGGGCCGTTTGCACTTGGGTAATTGGAGCCCATCCTTCAAGGCATCCTTGAAAAGTCGCGCGACTTTATCCCTTTTGAATGAATAAGGCTTGCCCTTCAACTCTTCCAAGCTTTTAGGAGGCTGTCCACTTCCATATACGAGTCTGGCGCTACTATTACCGTCATTCTTATTTGACGAGCCACCATTATTTACGGTGTTGACATTAGCGATCGTGTTTTTGCTGCTGGGCTTGCTCGTATTGGCTACCTTAGTCTCGGCCTTTCCTCCTTTTTGAAATCTTTGGCCTGAATAATTAGGCCATGAATTCGGAGGTGCATTTTCTAGCCTGGACACACAGTTTATCAAATCCTGATATGTCGTAATTTTGGCTATCCCCAAGAATGGTGTCATCCAGTTGTCAACGTTCCTAAGTATCAATTCGACCGCCTCCCTTTGAGTTATTGGTCGATCGCACCTGATGCTGAGGTTTCGCCAACGACTGATGTATTCCAGAATTCTTTCGTTCTTCTGGGGCCTGGTATTGGCCAAGTCCGCAATACTGATTTTGTCAGTCATGACCGCGAACTTTGCCCTAAATGCATCAGTCATGTCATCCCATGTTTTAATACTCTCATTTTCTAATGAGTAGTACCATTCAAAGGCGGGGCCTGTTAGACTTTGTGGGAATTGACGCAATAACAAGGCGTCATTGCTCCCTGTATTTCCGCACGAGGCCATGAAATGGGCCAAGTGTTGATCTGGGTTGGTGTCTTTTACTCCCTCTCCCGAAAAACATTTAAACTTCGGGACTATGTACCCCTTCGGGTAAGGTATAGCGTCGTAATCGGCTGGATACGGTCTCCCTGTTCGTTTCAAGGGTGAGACGGTAAATCCTGCGCCCGCTATTTGGAGTTGTTGGCTAATTATCTCTTGGATTTCTTTCTTAGTCAACCCCTGATTCTCGTTAGTGTAGGTACGGACGTTGGAACCCCGAGCGATATTGACTCGAGAACTTTCCCCTCCATATGGGAGATCTTCTTTATGACTCTTGGGTTCCCTGAAGTTTGGATGCTGCGACAATTCGGGTCCTGTATGTTTAGAAGGCCCTTCCTCTTCCGCCTTCTCGTTTGTGACCCCTTTTTTGATCAAGAAGTTGCTTAACGACTTAATCAGGCTTAAGGCTTCTTGATTTTGTCTTCTGAGCTCTCCCATTTCTTGCTCATTCCTTTGCCTATACTCCTCCATTTCCCGCTCTTGTATGGACAGTTGCCGTTTTAACTGAGCGACAAAATCATTCGCAGAGCCGCCGGTATCTTCCATCTCTGCTTCATTGTGCGCTGACTCGTCGTCAGTTGGCGGGCCTCCCTTTTGCTCTCTCTTGGTCCTGGCCCTAGTTCTGGCTGCATAGGCATTTTCAACGTCTCGACCAGGCGGTGGGTCATTGGATGGGCCCGCTTCTTCATCATCAGCCATGTATGTGGCGTGACGTTCTTCTTGCTCGTCAGAGGAGCTCTCGTCATAGACCCCCACAGTATAAACTGTGAAGTGTTCTTCTTCATCATCGGCATATGGCGCTGAGTGAGAGACCCGTCTTTTCTTTTGGGCTTGGTCGGGGACGGTGATAATCAGCCCTTTGTTTGACCTTAATGGTTTAGAGTTTAGTTTTGGCCCTAACCTATCAAACACAGTCGTATTCGGGGCCTGGAGATTTGTTTTTGATCCCAGCCTATTAAACACACTATCACTGTCGATATCTTTCGAGAGAGCGGTGGTTTTGACCGAAGCTCGTGTCTTAGGCTTAGCCACCCGTATATAGGTGGATTGCGCCTGACTGGTTTGGGTCAGATGAGGTTTTGGGACCCGCATTTGATTGGTCCCTCGTGCTCGTTTATGTGGGCGGTTCCCCGATTCCCCGGGGAAATGGACCTGTCTCCCCTGGACTTGAGAGGCAGAAGCTTGAGGTTTGTTTCGACGCTGTTGTTTACGCGCCTTAATAGCTTGGTGAGTCTCGTATAGAGACTTACCTAGGTTGGCCTGTTTGAGGCCTGAGGGTCTTCCCGACTCGGTCGAGAAATTTTGGTATGGGCGAAGTTTTGGCTGCGGAACCTCCCAAACGCTCCTGATGCGAGCGGTTGGAGAATTCCTTTTCACAATCCTTAGGGATGTGAAGGGGTTGGAGATAGGAAGATTTGGCTCAGCCACCAACTCATCTTGGTAGGCTTGGAGAGCCCGTTTCTTGGTGACCTTTGGGGCCACCGGTGTTAGAAGGGTCGAGGAGATTTTCTTCGATGAACGGTGTCTCCTGGGGCGCTGAGGTTTTGGAGGAAGCGCCAGTATTTGGTTGTCAATCCCCTTCTGGGTGATCCTGAAGGAGACTTCATGGTCTTCGTCCTCGACCAGAGTTGGTGTCGGTGATGGTGGAGTAGGAGGAAGAACAATCATTTGGGGAAAGTCCCCAAACGAGAACACCATGTGGCCTGCCTCATTGAGGGAGACGGGGACGGCTATCGCAAACGGAGAGTTCACACCAGACATCATTTCCTGAAACATAAACTCCACAAATCAATTAGCCAAATTTCATGTAAAATTTTATCTACTTATTTTGTTTACTTAATCCATATATTTAATTATCTTAGCCCAAGAGATGAGAGGAGAAAAGTGTGTCCCACCGGGCGTGCCAGAACCTGTGCGGCCCTTTTTCGCGGCCCACGCGCGAGGCATCGGCGTCCTCGCTCACGGGGGAAGAAGGTGCAGGTACATCCCTGCGCGTGTTTGTGCGCTCAAGGACTTATTCTTTAGGTGATTGTGGGAACTTTTATTTTCCGACGGGCGCAAGCCCCCGCCGTTAATTACCCCGGCTCTCGCCTCGGGAACCTCTGATTAATGGGCTAAACTAATTAAAATATATGGATCAGATTTGTGGCTTTATTTCTTCCTTCTTTTTTTTATAATACATGTTTAAAATAAACAAAAGATATAACTTTTGATAATAAGACTAAAGACGTATGATCTAAAGTCAGAGAAACGTATAATTTCTCATAAATCAGAGATCGAGGACGTATAATCCTATTGATCTCACGGAGTTCGAATATGAAGCGCACTGCCAACTCGATACTCGAGGAACCAGAGATGTTTAATCTCTATAGAGGCTCATGTCAAAGACAAGGGCGTATCATCCTAAACAGTCTATTGACCTTCCAAATCCCGAATCTGAAGCGCTATGCCAATTCGAAACCTGAGAAATTTGGAGAATCGGGAACGTATAATTTCTTTATCGATTTCCAAAATGAGGTACGTTAAACCTGAAGCGCACTGCCCGTTTAACGTTCTCGAAACATGATTTGATATGATTTGATATGTTGGTATGTTTTACAAAGTTTTGGACTTATCTGCATATTTGGCATATTTGGCTAAAGATTTGGACATATTTGCATATTTGACATATTTTGTCAAGAGTTTGGACATATTTGCATATTTGGGATATTTGGTCAAAGATTTAGACATATTTGCATATTTGACATGTTTGGTCAAAAGTTTGGGCATATTTGCATATTTGACATATTTGGTCAGAAGTTTGGGCATATTTTCATATTTGACATGTTTGGTCAGAAGTTTGGGCATATTTTCATATTTGACATGTTTGGTCAGAAGTTTGGGCATATTTGCATTTTTGACATATTTGGTCAAATACTTGGGTATATTTGCATATTTGACATGTTTGGTCAAATATTTGGAAATACTTGGGTTTATTTGCATATTTGACATGTTTGGTCAAAGATTTGGACATATTTGCATATTGTAAATATTTCAATTTGTTTTATCAAAATATGACAAAGTTTGGTTATTTTGAATATTTTGTCTTGTTTTATCAAAACATAATATAATTTGATTATTTTGAATATTTTTTATTTGTTTTATCAAAATATAACATAATTTGGTCATTTTGGACATTTTGATTTGTTTTATCAAAATATAACATAGTTGGGTCATTTTGAATATCTTAATTTGTTTTATCAAAATATAAGAAAATTTGGTGATTTTGAATATTTTGATTTGTTTTATCAAAATATAACATAATTTGGGTATCTTGAATATTTTGATTTGTTTTATCAAAATAGAACACAATTTGATTATTTTGAATATTTTGATTTGTTTTATCAAAATACAACATAAATTGGTGATTTGAATATTTTGATTTGTTTTATCAAAATATAGCATAATTTGATGATTTTGAATATTTTGATTTGTTTTATCAAAATATAACATAATTTGATCATTTTGAATATTTTGACTTGTTTTATCAAAATATAGCATAATTTGATTATTTTGATTATTTTGATTTGTTTTATCAAAATACAACATAATTTGATCATTTTGAATATTTTGATTTGTTTTATCAAAATATAACATAATTTGATCATTTTGAATATTTTGATTTGTTTTATCAAAATATAACTTAATTTGAGCATCTTGAGTATTTTGATTTGTTTTATCAAAATACAACATAATTTGATCATTTTGAATATTTTGATTTGCTTTATCAAAATATAACATAATTTGATCATTTTGAATATTTTGATTTGTTTTATCAAAATATAACTTAATTTGAGCATCTTGAGTATTTTGATTTGTTTTATCAAAATACAACATAATTTGATCATTTTGAATATTTTGATTTGTTTTATCAAAATATAACATAATTTGATCATTTTGAATATTTTGATTTGTTTTATCAAAATATAACTTAATTTGAGCATCTTGAGTATTTTGATTTGTTTTATCAAAATACAGCATAATTTGATCATTTTGAATATTTTGATTTGTTTTATCAAAATATAAATAATTTGAGCATCTTGAATATTTTGATTTGTTTTATCAAAATATAAATAACTTGGGTATTTTGAATATTTTGATTTGTTTTATCAAAATATAAATAATTTGAGTATCTTGAATATTTTGATTTGTTTTATCAAAATATAAGAAAATATTTGTACAAGATGATATGTTTTGATTTTTTTTTAAAGATAAAAATAAAATCAAAACTAACTTTTTATTGATCCAAAAATATCTTCAAATGAAGCCATGATTTTTGATATATTTTTCATGATTTTTGGTTTTAAGAAATTATTTTTACTTAATGTTTAAAGTCTGTTTTTTGAAACAGATTAATGTGAGCCGTTGATTTAAAACTAGATCATCAAGATCCAAACTTTGAATTTTTCTGGGCTGTCGGATGGCATCAGGATCCGTGCAATTTCCCTCCCATATGCTTGTGTTCAAATTTCACCAACATTCACACTTTCATGTGCATCAATATTCGTGCTTTTGCTTGATCGGAGCTCTGTCGGCGTCGGATCGTCGATCGAGGGGAACCACCGGAGTCGTCCCGACGAGGAGGACAATACTGTCCCGGTCTCGGGGCCACTAGCTCCGGCGATCGCCGGAAATAGTGCCACCAGTTCGGCTAGGGCTGGAATCTCGTGGGAAATCGGTTTTTTGTCGATTTTGAGCTCGTTTTGTCAAATTGGCTCAATTCCTTCGAGCTGTAGCATCGTTAGAACATAAAAAACAAGTTTGTGAAGCTTAATTTTAATTTAAATCTCTGAATATATGAGTTTTGCCGACCGGTACCGAATGGACTCAAACGGATTTGGTACCGATTGAAAATTCGTTCATTTATCATTGTTTTCTCTTCAATTGATTCTTCGAAAAACATATTTAATCATGTTCCAGTATATTTGAGTGGTCAATTTCACCATTTTTTATTTCTGGAGAAAAAAACGAGAGAAAAAAACAGAAAGGAAAAAAAAAGAAAAGAAAAAAAAAGAAAAAAAAACAGAAAAGAAAAGAAAAAAAAACAGAGCCAACCCAGTTTTTTTCTTTTGACAGACCCAACTTCAAAAATTCATATAAAATCACAGAAAATTCAAAAAATTATGAAATTTTGGGGACATGTCCATGAAAACATACTCTATATTATTGCAAAATTTCAGGTCAAATGGGTGAGTAAATCGATATATATTGGCTGATCTTTGAACTGGCCAGATAAGGCACATGCCAAATCTGTGCCAGTGTTCTGTTTTTTTTTTATTTTTTTTTTCAAGGAATTCACACATCCTAATCAACTAAAAAAAAAATCCAAATCAAATAAATAATCATCCTTTATCAGGATATATTTTTTTTTATATTTAAATCAGTTTTTTTTTTGTGTTGAGTTTGGTGTTTGACCAACAGTTGACTTTTACAGAAACTTTGGACCAGCGAAATTCAACAGGCAATATCTCCCTGTTCATAAGTCCAAAAATTATGAAATTTTAGGGGAATGTTTGTTTAGTCTTTTTCTAATTCCTGTCCAAATTTGAGGCCAATTGGCTCAGTAAATAAAAAGATATGAAATTGCAAAGAAAATTGGCAAAAATGCCCCTGTTTGGTACCAGTTGAGCATCATAAGGCTCAATAAGCTTTAAAGCACTGGTACAAGCTCACAAACAATGTCGTTTCACTAAATAAATGTAAGAGAACATGGAGGGTCAAGTTTTAAATAATTTTTTTATTAAAAAGCATGAATTTGTGTCAAAATCACAAGTTTTTCTTATTTTTACAGATTTTTGACAATATTTCAACTCGATTTTTGAGATTTCGAGTTTGATATTATGCTTTGCTTGATGCTTAGCACTATATTAAATCTGGAACAAGGGGTAGAATTCACTACAACACCTTATTTCCAATTTTTTTTTTTTTGAGAGATGGCATTCACCATAACCCTCTTAAATATATATTTGTCAAAAATTTATAAAAAAAAGAAATTAGATTAACAAAGCTAATTTTAGATTGAGAAAACAAAGATATAGAGGTAGCATTCACTACAACACTAATCTTTGATCTCTTTTTTTTTATTTTTTTTTTAAAAAGACAACAAAAGGAAAAAAGGAAATATATTTCATTCATCAAGAAAAATATAAAATTTCATTAATTGCATACATATCATACCTTTCACCACTAAAGAAAATGAATTCAAAATTTATAAATGAAAATTTCAGTTTTTTTTTTGAAAAAAACCAAAATTTTTTAAATTGGCTAACCCTAATATATTTTTTCTTCCTTCTTTTTTCTTCTTCTCTCTTTTCTTTTTTTTTTTTGTTTGGCAGATGGGGGGTCCTTATATAGCCTCAAAGCTAGGGCAACACATTAATATCATCTCCACCATCAATTTTGATCAAATGATGGAAATTGAAAATTGGCTAAAGACAAACATTGCCCAACATAGCATAAAATTTGTTTCTTTTCTATTCTTCTGATTCTTCTGCATTCTTGAAGCCTATCAAAGTGTGTCAAGTGTCTCCAAAAGGCTGGATTGTGTCAGGGGCATCCAAAACACCCTTGTCTTTTTTCAATTTTCGGGCTTGGGACAGCTTGCACTTTTTGGATGCGTTTGATACTTGTTTTACATCATTGAGAGCTTATTTGGCATCCCCATAGCATGTTCACAGCCTGTAATTATCCTTTGTAACCCCAATTTGCTCAATTGAGGCCGAGCTTGCCCACATTCGGGCTTCCCTTTGTGACCCCGCCATTCCACCACTCCAAACTTCAAATTGAAACTTTGAACACCGTCGTGGCACCCTTGTGACGCTCCCCAACCATTCAATTTGGGCTATTGGTCGCCAATTTGCTCGTTCGGCCTCTTCACCAAGGTAACTTTCGTACCCGATTTCTCCCCCGTTAATCCATCTATTTTTGAAATTGACGGCTTCCCCGAACTCTCCTCATCGAGCTCTACCCGGGGCTAAGAAGAATCGGCGCGAGGTGCCCGGAGAGCTGCCCCCTGCCTTCGGCCAGATCCGGCCAGGGGCTGGTTTTGCGCAAGAAAGGAGAGGTGAGGGAGGAGAGTCTGTTATGTGGGGCCCACTGTCGGAGAGAGAAAGGGAGAGAGAAGGGGGCTGGGTTCGGGTCCCAGTTGGCAGCCCCTCAAGTGGAGGGGACCCCACTTGTAAGGTTTAATGAGACACATTTCTTTTCTAAGTGTAACATGGACCCGGTGTACGTGAACCAATGTACCCATCAAGTGAAAATGAGTAGGGAGCACATACACCCGGAGTATCTTCCATTTTTTTTTATTTTTTGCTGTTGGAGAGTATTCCCTCCTCTGTTTTTTGCATGGGGGCTCCAATTTGCACCCAGGCGTGTCTTGTCCCCCCAAGTTGCACACGCAATTGTCTCAGCTGCTATTTTATTTGTCCCTCTTTTTTTTTGAAATTATTTTTTTTTCATGAAATTATTTGTAATAAAATCATGAAAATTATTGTAAAATCATCGAAAGGCTTTCTATGATTTTTAATAATATTTTTGGTATTTTTTGAATGAAATTAGGCATTAATTTCATTTTATCATTATGTATCATATGAAATTAGGCATTAATCTCACATAATCACCATATTTGATATGATTATTTTATGAAATTATTTCTTAATTTTAAGAGATAAATTTCATATGTGATAAATCATGAATTAGGCATAACCTCATGATTTAATATTTGACATAATTATTTCATGGAATTGTTTCTTAATTCCAAGAAATAAATTTCAAATGTAATAAATCATGAAATTGGGCATAATTCCACGATCTTAATATTTGTCACAATTATTTCATGAAATTATATTTTTAATTCCAAGAAATAAATTTCATATGTGGCAAATTATGAAATTGGGCATAATTCCATAATTTGAGACTTGACATGATTATTTCACGGAATTGTATCTTAATTCCAAGAAATAAATTTTGTATGTGGTGAATTACGAAATTGGGCATAATTTCGTAATTTTTAAATTTCGGCATGAAAATCACATGAAATCATACTTGTGAATTACTTGTATTTTGACTTGTGTGTATTTTTGGTATTATATTTTTTTGACAGCAAACACTAATTATAAATAATTCAACAAAATTAAATAATCTAAATTAATAACAGTTAACAACACTTTAAATTAATACTCCAACAACTAATCCTAACTAACCTACAATAAAATAAAAAATTAAACTTCACCAAAATTTTATGGTTACAACTTTTCTAATTTTACACTATATAATTTAAAAAATGAATATCACAATAATAACTTGATATAAAAAATAAATAATAACAATTTGATGCTCCCATTTCTACTAATCATAAATAATTCGCTAATTCCAATTAACACCAATCTATATTATAATAAATAAAATATACTAAATTTCATTATTGTAAATTTTCTAATTATCCCCATATAATTTTAAAATTGAGTATCACGACAATAATTTGGTATAATAAATAAATAATTATAATTTAGGTTCTTCAATATATACTAATTATAACTAACACTAACCTATATTACAATAAATAAATTATAGAAAGTATCATTGTTGCAAATTTTCTAATTATACACCCAACTATTTTAAAATTAACTATCACAATAACAATTTGATATAAGAAATAAATATTCACAATTTTATATTTTAATTTTTACTAATTTAAATTAATAAATTCGGATAAAAAAATTCGAAATATTAAAAATTATTTATCTTATCAAAATTGTAGATTTATAGCTCTTTGCGTTCTCCTTTCAAATAAAAAATTATTTTTATAATTATTTTTTGAAATGAAATAAAAATTAGATAAAAAAAAATTTACTCACCGAGCTCTCTCCTCTCCTCTCTCCCGAGCTCGCCTCTCCGTTCTCGCGAGCTCTCTCCTCTCCCCCGAGCTCGCCTCGTTCTCCTGAGCTCTCTCTCTCTCTCTTGCGATCTCTCTCCCTGCTCTCGCGTCTCTCTCCCTCCCGTTCAAAATTTTTTGAAAGAAAAGCTTAAGGAACCGTATTAGATAAACAGTTCCTTGAGCTGGGATCTTCTATGGCAACTTTGAAGGCATGTGAGGTTCCTTGAAAAATTGGAAAGGAACCGCATATTTGATACGGTTCCTTGAAAAATTGGAAAGGAACTGCATATTTGATGCAGTTCCTTGAAAAATCGTCAAAGGAACCGCACCAAATACCTGGTTCTTTCTACACCATCGAAAAAAATACTCTTTCCGTTTAATTAAAAAAATATTTATTTCTTTTCTAAATATAAAAAAATTGCATTAAATGCATGTAGCAGGTTTCATATCTATTGATACCCATTAATCTTAATGAATAAGAATAAGATATGGTTAAAACTAAATTAATGGATAAAATGAGTTAGACTAATATTAAATGAGTATGAATAAGAAAATATCTTTATCCGATATGTACCGTATCATGAGATGAGTCCAAAAGAGGAGCGACTAGCATACACACTCCACAACATGTGCGCAAAACTATGGGAGAGAGGGAGTTCTAACGTCTATTGGATTAAATTTTAATTCGATGGACGAAATAATTATTGAATTATTAAATTTGATATTTTACACAACTATTAAAATGTGAGTACGAAATAATTATTTTATTCATTGAATCGAAATTTAGCCCAATAGATGTTAAAACACTAATGCTTCCCAAAAACACACTTCAAAGTTGAGTACATATGATCCAATTGCATGCAACATGAGCCTCTGTGAGTCAAAACTCAAAAACAATGCACTAGTAAGTAGCAACTTATTTGAAGGTACGACTGATGGAAAAAAATAAGACGATGCTTTCAATATTTTCTTATTTTCAATCGAACACAAGCGATTTATTTTTTTACAAAAATAAATTCGCTTGTATGGGTAATATTAATGTGGCTCGCCCACAAATCAAGTTGTGTCAAGTGTATTATTTTCAAGTAAGAAAGGCATTGTATCATAGGTGTTCTGAAAATTGCATGTCACCGGATCTATATCATATCAAATATAATTATACTTGTTGATTTTTTTTTGTGAGTTTTTCTAATTATTTTAAACTCTAGCCAAAATTTACTCCTATATAAGAAATTAAACTTGATGTACAGCGAAATTTACTTTTCGTCTTCAAAAGGTCTCCGTATGCTATCAATTAGATAACTTTCAAAACTCTAAGTTGATAAACTCATGATCTTGACTTGAGCACCTAGTTGCTTGGCTTGTTGTTAGTTCTCGAGTTCTTCTAAGAACTTGCAATCCTCTCTTTCTTTTCTCTGACTATCCGAATAATATGACAGAGTATCTAGTCTTTAATGGAGCAGACAATTATGATCATAATGATTGCAAGCCTTGGAGACTCAGCCCTTAAATACAAGTGTCGGGCCCTCAATTTAGCACAATCATCGCCTAAAATTAGCATAACATGCACAACATGGCTAGAAACATGCCAAAATAATCATAACAAAAAATAACTTCAGGTTAATCTTAGACGCTCAAATTAGTTCGCACTAATTTCTAGAAAATTATGGGATCGGCTACAGTAATTTCGGGTTTTGCTACAGTACCGCGTGTGCTATAGCTCTGAAAAATTTTCTGAACAAATCCAATAAAATTTGCTAATGTGTAAACATTATTTTAGACCTTATTTAAACCGAAGTTATTACATATATTTTAGTTAGATTAATTATAATTGATCCATTAACAATTATAATTAATTAAATTTAATTTTATATGTTTTTTATTCCAAACCCTAATTGAAATACATATAATGTCATTTCTTAGTTAATCATTTATTTTGGCATTTATATTCATGACAATATTAAATATATAATTATAATATACATATATCTAACTTAATTTATTGTATTTAGACGTTTATAAATCCAACTATACTCGTATTCGATATCCATGCAACATAGGAGATACTTGTCAACACTTTTTGAGTTTTATGTGTTTGTGAAATTAATGAGGTTCTTTGATGACGATTGATCGAATTCATGAACAATTTATGTTTGAAAGTACATCTTTTCGCAAACAATGACTAATTGACATTCCTTATTTATTTATTTATTTTTGAGATGGGGGGGATGGTACTTGAACCATTGATATATAGTGATATTCTACTAGGAAAAAAAAAGAAAAAAAAAAGAATTTGAGACCAGAAAAGCACAACTAGTTTGAGAATTAAATTAAAGATAATTCGAAAAAGGACCAGTCAGGAAAATGAATCTGTGTATATGTGGGACCCACGTGCACTGCTTGCGAATCTATTCAGCTCTCATTTATCCGATTACAGTAATTGAACTTTGATATTTGTTTAAAATTTAATTAGTTTTTTCATCCAAATTTATACAAATTTTATAAAAAAAATTTTATAAAATTTTATAAAATTTCTTATCAACTCCTACGGAAGAAAATTCAATACTTATCGATAATTACATTCAGTTATTAAGACTATTCGAGTATTGGGCCCACGTTCATTTTGTCTCTTTCATTCTTATTTTCTGAGCCGTTTTCATTTTTCTCAATTTGTAGTTTGATTGGAAAAAAAGAAGAAGAGATGTATTCTTCTTCAACCTTTTTTTTTTCAATCATTGTAAAATAGATCTCGGATTTGAGAATCTCTCGGTCTTCTCTTTTTATCGTTGACTGTTATATTTTTTATTCCTAAGACCCCATTGTGCATATATTTTCTTAATTTACTCACCAAAAGAGTTCAAATATTTATCTTTATTTTTTAATTTTTAATAATTTTGATTTTAAAATTTAAATATCAAAATAAAACCGTTAAAATATATTCTATATCATTTTCTTTATATATATATGTAAAAAAAATTATGATATTTTAATATTATTTTTTTTACATTAAGAGTATGTAAAAAAAATACACTAATATACGTATATTTTATGTCAAGATCAACAGGAGGGTTTGAAACGACACTGACGTTCACACCTTTGTAAAGCATTTTTGCTTCGTCTGCGTTCACACCATCCAAAAAGATACATGAAATGGGTTTGAAATGGTATTCTTTACGAAGCTCGTTGATAACAATAGGTAACTGAATAAAAAAGAAGAAAAAAAGTTGAATTCAGAGGCTCAATCCTAAAAAAAGAAAAGTAAAGCCTCCTCGAGTCAAAGAAAGTGATAGAGCCAAATTATTGGATTATATGACACAGGATATCAGGCTTTTAGGTGGTGTGATGCTTCGGGCTCAAGAAATTTATTGGAGAGCATACAATGTGGATATCGGCGAATGTTTGACAACAGCATCCCCTTTTTTATCTATAAATTCCACATGAATGAAGTAGGTGACTTTACTTTCTGATCGATCAAGTTCTAAAAAAGCTGCGGAATTTCGTATATAAGGTTTTTTCATAAATATAGAGTTTACAAGTATGAAAATGCACTTTTGAAAAGGCATATCCAACATAAACTATCAGAAGCTTAGCGCCCTCAAATTCTTTTGGTTCCACGCAAACTTCAAAATATCATGCATGATGCATTCCCCTCGAAGAGCAGAAAATCTCATGGAAGACAAAACAAACCAACAAATGTCATAGAAATGTCTTACTGGGTAAGACTAGCAGTAAAAGCATCAACAGGTAAGGTGCAGAGGCGACTTTTCAGATCTGGACAAGGAGGGTGGAACTTCGTTGGGAAAGCTCTAACTTTACGGGCTTGTTCTGTCAGTTGATGCTTGGCATAAGTTGTTCCTTTTAATTTGTAAAATTTTCAATTAACATCTAATAAAAGGATAAATGTTAGCTGGAATTTCCTGCCCGTCAATAGTGAACTATATATATGCCTGACGGACACGTCGTGCCGTATAAATATGTATAAAAATCAATATGTATCGTGTCATATCGTATGTTTTTTTACAATAGTGTTAAGAACGATAGAGCACTTGTTGGCACACCGTAACTATACATATTTGGACATGTTTTAATTTTTTTTAATTTTAGTTGTTAACAACATTTAAAAATTTGAAAAAATAGGAAAATTTTCATAGAACGGAGAAAAAAAATAAAATACTATAATTTTTTAAAATGTGCTTATAATAAAACACATTATAATAACTATTTTTTGAAATTTCATATATGAATTTAAACGTACTACGTGTCAGTTAGACACTTGACTGAACCGTGTCGTATCTGACATTCTTATCGCACAACACGGTATTTATAAAGATACGATACGTACAAACACGTATATTATATTTTAATCACGTCTGAATACGTATAATCCGTATCGTACTCACGTATCATACATTTTTATTAATACATTATGGCTACAATTTTAACAAAGTTTAGATATACAATCGAAACAAATTATTTAATACGAAGAAGAAAAAGTCAGGAGTGCATTTAATAAACTCGTACTTGATTTTATCGAGTCAAAGCCGACAACTCACGGCACTTCGTTTAAGCAAAAAAAAAAAAGAAAAAGAAAAGAAAAGGAGCGGCTTTAGCGAAATAGGAAAGTGCCGTCCGGTTTGCGCAAGGATAGTCCCACATTAGGTAATATGTGCGGAGCCGAAGAACAAGGAGTCTATATTAAAGATAGAGTCACGACCACATGAGAATATCCACAGCGAAAGAGTCTCTTTCCACCTATACTCGTATGCGTATCCGCGCGTCTGAAACCGGATCCGCGTGTCTTATACTTCGTGTGTATGATGACTGTCAGGTACCGTGTCCCATATGGTCTATCAGTGATCTTTAATTAATTAATTTTTTGGGAACTTTTCTCTGGGGAAGAGAAAAAGTTAGCAGCTTTTGCTAATTACTCGAAAATTTTCAAGAGAAAGTTGAAGTTTTTATTATACTTTTATGAAATTTGTTTTCTGATCTCCTAATTTTTGTTGAAAAAGAATTTTTTGGTGACCTTTCCCCTGGGCCTCTTTTCTTGGGCAAAATTTTTCTAAGTTGTCACTTTATTTTGCGAAGATTTTCTAGAGAGAGTTTAAATTTCTTATGAAAATTACTTCAGATCTCTCTAATCTCTCTATGCTTGTGAAAGTTTCAAAAAAAAGATTTTAAAATTTTATTATATTTTCTATTTCTATGAGAATTGCTTCTCTGTCCTCCTAATTTTTCTTGAGAAGTGGATTTAAAAGAAAGTTTCACATGGGTGTTGATTTCTTTTTTCCTTTTCTTTTTTTTTTGAATTTTCAGAAATTTTCTTTTCTGCAAAACTCATATATTCAATCAACAAAAGCATCCTAAATTCGTATTTTATAGTAAAAATTTGTACTTTTGATCTGGAGGGAATGATGTTCTTTTTTTGGAGTTTGACGGTTGTCATAATACTAACAATAATATTATATCAATCTAATTTTTCGTTGATTAAGATAATTAACAATTATAACAGTTCTCATAACTAATAAAATGGATACTAAAATCAAGAAATTAAAATTATAGCCATGTTTTTTTACAACTTATATAGGTTGTATATCAAATCTGAGATAATTTGAGAATCATTTGATCATTAAGTATTTATAAAATTAAACTGTTAATTTTTCGAACCTCCTGTTGCATTACGTTTCAAATAAATAACATAGACGGTTAGTATAATCATCAAATAAATATATTAACAAAATAACCTATCTAAATCTTCATTCAGAGAGCATTTTTTTATAACTTGCATAATGTACATCGGTTAATATGAAAAAAACTTATAGAGCACAAGCAATGGAGAGCGACATGCTTCAAATGGCGTATAATTTTTTGGAATTTTTGAAAATCCTTTTTTTAAAAAATTAGATATGTATAAATATCTTTGTAGCACAGCAATATATAAGTATTTTGTTTTTTTTTTGTTTTTCTTTGTGATTGTTTTTCAGCTTCATAAACGAATGGAAGAAAATTTTAAATTTGTTGGTTGTTTTCTGGTTTCTCCGCCGAATTTTTATGGGATTTTTTTAAAGAAAAATGTCGGGGAGATAAAAATGAATATCGATTTTATTATTTATATTATATAAATTATTATTTATATTAATTATTTTATTTATATAATTTATTTTTAACAGTATTTTTATTATTAAATTTAAATATTATTAATATAAATGATAATTCTAAATTTATATTATATAAATTATTATTCATATTAATTATTTTATTTACATAATTTATTTTAATAACGTATATCAACTTCCTTTTTCAAATTATTTGTTCTATTTTGTGTGCGGATGATCCATTCTAATGAGGACGTCAGTTTGTGACAATTACAGCAATAGTACTCTCATGCCTCACCTTTAGGAAATTAAAAACAACACGTTGTATCAAGATACGGTATGATACGATACGTATCAAAGGTGGCACGGTGTGTCAACACATATTATATTATACATATCGCGTATCGTGCTGTTATCCATGTCATGTTCGATTTTAATCACTGTAGACACGACACGGCATGCATAAATAAAGGGGGCGATACGGCACAGAACACGCATAACCACAGCACGGAAACACACGTAGGCATGCGTAAATAACGTGTAGGCACGTTTGTCACAGATAAACACGGTTATGCACGAATAGACACGATTAGGCACGACACGGATATGCACGTTTAGCACAGTTAGCACGGATAGGCATAGTATGCACAAATTGTAGGTTGTTGGATGTTGATTGGACAATTGATTTTATAATTTATTGACGAGATTTTGTAATTAAGATTAAAAAATAAGCTAATATGATATTTGTACTCAGTATACTCTGTAGTCCTCCATCTCCATAGCAATATTAATCATCTCCAAAATAATATACTCAGTAAACACAGTTTAATTTAAAATTCAAATTTAAAATAAGAAAATAATTTCAGATGAGAAATTTGAAAAATAAAATATTTCACAAGTAATTTTTAAAATTTTTAAAATAATTTTAAAATTTTTTTAAAATATTTTTTAGATATTTTTAAAAACATTCGATTTTTATAATTTTTTTGCAATTTTTACAAAAATTTTATAATTTTTTTTCAATTGCTATTTAATTTTTTAACAGCAAATAAATTTAAAATTTTTAAATTTTTTATATTTTTTAAGATTTGTCCGAATTTTTTTCGATTTTTTTCGATTTTTTCGAATTTTTTTTTTACTAAATACATTTAGCATGAGTAAGATATATATAACATGACGTGTCAACTCAACACGGTACAATTAAGATACATCACATTAACACGACATGTTGGATATATATATCACGCCGTAATTTAATCATATCGTACTTAATAATATCATGTCTTATCCGTATCATATCGTTTTCTCTCCATTTCTGATACAACGTGACACATATGCTAAAAAAAATCGAACCGTATTTTAACACGGTACGTCACGCCGTATTTTGAACGCTACTCACTTCTCTTCTAGTAGTTTTTTTTTGCTTTTGAATGAGAATTTTCTTTAGTATCGTTATTTATTATTTTTTTATACAGAGACGAAGTCATCAGGACTTAAAGTCGCTAACCTGTCGCATTAAAGAAATAATATCTCTTTCAATAATGAAACTTGCCAACTGGCAGTTTATTTAAAAATATATACATTTCTCGAAGGAAATTGCCTCGCAAGTTCCTCCTGAAAACGACGATACCAAACAACAAGAAACAGGCAACATCGATTCCTCCAAGTCAACTAATCCGAGGGATTCCTCCTTGACAGAGTTATGACAATGATCTTTTGTGACGGGCGACGTATGAGAGAGCGCTGTTTCGAGTGTTGACAAAGTCAAATTGTGTTAGAAGTGGGAAACTGGACATGCAACAAACTTCTAATGAATGCATTGCGGCGACTTGTTATACGTGTTCAGACAGGAGCGGTCGTCTCAGATAAATACTACGAATAAACGCAGCTGCTGTATATGACGAAGACAAACCAACACCAAAGGAAACTTCCGCGAAGCTTCCTATGCATCTATTCATTCGCACGACTTGACTCAATGCGATGGCTTTTGGTCTTTTTGGGGGGGATATATACAAATCACTCGCTCGCCAAAACAAACAACAAGGGAGCGAAGTTCGTCACGCAACCTTCTGTTCACACCGATTAATTTTTTTTTTGTTTCGGTGTATTTCCAACTGTATAAATATAAGCCGCTCTCCACAGTTTTGCACTTTAGACAGTCTGTTCTTGTCCCTTGCCAATTGCAAAACTTCAAGCAAATCTTTGCCCAAAGATGAGCAAATTGCAATCCGATGGCGCAAACCAGGGAAAGGATGTATTAACATCTCCGTTGTTGCCAGTACCACCAAAGCAAGTGGAAGAGACACGGAGCAACTCCTCCTGCTCATGGCTCTCCCTCCTCGGATTCCTATTCCTCACCTTCAATTCAGGCATGGTGATCAATCGATCCCGCGATGATCCTTGGTCGGTGGCCTTCGTAGTTTGTTCGTTCCTCGATCTCATCCTCCTGTTCTTCTGCCTACAGAAATTCGAGAAGACGCCTCGCAATTCTCCGACGAGAACTCACCTCAAAATTGCCGTCTGGTGCCTGTCGACGTTCCTTACAGTAATGTTTTCTTATCGAGTGGCTGCGTTGATGCCTTTTGCGGTGGCAATTGTCGTTTGGGCGATGTCACTCAGCACAGTCGGTGCAGGTTTTTATTTGTTCTTCATTTACCGAGAGGAGGAGGTTGTAAATATTGCTTCTTCTGGTGATGTGAAGTGGGCGAAGATGGTTGAGGGACCATAGTGCGTGAAGCCGCCATGCCGATTGTCTCATCTTCACATAAGGTGAACAATTATGCCATATTCTGCATACTAAATTACTAATTCTCTATGCAGTTAGAATATAATTGAACTGTCCGATTTAACTCAAATTAAACCGATCAATCAATATCGGAAACGTTTTTAAATGACACATCAGACCAATTCGGTGTATGTATTAAATCAGATGGTTAATTAAAAAAAATAAAAATAAAACTCTCAATTGGGAATTTGAGATATTAATAATTATGAACAGCAACCTTAATCAATAGAGCACAATATAGCGTTCATCTTCCCTAATTTTTGACACGCATATTTGACCCCTTTTTGTGTTCCCTCAAGCGAAGGGAAAAAAGGGGGATAAGAATCAAGTGGCGCACAACAATCGCTCATCTCAGGTTCTGACTGTTCGGTGTACATCAACATCCATACGGTGTCAATTTCTAAAAACTATGTGAAAAATCAACAGCTGTAATCTGCACGGCGCTTGAAACAGGGAGCTGGACTACTGGTATTTTATTCTGTCCGAGATGACTATAAATAATTCCTACGTGTGCCCATGATTTTCTTTTATCTTTGTTCTTTTACAAGGAAAATAGGGATTCCATGGGATCCAATTGATTGTAACTCACGTCAAAGAGGTTGTAAGTGTCTTTCTGGTTTTGGTTTACCAAAATTAAGAGGACTTCCGCTGAAAGTGGTACAGTGAACAACATGCTTCCCAGGTATATGATGGAACCGGTAGCAGGATTCAACCAAGATTTTAAAGGGGGTTGATTTATGCCACTGAAGTTTAAATGTTCGGAAACTAATATTACACTTGAAAATAAAGGATACAGAAGGGAACAAACTAGTTGATTTTTGGCTATTCTTTTGATAATTAGTAACTTTGATATTTTTGACAATAAATTTTCAAATAATTTTGAAATAAAATTTTTAAAACTTTTAGAAATTAAAAAGTTTATTGACATATTTTTTTTAACTTATAAATTAATCGTGTTTCAATTTTTATGTAATTTAAACATTATTTAATAATCCATCGAAGATCATTAAGTTTAGACCAATTACAAATTTCATGTAATTTGGATTTTTTTTATGGAATATTAAATGGTATTTAAATTTATGAAATTTAAAACACAATCAATCTATTATTTTAAAAAAATATGTTTATAATTTTTTTATTTTTAAGATTTTTTTGTATTTATTTGAAAAAGTTATTGTCAAAATTGTTAAGTTAATAGTTACAGGTGAATCTCCGCTCTTGATGTATATATTATATATATATATATATATATATGTGATATATATAGTTGTTAAAAATAAAGAGAGGCTGTCGCACACTTGAGGTGACGCATATCTCTACCCCCTGAATGGGAGAATGGCCAGACTGGGGGGGTGGATCAGTATTAGATGAGGCGAGGCGTGTTTAGTGTCGAAAGATTTACAGGAGGCCAAATTGTCTGCCAAGGTTAGGTTATGTTCGTTGTAGGAGAATAATTTAATCAAGATGAGAACTTAAGAAGAATTTGAAATTAATAAAATTCTGAAATGGAAAAGAACTGATCTCAGGTAAAAAAAAAAAATCAAGTTAGGAATATGGACTTAAATAAAGAGAATCAGATAGGTAAAACTCTTTAAGTGATAAGGTTCTTTTTGTTTTTTTTTTCCCAAGGAAAGTTGTATGCCAATGGCCTCTAGAAAAATCTAATAACAAAATACAAAGAGAGTTACAGAGATATACTAAGAGATGTATAGGAGACTGACATAGAAAATCAAGAAGATAACAAATTAACAAAATAAAAGAAAAAAACATGTTTGCATCATGCAGAAGAGGAAAGACCCAATCTACCACTCAGCAATTCTTCCATGAAGTAAAACAAATGTTAAACATAATTGTAAGTTTAGATGGTCAAGTTAGGCGGGAGCCATGACTCATACAACTTGGGTATGTGTCAAAAATTTCCATCCGAGTCCAATGGATCAGACCTGACCAATATAGAAAGATTAATGAAATAATGCATATCTAACTATAATTGATTACCAGATCCATTGACACTTCTTGTTTGCATTATGTGGTCAACAACTCGTTTGAGGCAATAAATTAAAGCAATTTTAAGCACAAGTGAGACAAATGAACTCAATCAAAAGGAGGTTAACATATGAAATAATCGCATCCATCATGCACTGGATGGAACCAACATCAACAGAGTCAACTAGGAATCTGAAATTGCAAGACACCTGTTGATCAATTAGCAATCTTGTGATGATCTTTTATCAATTCTCTCATCTGTACTAGCAATTTTGCAATGTCCGCTAGAGAGAGTGACGTACTTGGAGAGAGATGATGTAAAATAGCTCTCAATAGAGAGCAAGCAATGGAATGGAAGAAGGTGATCTCCCTTTGTATTCTTGCTGAGCAAGAGAGCAAGCAGTGGAAGTAGGAGCAGTTCGATATCCATCAATCAAATTTGAATCCGATGGACAGTATAATCGTTTGATGACATCAACATTTGAGCTAAAGATTCGATCTGAAACTTTAATATTTGTACGAAATATGAGATTTGATGATCTGACGATAAAGAATACTCATCGGATCCAACATCAAACCGCCTCCATTCTGCATGCAATACCTTCAAAAAAAAAAATCCAAAAAACAGAGCAAGCAGTGTTTTGTATTACACTAAACAAAACAGCGGTATGTTTGTCCCAAGATATTTTTTCCAGACCATTGAATTTCTTTTTCATGGCAAAGAATAGGTATGGAAAATATCTTAAACTGATCATGCTCTTCAACTATTCCTAAGGTAAGATCATAAATGGAAGGGTGGAAAGGGCTCTGGCTGCCTGTTATTCCACTCTTCCAATAAGCTTTCATCATATTGAGTAGTGGTAGAAAAGTAAATCTATTCAGCTATTTTAATTCTCCAATACCAGACTAAGAAAATGCAATTGGTAGTTAGATCAACTAAAAGCAGAAAGCTCTGCAAGCCTTTTCAGTTGATTATTTTCACTTGCTATATTATGATTAATTTGATTAACATGTATAGAATTGATTTTAACATTATTTTGTTTAAAAATCAAACCGCAGATTGTGCTATGGGCAGCTACCTGATAAGTCAATTACATAAATGTGTGTTACCTTTTTCCCCTTTTATCATTTATTTTCCTTCCAATCTACTATAGTTTGGTGGGAAGATTTAAAAAAAAAAAAATTAGACCATGGTCGATCTGTTGTCGGATACCAATTTATGTAATATAATAACGATGTAGTACTTGAAGATGCTTTTGTAAGACTACTAGTAATTTCTTGATTGGAACAATAGTCAACATTCTATGTTGATTCGTGTTCTTTTGTTTTGCTCTGATTCTTTTAGTTGGTAAGTGGCCTGATGAGTTTGTATTAAAGAAGAAAATACATTACAATCTTGTTTAGCACCAAACTAAATCTAACGAAGTCATGGGATTTTCGATCTAGTTAGTCTTATTTAAGAGTTAATTATGACACTGGATATATTTGCCTCACGTTGCTTTGCAAAATGAATAAAATAATTTAAAAACATTTTTAATTTGACCACAATTAGAGAAATAAGACTAAAATGAATATAAAAGAAGATTAGAAACACTTAGCTAGATTTTCTAAATTTTTTATATTTTATTAAAAAGTATCAGCTTGGTTCTCAAACAAACATATATATAGAGATCAATCTTCATCAATATTTACAAAATTTATTTATGTTTTTATGAAAAGTATATAATTCTTTTGCAATTAAAATTTCATATTTTGCAAATTCATTTAAATAAAAGGGTCAAACTATTAAGATTGAAAAAATTTTCTGGGTACATATCCATTGATAATGAAATTAATTTGACAATATTTTTCAAATCATGTCCAACAATATTTTGAAAATGAAAAAAATATCAATATATTGTTGGCCTTGTAAATTAGTTATATATCAAATTAATATAATTTGAATATCACTTGATGTACATTATATCAAATATCATCAAATATAAATAGTTTATGTTTTAAATTATTTGATAAATGATAAGACTTACATTAGATTTCATCCTCCTTTATTGTTAAATAATATTATTAATAGTCCCTTTCAACTTTTATATAATAACTCCTCCTTACTTAAGATAACTTCTTTAAAGGTACATGAATTAAAGACAAGAAAAAGCTAATTAAGTGATGTCAATAAGCAACGTTCTCAAAGAAGTTGCAAACGGATTTGATATAACCAATATATATTATCCTACCCGTCAAAGGGAATTTTAAAGGAGAAGAATCATCCATAAAAACAGAGCTACTGTAGGTGAAGAAAGAAATCACGTTTTAGTATTTTACTGATTTTCAATTTGGAAACTTAGGAGAGCACGTGGGAGGAGAGAGAACCAAGAAGAAACAGACAAAACTCCTCGACGAGACTTCATCAATGAACGATTTAATCTGAAAGATTCAGTACTGTAGATAGTACTGTATGTATGTATGTAGAGCTACAGTTCCGAATCTATTCAAAATTATATATATAAAATAATATAATACAGATATGCTAGGCTTAAAGAGTTACTGGATTTAAGGCTTTGGTCTCACACTGAAGTTCAAAGTTTTGTATTACAATTTCATGGGCCAAGGCTGACTTCTCACCAAAGTACCTCCCATATTCATTTTCTCAAAAATTGTTTATTCACAATTTGAGATGCAATAAAGTTTACCTTCTTTCCGTTATCCTTCCTTTTCTTCCCTTCTCTTTCAAACTTGGGAGCAGATCCTTAGCGGATGTAGTTATACTGTTGATGCAAAGGAAAGGTCTAAAACTTGATTTGATAATAAGAAAGAGGTGGTCTTTGAAGGCTGTTTTCTTTCTAAAGAAAAATTACCCTTATTTTTAAAACTAATATGTGGTTGCTCAATACCATTTTAATGGTCCTAGTTAGTTCCATGCCACACGCTATCTAACAGTTAGAACAGAAACAAAAGAAAATGAGCAAAAAATTAATACAACAACAAATGATAAGTCATGGAGATACAGACAAAATGGTCACCTAACAAAATCCACATAAGCAGAATCAGTTAAAAGGAAAGACAACCTCTATTTGAAACTGAAAAATACTGAGATCGATAGAGTTAATTGAAAGACAAACCTCTTTCAAAAACAGAAAAATACTGAGAGGATAGAAATGGAGGAAAAAAAGAGAGTTGCCAAGTTCTTCTATGAGAGAGAGATAGATCATTTTTCTCAAGAAAAGAGGGAAAGGGAGATTTAAAATCTGAAAAAGAACAGAAGAGGAAAGAACTGGATATTCTCTATTGCCCAAGTCATGGCTGGAGAAGAGAGGTTTGAGGCCTCTCTCCACCTGACAACAGCGCTTTTCACCCATGGAATGATTCTCTCTCCATCTTTTCCCCCCCTTTTGTAAGGGGCTATGTGTGGTGATTTGGAGAGAGAGAGAGACAGAGACAGAGAAGCAATGGACTTTCTAATCATTTTGATTTGGTTATGTGATAACAGCATTCTCCATCTGATTCTGCATTGTTGCTTAACCCACTGACTCTATAAACCACAGAAGCTACTTGCAGTATAAAATTCCGATGATCTTCTGAGAAAGCAGGGTAAACGAGTATCTCAATTTTTAAAAAATGATTGATCAGAGCTCCTCATAAAGGCAAACCTATTACTGTAAGCACCTTTTAAATCTATTAGTCAGAGCAGTCAGTGGACAATATCAAGTACAACATACTTACAAGTATTGACTGCTGACATAAATATTCTGAAGCATAATCAATTTTATAAACAAGAATAGAGAAATGGACACTCACATACAGGATGGACATATCTGCCAAAAATTTTGCAACTAAGGTAGCAAGTCAGTAAGATATTAATATACTATAAAAGAAAGTTGGTGTTGCTAGATATACAGTTCAATTCTAGAAGCCTTTATGAGTTTATGCTTCTTGAATTTTGGTTGAAGCCTAGGGAGGAGGATGCACAAATAATAAAAATCACGATAAAGGATTTGCAAATCAATTTATTAGCTCTCATTTTAATGGATGAGCTGTTCTCATTTTGTAAGTTGCAGGATGAATGAAAACAGCTGTTGTAAAAGAAAAGAAAGTATTTTCATGACTCATGCAGGAAATCACAAAAGACTCTTCAGTTCAATGAACCATGGCGTAGTGGTCCTTAAGAATCTCAAGTTCAAGAGAAGTTTAGATGAACTCACATAATTTACTTAAAGTAGAAGGAAGCCTGCAATGGTTGCCAAGAAAGGTTGATTCCAAAAGTTTCAGACTAGGAAAAATTATGTGCAGATCAATGAATATGAACAAACCTCTTTCATTGCTGCTCTGATATTAGTGAGTCTATTTCTGTAATCATTATTTTTGTTTTTCTTTTCTTTTCTTTTTTGTTTTGGAGTGTGGGTTTGCAGTGTACAACTTTCTTTTTTTCAATTTTAAGAGTATCTTCATTTCTGCAGTTGCAGATTTTGAATTTTTTTTTTCACCGTCAATTTAGCAACTTTACATATTGATTTTAGAATACTTTCTTCCCTGCAATTACTAAGTGACAATTTTAATTAGTAAAAATAAATAATCTTTTACAATTGTAAGGATGGCAATACTTGTAAAGGAATTGTAAATGTTGATGTGATATTTTTCTAAAATTTATTAATTTATGAAGATTATTAAATTAGTAAGTATTACATCAGAATTAACCAGTTATTTATAAATGAGATGGAGATGCTCTGAGTACAAGGCAGTCCCTTCTTATTGGATATTGAAATTTAACTCAGATGCAAGAAAATGTCATCAATAGTAGACCTGTTTATAAGTAAATTTATGGAATTAAATTAATTTTTGCATAGTGATGGTTAAACTTAATTTCACTGTTCCTGTGTGTTTTGAAATAACTTAAAACTTTACATCCATTCAGTGATCTACCACCCACTGGTGTCAAAAAAAAAAAAATGATCTAGCACCCATATTGAGGAAGCATCAATGAAGAAACACAGCAAATATCAATCGCATACGATCTTCTCTGCTAGAAGTAAGAAACCATCGTAGCCCCTAAAATGGAGTTTATTGAATTTTCTTTTGCCTTCAAATAGAGATTGATATCTGAATTAAGTCGACAAAGATAATGCATAGGATTGTTGGATTGGTTTGAGGTTTCGAAACCAATTGTAAATTAGCAAAGCCTCTCGGTCGGAAATTTATTGCAACTTTATGTATTAAAGTTCCCGTAGAGGCTAGAATATGCGCATCGCATTTTCAAATCCAGAAAACAAAGATAATTGAAAATTTATAAAATCGAACTAATTTGTACCTTTGCATAATCGGATTGTCGATTGAAAATTTCAGAATCGCTCCTGGAGCTCAAATCGCTTTCCTGCTGTAAACGCACTCCTCTCTGCTCCCGAGCCTTCATTTTTTGTAGAGATTGCACTGAATCGAAAGGAGGAGAACTCTCCTCGGATTGAATACTTCAACGAATCAAAAGCGAGACGAGTTCCTTTCTACTTTCTTGGGTTCATTTCCTAGATCAAGTTGGAGAGGGAGGAAGAGGAGGATAATGTTAGAAAAAAAATGTTTATCGGGTGGAGGGAGAAAATTTTCAAAATCTCTTTATTATTTATTTATTTTTTATTTCTTTCTTTTCTTTTTTTATAACAGAATTATAACTTCATTCATAGATTTAAATAAAGCTCTTAAAATTTGTATTTAAAACATAATTCAAAATAATTTAAATTAGAATACAAAATAGCACAGTAAACTCTAATCATTCGTTACTAAAACGGTTATAATTTATTATAGGTATTTCCAAACGTCTTGAAACTTGAACCATCAAAAATTAGACTCCAAGACATCAAATAAGCTCCTTATTTGTCCAGAATGATCTAAAATTTACTCTTTCAAATTCGCTCATTAATCAACTTCAAAATCTGTCCACTGTGCAGTCACGAATTTAATGGCAAATTAAGTCATCAACACCCCCTCTTTAAACTTAATTCTCTTATGTCCTTCATGTCGAGTAGATTTCTCATTTTCTCAAATAGTCTTGTGAACAGTGGCTTTGTAAAGATGTCAGTTGCTTGGTCCTCGCTTTTCCCATGCACCAGTTCTATCTCCTTTTCCTTCACGTGCTCTCAGGTCAATATGCTTATTTCTTTCATGATAAATAGGATTCTTTGCCAATTCGATCGCTAATCTACTGTCCAAATAAATTTGGGTGGCCTTCTCTTGAGCAAAATTTAGCTCATTCAACAATCTTCTCAACCAGATCACATGACTCACACAACCTCCTGCTGCCACATACTCTGCTTTGCACGTAGAGAGTGTCACGACTGGTTGTTTCTTCGACGGCCAAGTGAATGATGTGTCCCCTAAAAAGAACACGTATCCCGATGTACTCTTTCGATCATCCACGTCACTACACCAATCGCTATCAGAATATCCTACTAGCATGAAATTTTCGGCTTTGGTGTAGAATAACCCGAAAGATTTGGTTCCTCGAATATATCGCAAAATTCTCTTTACTGCTTTTAAATGCGTGTAGACCGGCTCCTCCATGAATCTACTTACAACTCCAACGCTATAAGAAATGTCTGGCCTTGTGCATGTGAGATAGCTGAGACTCCCAACTAGACTTCAGTATTTTGTGGTATTTACTCGTTCTCCACTGTCAAACTTAGAAAGTTTTGCCCCGGGTTCCATCGGTGTCAATACTGGATTGCAATCCATCATTTTGTTTCTTTTCAGAATTTCTTTCACATATGATTCCTATGACACAAAAATCCCAGTATTTTCTTATCTCACATTCAGACCAAGGAAGTACTTCATCAAACCCAAGTCCATCATCTCGAACTCCCGAGTCATTACTCTCTTAAATTTCTCTATCATCTCATCATTGTTCCCCATAAAGATGAGACCATCAACATAAAGAGCAATAAGAAGCAATTTACCTTCATGCTTTTTCACGTATATTGCATGATGGGCATTGAGTAAATCCGTTTTTCTTCAAGTAAGTGTCGATGCGGGTATTCCAAGCTCGAGGTGCTTATTTCAACACGTAAAGTGTCTTCTTCAATTTCAACACCTTCTTCTCTTCCCCAGCTTTTATGTACCCCGGTGGTTACTCCACGTACACCTCTTCTTCTAGCATGCCATTTAAAAATATTGACTTTACATCCATTTGAAAAAATTTCCATTTGAATTGAGCCGCTAGAGCAATGAGAAGGCGAATCGTCTCCATTCTTATAACTGGGGCAAAGACATTATCATAGTCTATCCCCACTTTTTGTCGATAGCCCTTTACAACTAGCATTGTCTTGTATCGCTCTATCTTACCTTGAGTATTCATCTTCTTTTTGTATATCCATTTTACTCCTATGGGCTAACTTCATTTTGGCAATTCAACCAACTCCCAAGTTTGATTTCGCTCGATTGCTCTTATTTCTTCATTCATGGCTGTTTGCCACTTTTCATTTCGTACCGCTTCTTCAAATATAATTGTTTCAGCATCCGCCAAAAGACAAATTAAATGTACCTCACCTATCGAGTCGTACAAGTCTTGCATGGTTCACATCCTTGGTTGTTTTGGCTCATCTTCATCATCGATTATCGGTGGATTTGCCAGTGTGTTTGTTGGTGTAGCGATTGTACCAATAGATGATTCTTCTTTCTCGAATATCACCTCCGTTGATTTTTTTCCCAATCCCACGAACTTAACTCATTTACATGCACATCTCGGCTAACCACTATTTTCTTCTTTATTGAATTAAATAACTTAAAACCTTTTGTCTTTTCATCATAACTGATAAAGATGTACCTTTTGCTTTTGTCATCGAGCTTAGTCCTTTTTTGATCTGGTACATGCGCGTAGGCCATACTACCGAACACCTTTAAGTGAGACACTGTTGGTTTTTGTCTGCTCCATGCTTCTTGCAGTTTTTGATCTTCCAAATTCACATGAGGGCAACGATTTTGCACATAGACTACACATAGCATCGCTTCCGTCCAAAATTCCTTCGACATTTTCTTGCTCTTCATCATCAACCGAACCATGTCGAGAATGATCCGATTCTTTCTCTCGGCCATACCATTTTGTTGAGGCAAATATGGTACAGTCAAGAACCGCTTGATGCCTTCCTCACAAAAATTCGTGAAGGCGGTTGATGTGTACTCCCCGCCTCTATCTGACATAATGGCTTTGATGAACATGCTAGTGATTTTTTCTATCAACACTTTGAACTTCTTAAATTAATTTAGACCTTCAGAATTTTCTTTTAGAAAGTAGACCCACGTTTTTCGAGTGTAGTCATCAATAAATGTAATAAAGTATCTTTTTTCACCAAAATATTTTGGAGTGATCGGTCCGCAAATGTCGGTATGTATGAGCTCGAGTGGTTTTTTTGCACAGTATTCTATTTTTTCGAAAATAAGGTCCTTGCTTACTTGTCGAGTAAACATCCTTCACAAAACTTGGTGGTGTAGTCCATGTTCGGAAGCCATGCACCATGTTCTTCTTGGCCAACTCTTTTAGGCTCTTGTAATGGAGGTGACCGAACCTTAGATGCCACAATGCCGATTTGTCCTCCATGTCGACTTGTAGACATTTTTCCCGCATGTTTCGCAAGTTGAGCTTGTAAATGTGATTTTTGGCTATTTCGACTTGTGCTACCAAGCATCTTTGATTGTCTTTCAATTGTAGTACTCGATTTTTCATGAATACGGAGTATTCCTTCTCCATAAGTTGTCCCATGCTCAAAATATTGCTTTTAAGATCAGGTACGTAATAAACATCCTCACATCCTCTATTGACCATTCCGCACTACTTTTTTGTAAATAGTGAATCGTATCTTGACCTTTTACTTGGATCTTTGACGTATCTCCGAAAGATACATGTCCATCTTCAACCTCTCGCATCTCCTTGAATAAGTGCTTGTACCCGCACACGTGGTTACTAGCCCCAGTATCGAGATATCACACTGTGTCGCTATCGAAAGCAATATTTTTATGGGCCATCATAAGAACACCTTCTTCTTTTGTCTCCTCTTTCGCGATTAGATTTGCGTTTTCTTCTACTTTTTTTTCACAATAGCACTCATTTGCACATACTTACCACAATTATAGCACTCGATATTTGATTTGCACTCTTTTGCATAGTACCCATGCTTGTCGCAGTTGTAGCACTCGACATTTGAATAATTTGACCGGCCGCCTCTCCCATAACCACGTCCTCTACCTAGATAATTTTGTTGGCTTGACTACCCCTTCTTCTCATAGTACACCTCGACCGTGGCCTCCAGCACAGCAATCATTATTGCGACCTCCACAGCCGCGCCCTCTACCACGGAAGTTTTGAGTATAAAGTACCTTATCTTCTTTGATAGACACCTTAGCTTGTGGCGCTTCCTCAAGCGACTCGTTCTTCTTCTTCTAGATTTGCTCGTGTGCCTCAAGCGACCTAGCAAGATCATCGATAGTTAGCTCCTCTAGGTCCTTCGACTCTTCGATGGCGCACACGACATTCTCGAAATTGTCAGTTAGCGATCGCACAATTTTCTCCACAACCCTCAAGTCCTTTAGAGTTTCACCGTTGCACTTGAGTTGATTTACCACGATTTGCACGTGCGTGATGTAGTCGGATACACCTTCTGACTCCTTCATCTTCATACCCTTCAACTCACCGAGTAGCATTTAGAGTCTTACTTGATTTACTCGGTCGGCCCCATTGAAGACTTTTTGCAACGTATCCCATGCTTCCTTGACAGTTGTTGCGCTTGCTATCTTTTCAAAATCCGACTCGTCAACCGCTTGGAACAACATGTATAGCGATGTCTTGTTCTTCGTTCGCGTCTGTTTCAATGTCTTGATTTCATTTAATGTCATATTGTCGATATCCTCTGGTTCGGTGTAGCCTTCCTCGACTATGTCCCATGCATCTTGGGCCTCGAGTAGCGCTCGCATTTGGATGCTCCAGTTGTTGTAGTTAGCTTTCGTTAGTCGTAGTAGTGGCATACCCCCCAACGACATTCCCCCGGAATTTGTCATCAGAGCTCGCATCGCTTTCCCTCTTGTGGAAAATTTGGACCACAACCAATTATATGCTTCCACGTGTAATTTAAATTATTAATTCTTCAATTGAATTATATGTACTGATTGATAACGGGATCTCGCTGGCTGTTATTTTGACAATTTTTATATAAATTTCGAAAAATATTTTTGAAATAAAAAAAAATCATAAATTTATAGATCAATTGTATTTCAAATTTTATATAATTTAAATATTATTTGATATACAATGGTTCATATGTAATGTTTTTTTGATTGAGTATCAAATAACTTTTAAATTATATAATTTTGAAACATAATAAATTTATAAATAAAAAAATATTTTTCAACTTTTGTCTATTTTTTAAAATATTTCAAAATTATTTAAAAATTAATTATTAAAATTATCAAGATAATAATAACCTTCCTAATATTAATACAACTCTGAACTTCTCAAATCTCAAATACCAAATAAAATCATTCGATGGATTGCATGGTTCGATTGATTGGATCTCAGATTAGGCCATGTTACTGTTTGAAATGAGGGTCTGATTGGGCCTTAATTGAAGCGATGTTAGTGGTTTTTATCTTAAAAATGAAGCCTTACTAAACCAGAGGAGAAAAAGAACCAGAAAACAAATTGGTAACAAACACAAATTAAAACGACCTCATGGCATGTGCTGGAGATCTAAATATAGAAGAAGAAGAAGAAGAAGAAAAGAAATTGCAATGACGAGAGTGACAGTATTCCAATATGCAATATGATATCTAAATGCTTATATGTTCAGAAAAATGAGACAAATTTTGTTCTTTTGTAAAGAAAAAGTAATCTAAACTGAAGTACTTACATATAGATATGTAAATCTGAAAATAAAAAATAAAAACTGAAGTTCTGACTATGTGGGTTTTCTTGTTGCAAGCAAAAATATATCCAATTTAGGATTTTAATACACAAAGGTCTATATAGATACGGATAAGAAATTATGTAGATTAGTGGAGCGGAATTCATACTCTATGTTGCGCTACACGTGCAACGTAACGTATTGTTCGTCTGATCGTACATTGTAAATCTCAAAAAATAAATTTCGATAAAGTATTGTCCGATCGCGTTGAAATCCACGCGATTGTAGCACAATGCAGTGCTGTGCAACTGAAGATAATATCATAAAATTCTCTAAGTTTTTTACTCGTGATAAATGATCTTCCGAATTTTTATTATTGACAATTATCCTTTTAGATTCCTCAATATGAGACAATTAAATGTTCATCCAAATATTAATTTTATTCATAAAAGCTAAATTTGAATAAAAACTGATCAAATTGTCCTTGAATATTTATAGTATGATTATTTAAAAATTAATATTTATCTAATTTCAAAATAAAATAAATTATTGTTTGAAATAATAATATAAAATTGAACAACATGTTTCAAAAACATCAAGTATTTTATTTCTGTTATCATATAAAGGTTCAAATAAAAATAAAATTTTCGGAAATATTATAAGTCAATATATATATTCAAAATTAATAATGTCAAGTAAGTAAGATTAAGATTTAGAAGGAAAGTGTCCTTATTTGAAGACTTTAAAATGTGAATGGTGATATTGTCACAATAAAAAAGTTCACATCTTTTTTAACTGGCTGCAACTTTGATTGCATAATTTGTTGCAGAAATTTCAAACAAAAAATTTGGGAGAAAATTGAGAGGAAAATCTTTGATATTGGGTTATTATGGGCTTTTATTGTCAAGATTATTCTCAGTATCCAGCTACATAGAGAATATTTTTTTTAAATAAGAAAAATTTAAGCTATTTCAACAGAGAAGAAATTCAAATTTTATAGTCATTGATATTACATCGATATCAATAAAATTAAATCTAAAATTTTTAAATAATAAAATTAATTGATTTGATATTTTTGTATATATCATGATATATTCATACCCACCAAATTACAAAATTTCAATTTATTTCAATATACATCAAAAGCTAACAAAATTGATATATAAAATTTTGACGATTTAACTCTTATTTTTTATAGCTATCGAAATGAAGTCAAATCTATTAATTTTTAATATACATATAATTAAAATAATTTAAAATATATCTAACGATTTATATTTATTAATTTAAATACAAATAAAAAAATCACACGTTGAATATTCATGTTGGATCCCTCATACGAATAAACCACAAAACAAATCCATAGATTATTACTTATCACTACTACACAAAAAGAACTTTTGTTATTTGCCATATGTTTTCATCTTTATCAAAAATATTTTATAATTATCTTGATAAATACATCAATTTATGTTTGAGGTTATTTGCACATGCACACAACCTCAAATGTCAACTAAGATAGGAGCGACACGTGTGCGGTGAAAAATTAGGCGCCACCACCTTCCCCTTCTCTTCCCCAGTCCCTTTCAGTGACATTTTAATTACATATTGCTATTTGAGTAATAACAAACGTAATTTCGCTTGATAATGACTTTAAGGAAACGAACCAAATTGTTGAAGTTGAATAAAAAAAAGGCTCACTTTTACACTTCTTTATGGACAATTTGAAAACCTCAGATTGTTCTCTTTGCATAGATTTTTGCTTCTTTTTATGCTTTGGAAAGGTACAGCTGATGGAGTTCAAGACTTTTTTTGATGAAGATTCTGAGTAGCTCCTATCTGACCAGCTGGATTGACACTGAGGATTGCAATTTCTTGGTAGACTTTTCTGTATGGATGCAAATATATAAATACGGTCGTTGATATTACTGTCGATACGAATTTTATTATTTATATTACATTAGTTAGTATAGATATTAATGATTTTATTATGTAAATTCATGTTATATAATACTGTCATTATTTATCTTAAATGAATTATTATATACATTAGTGGTATTTAAGTTGAATAATAGAAGTATTGTATAAAATAAAGTTATTAATATATATAATAACTACAAAATCTGTATTATCATTATGATGATATCAATAATGATATCTTCATAATATTTTTCTTTTAGTATTTTGTGTTGTTAGTTCTCACATTTTGTTATGTTCTTTATATTGTTGGGATGCTATTGTGTTAATTTTGTTATTGTTTATTTTGGGCTGGTTCGTTGAAGGTAGGAAGTTGCCAGCTGTATGGACCTAATCCTCTAACTTTATAACTGTGTATTTATATGATTTTATGAAATGAAATTGGCGGTCCATTTTGAGGCTGCTACTTTTTTTTGGGACATGTTATAAATAAAATGAGGAAAATATTTGGGAGATATTATTATTAATATTATAATTGATATTGATTTTATTATTTATATAAAATAAAGTTATTATTCATATTAACGACTTTATTATGTAATTTATTTTTAATAATATTTTTATTATTCAATTCAAATACTACTAATATGAATAATAACTCACTTAATTTGAATAACAAAAGTATTGTACAAAAAAATTATATAATAAAGTCCTTAATATGAATAATAACTCATTTAATCTGAATAATAATGACTAATAAATTCAGTATCAATTATGATATTAATGATGATATTTATATATAGCTCCCATAAAATAACACTTGATTGGTAGATATATAAATTGACTATCTCAAGTTAATTTTTGATATCTCTCCTTTCTAAAATTCTTAACATTGATTATGATAAAATAGAATGTTCATTAAAATGAGAATATTATCTTAACTTTGATTATGATAAAATAGAATGTTCATTAAAAATTAAAAATAGATAACAAAAGGCCTGCTAAACTTTGTGAAAGAAATTTTTTTTAAATAAGGGCTCCCGTTAGTCTCAACATTTATTTCTTTTCGAATATCTTTTGTGAGATTCAAACTTATGTCTCTTCATATAGAAGCGAGACCTATCATCACTATATTGGACAAATGTTGATATTTGTGAAAGAAAATTAAAAACAAAAAAAGACAAAGCTTGACAAAGCAATTCAAATGTGAAATTAGAAGTATAGATAAAGCCAAAGAAGCCTTTTCTAAGAAGCTCCTTTCTCCACTCATTACCAAAAGAGCATCATCATCTCCTTAGATGGCTTCAAAATATTTAGATATTTTTCCCAAAAGTATTCTGGGAATAAATTTTTTTATGCCATGCCTCCTGATCTACACATCTTGCTTAATTTTTACTAGAAAAATATTAAGTGTCCATCATATTTTTTTATGTCCATTATTTTTCAATCCTTTTTATTAATTGTAAGTTGTCTATTTATTAATTGAATATAACTATAAACTATTATAAGATATATTACCTAATTTATGTAATACCTATAAATAAGCAGTTTTGTTTAATAAATAACGGTTAACAATTATAAAATTTTAAGTTGAGCATAAACAAAATATTACTTATAAATAAAAGGATAAGATAGTATAAAAAAAACTCTCCAACTGAGATAATATTTTGTCACAGCCAGCAAATTCTTATTGAAGATATATTACACATTCACTAATTAAACCAAACCCCAAAAAGGCCAAAACTAAGAAAAGTAAAAAAAAAAAAAAGACAAAAGACAAAAGGGGAAAAACTCAGGTTACAATGTTTACATCTTGGAATTAAATTATGAGCATGGAGAAATTTGATAGCCTGAAACATAATACTGGCCAGACCCAGCATCTTGGCTTGTGTAATACACCAAGCTGGGACTTACATGGTTGTGGATTCCCTCGTAAGTGGTTATCACGTAACTGGGGTCATCTTTCTCTCTCTCTACTCTCTTCTTCACTGAGCATCCCTCTGTTGAGCACTTGTAGTAATTCCTGCATTTTTTTTATTGGTACCAAATCATTAGAAAACTAGAAAGAAACCATGAATGCTCTGTAATTATCAAAGCCACTAATTAATTAATCATCATGATTTTATGAAAGAATTTGAATTGGAAGATGAAAAATTACCTAGGGTTGGGGCTGTTCTTGACAGATTTCTTGCCATATTTTCTCCATTTGAAGCCATCGTCTATTATCTCCACCTCCGATTTCATCCTGAACGCGATCCTCTCTGTTCTCGGCTTCTCCATCCCAGTAATTCTACTGTTATTCATCAATTACAAAACCAATTATTTTTCCATATTCAAGAAACCATGTATATATTTTCTAAATTATATTGCAAATAATCTTTAGGATTAATGATTAACAAATAAG
The DNA here is from genome assembly GCA_037678475.1 of x Bolboschoenoplectus mariqueter. Lineage (NCBI taxonomy): Eukaryota > Viridiplantae > Streptophyta > Magnoliopsida > Poales > Cyperaceae > x Bolboschoenoplectus > x Bolboschoenoplectus mariqueter. Next base: position 2,215,565 of record CM075269.1, read on the forward strand.
CACAAAATTCTCCATACCTTATACTGCTACCGCCGCCAACCAGTAAATTGACTCCATTGCTTTGCACAGCTTGGAACAAACCATTATCCACATACTCCGAGAAAGACGTATGCGTCGAAACGTCGTCTCTAAAATACTCCGACAGATCAAACGGCACGGTTTGATCGCAATTGACATCTCCAGTAGTAGGTCCGCCGAATGATGAGGAAGCGGATCCCGATTCGCACCCGGATCCGCTCGAATTGGCGCCATGGTGCAGGAAGTAGGAATCCATGTCAGTATAGTGCAATTGGAGCTCTCCAACTGCCGCCATACAAATATATATAGATAGAACTAAAGATGGATAATGATAATAATGATAAATAAGAAAAGGGAATGTGTAGTTGAGTACTAGATTGATGTATCTGTATTATATATATACATATCTATATATATATGGGGGTTTCAATATGCATGTTGATGATTTAGTGAGGGAGGTCAAAAGGGTAATTTTGTGCATGATGATGTACTGAGTGAGCTTCCTTACTAATTTGGTAGAAGGTTCCATGTTGCTACCTTAAAACACCGCCGCCAGTACTGTGACTGTCAGGTAGGTGCTTCTTTTTTTTTTTGGGAAAATATTTAGCATCTATTTTCTTATTTTTTTATGATCCACTCATCTGTTCGCTATTTATTAGTTAATGTTAATTATATATCTCTTAACTAAAAATAAATTAATATTAATTAATAAAATTTAATCATTTTATATACAAAATATATAAAATTTATATACATTTTGTACATAAAATGATTAAACTTTATTAATTAATAATAATATATTTTTAATTAACAAATATATAATTAATATTAATAAATAAGAGATGGAGAGATGAGTGGACAATAAAGAGATAGACTCCTCCCTCAGCGCTCTTTTTTTTTATTTTGAGTTGAAAGGAACGTGCAATTTAAATATTTTTTTAAATGCATCTAAGGTATTCATTCTTTGTCTTATCTTCTGAAATTGACTTAATTGTATTAAAACAAAAAGTTGGCTGCAGTTGGTGTTTAGAGATGTCCAGATGAAAGGTTTATTTTTAAAAGAAGGGATTTTTTTAATATTTTTGACAATGAATTTTTAAATAAATATGAAAAAAATTTAATCCAATTTAAATTTCATTTGATGATCCATCAATATTTATTAATATTTATGTAATTTGCAATTGTTTATGTTTAATGATATTTGATGAAATATCAAATATAACTTAAATTATATAAAATTTAAAATACTATTAATCTATAAGTTGAAGAATATATCTAGTGGTCCCTTCCCTATTTTTAATTAATTGGACCTAAAGGGTACAAAAAATCTTTGGTTGGTGTAATAGCTCTTTGAATGTTAGATACACTACTATATTTATTTAAATACAAGATATAATTCCATGTGAAAATTATCTATAATTCTTTAATTCTCTAAACCTACAAATATGACAAATTTTAAAAATTCTAAAGGATAAATATGTCATATTCGCTTTCATCATATATTCATTCCACTTAAGATATGATATGCCATTATCAGAATTAATTACCAATTAATAATATAAGTCACTATCAAGCACTTGGAAGTAACTTTCTAAGGCCCCAGTTCTAAGCAGCTTCGGTTTGAGTTTGATTGATGTAAAATTTATTGGATGAGGTGCTCAATTTAGTTTGTTTGTTTCCAAGCAATATGATCATGTTGTATACGTAACAGTGTTTGAGCTAGATTCTCTTTATACCTATATAATTCTGTATTCTTTATTTACATTTTACATATATTTATATTTCTTTCAGAAAATATTTATATAATTATGATTAAAAATTATGTAAGTTATATTTATACGTGTGCGACAAAATTTTTAACTTCAATTTTTTTATAATCATCTAAAAAAATAATAAAATATTTTCTGTATTAATTATAAATACTTATAAATTCATATATAAATAAATTATATATTTAATATGAATACATTTGGTGTGCAAATAAGGGGTGTAAAATGTGGGGTGCAATGATAATTTCTCTGCCAAATAAATTAATGATGTTGGCGCAATTAATTAGGGGACCATATTTATAGCATGAAGCTGGTGTCAAGGATTGAAATGAGAATTCCTCACTTGATGAGAATAAATCATGTTTTAATTAATTTATACAATATATATTTATATATTTATTTAAAATTCATGAATTACCCACATGTAATTTTGTACAAAGGACATGCCAAAGACAGCGTCACGTATTAGTAGAAGTGGGGCCCCTTGCTCATAAGGAAAATAATTGTACAACAATGCTTGTAAAAATTACACTTATATCAAAATAACTACCAAAATTAATTATGCTTATTATATAGATATTTTTAATGTATATTTAACTCTTATAATATATCAAATTTTGATAATATATATTTTCGAGAAATATCATTCAAACTAAAAACTTAAATTGTAGATGTGTGCTCAATTATTTGGATAGGATATGTATTAAATTTAAGTCAATTTGAAAAAATATTTAGTCTTCCATCAAACAATTTAAATTCTTTAAAAGGTGAAATTTTAATGATTTTATATTAATGACCAATTAAATCTTAAATTAATTCAAATTTTATACACGCTCCATCTAAGTAATTAAGAATATGTTTATAATTTTAATTTTTAATTTTAATGATATTTCATAAAAAAAAATATACCACAAAAATTTAATGTAACATAAAAATTGATTGTATACTAGAAACACCCTTAAGAAATTATATCTTCTCATCCAGATTAATTGTGAACTATGCTTATACTTTTATTTATAATAAAGAGTAATTGAAAAACTATGCTTTAGTCCAAAATAGTCACAGAATATGCTCCATTTTCATCCTGACATGTGCCCTGTTATATATTATTGGTAGACAATTATGGGCAAATTACATCAAATAAGATAACTCATTACTAAGAAAACCCTAAAAATAGAAAATTTCGGTATCTTACAAGATTTTGAAATGAAAAACCTTTTTCAGTAATTTGAATTTTTCATTTAAAGTCGATTTGATAAGTTTTTAAATTAAGAATACTGAAAGGCTCTGTACTCCTAAAAACACGTTAAATTTACTATATATATATATATATATATATATATATATATATATATATATATATATATATATATATTGTCCTTGTAACATCTCAATATTATACATATATGCTTTCAAAATGCAAATTAGCTTATTAACCCTTATAAACTACCAAAATTTCATATTTTGTTAATAAAATTTCAAAAGATATCAAATGTACCCAACTTGTTATAGGAGAAATTCTCGCTCTGCTTCCTTGAGCAAAATTGTTACTCAATATCAAACATATCAAAATTAGCCAAACAATTTTGTGTCAAGCTTAATTTTTCCGTACCTTTTTTCTCAGAAACGCATGGATCCATGTTCAAACATGTTCAGACAGGTGACTATACTTAATTTACAAAATCGTTAATAATTATATAATTTTTCTTTCAAAATTTGATAAATTAAATATAAAATATTAAATTTTTCTAAGCTTAGATATTTAATACGAAAAAAAATTCTTAATATTAATTTTGTGTCTGTACTTATCGGACACGTTGAATCCGCTACTATTTCTCTTCTCTCAAGCACTAGCACTCTCTCATACTTTTTTGTGCAAACACTATCTTGTACTTTGTTTTAAAAAAAATGATGCAAAATAAGTACTACAGGAACTAGTATGCTCTTTTTTATAACTAATACAGCACAAATTTGGCACATTTAATTTCTCAAAAAAAAAAATTGGGACATTTATGCATAAACCATTACAATTTACTAATTTAGGTATGCGTCCATCTCCTCTCTGGATGAATGCGTTAACTTCATAAATATCATGGCATACAATATTTTAACATACAAATAAACAAGTACAGAAATTTGAATTTTTCATATAAAAACATTTTTATTTCAATGTATTGTAGGCAATTTTTCTTTGGAAAAGGTAAAAAGTTTTAGGCGGTGCGCATATAACATGATAGTATTTCAATTTCATGTATATCCTTCAAATTTTGAAAATTACATACTTTCCCTTCTAAAATTTATAAGAGAGTGATAACTGCATCGTTTGTCAGCATCTTTTATCTGCACCTTGGTGTTTTCATATTTTTTTTTTCAAAAAAATAATTATATTTAATAATACAAGTATTCGTACCTTACATTATTAGAATTAAAAATTTTAAAACAGATATGTATTTTAAACTATTCAACATAATTTCTAACTCAGACTTTGAAACATGTATTTTTGAAAGTTTTTTGCACCTTACATTTAGGGGTGTAGAATTTTGAGTGCAAAAATAATTTTTCAATTTATAATATCATATTTATTTTTCTGAATTAAAAAAAATTTCATATTTACCCCCCAAGAATTTTCATATATATATATCAAATATTTGTACTTTGGCGCTGCACATCGTGACATGAGTCTAAAATTAACTTCAGTCTCTCTATTTCTCACAATTTTACAATTTGAATTTGGAAGTTTTCATCTGACTAATTAAATATCCGGAACACCAATTTTTTTTTCTATCTATATGGTTCGAATTTCGAAAGGTAGTTCTAGCAAATTGAAATAATGTACATCTTGTTTAACATACATCTTTTGACTAACTAAAACATCTAATATTTTTTTATTAGAAAAATATTTACATTAGTTTTACTTTGGTAGTGGATGGAAAAATATATAGTTTCTACTTAGTTATAGATCCGAAATCAATGACTATGATACAATCTCCTTATATAAACAATACTATATTTGATTTACTGATAAAAAATTACTTTTTAATCCTTTAAAAATTAAATATTCTAGTATGAATGTATGCTAAAAACAAGACGTACATTATTCTACACTTTCAGATACACGCTAGAATTACTCAATTTCTCATAATTGGAAAAACATTGCATGTCCTGAATTAATTTATTTGACCCGTTGTCAAGAAAAAGCTGATAATTTACAAAATTGGCTCAAACCTACCTTGATACATACAAGGTAAGAGAGAAGAAATGAAAGAGGAAGAGAAGGGAAAGTAAAAAAAAAAAAAAAAAAAAAAGCCTAGCCATGAGTACTAAGGTAAATACAGCTACGTTAATTTCCTTGTGAAAATTATCTTGGTGGCATATGCATTCCGGCAACATAATACCGGCCAGAAGCGGCATCTTGTCTCGCATCATAGACCACAGTCGGACTTACATGATTGTGAATTCCCTCGTAAGTGGTTATCACAAAACTCGGATCATCTTTGTCTCTCTCAACTCTTTTCTTCACCGAACAACCCTCGGTTGAGCATCGGTAATAGTTCCTGTATATATAAGATGAAAAACATGCACTTCATCCAAATATTATCAGAAACATCAATTCAAGTTAATTACTTCTGAGAGTTTATGGTATCATGTAGTGACTTCTTGTAATTAATACTATAGCATGGAGATATGTATTGTTGAATATTCTATGTCATTTACCTTGGATTAGGGCTATTCTTCACAGCCTTCTTCCCATATTTTCTCCACTTATAACCATCATCTACTATCTCTACCTCGGATCGCATCCTAAATGCAATCCTTTCGGTTCTCGGCCTTTCCATCACAGCAGCTATACTGTATATATATATATATACACCAATGATAAACTCTGATAAGCAATTAACACCCTACTCCAATTTTATGATTGAAAACTTGAATTAATCACTAATTAACACAAGATAATTGTGGGTAATATATATCAATAACATACATAAATTGTGTGCACTCTCACCTTGTTCCGCCGCTACTGGTTCGTACATCGACCGCAACGCTGTTTTGTGCAGATTGAAACACAGACACAGCATTCTCCATTGGCGCACTCATGCCCTCTTGCACTAACGGTGCACTGACAGAACCACCTCGCATCAATGGTAGTGGCATGACCGCACCTGGTTCTATCATGATGTACTCTGATAGATCAAATGGCGCCAGGGGTTGATCAGACTGTGCATCACTCAAAGGCATACTGTAGCTCCCTGATGCAGGTCTGGACTCAGAACCCGATCTGCTTCCTCCGCCATTCGGTGAATTGTTGTTGGCCATGTAGTTATTCAAATAGTGAAATGGATGATGAGATCCAACTGCCGCCATGGATCAGTGGTGAAACATTTATGGTGATATTTGTAGTATGTAGATCATGTCTCACTGGTATGTGTGTGTATATATATATATGCATACTAATTAAGTAATTCAGATAGCATAACTAACTGTATGGGGTTAAAAGGGTAATTTTGTCAGAGAGTGAGGCTTCCTGACTGGTGGAGGGAAGGTTCTATGTGGCTACATGACTGTAATAGGTGTATACGCCGTGATTGGGTTTGTGCTTAATTTGTCTTCGTTTTTCTCTAGTTTTTGCTTTCAACAGATTCTCTTGTCTACGTATGTTCGACACTGATGCATCACAAGTCTCTTTTATGAAATAGACTTGGTGTACGGAACACCGAGGGTTATAATTTTGTTTAGAGTTAAAGCAGAGAAAAAGGAAAGGATTATCCATTTGCAGGTTGGTCTGAATAGTTTTTGCAAATAATTGACAATTAATTTTTAGGCAAATGCACAAGGTTTACCAAAATAATATAAGTAATATTAAAATATATCATTAATGAGGTTAATTTTATTACTGATCAGAATTTGTAGTATAGATGAAAATGTCGAGTTAAAATTATTAGTGTGATTCATTCAAATAAAAAAAATGATAAAAATTTTGATCCACAACAAAACTACTCTATTATATTAATGATATATTTAGATGTATTTATATCAATGTAACCGGTTTTCCCACTTGCAAAGAGGTAATTTTAATTAATGACAAATTAATTTAAGGATTAAAAAACACAAAATTCAGTAATCAATTTCACATTTATGCTCATAATTAACTATCAAATTAGCCATTACATCGTTTTATGTGAACTGTTGTGAGTTCGTTAAGTAATTGTATAAATTGGATCCGAACATGTCTCTGACATGGCTAGATGTGGGCCATATAGGCAAAGGCAAGTTCTATTGTGTTGGTCTAATTAAACAGATCCTTCTATGTATCACTCTTTTGAGTTTTGAGTTCATATCCTTGATGTGAGCAGCTATTTTAGAGAACGAAGTGGGCAGAAATTATATGTTATATTATAGTTAGTACTGTAACAGACAGCACCGAAATTCACGCGAAAAATTTTATCTCGGGGGGGGGGGGGGGAGGGGGATTTTTTTGCCAAATATTAGCGAAGTATTTCAAAGAATGTAAATTCTTTTTTGGGGTGGGGTCCTTATCCTTCTATGATCAGTGAATAAACATATGATGTAATAACCTCTAATTATTGCTATGTTAAAAAAAAATTTAAAAGCAAAATTTTGAAATTAAACTTTCAAAAATACAATTAGACAAAATTTAGAATTTAAAAGCCACAGGTTTTAAACATACAGATTTTTTCTATTGGACATAAAATAGAAAAACTAAAAAATGTCGGTATGATATTCAAAATTTCGATCCTTCAATGACCTTTTATGGGTTGTGATTTGAAAATCCGATCCTTTAAGAACTATTATCTGAAGGTTGGTCATCCTTCTTCAATAATGTTGAGTTTAAGACGGAATTTTGAAATCATATTCTTCTTAGGAGATCAGACAATCAAACGACGATTTTAATGAAACTTTAATTCATTTCTCGTTTACATAAAAAAATAGTTAGGATTAATTGGAACTTTAGTTGAAAGAAAATAATTACGACATAACTTTAATTTCATATATTTCGAAATTTTTTAATATATTTCTAAAATTTAAATAGTTTATTTTACATTATTTTTTATATAAAAATATATATTAATTTCGATATTTATTTTTTTAATATTTTTTATAAAATTTAAATCTAATTTTATATCACCACTACTAAAAATCGTTTAGGCATGCGCTTCTATTTTACATTTTAGATACAAAAAATCGGCTATCACGTGAGTGAGTGATCTCATTGTTTATGCCTTTTATGGTGGGCCCGCTTCAACTGGTGAGTGTAGTGCCACGTCATGGCGGCTTCTCCTCCTAGTGGCCTAATTGCTTGGAGTGGCTGATATTACAAACTGCGAACTACATTTATTGCGTCTATTAATATGAATTAGTATTCCATGTGACGTTATATCATGTAAAGTAATATATTATCTGTTCGATTATATTAAGATTCGTATAATATAAATTTTAAGAAAAATCTCTATAATATTTCAATTCATACGTTGTGCAGTGCGGTGCTACACAGCAGAAAATCAGAACCTTGTTAACATAGAGTCATCATTAATTTCATGATCCTTCTCTTTTATCATTCTTTTTTAAATATTTTTACTGCACATCTAATTTTTATTTTTATGATACATTTAATTCTTATAATACATATTCTTCAAAAATATTACTTAAATTGAAATATTAAAATTATAAATATATTTTAAATTACTTGAATATGACATGTATGAAATTTGGTTCAATTTGAAAAATATTAGTCTTCTATCAAACAATTTAATATTTTAATATTGTAAATTTTAATTATTTTATGATTAGTGACTAATCAAATTTTAAATTGATTCAAATTTAACACCCTCTATCTAAATAATTAAAAATATATTTATAATTTATTATTTTAATTTAAATAATATTTCTAAAAAATATGTACCGTAAAAAATAAGTACACAATAAAATCATTCTTTTTTTCTTTCTTTGAGAATTCGCTATTCATGATCTTGATCACTCTATCCATCGAGTTTATATCGGGTAAATTACTTCACCTAAAATGGGCAAAAACCCCCCTCTTAAAAAGCTCTCCGCACGAATTTTAACACTGACCGTTACAGTAATCATTACAAATATTCAAGTGATCTTTCTATCCACTTCAGAAGATATGAACTCCTTCCTCTCCACATCCACATGATGTAAAGTGATGTTCTTTGTGTGATATCATTCACGTGATATAACAAAGCCAAGTGTACCGTCTGAGACTCTTGAGCAGTGAGCACCATACACCATTCCTTCCCTCCAATACACTGCATTTATAAATTTGGAGTCACAATCAGATCATGATCTGTATTAACTTCTGCTAATTATTTCAGTTCTGGTAACATCGCATGTGGTTTCCTCACACCCACAGAGGGTTTGTATGTATGGTTGATTCCTGATGCGCCTAATTAAGTATTTTTGCTAAGATTGAATTAATTACTTGATGATTAATGGGAGAAGATGATATATGTAAGATGCCTTATTAGATAATGGGAGAATATAAAATATGTGTAAAACAGTAAAAAGAGTATTAAGATGTATCAGAAATCAGATTGATCATTCCTTTTGCTAGTGACACTCATCTATTCATAAAAAAATACAAAAAATATGTACCAGAAATCTTCAAAGTGTATTATATAGTGTATAAAAATGGGGAATAAAGACATGAAACCATACACTTTTGATTAAACAATTTATATTTCATAAAATGTCACAAATTTTTTTTATTTATATTTCAAATTTTGACATTTAAAAATCAAATCCAAACTACTGATCTTATTTATTTAATTATTTTCGTGAGAGATGTAAGTATATAATTTTTTATGATTTTTTTTAGTTTATTTTATACTAGATCAATTGATCAAAAAAATGAATGAATCTAATTAACCATAATTTATTAATTTTAATATATTCATTTTTTACCATTTCATCTAGTATAAATTAAACTCAAAAAATCATGAAAATTTATATACATACATTTCTCATGAAAATAAATAAGATCAACAGTTTGGATTTGATTTTTAGATGTCAAATTTTTAATTATAAATAAAAAGGAGAGTTTGCGATATTTTATGGCACAAAAAATTATAGCATTGGAAACCCCCTTTCCACAAAATATTTTTTATTTGAATTTTTGAACTTATGACCTCTCAAAATAGAGCAATTAAATTAGAATTACCAACAAACAAGTCTGATATTTAATATTACAATATGCAATTCATTAAAAATATAATTAATTTTTAGAGAAATTATTCCTGCACTTCATATTCTGCATACCAAAAATATTTATACTGCATAAATAATTTGTTTATATATGTATTTTTAAATGTTTATAATTAGTATATAAAGTATTTGTAGTTAGTATTAAAAATATTTATCACTTTTTTATTTCTGAATCATATAAAAAAATTCAAGTTTAAAATTTTGTTACCCAAGTAAAAATATAGCTTGTAGAATTTTTAATTCTAATAACATAAAATATAAATATTTTTAAAAAGAAATATATATAGCGTGGTTATAAACACTCTTTATTTTTGTCTCAAACATTTACTCATATTTCATTAGTGCAAGTGACTGTTTATATTTTAATTTCACACTTTTCTTTAAATATATATATATATATATATATATAGTAAAGCTAGCGTGAGTTTAAACTCATCAAGCCTTTTGGTGGGTTTAATTCAAAAAATGATCGAAACTGTTTTAAACGATAAATCCGAGTAGCTCAACAAATTTTTCATATTAAAATCTCCTAGGATATCGAAATTTTCTATTTTTAGAGTTTTCTAACTATTTTTTCCGAAATTTTGAAAATGATTCTGAAATAATAATAAAATAATGGTCATTTTCAAAAAAAATTGAAACAAATAGTTAAAATACTTCAAAAATAGAAAATTTTAGTATCCTACAAGATTTTGACATGAAAAATTTATTGAGCAAATCCGATTTATCGTTTGAAGCCATTTTGATAGTTTTTTGAGTTAAATTCACCAACGATCTTAGTAAATTTAAGCTCACGCTAACTTTACTATATATATATATATATATAGAGAGAGAGAAAGAGAGAGAGAGAGAGATATATATATATAGTAAAGTTAGAGTGCTTTCATAAATATTTTGGTTTGAAATATTTACGGGTCAAATTTCAAAATTTTGTATCCGAAACGTCGATCCAAGTAGCTCAATAAATTATTCATATCAAAATCTTGTAGAATACCAAAATTTACCATTTTTAGAGTTTTTGAACTATTTTTGATGATATTTTAAAAATGATCATTTTTTGTCATTCAGATATTAATATTTTTCTATTATTTTTATGGTCGTCTTTTAAAATTCATTAAAAATAGTTCAAAAATCCTAAAAATGATAAATTTTAGTATTCTATAAGATTTTTTTGATATGAAGAATTTATTGAGCTATTTGGATCGACGTTTCGGACACGATATTTCGAAATTTGACCCATAAATATTTCGAGTCAAAATGCTTATGAAAGTACCCTAACTTTACTATATGTATGTATGTATATGTATATGCATATGCATATATATATATGTATGTATATGTATATGTATATGTATATATATGTATATATATTGTTTAAAATGTTCATCGTTTTATACAGAAAGGTAGAAGAAAGTGACAAAAAAAGGCAAAACAAAATGGAAAGCTTTTGAACTACAGATCTAACACGATGATGATAGATTTTATCTCTTTATGAAGAGACGTTAATTCAAATCACACTATTAATATTAAAAAAATAAATATTAGAGTTAATGGTATCCCTTATATAAAAAAAAAATGGGAAGCTTCTAGTGGTATGCATCTAGAATTGAATAGATGAGCATATATATATTGCCAAGCAAAGCGTTGAAAGTTGAAAGCAAGAGACCTAACTCTTGAATTGAAATGGATAAAACTTAAAGAAAGCGACAGCAATAGTCATATCAATAATAGAAACAAAATGAAATAAGCAAAAGGAAAATAAACCCAATTCAAAAAGTTTCAATTAATTCTCTGGTCCAGTACACGAGCTAAATAATTCATTTCTTGATTTCCTTTTTTTCAAGTCCCTACTTCCTGGAAAGTAGATTTTTCTATCTGTCTCGTATTTTCTTTAAAGAAAAAGTCTTTTTTTTTAAGATATAAAATGAAGTTAGAGTCACTCAATTTTAAATATTTATAAAAAAAATTTATTTAAATTTTAAACTTACGACCTTCAAAAAAAAAAAGTCAATTTGATATGAACAATGAATTTGTACGCACTAGCCAAAAAAAAAAATCTTCTTAGTAAATTATTTATAGAAGACGTGTGAAGTAAACGGAGGTTAATTGACCCCATTTATTTATCAGAAAATAAGTTGTACTTTTTTCTTTCAAAAATTTAGAAAAAAATGATTATACATATTAATTTTGACCCCCATACTTTATATTAAGTCGTCCACTTTGACTCCCATAATTATAAAATGATAAGTATTGTTAAATTAATGACTATATATATCTCAAGTTATGAATATTGACCCCTATAATAATATGTGTCTGTGACTGTATCACAAGAGATGCAATAAATTCTTAAATAAATTTCTTAAGGAAATGATTAATTAACCACATGACCAATTTATATATTTTCCTTCTGTTGATGAAGACATGAGCAAAGGGATCACAAAAATTTTAAACTTTGATTCTCCTTTTTAACCTTATTTTAACAATTGACCAAAAAGACTTGGTAAATCAAATCAAACTAGCCAGCTACAAAGCTACTAATCAGGAATTTAGCATGGAACAATCCACATTTATATGGGTCACAATCACATAATTTGGCACATTAATTTATTCCTCATTTGTTAAACTTCTGTGCAGTTTCTGGATATTGGAATTATCTGGAGGCACTTTATTAGTTAGCTTGAACAAGAACCAGCAAAATTATGAAATTGATTGAAAATGTTTTAATAATATATGTAGTTGACATCTGTATTGGTTTTGATTGCTACCTTTCTGTAATTAGTAATAGCACATCTGCCAGTTTTTTAGAATATATATTTAAAGTAAAGCTAACGTGTTTCTAGAAGAATCGGATTTTTCGGTGTTCCTAACTCAAAATTCATCGAAGTGATTTTAAACGATAAATCTAAGTTGCTCAATAAATTTGTTACATTAAAATCTTATAGGATACTAAAATTTTCTATTTTTAGAGTTTTTTAACTATTTATTTCATATTTTTTAAAATGGTCTATTTTATATATAAAAAATTATTATTTTATTTTATTTTATTTTATTTTATTTTATTTTATTATTATTATTATTATTATTATTATTAAAGTCATTTTAAAAAAATCCTAAAAATAGTTAGAAAATCCTAAAAATAGAAAATTTTGATATCTAATAAAATTTTAATATAAAAAATATTAAATAAATTGAATTTATTGTTTGAGACTGATTCGACGAATTTTAAGTTAAAAGCACTAAACAATTCAACATCAAAGAGGCGGCTTTCCAAAAGATTATGCATAAAATGCATATTTAATTGTTGGTTGCTGGAACCATGATGTGGATGCCAATAATTATAATCATTTTTACTGTGATGGGTTTGTAATAATAATATTGAACGTTGCTATCATGCTTCAAATTAATATTTCAGTATTTCATTTTCAGTGAATTGCACATGCATCAATTGTTTTGATGACATAGGAAAGTAAACGGATGAGATTAATCAGATCTCATATATATATATATATATATATATAGATCACTAGCCGGCTTATAATATTTTTTAATTCATAATTAACCAATCAAGCTTTAAAAAGCATTCAATCCATATTTCTTTTAGGCCGTCGAATTTCACGGATTTCATGAATCAACACAAATTTGATATAATAATATAATTAATTAGCTCAATCATTGAGCTTCAATTTAATAGATAAAATATACATAAACTAAATCAAATCATATTAGATTTAAACAACACACTTCATTTTGGGGAAGAAATACATACACATAAAAAAAGATAGTTGCAAGCGGCAATAACAATAAAGTGGTACACAATGGAGATAAGATAATTGATCCATACATGTAATGCGGCCTCAAGTTTATCTAATATTTTTAAGACTATCCGTATTTCAAAATTATTTGTTGATTTAATCAGGAAATATATTTTTTTACATATATTAGTTTTTATTAGTTTTAATATTTATTTTTTTTAAATATTTTTTAGAAATTTGAATTTATATTTTTCTCTGTAGAGAGACAAAATTTATTATCACTGTATTATATTAAACATGATTTATTATCACTGTATTATATTAAACATGTGGTGACATGATTAACCATAAAAGATGTAAATTCGTAGTTTGAAAACAAATTAGATTAATCTGGTAAGTTGGATTGAGGCGGCTCTCCAAATATACATGCAAAAAATGCATATAATAATAGTTAGCTGTTGGTACTTGGGACCATGTATGATGTGGATATCAATTGTACAACACTATACGTTGCTATCAAGCTTCTCATATTGACAGCCTTTTTAGGAAATTAAATACATTGAATTATTATAACAGTGATGGATTCAGAGAGTCAAATAAACATGAGTACAAAATAAAAAATATATATATTTTTTCATTAAGTATCAAACTTAGACAAATATAATATTACTGTGTTAAATTTATTAAATTTTAAAGAAAAAATGTAATAAATATTATTGAAATTGAAAATTAAGAGTAGATATATGCCTAATCTTACCCCTTAGTGGATCTGCCATTGGGGATCATGATGCATATATCAATTGTATATTGTTGGAACTTGGAACCATGATGCATATATCAATACGTTGCTTTTAATGATGAGCTATTAGAGCTAAGAAGCGGGCGGATTTTAATATTTATCGGATCAAATTTCAGTTCGATGTGCAGAATAATATTTATTGGAGAGGAATTTGATCTGATAAATGGGTGTTAGTACTCCTTCGTTATCTATATCCAATAATATTTACATGTTCAAATTACATGAAATTTGATAGATAAAACATTTACATATCCCACAATATATACATATAAACTTATTTAATTTTTATTTTGATGGTTGTTTTTCAGTATATATCTGATAATTAATTAAGCATGATTGAGATTGACAAGATAATTCCATTATTTCCATCAACCCAAATCATGGTGTATATTGATTGTCAATGGAGAATTTTCAACTTGATAATAAAATCATAGGTACCAAATTAAATGACAAGTGAAGCTTCCACTCTTCCACCTCATATGAGAATGAGAGAGGATAAAAAAAATGGTGGGTTGCTGAAAGGAAAAGACCCTTTTGCCCCTGCTTCTCTTTTCTGGTACCTCTTTCTGGGAAGCTTGTCTCCTCAGCTCAATGCCATTTGACTTGTATTCTTTCTTTTTTTTTCTTTTTTCTTCTTTCTTCATTTTCTCTCTTATTCAGTCAGAAAAAGACTTCACATCCCCTCTTGTACTCAATGAGTCAATGCATAGCATCTGAATCAATTATCTGTTATGAAATCTCAAATTTTATAGATTTTTTAGAGAATTTCTATTTTTTTATAATTATAAAATTTTAACTTATTTATTACGTCCGTAATTTAGTTGTTTTTTCATATTAATTTCAGAATGTTTTTATTCATGTAATTTTAATTTCGTTGACGTGACAAAAAAATCAATTTTCAGAATTAGCAAATAAAATAACATTTTGTTATTACAGAGATGAAAATACAAATACAACTAGCAAAGTAATATTTTAAAAAACAATTTGACACTTTCAGACAAATCACTATACATATTTACATGGATATCACAAACATGACATAAATAGTTAGGAAGCAACTAATAATACCTCAAGTTAAATATCCCTAACTATTTTTTCATTTTTAACAAAAAAAAAACAAGTACATCCATATGTATTGACTTTTCATTTTTGACAAAAAAATATGTTCATCTACTCTCACGTGTTTAAGTATAACGAGTCAAATATTTGTATTATGTACTCAGATGTTTATATAAGTGATTCAAGTTTTTATATATCTGACTCATGTGTTAAAATATTTTAAGCAGATGTTTGTATTTTATTTTGTGCTTAGGTGTTTAGTTAAGGGACATAGGTGTTTAGATATAAAACTCAAGTATTTAGATAAATTGTCAAGAAGAAAAGTAATAAGAGAGAAAAAAAAAGTCTCAGAAAATAAAATCACATGGTAGAAAAAATCCAGGACGGTGATAGGAGAGAGAAAGAGAGAAAACGTCTTAGGAAAACAAAAATGCATGGAAAAAGAGAGAGAAAGAGAATTTCCGAAAACAAAACATATAAAAGATAAATTGCATATACTACTTAAATGTTTATATAAATGACTCAGATATTTATATATCTAACTTAGATATTTATAAATGACTCAGATATTTATATATCTAACTTATATGAAGATAAAAACTTTCAAAAACGAAAAAGACAAAAATCACGTGAGCTAACTGAAATTAAAAATATAAGGAGATAAATTGAGTGATGGAGTTCTGACAAGAGAAATATTTTCTCAGATATTTATATTTTTTAAAAAAATAAGATAAAATGCTCTCAGAAATATTTGTGCATTGATTGATCGGTTGAGATGCTTTATAACCTGAATGAGGTAGAGGATTACATCATCATCAACCAACAGCTTTATCTTGACGTAAGAAAAAGGGCAAAAGATAAGAAAAAAAAAAAGACGTAAAGGTGAGTGAGATCATACATCATAGACATCCAAAAATGTCAAAGTGTCTGATACGATAACTCCACTTGGAACCTACCAGGAAAAAAGGTAGCATCAGGATCTTATGTGGCAAATACAAGCTGCATATCAGTTCAGCTAGCTCAGAGCTTTATTCAAATAATAGCAAAAAAAAAAAAACCAATTATGAGAACAAAAGATATAGGTAACTAACTTGCTATTTATCATATAGTTGTCGGTACCGTGCTGTATATTATATGTACCACACTATCGCTGACAAGCAGGAAGAACCTAAAAATTTCATATTACGAAAGTGAAAATACAGCGACCCGCATTTTCTGTCATAGTGTTATCATAGAATTACAATGATCTAATTAAATCACAACGATTCAGATTTTAATTATAGGATTTTTTTTTAATATTTTTTTGTGGACTATCTGCCATAGTTCAATGACAGACAGTTGTCATACAAAAATATAACAGCAAATGTGAATTCAAAATACAGGAAAGTCACACAGATGTAACCACTTCACAATTGTACTTTTCTAGAATGTAGAAACCTCAACGGAATGCGTGAATTGGTTGTTTGGTACTTCAATACAACAAAATTCAAGTCCAGTCCTGAGCTGAGAAGAAAGAAATAATAAACAATGCATCCAATTACAATACAAGAAAAGACGCACGTGCTGTCATTAAAACAAGCACTATCATGGGTAACATTAACCTCCACTATTTATTTGCTTTTTAATTCGGTTCTTTGACGCCTAATGTATCTATCTGAGTCTCCTTCTGGAATTAATCAATATATGGAGAATAATAACTGAAAGAAACATCAGAGTAGTTTCTTCCCACCAGACAGGAAGGTCTCTATTGCTAATTTGCTGGGTCACTTTCGCAATGCTTCATTATTCATTTCAGTTCTGGATATTGTGACTTGTACCTACACATCAGAACTCAACAAGAAGGGGCTTATATCTATACCTTTTTTTTTTTTTTGCTGCTACATAGACAACTAAATACAAATTTTGGTGCTGGTTGGGTGTCATAATGTGTCCATTTTATTGTAACTTAGTTTCAAATTCCATATTCCAAATTTCCAATCCTCAAGATGGTAGAGACCATTTATTTCTATCATAAGACAATAAGTGACTTTTCTAACATAACTATTATTGTATAGAAATCAGTTGCCCAAATTTTTGATGCCCTAGTGGGCCCGCATCATTCTCCTCAATACTTGAAAATTCAAATCTCAAAAGAAAAGAAAAAACATGTATCCGTTCTAGAAATATGTAGTCTACAATCACCTGCTGACAATAACATACTAATTTTATATTGAACCTAGTAAGAATAGCCAGATTTCATCAAAAATCATATATAGTTTGTCATTACCATCACCCATATTGAGAGCATGATGATGTTAAACTTACGCAACAAAAACACAAGACAAAGAAAACATGAGATTTTTAATGACAAACAATACGGAAATTCACCATCAACACACTTATAAAGAGTTGACAAAATTAGACTCATTTCTAATATGAAGATCCCATAAGCCTTCATATTCTACAACCAGAATTCATCTGGATACCAAAAAATATCGTTACAAGGGCGACGAATGGAATTAAAGTGTAGAATGGGGGCAAATGGACAGCAAAAATATGCCCATCATTGTGCATGCATGATTCAATAACAATACAAATAAAAGAAAGAAAGAATATATCACATGAAGAATCAATAGAAGTTGGCAATTTGAATTCAATGTGTTGACCACATTTATTAACAGGCACATCCTCCTCTTTGCTCAGTAGGCTCTGCTGAGGTAGCTTCCGGAAGAGTCTGGAAGTATCTGACATAAAAGAGAAAATTTTGAACAAAAGGCATACAAGTGCTTTACCTATATTGAAGGGATATTCTAATATACAACAAACCCAGAGAAACACAATAGATGAAATCATAATTTGTCTTATGCCTCCTTAAATTAACTAAAGAGGAAAATCCAAAGCACATACCAATACAGATTCATGCTAGTATGGTTTGAGTTGATACCACATTGACCCCGAAATGTTAGGTTCTCACCCTCAACTAGAACGGTACACATTGGTAATAGGTCAAACTGTTGATAACAAATTGACGCCTCTTAACAGCAGTTGATAAAAACAGCACCACCAGTATAGGACATACTGGTACAACCTGCCTACTACACTACGAGCTAATAGGCATCAAGGATTATGCTTTTCTTTCAAAGAAAACTTCAATTATCAGCTCAAAGTATGGCTCAGTTATACTGCTTAACATCCAAGAGATACATCTCGTTACCAGGCTGGTAAAGGAATACTTGCTTAAACTTACATGTCCTGGTTGCGCTCATGGTCTAGCGCGAGTTTGGCAACGGAGAGAAAGGCAGCATCTACATTGTAGTCCTCCTTGGCCGAAGTTTCGAAATAAGGGATATTTCCATTAGCAGCACACCAATCTTGCGCACTCTTTTCAGACACCTGATATTATTTTAGTTTGATCAATCTGGTTAATAAAGTAATTTTCAAAATAAATTGCCCCGTACGTTAGAGATAAAAGATATAGATAGCTACACTTAGGAAAATGAAAGATTCAACCAAAAACATAGATACAAAACAAGTCAAATCTTAAAGAATCATAGACAGACAGTATATAGACATAGGGACATTTTCCATTTGAAGACAACAGCACCATCAACTATACTGGCAATAAGTGCTCACTACCATCTTCTATTGAAGCACAGGCTGGTTAATAGGTATTCTGACCCTTAAGTCTGCCAGTCTGTGAAAAAACCCGTTCATTGAAAGACTTACAGATCTGCTGTTGCCCCCATCTATATCAATCTTGTTGCCCAGTAAAATGAAGGGGAAATTTTTAGGATCTGATGGGCTAGCCTGCAAATAGAAATTTTAAATTTCAAATTAGCGATGTTCAGAGAAGTCGACTAACCCAGTGCATAAGCTTTCAGGAAGAAATGAACACTGCTGGTTCTATGCCATTTTTCCAAACATTAAAATAAATTTATTGGGTGAAGTTATTACCTTGGAGAGCATACACAACAACTAAGGACATATTTCAGAAATAATTTCAGATTGCTGACAAAAACTAAGATGGTATTTGTTACAGTAGTGTACTAGTTTAGGGTTTTTTGTGGTGCTTATGGGCCTGCTCTTGATGTTTGAGCATCAGCAAACCAAACATAACCACACCTTAAAATTGGATACCGCTTCTCTTTACTGACCAGAATAGAAATGAACCCTTCCCAAATAAATGGTTTATTCTAGGTTTGAACAATCAGCATAGATTTGGTTTCATATTCAGTGAAAACTAAAATCTGGTAATACCAGTACCTCTAATAGAAGAGGCGTTTTTTTTCTACTTTTTTTACTTCAAGAAAAATACAAACATCTAATATATTGTCGAACGAACCGCACTCCTTCATATACGTCAGGAGTCCATTGATGAAAAGGGGCTGGGGAAAGCATTTCCATTTTGATCTTCTCAACTTGAGTTTTTTTTTTTTTTGTTGGAATGCAACAGTAATAACCTAAAAGTGGAAAAAATAATTGAGCAAAATGAAAGGACTCTACCATACCTGGTTAAGAAATTCTTCATGCCAGTTATTAAGTGTGTCAAAAGACCTCTTCACATTGACATCATAAACTAAGACGCAACAGTCAGCTCCTCTATAGAAGGCTACACCTAGGCTCTGAAACCTCTCTTGCCCAGCTGTATCCCATATCTATTAAAAAGGTAGATAAATCTTAGTCCCATCATCATAATAACACTGATTTACCTCATAGCTCGTTACTTAACATGTATATATGCATGTCCATGTGTGCTGCAAAATAGTCCCTCAAATTACTATCTTCCCTCTTTGGTCCCTCCTTCAACAAAGTCATTAAGTTTCAAGTTTTAATCTAAACATTGTGTTGACTACTAATTATTCTTCTGATTTTTACAATATTTCTTCATTTAAAAATGGCTGAAAATTCAAGTCTGCACTGACATGGAATGATTCCTTTTGGTGAGAGAATCTTTCAGCATAAGAATGATCCATTTCACATTGTACCAAAGCAATTTCAAGCCTTTAAAGTAAAGAGAGATGGTCGGAACCACAGTTGATGTTTCAAGTTAGACAAACCAAGGACAGGAACCATCGATACTGTAGGAAGTTTTTATCTCTTTTTTTGGTTTTTTTTTTTTGGGGGGGGGGGGGACTTAATGGTAAAGTTACAAAATTCCATAACATGGATTATTCTGCCATCATCTGATCATTGAGACAGAAAAAAAACCATCTGAAACAAACAATCTTAGTTGTACCAAGTACACTAAATTCATGTAAAGGTCAGTTCATACCAATTTTGCCTTAGTAATTGGACCAAAAAAGAACTAAGAGGAAGAAAGGCTTGCTTTTGTTAATACTTATGTTTGATATCTTTTTTTATTCTTCGTGATAATAGAAAGTGTGGCTGTAAGTTTTTGTTAAAAAAACAAAGATGATAGCATACTTGTAATGTAACTAGTCTGTCTTCGACCAGGATCTCCTTAGTCATGAAATCAGCACCTATGGTGGCCTTGTACTGTTGACTAAATTTCTTATGCACGTATCTTTAATTCGGTCATTAAGAGAAACAATTATGTAATGCATTCCTTACTATTCAAATAGATGAAAATAATCTTTTGCCAATAAGAATCTTCAACCACTAATAAGAAAAAGAAAAATTGTGCTATTAGAATAAGAAAAACATAGCACTGCACATTGATGAAAAATACTATTCAATTGACTATATATTGATGACAAAAGCTATATAACTAACTCATTGAAGTGTTCAGTGAAATACATTTTTCTCATATTATGAGAGCGATAAAGCTAATTTTCAATAAAGCAAGGTACCATGATTGCCCTGAATTTGGTGCTGTTAGAGTTAAAACAAGAAAATGTTCCAACTTATGGCAAAGGAAATGAGGGAAGAAAATGCAAAACCCTAGCTGACGAGAGCATGCATCAAGTAAATGTAATCAAGCTAATGTACAATAATAATTAGCAGATCAAAAAAGTTCCAATTGATCGCCACAAAGGATACTGGTTCATCAACGATGTCTTCCCGACTCTGTAGATCAAAACACAAAACAAACAGTTAATAGATCAAAAGTGCAGGGTCAAATACAGCTCAAAAACCTAATAATCTACGAGATCTGAGCTAGATCCGAACCAGACAGCAAAATACCCCATGAGAAAGAAGAAATTAGAAGAGAAAAGAGAGAATTTACCCACTATCACCGAGTACAATGACCTTGAGCAAGGTTCGGCGCCTCGAAGTTGCCATTTCGAGGGAAGAATCGATGTTTCAAAATGAAAAAGGGAAATGATCTTCAGAGAAAGGAGCAAGGGTTAGATCAGATAAGAGATTTGATTAATGGTATTTTATTAATCGGAGAGAGAGAGAGAGAAGGGGAGAGGTGGCAGCGCCCGTGTTGTCTCGAGAGCTCCGTCTGTTTGTTCTCGAGCGCAGCGCACGACCTGGAGAACTAACTATATTTCATATACACCCGGTGCATCATTAAATATTTTGTAGGAAAATGATGTAAACATATCATTATAAATACTGATATAGATTTTATTATATACATTAAAATAATTATTTTTTAATGATTTTATTATTTATAATACATATATTATTTAATTTAAATACTACTAATATACATAATAATTAATTTAAGTTGCGTAATAATAATATTGTATAAAATATGTTTGCATAATAAAAATTAATATGCATAATAATTCATTTAAGTTGCATATTATACAAAATGAATTGATATAATAAAGTCATTAACATACATAATAACTTATTTAATATATATAATAAAACCCGTATTAGTGACGATATCCACAACCGTATTTGTGTATCACCTCCTATATATGTAAGGTAATGTGTGTTTTCAATTTCTGTTATGAGAGCTGATACACAAATACGGTTGTTGATACCTTCATCGATATAAGCTTTATTATACACGTTAAATTAGTTATTGTGCATGTTAATGACTTTATTATGCAAACTCATTTTGTACAGTACTATCTTTATTTAATTTAAATGGGTTATTATGTATATTAGTAGTATTTAAGTTGAATAATAAAAATACTATACAAAATAAAGACATTAATATGTATAATAACTCATTTAATATGTATAATAAAGCTTGTATTGATGATAGTATCAATAATAGTATCTCCATAATATTTTCCTTCTTTTTTATTATATCCAATAAAATACAATAAATACAAACAAAATGTTAACTATATTTTTTGTTTATCCGATTAATTAAAAACTAAAGATATATGCATTTTGATCGGAACATATCAATTTTTTTATCCAGCATATTACATGGTAATAAATGTTTACCTAATTCGATGATTAAAATATTATGACATGATTTTTTTTGTGTGGTTTTCACAAATTTACAAAAAAACATAATCAGTCACATTTTAAATTTAAGAAACCATAATCATACAAATATATGAAAAGTTGAGTTGGAAAGATCTTTCATCTAAATATTAGAAAACCACAATTTTGATTATCAAGAGCATTGAGAAAAGAGATTTAAGATTTTAATTTCACAATAATACACAATATCAGTGTTAAACACATCAATACTACAAAATATTAATATTATATATATTTCTTAAGATCCTAATTTCCATTTTATGAGAATTAAATCTGAAGGATGTGTGTTTTGAAAGTTATCTTTTTTATAATGATTTATGTATTGTTTATGATTTTGAATGTTATTATGTATTCCTATTCATTGAGATTAACATGTTATATTTTTTGAAAGTGTTCAACAAAATGTACTTAGTCTTGAACCATAAAACTCTTAAAATGAGAAACATTAATCCTAAATATGTTCACAATCGTGGTAATTAAGAAGGAATATTAATTATCATGAAAGATTGTCATGTCGATTAAAAATACATTGTAATTTTATAAATATTGATAAGAGATTATCATTTAATGACATTAATAAATACGTGTTTTATATATTGAACATGACCTAATTGGATTGAATATAATATGAATCGTATTTTGTGTCATTATTATTTTCATTGTGTCTTTTAAATCTTAGATATGAGATATATAAATTTTTCATATGGGAAATATATAATGTGATTACTATTTAAAAACTATCTTATGAATGAAATAGAAATTCATTGTATACAACTTGTGTGAGAGAAATTTATATGTCAATATTATCATTATCTCTCGATTATTTAAGTTATGATATTACTGAGCCCCTTAATAAAGTGAAATTACATCAGATGTAGTTATAATTATAATTTACTTGAAAGACTAAGAAAACAAATATAATATAAAAATGACACGATTTTATTTTGCATATTATTCATAATATTATGTGACGATGATGCACACAAATTAAGTGGATTAAGTAAATGATTATTATATCGTTTTGGTGATTATAATGAGATAAATTATTTATTAAAAATCAAAGCGGTTGGATCTAAACTCTAAACTTTACATCCATCTATCTAAGAGGTATATTAGTTTATTGTTTAGATTCAAGTTAAGCCACGAGATTGGAAGGTTTTTTCAAAACCGACAAGAGACTGAAGATGCTTTCAAGAGATCTAGAAGGAAAATCGGTTTTTCTCTAACAACAGATTTGACAATTTCTTTAGGTATACACTCTCATCTCTTTTTATGCAAAAAAAAAAAATGAATAGACTTATTCATTTTGTTTAATGCACATTAGATTCTCGATTAAATGTCTAGTTTAATTTTGATTGTCATTGTCATACAAATAAGATTCTTTTATGTATTTAGTCAAATATAAATAGAAAGTTTTAATTTTTCATCCTCTTAACATACACATGAAATCCCAACAAAAACTATATGAAATTAGTCTCATAAATACAAACGAAAAATAATTTCAAATTGTTTTTAAACTTAAGATGCATCAATTTAACTATTTATTTGATTAAGTTACAAAGCAAACATAAGCATCATTTTTCTCGTTCATGAAATGTTGTTGTTAATCAAAATATTGTTAAATTATATATTTATTTAATGAATCTAAAATTTATATGTTGTCATGATAAGACATGGTGCAATAATGCTTTTGCTAAATTTAATGACATTAATTTAAAACCATAAAAAATTTAGACAGGAGTGATTTTTGAAAACTCAAGCAAAATCACAGTTTTCAATGGTTTTTATTTATTTCTTTGTGACTTTTCATATAAATTTTAGACTATACAATGTCATTGACTTCTAAAATTATAATGTAAAATTGAATTTTTTCCATTCCCAAAATTTAATGACGAACAAGTCTTAAATTTGAAACTTCGTTGATTTTAGATATGGACTTTTATATGTGCAATTACTAATTAATGAAGTAATTTTATATACAAACTAAATAAGTTGGGTGATATTTAATCCGCCTAGTTAGTATGAAATTGATATTTTTTTTTATCTATAATGGATTGAATTATATCTGTTAAATAATTTATGATCTAATCCGCCATTGTCATCTTAATACATGTATAATTTTATTTCAAAAATCATCATTGATTATAATCTAGTGATTAAATGATTTATAACCACATCTAATGCAGGATATAACCAACCCAAATCTAAACAATTTTTGTACTACGTCAAAATAATATTATAGAAAGTTTTAGAAATTTCTTCTCTAAAATTTAGATGACGAGAGATCCAATAACCATAATCATTAGTGCTCAGTATATATTTTATCATTTATATGTTTTAGTTAATATATATCAACCGTTAGATATATTATAATATATTTCAATAACATATATATATATAATATTGAATTTTTATTTTTATTTTGATGGTCATCAAGGGAGTGAATTAAATCACAAAATTTGGTTTGTTGATTTTTGTTAGTTCTTGCTGCATATTAAATAAAGTTCAAATGTTATAATTTTTTGTGTATCTATATAGATATATACAAAATATCCAATTAATGAGTTTTGTTATTTAATAATTTAATAAATAGTTATTTAAAATTTAATTTTATAGTCATTGATGTGACACCAATAAACATAGGGATTGAATCTCTCCTCAATTTAGATAGTATTTTTGATAAGTGAAGTAACAATATTTTAAGTGCTTTAAGATATTTTGATACATCAGCTAAAAATGATTTAAAATAATTTATGATGAAATAAAATTAAAGCACTTATTAAGTGAAACTAAATTAAATTATCAAATTTTATAATTTTTAAACGAAATCAGTTGCAAATATGATACATAAAGACTAATTTAATTTTTTTATTTAGTATTACTTTATCTACTTTATAATCATCAAACATTAATATTTTAAAATAATTTAACATCTATATCATTTTAGTTAGACATCAATTGTCAAATACAATCCATGGTTATAATCCAAACACGTTATAAATAGTAGAAAATAAAAAGGACTCGTGCAAAATCTACTTTTTTTTTTTAAATACCATTTGGCTCTATATAAAAAAGAGATGCTCCATGAGTAGGGATCTATCAGATCTAGAGACTAGGATGGGACTAGAAAAAGTAGAAACCACTCCCTGGACCATCTTTTAAACGTAAGATATACGCCATATTGGTATGAGACCGTGGGGCCCACTCATCAGTCATACGAACGGGTATGTGCTCGGAGTAGGTAAGAAAGATGAGAAGATGTACGCTCGTCGCGCCAGCCAGCGAGGCATTTGAAAAATGAGGAATTATTAAATAGGCGCGCGAGGTCCACGAGTTGCACAGCGACTTCTGATGTGATGAGCCGCTGCCTGATGGACCGAACTGGAGAACAACGGTACATGCACCTGGTCCAGGTAGATAAATGCATGGGCAGGGTAGAAATGCATCATGCCATCATGCATATGTCAACTTTAATTTGAATGATTTATGGTCCCATCATAGCTTTGATTGGATGTACTGAAACTATAGTTAATTTTATCATTTTTAATATGTATGAGATCAATATGATATTATATATATAATTTTTATGATACATATAACTCTTATTGTATGTATTTTTTTGAAAAATATCATTCAAATTAATACAAATAAAAATATAGATGTATCATCTTGTAAATATTTTCTTGTTGTATTATTGTGTCAATAAAAATAAAATTATAGACGTATTGGCACATCACGCTAAACGGTCTATACATCACAGAACTCACGCAATCACGTATTGTCTTGTAAATATTATTTTAAATATTTTGTTAAATCTAGATATAAATTTAAAATATATTTCTTATCACGAAAAAAATTCCTAATATTTTTTATTCACTTCACAATAAATTTTACAATTTTTCACAAAATTAAAAAATATTTAAATATATTTTTCGATGAACAAGATTAAATAAAAAATCGTGAATAAACATAACTAATTGTGCCTAAATTAATTGTTGGTATATGACTAAATATGTCAATTTCTGACTGTATGTGATGTGATATTTTATCATCATATCATTGACTAATTTATTACAGCATGACACGATGTACTTAAACATAATGAGTCATATACATATCATGATATCATAACTGTGATCTTTTCATTATTTTGAAAATATTAAAGACATGTTCGGTTGTCGTGAGATTATACGGAATGAGATTTTATGGGTATCGAAACCTACCGATTGATTTTTTTCAAGAACCCACACCTAGGAAAACACACAGGTTTTTATTATGGGAAGATAGATATAACCGTCTGGTTGTATTATGAAAATTATTGTGAGAAATTTTATTTTTTGTTTAAAAGACATGATATCAATACCAATTTTTTTTGTCAATAATTATTATATAATAAATTTAACCAAATAGAATTAAACAGATACTAAACAAGATACGAGGAGATTGAAATTTAGAAATGAAAGCAATCAAAATGAAAATAGATGGGTAGAGGTTGCTGTCAGAAAAATTAAAGAAGCAAAAAGTTCAAACTTAGGAACAAATTTAATTAAAAGATTTGTTGTAAATTTTTGCCAATCTGCTCCAAAAAAAAAATGAGGAATTAAGCAAGCGGAGAGGAAAAAAAAGGCTTGAATTACAGTTGTCAGATAAAAAGCAGTTTCATCTGTGATATCTCTTTTCAGATTTTGAATTCATTTCTTTTCAGATTTTGAATTCATTTCTTTTGGATCGAAATTTGAATGAAACAAGAGAAAGAAAGTCTCATATTCTTATCTTATCTTATCAATCACAATCAGACTCCCCATCTCTCTAAATTTCTGCGCCGTTGTTAAAATCCATGACTTCATCAAATTACTTACACCTGGACTGTATTCGTTCAATATATACCGTTCAGTGTGCTACTCGTCTAACTCGACCTATCGACGTATTAGATTTATAAAATTATTACGTACGGAATGGACCTGGTTCACATAAAATAATTTCCCTTCTCGCCCCTAACAAATTGGGATTTTATTAGAACGAAAGAAAGAAACCAATCTCTCTTTTTCAAAAAAAGAAAGAAAGAAACCGATCTCTTTTTTAAGTATCATCACGCCATCTCGCCATGAATCGGATCATCTCGCAAAAGCAGCTCCTCGATGGATGCAATCGATCCTCTTCCACTCGCTTATTTCCGTCTCTCGCTTCGATTTCGAGGTATCTCGCATTCGTTTTGTTTATTTATCCGGACATTTGGCAGAGTTTGGTTGGGAATTCAGTGAATGTGAATCTTAGAAATTTCTGGACGAAAACAGCTTGTGGTTGATTTAATTGTTTCGTGCATGATATTGAAATGGAGCGTGAATTCATCCTTTCCCTTTGTAGAGTAGTTAACTGAGTGTGAACAGGAGAGAAAACATCCAGATTCGTCTCAATTTCAATCAAGGTTTCAATGTAGGGATTGATACTAATTTGGAACCACAGCTAGTTTCTAAAGAACCGTGACTTAATTAAATCTCCTTTATTGCTTTCTGAAAAGTTAAAAGTTAGTCATCATGGTAGACAAATGCTACTTTTTTTTTTATCAAATTGCAATTTGATACTTCACGTGAAGTTTATCTTAATCTCATGTTTTCTTTTGTTTTTTTCCTGCTTAATCTGAACATTTTGCAATAAATGAGCAAGTCACTTTCTATTTTCTTACGGATTATCTTTTGAATGAGCAGGTATTTTCATACACCTTCTTTTGCAACTGTAGCTACTGAGAAAATTTCAGGGTCATGCCCGGGAGAGGTGCTCAATTTGGGTAAGTTAATGTGACTTGCCGACTTACTAGGAATCAGCTTGTATAAATTAAAACACTGGTAATGTGTGATTGAGCTACAATTTAACCCTCTATAGTTGTGCTCTAATTAGACCTTGCCAATTTTTGAGCTGATTTACTCTCGAAATTCAATCGACACCACAAGGGAAAAAAATGTTGGACTGATTAGTACTACCAAGACAAAACTAGAGAAAAATTAAAGCAATAAAGGCAATAAAAAATCTGAATTTCCTCCTCTAATTTGTGCAAATATGCTTCAAGTAAGCCTCGATATAATCCAATTGGGCTAAAACTATATTACATTGTGCAAATCAAATTCTGATCAAGCAGAGAAAAGCAAAAGGAGAATGTATGAATTGGGACCTGAATGTACTTCTGTTGTTAAATTCGTTGACCTTATCCTAATTTTCATTGACCTTTACCATTAGTGCAGGGCAACTGGCAACCGTCAGCTAGCTGGACTTGGTTAGTTGATCCATTAAATGGTGAAAAATTTATAAAGATAGCTGAAGTCAAAGAGTCTGAACTAAAGGTAGATGTCATGACATACCCTTGCCTGTTTTCTTGTTCAATTTTATGGGCTTTATGAGAGATTTCTTACAGAATAAACACAAAGAAGAATGAGAAAATAATAAATTTAGAAACCTCTGCACTTGCAAACAAGGCACAGAGAGAACATGAATTGTAATGTTGACATGACACCTCTTCAAGCTGTACTTTCAATTATAACATCTTCAGTAATTCAGCATTACAATTGATAGCATCGTTGTAGTTTCCTTTCTTATTTTGCTGGGTGGGATTGTATTTTGTTGAATTAATGAATGGTGCACTGATTTAATACAAATTGTAGCCCTTCGTGTCGAGCCTATCTAACTGCCCTAAGTATGGCCTCCACAATCCACTTCGAGCTCAAGAGAGGTTCTCTTCTTGCTTATTAGTTTAAGGTTAGTTATTTTGAAGTTATTGTTTTTTAACAAAAAGTTAACGTTTGTAGGTATGTTATGTATGGAGATATATCAGCAAAAGCTGCAAATAAACTTGCTCAACCTGAGGTAATATATTTCATTGTCCATTATAATCCAATTAACTGTTCATCCTCTTACCCTGACATGAACTTCTAATCTTTAGTTTTCTTTTTTCTATATTCCCTTTTGAATTCATCAATGAGCTCAGGTGTTAGATTTCTTTGCAAGGCTGATACAGCGAGTCTCGCCCAAGAGTTATGCACAAGCTCTTGGAGAAGTTCAGGTCACCCAGAAGTTTTTGGAGAATTTCTCTGGAGATCAGGTGAGCATACAGATCAATTTCTTTTTCTTTTCTTTTTTCTTTTTGTATATTCTTACTTGCTTCCATTGAACAAGTCATGTAATTTTGTTTCATTAGTTGTTGAACTTGTATCTTTTCATCTGACAGGTTAGGTTTCTGGCAAGGTCATTTGCTGTACCAGGAAACCATCTAGGACAGCAAAGTACTGGTCTCCGCTGGCCATATGGACCTGTGAGTTCTTGCTAATTGACCTAATCTAATTCTGTTGTCTTTAAGCACAGCTGTTATATCATTTTTATTTATTTCTTCTTTGATTTGCTGAGGAAACAGGTAGCAATTATCACACCATTCAATTTTCCATTGGAAATCCCACTATTGCAATTGATGGGCGCGCTTTACATGGGAAATAAACCTGTTCTTAAAGTTGATAGCAAGGTCTGTTATGTTATTTTCTGCACTAATAGCATGTTTAGCATGAAATTCGTTTATTCTTTTTTTTCTTTCTTTAAAGCAAGGCCTCTGAAGCATCTCTAGCCCATAAATTAAGATTGTCAGCTGGACCAAGTGTTTAACCAAGGCAATATCTTGGTGTCATCATCCTAGATATAACAAAGTACTAGTCTCCCGCCAGGAAGTTGTGTTGGCCTCATTCTTTAGTGACACTTATCCCTGGGCATCTTTCACTGGTTCAAAACATTCCTTTTTTTTCTATTTTGATGTATTTGCTTTATTTAATAATTGGAAAACAGGTAAGCATAGTGATGGATCAAATGCTGAGGTTGCTACATGGGTGTGGGTTACCTCTAGAAGATGTTGATTTTATCAACTCTGATGGTGCCGCCATGAACAAGCTCTTGCTTGAGGTCAATTTCTGCAACTTTACCAATCCACATAATTGTTTTTTTTTTCTTTTCTCTTTGTATTTTTTTTTTTCAAACTACACTTGCAGTTCTATTTTCAGAGCCAAACTATCCCAACACTGAGTTCTGAAATTTAGAAATATTTTTTTAATCTGTTTTTTTTAATTTTCTTATCTCAATTTAGGGAAAACCAAAGATGACACTTTTCACGGGAAGCTCAAGAGTGGCAGAGAAATTAGCTGCTGACTTGAAAGGACGCATCAAATTAGAAGATGCAGGTTTTGATTGGAAAATACTGGGTCCTGATGTTCAAGCGGTAAAGGAAATTAACTAAAGAAAATCAACATAAGCTCAATTTGCTATTAATTTTAATTTTTCGGATGTAAATGTTATAGGTCGATTATGTGGCTTGGGTTTGTGACCAAGATGCTTATGCTTGTAGTGGTCAGAAGTGCTCCGCTCAGTCTATTCTCTTTATGCATGAGGTACCACAGCACCGCTCCTCTATTCTTTCTATATTCCAAAAAGTTCGAACAAATTATTTTACAGAACATATAATTAAATTTTTTCTCTTTGTCATGTTTACAGAATTGGCATTCAAGTGAGCTGATTTCTAAATTGAAATCTCTTGCTGGTAGAAGAAAACTGGAGGATTTGACCATAGGTCCTGTTCTAACTGTAAGTCAACCCCTGTCGTGAATCATTTCTTTTGACAGAGTGAGCTTGTTCACATTCCTGTTTTATTTTCTTAATTTTGTCAATCACAATCTTCTAAAACTATTGCAAAATGTTTCTTAGACTTATGATTTGTATGCTTTCTGTGATGCTCATGTTAAATTATTTTGATTTTTGAAGCTTTAACTAAATTAGTAGTCTTTCCATTATTTAATACCAACTATTTTGTTCTCAACAATGGATTCATATAACTGGCTATGTGCTGTGATAAGGATTCAGTGAGATTTTGGTCTAGACAGGGGGAGAGAGTTGTTTGTTTGATGGTATCGAACATGATATTTACAAGAGAGGAATGGTCCTCTTTCAAAAATAGTAGGCCTTGTAAAAAGAGTCAATCTGCTATATTCATTACTGTCTAAAAGTTTGAAGCTATTTGTCTTTTTAATCTTCTTTTATTGTTGGGTATTGAAATTGTTAGGTAACAACTGATGCAATGGTGGAGCATATGAACAAACTGCTCAAAATTCCAGGATCAAAACTTTTATTTGGCGGCGAACCACTTGAAAATCATTCTATCCCCGAAGTATATGGGGCTTTTAAACCAACTGCTGTTTTTGTACCTTTAGTAGAGATACTTAAAATTGAGAATTTCGACCTGGTGACCAAAGAGATTTTCGGCCCTTTCCAGGTAAAATAAATTAAGTCTCCACTGCTCATTGGAATCTCTCCAGTTTTGCTATTAAGCCTAAAATTTGGCTCTGATGCCTCAAATTAACCCTAGTCAGCGTTTAAACTTCCTGAGGGAAGAAAGACAATATGACAAAGGCAAATCAATGAAAGCAACAGAATGGACAACCTTTGGCTGAAGTGGCACTGGTGCCATACCAGTGCTAGATATCCATGACTGGAAAAGGTGATCTAAGTGTAAGATTCTAATCCTTGGTAATATTCTTCTACAGGTTGTTACTGAGTATAGAAATGATGAGCTGGATTTGGTATTAGAAGCTTGTGAGAGGATGCATGCTCATCTCACCGCTGCGGTGGTCTCAAATGATCCCCTATTCTTGCAAGTAATTTCTTTTTTCTTTTTCTTTTTTTTTGAATAAATACTGATATAGTTTGGAAAATGTTGCAATTTTTGCCTCAAAAGTATGGCATCATGAAAGCTTTGCTAATTTATATTTATTTCGAGTTATTAGACAATTTCAGTGGCCCTGTATTATTTTTTTTTAGGCCAAAATTCACTACATGTAACTTAGTTTTCATTCTTGTCATGCTTTCAAGTGAGAAATTTACGATTTGTTTCCCTTTCAGGATGTTCTTGGGAGATCGGTGAATGGCACCACATATGCTGGGATTAGAGCTAGAACAACTGGAGCTCCACAAAATCACTGGTGAGCATTTGTAGATTTCCGATGTAATTCAGTGTGCTTGAACTAACCTTAAATAACATTCAATTATTTGGTAGTCTGGTCAAACCAGGTTACATGTCAAAATGGGACTAAGAATGGTTCGGGTTGGGTATTGCACCTTATGTTGATGGGTAATTGGTTAGGTTGTACCAGACCACCCAACCTGTTGGTGTATCAATTTTGCAAGTGTGCATATATGACGGGATTTCAAGCATTCAATACTTTTTGCAAAGATACATGATGTTTGAAATTGTAGGTTTGGGCCAGCTGGCGATCCGAGAGGAGCAGGCATTGGTACACCAGAAGCAATTAAGCTGGTATGGTCCTGTCATAGAGAGATTATCTATGATATTGGACCTGTGCCTAAGACATGGGAAATACCAGCTTCTACCTAGTTATAGCATTGAGAAATGCTGAAGAGCTTAAAGGAAGCAATTTTCTGGGTTATGGTAGAAACAAGAGAAATTAGAAACATTAGAAACTGAGAAAGCAATAAGCCAAGAAATATCAGCATGAAAGAACAAAAATAGTCACCATGCGTTTAGGCTTTTCATGAATAAAAGAAACCAAGCAAAGTTGTTTTTATAAAAGGAATGTCCACTATATTCCTCCTTATTCTCAAATTCATTGTTTGCTTGCTACTTGAGAACATGGCAAAGCTATACATCACTAGATATAAATTTAAGATCTCTCCTTCTCGATAGTAAATATTGTTGACGTTAGTGCACGACTTCTTTCAGATATATATTTTTTTTCCCTTTTCATTAAAGCATGGAACAAAAATGTAGGTATGGACATGAAAAAATTTCACGCAAAACCACAAATATCGTAGTAGTAATGGTAGCAACAACAACAGTAGTGGTACCATATGTTGTTATATTTGAACATAACTCTCCATATCGTTGTTCCTATTAGTATCTGAAGTTAACACAAAATTGTCGATCCCTTTCGACTTCAAGACGACATAAAAAAAAAAACTTTGGTGCCAACTAGCAGTCATAAATAAGATGGATTAATGACTATATATTATAGTTCTAGTGAAAATGCTCCTTGCTACAATTTCAGGATGTAACTGATATCAACCAAAATCACCTTGTTTAAACAATGACTAAAATCATCAACATATCAGCTGAAACCTTCGTCTAACAGACCCAAAATAAACATTAAGATAAACAAAAACATTTAGTTTAGACTCCACATATCTCAAGCTCTTCAACTCCTCTATTGCTGAAGCATCTGGAGCTATGGTTACTTCTATCTTGATATTATATTGGTGGAACTTAACTCGACATTATTATTGAAGATACTTCAATCTCATATTCCTTCTTACATGTAATGCCTATTCAAAATCAATAGTTGAAATAATGAGTGTAGCTTAAGGCACAAAACTTTTAGATTTCCCCCTTGACATTTGTCAAGAAACAGATACAGCCACTATTCAGCAAATGGCAGCAAAAAAAAATTTTTGATAGTTCAGAAATCAAGGTAATTGTAGATTTGTCAATACTAAAAATTAAAGTACTATAAATAGGGAAAAAAAAGGAATTTGGGACTACTTTCTGTTAAAAAATAAAAAAATGTTTGAAAGTAACTCGGTAAGTTTCGAGACGGATATTTATATGAGATGATGGCTTCATTTTGTACCAACATTGAAATAAAAGAGAGATGAATTTCTTATAGGTCCCCAAAATGACAAAAAGAATGCTACTTTTTAATTTCTGAGAAAGAAGTAATGATAGAATAAAGAATTTCGGACCAACTAATAAGAAATGATAATGGAAAGGGCCAAGAGGTTACAACAGAAGAAAATATAGTGGTTATAATTTTAAAACTAAATATGATAAAACTGTAAATATACCAAAAAAAAAGTCTTAGTTCAAGTACACAATAATATTATTTCAAGATAAATCAAAAAGACTGAAATTTCTTATCTTTCAACATGATTCCCTCACGTTACTTTCATAGGATACAACTAGGAATAATAAAATAATGCATGATTGTAGTTCAATACTAATATATATAATGTGGTTAATTTTGAAAAATTGAATGGAAGATTATCTTGAATATTTATCTTTGACATTTTATAATACTCAGTTTTCTACTTAATTCTCAGCTATTAACTGAAATAACCAAAAATTACTATGCTACGCGAAACAAATTCTTTTTTTTTAATCATAAGAATACTAAAGAATGATATAAATGCACACTTATAGCAAGAGATGAATAGAAGAGGAAAGTAGGAGATGAAGAAAGACAGCTAGAAAATCAAATAACAAATTATGAAAGGAAATAATATTTTCAATTTGAGCCATCTGAGATTGCTTCAATATATAAAAATAAAAATAAAAAAACTATCTGAGTATGATATCAACCTCCCCCAGTTTGCAATCTCCAACCTTGTGTTGCTCTAGGGAACTTTAAATTCTAGATCAATAAAGATCTAGGAGAAAGACTGGTATATTCTCAGAAAGTTTTTTCTGTTACAGTAACTACCTGCTCTCCATAGTGAATTTAAATGTTGTGCTGCAATGGTTTTTTTTTAATGAGTTGTGCTGCAATAGTAATTGATACATTTGTAAAGTTGGTCAGAACCATCATGTTTCAATCAAACAAAGAAAAATAAATAATTAATATTTTGCATTTAAATTTTTCAGAGCAATTTTTTTTTTTAAGTTTTAGTTTCATGTTAGCTTTAGTCCATAAGATCTGTAATACATATTAAATGCTTTACATAACTTCTTGTTGTAAAAAGGTACTTTCTAGTACTAAAAAAAAGGTTTAAAATACAATAACCATATGATGATATTTTAAACTTTATGAATAAGAACTGTATCTATTATTGTCTCTATTATTCTCTATTTTTTACAGAATCACTTGAAAAGTCGCCATTAATG
Organism: x Bolboschoenoplectus mariqueter; assembly: GCA_037678475.1. Classification (NCBI taxonomy): domain Eukaryota; kingdom Viridiplantae; phylum Streptophyta; class Magnoliopsida; order Poales; family Cyperaceae; genus x Bolboschoenoplectus; species x Bolboschoenoplectus mariqueter. The sequence continues at coordinate 2,251,454 of CM075269.1, forward strand.
ACAAAGCAAAGGCAGCAAAACAAAACACAACAAGTTAGGTAGCAAGGAGCAAATCACCATATTGCAGCCGAAGAGCAACTTGTGATAAAAGAAGCATGTGTGCGGAGCTCAAGGAGAAAAAGATAAAAAAAACAGTGTCGTTAATCACATGAGGCCGCAAGATCAGATGTGACCAGCCGAAAAGCTTTCCACAATTGAAAGAACGGTTTAGACTACAAAAAACCCTGACAGAGAAAGAATAAGAGTAAAGCAGTTAAAAATGCACTATAATAAAATTAAGAAGACATTAAGAGAGACCGCACACGTCCTCCTCCAACCAAACCCCGAAGTGGATGCAATCCTTACCAAATGAAGAAGAAAAATGGACCACGTAGCTGCTACTAAGATAGAAAAGAAACAGACGGATGAGATCAGACCGGACACTATTGCAAAACACTGTATTTTTCTACAGTGCTACGGATATCCACAATTGATATATGTTTAATGAATAGAAGAACGGGAAAATTTCACCTCATAAAGCACAAAACAGCAATGTAAAATCGACATATAAAAGGGGCCCTTATGTCGTTAAGTTTGCCACTAAAAACTCGTTGCGGAGATCCAGACATTAGCAAATGTTTGTTTTCAGAGAGCATCTATTTATTATAACAAAGGAGGACAATCGTACTTCGTTACATTTGCTAATTTGAATGTGCACAATACAATTCATAGTTTATTTTACATTTCAGAGATCTCATCAAATTCTCTTCTTCAGTATCTTGCTAAATGCAAAGGACTAATTTGAGAACAAAATACACATTTTTTTACTACAGCAAGCCCTTTTTCTTTTCTCCTTATTTTACCGAGAAATTAGATAAACTTGGGAAACTACTGTTTTCCACATAACAAAATAAATGCACATGTCCCCCCCCCCCCCCCCCCCATCATAATTCTATCTACAGCAACCTTACCAAAAATTGATCCTAACATAGAAAAATTAATCAGCAGCTTCTGTGGCAGAATCTGCTCCATCTAATCTACATCTTTATTGAATTTTCCATTTTTAATCTACATCTTTGTTGAATTTTCCATTTTTATCCTCTTCTTTTGATTTTTTTGTACAGCTCCGACGGTTATGTCCCCGTTCACCACACATGCCACACTTAAACTGCATTGGTCCTACATTTTTTCTTAGTTCAGGACAGTAAGATTTCCTGTGCCCCTCTTCCCCGCAATAACTGCACCGGAACTTTGCTCCTGTCAAACCATTACAACCTGCCAGTAACAATCATGAAAACCGAAAAGAATAGCAAATTCAAAACTTAAAAAAGAATTAGCACAAGAAACGTAACCTTCATCTTTGCTTAAACAGCTGCGTCTATTGTGCCCCTTTTTACCGCACAAGCTGCACCTGAACTTAACAGCACCTTTTTTGTGCTTTAACATTGGGCAGTAGAATTTTCTATGCCCCTCTTCCCCACATTGGCTGCAAAAGAATTTCACACCTGAAAAGCAGGAGAATGTCAATATCTAACTATATGGACGACGAAGAACCTTGTACTTTTTTTTTTTAAATTTGTGTGCTGCCATAGGAGAGAGAGAGAAGAGGGGGGGGGGTTACCCTTCATAGATAAACTTCTCTTATGCCGATTCTCTGGATCACTGAAAAAGATTTTCATTACTTCTGATGTTTTTTTCCTTGCTTCAGGAGCACCTTTCGTTTTCTTCAAAAGAGATGAGGCACATAAGAAAATAAAGAAAATCATCTATTTACAATCTAGCCAGCAAATTTTGCAAAAAGAATAAAAGCACACTCATTGTAGGTGGTTCTCCAAGTACAAATAGCTAACATCAGCACTAGCTGATTCTTGGAAAATGTTGTTGAAAAATGAACAATTTGTGCTTATCTCTACGACCTCAACTCTTGCTAAATATATGCAAACCTTCTAATGGTTGTTACAAGAAAGAAAACAAAAATGGAAAACCTTGTATTGGGGCCAATGGAAATGTTTTCCTGTCTAAAATGTATTCCTTTCTATTCATATTATTCTTAATCTCTAAACCCCTGCATCTTTCTCTTGATAAGAAGAACAATCAAAGTAATACCGGTCATTTCTGAAAACCAAACGATAAACAAGTGTGTGGTTTTTGGGAAAAAGATAAAGACATGCATATCAAGCCTTCCTAACCTTGATTGAGGCGATTCGTTGAGCACGTAAGACAGGGTCTCGATGCACCATCTTCATGTGCTGGGTAAACAAGCCTGTTTTTTCATTTAAACTCTGCATTCAGAGCTATTACAGCTGCCGATCAAAATCAATGTTATCTAATGGATTATTATTATTATTATTAACATTATCTCTGGTACAAGATTTGAAACCTAATTTGCTAGTAAGGACTCTCCTTATACAGTTATACTAAAGTTTATCAAAAGATAAACAGGTTTTTACTTTTCAATCTTGTGTCATTTCCATATGGAAGTAAACTTGGTTTAAAAGAAGGGTAGGAATCCATCGACAATGGTAAACTTGACAATCTTAACAATGCTTCTTCAAACAAATCTGAAAAAGAATTAAAAATAGAAAAATGTTCATATACAATTATACATATTGTTGAACTTATATATTGATTGTGTTTCAAATTTCATGCCATTTAAGTGTCAATTGATATTCATCAAAGGACAGTAAATCCGGATTGTTGCAAATTTTACAGCTTTTTGTGAATGGTATAACTTGCATGAAATAACATCTTTTTTTACGTGTATAATATAAATATAGTTTTGATGATTGTAAATCCGGATTGTTGCATCTCAAAATGTAAAATTCAGTTTTGATGATTGTCAAGATTGTTAGGTTAATCCCATTGCCAATGGATCCCCACCCTTCAAAAAAATAACTAAAAGAACTTACTTTGAGAGATTGACTAATCTTCAAGATGACTTCCGGTGATGGCGACTTATACACACGCTTTGATTTACTTTCACCATCGAGTTTAATCTCTAAGTTATCTACCTCATCATCCTCCTTCACTTTCAGTGGAGATCTTCACAAGAAAATAAATGAAAAAAACATAACTGTATTTAATGTTCATTAACAACTTGGGGTGCATTTTTTACGGGGCAAACTAGTGAAGCACAAAACTTACTATTATTTTCTAATTCTGGAAATTTAAGAACTAACCTAGACCGAGCCTTCTCCCATGGCCGCTCATCAATAAATTCTTCCCATATTACGCAATCTCCACGACAGTGCGGACATGTGGTCTTTCCCTAGATAATCCAAATAGAAACTTCAATTCTAGTTAAGAAACTAATAGTTCAAATGGACATTTCAGTTTTCTCATTCTGCAATTAGGCTACAGTTAAGACCAAGGAGGCCTCAATAGACCCTCAAGATACCTTCTTGAGTTACGTGATCAGCCTTTGACTAATTCAAGACCATTTATTGTACAATTATTCCTTGGTTAATTCTTAATTTTAGCTTCAATTAGACCAAGGAGGCTTCAATAGACCCTCAAGATACCTTCTTGAGTTACATGATCAGCCTTTGACTAATTCAGACTATCTATTTGTACAATTATTCCTTGGTTAATTGTTAATTTTAGCTTCAAATATAACTTACTCCAAACTTCTGTCTAAGCAGTAAAGAACTTGAGGGAAAAGAAATGGACATGTGCACACAGATGCAAAATCCAGTATCCTTTTTTCTTTTTCTGAAATAAGTGGCGATTTCGCCACCAGTTTCATTCGTGAAACAAAGAGTACAACTACATATTTACAAAATATTTCTAATCTCCTAATACACTTCGTAGCTGTGTACCTCTACTGGTACAAACTCAATACCAGTAATATAATCCTTGATTTTACATTAACAATATCCAAAGACTTATAAACAGAATAAATAATAACAGAAAAACACCTTGCCATTGCATGTGTTGCAATCTGATCTGGGTCGATCGATCCCGCACTCTGTGCACGGTGAGTAGCCTCGGCCTCTACAGTTGGGACAAGGTAATTCGCGAATATACTGTCCATTTGGGCCAAACCAAGACCTAAATTTTTCTGGTTTTGAATTTGATCTCCTGAATTGAACAAAATCAGTCCAAAAAAGGAAGATGAATCAAACCCTTAGTACTATTAGTAAATAACAAAAAGGAAAAGAGAAAAAAGAGGATAAATTATTACCTCAAGGTATTATCTGGCTGTTCAAATCCATCAACTGATGCACCATTCTCAACCTGTATCGATTCTCAGAAACCAAGGAGTTCAATTAGTAAAACAGTTCAAATTTTTTAATAAAACAACGAGGAGCGAGAGAAGTTGGAAGAGAAGAGGATAACCGGAACTGAGCCATCGGTGGTGGAGAAGGAAGAAGTTCGCCAGTAAGCAGTTCGGATTCGGAAAGCGGGACGAGGAGGGTTCGATCTTGATCCGATGGTGTCGCATCGTCGCCAGATGGCAAGAGAGCGAAGGGATGGGGAATGGATAGCGAGCATGAGAATTGAGAATTGTGTGCGTGTGCGTGTGCGAGAGAGAGAGAGAGAGAGAGAGAGAGAGAGGTTAGTTACTAATTTGGTTTCTGGATAGGTTTCAAAAAAAAAGAAAAATAATAATTTGGTTTCCGGAGAGAGAGAGTGTGTGTCTTGTGCTCCTGTGACTTGATTTTTTTTTAATCTATCTCTATTTTATAAATAAATAATAATAAATATTTGATAAATTTATATTTATTTTTCAAACGCGGGCGTTTATAATATACATCTAAATGTGAGAATTTAAACGCAGAATTTAGAAATAAAAAAAATAAAATTTTCTGTATTCATATGTTTTCTGTAAATATATAGGTTCAAACACATTCAATTTCAAACTTAAGTAAAATAAAAATATTTATTAATTTAGAGTCATAAAAAATATACGTTTAAATATAACTGTGGAGACATACGTTGAGATAATAAATATAAATTATTAAATATTTAAAATAAAAAATATTATTATTATTTATTTATAAAATCAGGGGACACAAGAAAAAAGTTCGTCTGGGGAGTTGGGGGCGATTTCTGTCTCCAGCAACTCTACACAAATCAGCAACTTGGGGCAAAATGCTACGGGTACATTTGAAAATGTCATTCGCAATTAATTTGCAACTTCTAATTCTCAGGATTTGAAAATTGTGGCAGGCAAAAATGAAAATGACTTGAAAATATTTAAAAAAAATAATTGAACTGAATAAGTGATTATTATTGATATGAGGAGGGATCACTTAAAAATAGTTATTTTGATAATCTTGACAATAGATTTTCAAAAAAGATTAAATAAAATTAATAAAGAAATGACTTTATAGTATGTTATTGATTATATAATTTAAATATTATTTGACAATGCATCAAAGATCATTAAAAATTAACTGACTTGATGTATAATAAAATATACACAAAGTCTCATCATATTTTAAAAAATATGATATATGGTGCAATGTTGAGTTTCAAATTTATGCTTTATATTTATATGGATTCATTAATACTTCTATGTACCCGGAACCTTGAATATTTCTCAATAAACCAAAAATCATTAGATACATTATTTAGATTTTATAAGATATTAGAGTTGTTTTATAAATTTCATCCAAAATATATCTATCAAAAAAATTAAATTTTTGAGAGAAAATAACTATGTAAAATATTTAACAAATTTAAGACCCAAAAATTTCATTTTCAAATGGTAAAAATGCATATAATAGTAACACAATTAACTGCACAATAATTCATGCACAAAAATGCGGAAGAGATAAAAAAAAAATATCCATCCCTTTCAATATTTTTTTCTACTTTATATTACCAAACTTGGTATGAGTAATTCTTAACAAACTTGTTTTGAAATAGACAGTGAGAAAATCCTTATGAAAAAGACTCTGATACGTGATAAGTGAGAAGATTTAAACTCTTTCTTTTGTAATGGGAGAAGGATAGATTGAGAAATGAAATATACGAAGCAGCAATAAAATGAAATCAGCTTTTTTATCTGTTTGTTTTGATCTTCCAATGAGTGCAAACCTTTAGACATATAACAAAGCTTTCGTGAATACAAGAAAATATACCTTAATAAATACAATCAATACAAATAAAAACAAAATATTTTTCATTTTATTTTTATCGTAATTAAAAAAGAAAAAAAGAGGTTTTGTATCTAAAAGTTGCGTTCCACCTTGTGTATATCAAACATATCCATTTTCCATTTTCAATGATGAGAGATATACATAATATATGAATCATCTAATCAAATATGAATGAGGAGAGATAAACAAATTAAATAGATGATGTATAATATTTAAAAAACTTGACTTATTTTCTTTGGGTTCGTTTGATAATACATATTTAGTGCAGAATAACGTGTTATTCCACTCGAAAGAAGTTATTAAAGGCAAAATAATAAATTGAAATAGTTACATAAATAAGTTATTTCGTTATTCGGATCCATTGATTGAATAGCGGAATAACACTCATTTTCAGAGCGCGGAATAGAAAAAATTTCTAATTTTTTACCAAACGATATTTCATTTTTCCGAATATTTTGATAATAATACATTTCTATTTTCTCTTCTAAATATCACTATTTTATTACTATTCTACTTTTATTATTCTAATTACACTATTCTAATACTATTTCTTGATTTGCCAAACCAACCCTTTATATATTATGAATTATAAATTATATGATATTAGTTGCTGAACATTAAAAGATAACTAATGGACAGAAACAAAAATATCCATATATTTTTTTTATATACTCTCTTAATATTTTTAGATTCCATAAAAATTCTCAAATCCACTGTTGTTTAACAACTAATAAAATATAATAACAATAGGCCTTATTTTCTGTATTTATTTTTTGTTGACCCCTAATTTGTATACATCAGTAGTTCGTCATTCTGAAAATTTTGAAACATTAATTAAATTAAATGGGAATTTGTGAAAAATTATTTCCTTCAAAAGTTGTTGCATTTGTATTTTTTTTTTACAATTAGTGATGGCTAAATCTTATTAGTACTCAAAGACAATGTTTAATATTTAGATAAAATTTTGGTAACGATATATCTCTTAGATAAAGAGATGAGTCATATTCTATGTAAAATCAATAATCTAATTAAAATTATCTTCTTATCTACTCATAACTTTTTTGAAGCAGTAATGATTGAATGTTACTTGTACGAAAAAAATATATATATATTTTTACAACTTATATTTCACACCCCTTATTTGTACCTTAAAAATATCGATACTTAATGCAATTATTATTTATATTATTTGTTACTAAAAGTATTTATATCTAATGTATAAAATATCTATTTTTTTTTGTTTTCTAAATGATCATATAAAAATTGAAGTTAAAAATTATATTGACTAACTTAAAATACATATTTCAAAAATTTTAATACTACTAATATAAAATATGATCACTTTTACCATTAAATATAAATATTTTTTTAAATATATAAATATATTTAAAATATAAATAAAAGATATGAATAATGAATACAATTATCATTCCTCATATAAATTTAATAAAAATTATCTTCTTATCCACTCGTAACTTTTTTGAATAATTGAATGTTACTTGCAAGAAAAACTCAAATTTTTAACAACTAGATGACCTAAATTGACTATATTGTCCACTTGCTTCAAATAATAATCATTACAAATACTTCTCTCAAGTTAAGACAATAGGAACTTTTATTACTATTTCAGAGGAAATAATAGGATTAAAATTAACATAAATTTTTATTTGGCGGTCGCATTTGTTGAAAAAAAAATGACAATTAGAAACATGCACGCACATGCATCTGTCTTTTCATCCAAAATATAGCGCGAAAAAAATAAAATTCAGATGATCTCCAAATTAAAACATTTCTATTTTTTTTTGTTAGGACCAAAATACAAAATTATAGATGAGGTAGTGAATAGAAAACGTGATATATTGTAACGTTTTGTATAACAATACGGTATATTTTGATCACGTAACGTATCGTGACGTGATTAAATTTTTTTTTACGTGACGTGTCAAAAATGATAGAGTGAAGATATGTGTCTATGACACGGCACGCAATAAGATACGCCGTGTTATACCGTGATGTGTCAATATATAACATGATGTGACATATATATAATATGTTAATTTTTTTTAATTTTATCTTTTCATTGAAAAAATATTAGAAATTATTTAAATTTGTGAAAAAAATTGAAAGTCTATTGTAAAGTTGGAATATATTAGAAATTTTTTTATGATAAAAAATATATTTCATATTTATATTAAAAACTAATAAATATTTAAAATAATAGACATATGACTTCATATAATCACATGTCCTGCGGTGACGTGTCTAAAAATTTCACCGTAATGTGCTAATATTAGTTAAAAGGAGATACATCACTAAAAAGATACGTCAAACGATACGTAAAACACGTCGCATAACAACACATGCGTATCATGATGTATCTACGTCATAACATGATAACATGATATGATGTGTTATTTTTTAAACTCCGAGGATTGAGTTAAGCCCGACAGTAATAACCAGTCATGATTTAAATGTTGATAACCACCACCCCACTTTAATTACTTTTTGAATAATTTCATGTGATATATTATACAATCATGCTTCATTTTCCAAATTAGTCACCTAATCTAAGCTATAGGCCGGTTCCAGTTTCTCAGTTCCGTAATTGAGTGCATCACTCATAGAAAAAAAAAACTATAAATTTTAGAAAAACTAAAAGAGGTGGCACCGTGTACATCATCTCCACTTCCGAAAGCGCGTTCTTGAAATGAAGTGTACACACAACTTCAAACTCTAGATTTGTAACTTTCTGATGATGTAGTGTGTTTATCTTCTTTTTCTTTTTATATATTTGTATATTTAATTTGATTGTTTTTCTTATTGTTTACTGTCCCATAATGTATCCCATCCATCACTTTTCAATTATCTAAACGTAGAATTTAAAACATCATAGAATTGCAATGAATTTGTACGGATAAGATGTACAAAAGAAATATCAAAATAAGTGGTAAATTTATTTATGATAATATTTACCTCAAGAACAAAAAAAATATATTAATAAAAATACCATTAAATCAATTTTATGCAACTAAAAAGTTCCAAAATTTTTCAAAAAAATTCCAAAATTAGTTTCTGAAATTTATTTAATTTTTCGTAATTATTTCCCTCAAAAAATCGAAGTAATTTAATTAGTTAATTCATTTACTATATGAAAAATTTAAGCAAAATTTATTTATTTATCGGCTAAATTTTTCTTTATATAAAAACTTTCGTTAATCCTTATATTTATTTATTTTTAAATATTTAATTAATGATATTTATTTTTTTAAATATTTTTTACGAAACCAAAAAAAAAAAACTACACTCATCATTACTGTGTGCTACTGTCTGCTATCCCTGCGGTTCTTATCTGTTTAAAACTACTCCCCGTAAATAAAGTACCTCAACGATAATAGAAAGAAACTATCTTTCTCCACTTTCCCACTCTAACGGGGGCATTGTAGTTCGCTCTCCTCTCCTCTCTTTTTTTGAAATATCTCTCCTCACCTCTCATCGCTTCCATCATCTCTCTCTCTCTCTCTCTCTCTCTCTCTCTCTGTCTCTTCTCTTCTATTCCCTCCTTTTTCATAATCGGAAATGTCGATGGTGCGATGGAAGCCCCTGATTCACCAATCGCTTCTGCTTAGAGACCCTAGCCTCTCTCTCAGAGAGCGACACAAGAGAGCCAAATCGCTTCCGCCTCCTTTCTTCGTCCGATGCTGCTCAATTAAGAACCCGTCGTTCTCGACCTCTGGCAGGATCAATTTCGGCTTGAAATCGGATTCCGCTCGAAATCTGCGCCCGATTGTCCGAGCAAAAGCTGCTCAGAGCCCCCCTCTCGCTGAGGAGACGGATTTGATCTACTCCGAGAAGTTCGATATCGAACGAATCAAGAAGGTATTTCATTTTGAGGGACTTGTTTCTATATGTTTCATATATGCTTGTAGAGGTTAAGATTATTTGATTTCTTTTGTGATCATATGAAATTTGCTGAGTGACAGACACATGGGAAGGTGTTAGTCAGACTGGACCGCTTGGCCGGATATGAGTCCAAGTGGATGCTTGTGGTTGGCTGCGGCCTTATCGGTAAATGGACTCTACACTGGGGGGTAGCTTACTCTGACGATCAAGTGTAATGCTGCCTCTTATTTTGCTAATTTTCACTGTACTTGTTTTTTTTTTATGTATTTTATGTGATTGAATCAGATTAGCATGTTAACATCAGGTCCTGATCTACTGCTGTGCAGCACTGTGCTGCACAGCGTATGGACGGATGAATTATAGGTTTCTTTTTTTTTTGAGATTTACTTTGCATGAATCTTGATGCGATCGGACGAACAATACGCTGTGCTGCACGGTGCAGTGCAGCAGAGGATACAGATCTGTTAACATCTATCTTTATTCTTATTCTATAAATCAATATTTGAAGAAATTTAATTTAATAACTTGCTTGGATTATTAAAGACGAATCACATGTTGTCTTTTTAAATTTACTTACATCATTTAATTGGTCAACTTAATTTTTTAATCACAAACGTTGTATAATGTACAGTACCTTCCTTCTGTTAGTCAAATAATTGGTTTTATGGATTAGTTGCAGATTGGACATACCTTCTTTCTTTCTCTTTTGTTTTTAGTATGATTTTCTGACCATTACTGTATATCTGGTTTGCATTGTGTTGTTAATGCAGTGAGTGGGACCAACCTCCTGCACAGATGGTACCACCTGGTTCAATTGCTATCAAGGTATTTCTTCTTTTCCCAAGCTTGATAAGGTAGGAATCAATTAAATTTAACTCAATGTGAAGATTTGACATATAGATGTGTGTAGAGAGTAGAGAGCCCCTTTTGTTCTTTCTTCTTTCTGGGACCAAACAATCAAGAGCATTAACAAATACTGTACCTCCTCTATCCATGGGGTCCACAAGAAAGCAGTTAACACAGCACTATAGTAATAACAAAATTTTAAAGTAGCAGAGGAAGTTTAGTTCTTGTGGCTTCACAAACAACAACAATGTGCAAAAAGGCCATTTCCAGTAATGATTAACTAGATTAACTCGGCGATTCTTTGGAATGTATCCTTTTTTCAGGATTATGCAATTGAAACACCTCTAAATGCACGCTCAGATGGTCAACCGGCAAGCGAAGTGAAACTTGAAATTGACAGTGATACACCTATTGTGGCCATTAATTTTGTCCTGAAGGTAATGTACCATTTTAGTAATTCTTACTACTACTACTTGCAGTCATTAACTTAAATTTGTTTTAGTCCCTTCTGAATCTAGTGTGTACTGGTTTATGTTTTCTTCACATTTCTTTTTCTTCAATAAGTTTAGGCTATCTGAGAAATTGATTGATGCTTAAATGTCAAAATATGACCAACTCCAAAATGATTATTCTAACCGGTACCTGTACATTAGTAGTACAAAATGTGGTACTGTTATTCTATGATTATTTTCTTTTGCTGTAAATTACCTTCTATGAAATATATCCAGGGAATTAGCTAATATTTAATGTTTCTGTATTTTTATTTATGCTAGGAAGAGGAAACAGGGAGGTGGTTTCATAATAAAGGGAGAGACTTTAGAGTACCATTGAGGGGTTTCTGTTCTTCCCAAGATGGAAGCACCCCGAATGGGAATCAAAGTTTTAAAATATGGCCAGGTTTAAGTTACATATTATTTGCTTGATTATATTAGAAATCTGACTTTGAGTAGGTTATCAGTTGTGAAGGAAAAATGCAAATTTAACACCAAAAGGTATAAGTTTGACAAAAGCTATCTGCAGTAACCCCTAATTCCTATTTCTCATCATTCCATTTGGTTGGAGACAAAAGTTGTCCATCTTCACAAGTTGCATGCTAGTGTACAAGTCAAAATTTCCTTAGAACAATTGTAGCTAATCACATGTAAAAGCAGGGCCCTGATCCTTGTCTAATTTGTCCTTTTCCCAGGGGCATTTGAGCAAATATCCAACATGCTGCTAAAACGTGAAGAGTCTGCAACCAGCCCCATTTTTGAAGATAACACAAACACTTCCATCAAAAAACCTATGATTGCATTTAATGAAGATTATACCATTGTAAAAGAAGAGCCTGTTCAAAATTCCATGACAGTTACAGTGCGTAAAAGTGATAAAAATTCAGATAAAAATATTGTGGAATTTGATACGGATATACCAGGCCATGTTGTTCTGCATTGGGGTGTATATATGGATGAGAGTAAGAATTGGCATGCACCCCCACCACCTTACCCAAAAGCCACAAGACCTCTTCGCAAAAATGCTGTCCAAACTCTACTAGAGGTAATGCAGGAAAAAGTTGACTTTTTTTGTTGTTGAAATATATTTACTTGCACCCTTCCCTTACATATATCTCTTTTAACATTCCATTGTACTTCCTTTATTTATTTATTTTTAAGATTTTAAGTTGTGCCCTTTTAAAACCTGCATTTAGAACACTCTGAAGTGAGAACTATAGTCATTATTTTTTTGGCAGAAAAAATCTTTGGTTTTAGGCAACAGGGCCTCATTTGAGTTAAATAAGAAGGTCAAAGGGCTAGTCTTTGTTCTCAAGCTGGATGAGTACACTTGGGTAAATAATATGGGGAGAGATTTTTGCATACCCATAAGAGATATAACCTCAAGTGATGAAGAAGAGGTAGAAGAAAAACAAGATGTAGTCTCTCCTGTGGACAAATCTATGGATACTGGCGTGACAGTGTACACAAAGAATATAATAAGTGGAATTAGAGACCTAGTTGATGACATATCATCACAGAAAGACAAAGCCCAGAAAACCGGGGAAGAACAAGACAACATCTTACAGGAGATAGAGAAACTAGTGGCTGAAGCCTACAAAATTTTTAGAAGCTCACCGGTAAGCTCCGTCTTTGTGGAGGAGCCTCCAGAATTGACTGATGCTGATGTCACCGCAGCGCCACATAGAAAGGTGGTGGTAACTTCTGGCACGGGAAATGGATATGAGATCTTGTGTCAAGGGTTCAATTGGGAGTCGCATAAGTCAGGCAGGTGGTACCATGAACTGGGAGAAAAAGCGGAGCTGTTGGCTGAGCTAGGAATTAGCATTGTATGGTTACCACCTCCTACTGAGTCAGTCTCTCCTGAAGGTTACATGCCAACAGATTTGTATAATTTGAACTCGAGGTCAGTCTCTCTCTCTCTCTCTCTCTCTCTCTGTCATGCACTCAGCGGCAAACAGACACCAAAAAGAAAAAAAATATTATACACCTTGATATGCAAAGGCACTTGCACACTGTACACGCGGACACAAACCCACACAATGAGCAAAGGAACAAGAACACACACACACACAAAAAAAGCACATTACCACTTTCAGGTCACATCAGAACTCTAGAACAAGCACTTATTAGTGTTGCAAGATATAAGCTCATTGATTAATTTCTTGTGTGCCCCTAGAAATCTCAAAAGATTATTTACTTACATGCAAACTGAGAACCACCACGACTGCCTGCCCTTCATCTGTTTCATTATTTAAAGAGAGTATCTGCAACATGGCTATGCTGTGAGTGAAATGGTTGAGGGTGCGTTATGATGGATAATCCTTATGTTTTGCTGGTTACTTGTGATTGCTTGTAATTTCCTTGGGCTTGTAAATTTGAATGTATGAGCCCCAAATGAAAAACTATCATAACATATTTGTAGTTCTTCTTTCTTCTTATTAATTCATGCTTAATCCTAGTGAGGCTTATGCAGAAAACCCTAGAAGAAGGCAAACAAAAGGAACCTTGAGCTTCTTGATTTGTTCATTTATTCACTTTTTGTTGGTCATATAATTTACGACAGGTATGGGAACATGGAAGAGTTGAAGGAAATAGTGAAAAAGTTCCATGAGGTGGGAATAAAGGTGCTTGGGGATGTGGTCCTAAACCACAGATGTGCCAGTTCTCGCAATGAAAATGGAATTTGGAATATTTTTGGGGGCCGCTTGAATTGGGATGATCAAGCTATTGTTGCTGATGACCCCCATTTTCAGGTCAAAACTTCGTCTTTTTATTTTCATTTTGGATCCTGTTAATTACCGCAAACTATGTGATCGGTAATATAATATGCTTTCCGCATGGCAACCGTTTATTGATGCTCTTGAAGTAACTTCTACCTTGAAGAAATTTACTATATAGGTCCCAGCACCAAGTACAGAGAACAAGTACATGAAGCACTGATCCGACATGGATTTTTAATTCAATTGCTTTTTTGAAAAGAGCACTTTGTTTAGAAATTTTTCTGCATCTTTTTTTTTTCCCTTTTTCCCTTTTGTTTTTAAAGTGACTTATGCACAGATATGTTTTGCTATATCTGTGAAAAGGATGGACCAAACAAGGAATGAAATCAAGTTGTATAGAGTCATTGTTAGCAACTGTGAGGACATTTGTGCTACCAAAGTTTTGGGGAGTACTGTTCTAATTAGATAACCTACAAGATCTTGCAAATGTGGTAAGGACTTAGTGTTGATAACTGCACGCTGCGGTAGTTAACATTACCTTAATAGTCATAATCATCACCATCCTTGTTCTTCTTGTTGTTGTTTTGAGGAAGTAGGCAAAATCTCTGCGAATTTTTCATTATGTTGTTGCTGTTGTTAGGATTGATCTGATTATTGCTATTAAGTTTTCTGAGGTTGATAATGCTCCTTGATTGTTGGATCTGATTATTGGTACTGGTTTGCTATGGTAATATTTACAGTCCACCAATATTAACTAGACAGACTTTGGTGGTGTTCAATTTCAGGGACGAGGCAACAAGAGTAGTGGGGATAACTTCCATGCAGCACCAAATATTGATCACTCCCAAGAATTTGTCAGAAATGATCTCAAAGAGTGGCTTCGTTGGTTAAGGTAAGTTATTTTTTCTCATTTTTAAATTTTTACTCATTTAGGACATTTAGATATTATTATAAAATCTGAAGACTTGCTTAGTTTAACTTTCATGGCTTACACATTTCTGACAGGAATGAGGTTGGATATGATGGCTGGCGTCTTGACTTTGTGCGTGGTTTTTGGGGTGGTTATGTAAAGGATTACTTAGAGGCTAGTCAACCTTACTTTGCCGTGGGGGAGTACTGGGATTCTCTCAGTTACACCTATGGTGAAATGGATTACAACCAAAATGCACACAGGCAGCGAATCGTTGACTGGATCAATGCTACCAATGGGACTGGAGCTGCCTTTGATGTGACAACTAAAGGAATACTTCATTCTGTAAGTACTATATATTGGCTTTTAAACCATTTTTTGGACCAAACTTTTTTCTTGGGTATTGCTACTGTATAAGAAACTTCTGCTTATTGCTTGGTTCAAAATAGTTCATATCATACCAATTATAGTAAAGTTGGAGAAGAAAAGAACAATGATGGTGATAATGATGATGATGGGGGTCGCTTTGCTATCTGTTTATATAAGGAACTTTTATGTATTGCTTGGTTCCATATTGATACTGTGTGTAGCAAATAGTGTTTGCACATTTGCTACACATCTGATTATCTCCAGCTTTTGCATGTCACTGAGAGGTGCTGCTGCTGTATGTAGGCACTAGGGAGGTGTGAGTACTGGAGATTATCAGATGAGAAGGGGAAGCCACCAGGTGTGGTTGGTTGGTGGCCGTCACGTGCCATCACTTTTATTGAAAATCATGACACCGGCTCCACGCAGGTATCTTCTGGATTTTCTTATGAGCATTCAACCATTGTCCTGTATGATACCGATTATTTCGGTACCAACATGGTTATAGGATGTTGCAATGGTATGAGATTCAATACCAAAACCATTTAGTACCTGTCACAATTAGATGCTAATGTCATGCAGTCCAACACTAGTTCAGTATTTATTGAGTATTCAAGTGGGTACTAAGTGTAAAGATGCCGGGGAAGGATATATGCCAACAAGGAATGGACGGAGATGGTTCCTACTTTTATAGTTTTCCATGTTTCCTGAGGTTGGCAAAAGCTTGTTACTAAATTTTCCTTTTTTTTTTTTACCTTGAATTTGTACTATAGAACCTCAGATTGGATCTTCTAGAAGATAAAATCATCATTATTAATTATCGGATAATTAAATAGGGCCATTGGAGATTCCCACCAGGAAAGGAGATGCAAGGATATGCATACATACTGACACACCCGGGCACACCCTCTGTTTTCTTCGACCATCTCTTTTCTAACTATCAGGAAGAGATTCGCCGTTTGCTCTCTCTTAGGCTAAGAAACAATATTCATTGTAGAAGCACGGTATTTATCTTAAATATTTAAGAATAAGAGTTATCTTTTATGCCATAAAGAATACAAAGCTGGGCAGCCTCTGCCAAGTTATCAGAAAAAAGAATAAAGCAACCTTTTCAATGTTTGTACTTTGTTTATATATTTCTCAAGTAAAAAAATAACCCTCTTCCTTCAGTCTCTCCTCTAAAGTTGAAGATGAGGGTAGTACTAGAACATGGAAATTTAGATAATGGTACCTTGTTATTTGCAATATATTTTTTTTCATTTTCCAAATAAGAGTTTCTTAATGGTATTTGTTTGTCCATGTTGTCTTTTATAGATCAAGATAACGAAGGCAGAGAGGGATGTGTATGCAGCTGAGATAGATGAGAAAATAGCCATGAAAATTGGTCCGGGATTTTATGAGCCCGAAAATGGAACCAAAAACTGGTCTGTGGCTGCTGAGGGGAGCGACTACAAGGTCTGGGAAGCCTTATAAAAGCATGTAATGCATTGTTTCTGATAGGGTATTGTATTTTTTTTGGAGAAATGCCGGAGCAACATAGAAGTAACCGGATAAGTATATATATACCATATAGCTAGTTTGGTTATTAGGTCATTAAGGTCAGTAGCACTAAATTGGTGCTTATAAAGAAAACTCCTTGTTCTCACTGAAATGCGGGCCGTGCCTTTCAGTGGTGATAGTAAGCTTGTACAAGGTAATAGCAATAAGTAATGGCCCCTGGATTTGTGGCGGCCAGAAATATTATTAAACATATAGATTGTCATTCCTGAACTGATTATATTGATTAATGATTATTTCAGAAAAGAGATAATTTGAAAGGAATTTATTCTGTTATTTTTTAGTTGTTGCTTGTTTAATGATTTTGTTGACGTTGACCCAGGGGGGGGGGGAGTTATAAATTAATAAATTCTATCCTGAGCTGTTTTCCGTGGTTCTTCCAGAAAAAAAAGACTTGAGAAATTAAAATTATAAGGTCTTTATCTAGCACCAAAAATTTGCATCGACTAGCTGACATTACCAAGTACTGAAGAATTATCTTACCTCTTTTCTTACAAAAATGAAAAAAAAAAAGTATCTTTCAGAGTATCATCAGTACATCTCGTTAATGCTAGAAAGTAGCCTAAACCGTGAAAACGGGGTTGTTCAAGGGATGGTAAGGCTAATAGAAATCTAATGGATAACACCTGCGACTGGTAAATCAGTATCACAGTATGTACTTCTCCATACCCGTCTATTTTAATGTAGTACGAAATAGTACGCAAGCGCTACTGGTACTGCAAAAACGATTCGTTCTGTAAAAAGATAAAATCATAATTTATTTTTTAGAGCAATCATAAATAATTATAATAAAACTTGGATAAAAAATGTAAGAAGGGAAGAAGCTACACCGTGCTAAAAATTTCAGGATGAAACACTACTATTTAACAAATATGAATGGCACAACCCTCTCAGTCCAGTCAGTAAGACAAATTAGTTGTTGAATTTTGAGTAAGAACAGAGAAGAGAGGAAGAGACAGATGATGAATTGTATTTTGTATATTGTAATTTTGAAAGTTTAACAATGGTTGGTACATTGGTATTTATAGGAATATATCAAATGTACTCCAACGATATTATTAATAGTACATTGCTATTTTTTATATTACATTGAGTGATCTTTTTTTGTTGTTCTCTAATTTTCTAATCGGGCCAATGATGATATTGCTACAGGCTTTGAGGCCCAAAACTCCTCATTTACATTTTAATTACATTTCTTAACATTAGTTCTCTTTGAAGATTCGAATTCAGATCCAATAAACTATTGGATGCACTTACGAATTCATGCACAGATCCGGATTAAGTTATAGGATTACGGATATATTTGATATCCCTGCCAGAGGCTCCTGAATGAACTAGCTGGAGCGACTAATTAGTAACTTCACCTCCCTGTGACAATCAATGCACTGAGAAAAGAAGATTACATGCAGCTCATTGGAAAGCTAGAGAAGATATTGGAGTTGGAGTTGGAGAGGAGGAAATTAAAGCAAACTGATTTCAGAAGAGAGGTGCCGAATAGCAACTGACTGGTGAATCCGGTACTTTCACCCCTTTCCTCTCTGTCTTATGGTATTGATATAATATAAGATTAGGAGGGATTTCATTTGGGGAGTAATGCCTAGTTATAGAGGCACGCTTCTCACAAACTGGAGGCTTGTATGCGGTACGCACCTGAACTATATTCGCCGTCCGGGGGTGCGTGACCTCAATAAGCAGAATTTAGCATTTCTAATTCCCCAAAAAGAAAAAGAAAAACTAGATGTGATGTAACTTGTATTGACTTCATGTTTAATACATAAGTTGGTAAGAACCAGTCTTTGATCCAGTGATAAAGACAATACTCTCTGTGTGGGAGGTTGCAGAATTCAAAACTCGGATTGAGAATTTTGTATGGATATTTAAATTTAAGTAGCTTGACTCTCATCTTTATTTCAAAATAAAAAAATACAAAAGTTGGCAACCTTGGGCTTGACCAACGTTTTATATTAAAAAAAGGTAAGGGAAAGAGATAGGCGGTAATTAATTAAGAATAAAAAGGTTCGTTGTTTGCTAATTATATAGATCTGACTTTTCCTTGGAGCCAAGTACAAAGGAGTCTAGTAAAATGGATGCTATATATATATATATAATCAAACTTTTACAGAAAGCATTGTAGAAGATCACTTTAAGTATATCAGTAAGCAACAAATTAATGTGGATATCTTTATATACATTTCATGTACAGAGACCAAAATGTACATATCATATTTTTTCCTCATCAGTGGTAGTTATTTGACACCAAGAAGGAAGTAGTACCCTAGTGCAATTGGTACTGCAAGGATCATGCCAATAATAATCCTGTCAAAAGGGAAAAAAGAAAAGAAAAAAAGGTTAATTTACTTTTTGATACAATCATTAAATATTGTAGTTAATAGTAAAAATTTGAGCATTGCTAATTAACTATCGTCCAGAAATTTCGCCTATTATACGATTGATCCTTTTCTCACGTTAAGAATCATGCGTGATTCACTCTTTATATGTACGGAGTTCATCCTTTTTGTATGAAAAAAAAGAGTTAAATCATATTTCATATACTAGATGAAATTTTTCCGGAAGATCAAAATCATTACTCTAAAAATTTAGAACTGTAAAAGACTAAAAATAGAAGAAATATACCCCATGCTCAAAATATCCGGATGAACGCCGTACTCTTTAGCAAACACAAATGGAACAATGCCTTGAGGTAAAGCTGCCTGCGCCAAATTTACTGGTTTAATTTTTCTCAGGCGCTATAATTTGTGATATATATTCATATATGTTACTAATTATAACTGACTACTAACCTGGACAATAGCAACTTTAAGCAATAAGCCCCTCATTCCGATAACATACGATGAAAGCCCCATTAATGAAGGCCCCAAAACAAACCTTAGCGCCAACGATAGTACCGCCATGCGGGTCCCACATGCTATGATTTTAGATCGAGAAGCCGTAAAGAGCCCTAATATGGAGTGAAAAAATGGAAATAACTACAATGCAAAATTGATGCCATGCAGAATATATGATGTTTGCTTTTAATGTTTTATAAAACAATTTGATTTATTATCTGTTTGTTAATTCTTGATTAATGTAATATATAACATGCGTCAATATTGTACCTAAGCTGAACATTGCCATGCCAAGGCCCCCATCAGACAGTATATGTAAGCAATTGTTAGCGATTGTCGGTAGCTTTATTCCCCACCTGAAAAAGAACTTTGTCGATTGAGAAATGAACATGGAAATTGTTTGTTAAATTTAGAAATTGGTGAGTTGCACCACACTTATCAGACATTTGCAATCATGAAATGATGCAAATTGTACACTTATGTTTGTTTTCTGAGCTTGACCGCATTTCAAGAGCTTTATTGGGCAATTTTACTGAGAGGCTGATATGGTACAGTACATATCGCATAGTATATGCTATTTTACCCCCACATAGTATAATCAGCATTCAATTTTTTTTTTTTGAGTTATAATTATGCAAAGTGGAATCACCAACCAGCTTGTTGGGACACTGGATTAATGTAATTATTATAATTTATGTTACCTATAGCTGATTAATGACCAGATCAGACCAGCAATGCTTGCGTAAGTGTTCGGATTTAGCGCAATCTTCTTTCCTACATTTAACATGAAAGATAGAGTCTTTGTCTGTCTTTTGTTTGTGACCTTTCCTTCATGATTTTCTTCCATTGCTGGTATTGTTCCAATGTCCAGTTCTCCTGAAATATCAGAATTAGATAAATGTATTTCTCTGTTTTTATACGCAACAAAAATTTAAAGAAAGGTGATCCGGTATCTTAGAATGTTGGCAGAAATGAATTTGAATGAAGTTTTTTTCTTCCTTTTTTCTTCAAATATCTTGACTTGTTTCTTTTTCAGAAAATGAAATTATTTTGACTTATTTCTATTTTTATATTTTGTTATCTTTGTTCCATTTAGCATAATGTATTAATGTCAGCAAGCACTGGGCTTGAGCCTGTTACTTTCTTTAAAAAGGGAAACTAAATAAAGAACATACATGCCTACATTTTGCAATTCTACTAATTGCAAACTCACTGTACACATTATTTTAAAAAAATAAATAAATAATGTGTACAGTAAAATACATTCTTCTTACAATACTGAAATTGAAATAATTTGATATATACAATAAGGAGACTTGAAAAATAACCATGTTTTCAGTATTCTGGACTGTTATATATTAAACAAAATGTGTATCTTATTAAACATTTATTTAATTTCTGGTTATATTTTCCTATATTTCGAAATCAGTCATCACTCGATATAACTTGAAATTAGATGAGATCTTACCAGTAACTTCAGTTGCAGTTGTTCCCTCAGAGCTCAACTTCTGAGCCCGAAACTCGAAAAACAACAAGAGAATATTGTACCACACCAAACTTTGTAAGACAACTATCTGAGTTATGAGCCGTACCGCCTCATCTCCATACATACCTCTCAACAAAGGAATACCCACAATCAAAGTATTAGGCAATGTGGAAACGGATATACCGGTAATTAGCCAATCCATAGTATTCTGGCAAAAGGTTTTGGCCACGACCAAAGAGCCAAAAAACGAAAGCGCTTTCTGAAGAACATCAGAGAGTACGAGTTTCGTGATCATCTGGTATGGATTGTTTGCAGAGATGACTTGGAAGGATAGAAGAGGTATCGAAAATTTGGAAACAAATTTGTTTATTCCCGCACATTGCTCTGGACTCAGCAACTTCCACCATTTGATGGATAAGTAGCCGAGGATCATCGCGAAGTACAGTGGAACCGTTTCCTCTAACACATGGTAGATGTTCTCTATAGAGACCATTTTTTTTTTTTGAAGCAATAAGTAAAATGTGGGTCTCATTTCAGAGCACCTTTCTGGTATATATAGGACAAATTACATGGCTTTAGTTTGGATGTTGAGAAATGTCTAATATAACCCCAAGAAGGCGGGTCCTGATCTTCCGCTGTGTAATATTGTGTTACACAGCGTACAGACAAATAGATTATAAGAGATGTTTGTTTTTTAGATTTACTTTGTACAATTTTTAACATGATCGAATGAACAACATACTTGCATTACACGCTACAACGTAACGGAGAATACGAATCACAAGAAGGTAACATCTCTTCTCTGAATTCACTACCATGAAAGGATTTTGCTTAAATTATAACATGGAAGGTTTGCTTACATTGAATGGACACATCCATTCTTGGATGAAATGGAGAGTACTGTTTATGGCTGACGAATGCATTTCGAATAAATGAAGATTCCCTGGTTTATTTTTGTATGGATCTAGGATGGGTTAGATTTATTTGATTCTGCATGTCTAGCACTTTTATTTTACTTGAAGAGCTTTTTAGACCAAAAGTATAGTGATTTCCTTTTGTTGGTGATTTGAAAATGGCTTTTTATATAGTTGAGCTTAGTGAAATGAAATGACGTATCTACATACTTTTTTGTGTGTATAGTAGGAACATTGCGGGACATAGAGAATCCGATAAGTATGGATATATAAAATTGAGAATATATGAGTATTATTTTTCCTTAGATATTACGCATAAATAATTTAACACTAGTATTTTAAATTTATTGAATTTTTAAGAAAAATTATAATAATTTTTAACGTATTGAAAATTAAAAGAGGCACTTACCAAGATTTGTCCCTTAATAGTTGCAATCATAATTTTTTAATATTAATATTTAAAAAAAAGGTGAATTTGAACCATCAATATAGTTCTTCTTCATCATTAATTAATATCTGTATAAATACTAGTAATTCTTTGAGTTTATTTTGTATAAGAACAAGTGGCTAAAAGATGAACATATTAAACATATACGAATTACAATCAATTTGATTTGTTCATTTCATGGACTTTTAATTTGGTACTAAACGTTCTAAAAAATGTTGCAAATTTTACATAAACAAATATAAATGCACCATTAAAAAAATCAACAGTATATCAGAACGTGTACAAAGAAGGTTGTGGTAATTAATTTGTGATATGGAAATTCTCTGATAATCATGTACAAAGATCTATATTAGAACAGTAATGGTAAAAAAACATATATATTTAAAATATAATATTGCATTAATTAGTTGCAAATTTTCTTTATTACCTCTGAGCAAAAAAAAAAAGTGCTTTAGTTACTTTATTATGATATAAAGGGATGCCTGAAACATTGTCGCAATGTCGGTCTAAGTCTCTATCTGTTATATTATTCTTCATGAAATTGGAATAAAGTTGATTAATGTATCCCCTTTCTAGTTATTAAATTGAATATTATTATTATTATATATGTAATAATTAAGCTTAACTTTGTTACATGCACTTTCCTATGCATCTCCATTGGTTCTTTTTTATCCTAGACTTTTTGGTTACCATCAATTTTTTTTAGGTTAATAAAATGGAAGATTAAAATAACAAAAAGGGGTAAAGGGAAAAGAGAAAAAAAAAATAATGCTTTAAGCACATAGGATTTGCAACTGAGAGATGCTCCACCAGATCAGATAATTGATTCCCCAAACTTTATAAAATTTATTAGTTGGTCAGAGTACAAACTTTCATTTTTTGGTGAATTTATTTTTTAAAAAATTATTGAGAAAATTTTACCTCGAAGTTTTAATTTCAGAAAGAATTTGGACTAAAATGAAAAAGGTATCTGATTATCTAATATATTGTTTCATATCCTCCAATACCAACTTTCTCTATTGTTAATTTATAGTATTAAATTTAAAAAAAAATGAAAAAAATGTAAGATTTGCTAATTTGAGAAATAAATAACTATGACATATTTCTTCATTTCATTCTATATTAATAGAAAAATAATTCATATAATATTTATTTTCATTTTTTTCACAATAACTAGGAGCATTAATTGCTCCTTATTATTTCTGTAGACTACTATTAGTAATCCATGACCCAAGAATTTGATACAATTTTACTTTATATATATATATATATATATAAGATCTTTTTTTCAACTTTTTTCTATTTTTGAGAATTTCTAAATATTATGTTAAAATTATTTAAAAGTTGGTTGTCAAGATATTTCCTTGCATATATATATAAGGCTAAAATACAACGTGTTATATGGATGGACCCGTACTATGCGTTAAAATCTTAAATTTTAAATTAAAAATAACCGGTCCGAGCCATTCAATATAATCTACATATCAAAATCTTGTGAAATACGAAATTTTACATTTTTTTTAGAATTTTTTTGATATTTTTTGGATGGGAAAAAAATCATTCTTATTGGATGCTCTAAAACCCTTAGATCAATTGATTTTATTTTCTTCCGAAAAAAAATATCAAAAAAAATCTAAAAAACTACAAAATTTGGTATTCTACGAAATTTTAATATGGAGATTATACCGAACGATTCGGATCGATTATTTTTCATTTTCAAATTGGAGATATCGAGCAATTGCACGGGTTCATTTGTGCAATGCGTTGTACTTTAGACTTCCTATATATATATATATATATATATATATATATATATATATATATATAATATATATAAATGAAAATTATGGTTGCAAGAAGGATACCACACCAGATTGAAGCTAAGAATAAAGAAATGGATTGTAGAACAAGCAAAAGAAGGCTGCGCCTAAACAGTGCACTAGATTTCTTCTGTTCCACCAAATTTAGTGAAAAGTGATGGAATAAGTGTGCGGTGAAACTTGCTTTAAATTTTAGAATTCTTCCCATAAATGGTGAAATAATGCTTCTTTCTTTCTCTTTTAGTTTAAAAGCCGTCGTTTACTCCTTTTTGGTTGGCTCAAGTAGCAAGCCATGAGATTTTAGTATTTTATAGTTATATTCTTACATATTAAAATCTAATCTACTCTGATTATTTAAATTAATTTATTTATGTTAACGGTTTTGTTATGTAATTTATTTATACAATATTTTTATTATTCAATTTAAGTGAGTTATTATTCAGATTAGTGTTATTTGAGTTAAATGATAAAAATATTGTAGAAAATAAGTTGTATAATAAAGTCATTAATATAAATAATAATACATTTTACATGAATAATAAAATTAGTATCGATGATGTTGTCTCCCATATATTTCCCTAAACCATTTGATACCTTGTTAATTAAAAATATGAGGGTTAGGATTTATTGCTAGCATCTTATAGACATGTTATTTTCGTTGTAAATTAGTTGTGTGTTAATTTTCATATAATTATAATAATTTGATATTTCAATAAATGCCGTTATGTATAAACCGTTGAAAATTTTTTGTTATTTGATGAACAATGAAACTTGCATAAAATTTAATCATTTTTCATGTATATAATGTATATAAACTATAGATTATGTTTTACTTGTCGGATTTTAAATTACAAGTTATGTTTTACGATTGTTATTTGATTTTCAGAAGTTCAATATTATCAAACTCAGCCTTACAAAACTGAAAAGTGTCAAATTAATCCTCTATATATTGTCTTATCATATTCATACTATTTAGTATTTATGCCATATTCTTAATTATTACATTGCATGAAATGCTACTAATTAAATAGTGCGCCTAGGTTATCTCTCTCTTGTTATATATGCATTTTTCCATTTTTCCACAAACAAAAATGGTGCATCATCCGTTCCTTCAAAACATAATTAGTTAACATTTTAATTAGTAATATTATTTTCTTTATTCATTTTCTTTTTTTATGTGTTCTATATTTATTTTCTAGTTTCTCATTACCTTATGGCAGCAAATATTATTAGTTTTGGGCTTATAATTGACAATGCCTATTTGCAGTATATATTGGGCCGAGAGAGAACTTGAAAATCATTGTTACTTATTACTGACATGTGGGACCCGCCAGAAATTTCATCTTCACAGTGAAATTAATGTATGTATAACAACAATTAACAAAGGAAATAAGCTCAAATTAGCTTAAGTTCGTTTAGATTTACTGATTTACGCCTCAAACCCCCAAATTAGAATTTAATTACAGTCTTCTCTTTCTCGTTGCAAGAAGAAGGGATAGGGATCTCTTTATTTTTTTTCTTTCTTTTCAATTTCTCAATTCCGATCTTCAAAGTTCAATCCCGAGACAGAGGAGAAATCAAGCGAGATGGATCACGATAAGGAGAATTCACCCGATCGGATCGAAGAAATACAACCCGAACCGTCTACAAACCGAAACCCTAACCCTAAATCGGTGCATATAAAGACGCCGGAGGTGGAGGTGAGGCTGTACCGGCGGGGGCGGGGCCCGGTACAGGAGTTCACATCGAGACTAGGCGGGTGGGACCAGAACCAGCTTGAGGTAGGAGATATGCTCGAGACGTACGGATTGAAATCTCTCTACGCTTTCAATCCAGAGGAGGGGAAGAGAGGTGTCGCGATCAGGTTTAATCCGAAAAACGGTCGATCGATGCTTCCTTACACGGATGGATCGGTTGTGCATATTGATGGAGAACCTAAGGTGATTTGAATTTTGTGTTTATGTGTTTTCTGAATTCCTGGATGTAGATTGAATTTGAGGCAGTTGAACTTATGTGGATTTCAGATATGTTAGGGATTGTGATTCGTAGTCGAGTTCCAGTAGTTCTACTGGGAATTAGTTCGACCAAAGAAGAAGAAATGTACCCCCAGTTTCATGTGTCAGTTAGATTTGGTTTGATGGATGAATTAATGTTATATTCTTAGCATGGTTGTATACTTGTATTTGCTGAGGAGTAATTGAATTTGTAGAGGATGGTGTATATGGCAATGTTGTAGAAAGATTAGTTTGCAGAAAAATAATTTTGTTGAAAATACCTTTTTTTTTTGTGTAAGCTATACTGCATAATTTGATAAAATGAGTCTGTCCATTTGAACCAGAGAAAAAAAAAATTTTGTCCATTGGGCTAAAATTGTTCCATTGTGCTAAAATTGTTCCATTGTGGTTTAAAGAAAATAATTGTGAGTCAGATTCAGGCTTAGTTATGCAGTTTGATAATTTGATTAATTTATGCGAGTGTGACTAATTAAAGTTTAGCAGAGCAAAACTGGTCTTGTCTTGTTTCTGAAGGAAAATTAATTTAGTCAAAGTACCAGTATGTACCAGCTATTGGGGATATAAATTTTGATGAAACTCGGCCTTGTTTCAGTATTTCAATCAACTGCAATACCGTTAACTTAGGCTTATTTGGGCGCTTTTTTTTATTTTAGTGAAGAATAAGTATTAGCATGTAGCATGTACCGGCGAAAATTATTATGTTTTGTATTTGCCATTAGTTTTTTATACATATGTTCCCTTTGTTTTATTTGATGTAGGATTCGATGGTGATGCCAGTGACAAAGGTTTTGGTGGCAGTGACATTACTAACTCTTTTAGTTGCAATTTTCTTCAAAGAGACGCCGAATTGGTTAAAAAGCTCAAAGCTATCAGGCTTGAATTTTCCTCCATGGATTTTGGCTTGCATTGTGATTGTTTTCACTCGACTCCGCAAGAGAACCAAGGATGTGCTTCAGAAATTTGGTTGGTGAAAACCTAAACCAACGCTTGAGCTTCCTTGGAGCAACTTGTAAAATTGTTTTTCGAAGAATAAACTAATGGAATTTGTAAACTATCATATACTTTTTTTCTAAGAGCATCGAGATTAAATAAAATGTTCTTTGATGTGATTAATTTATCATTGAGATTGGAGGTAGATTTTGGTCTTTTGATTTCATAATATAACTTGGTTGTAGTAATTTATCCTTGTTTATTCGTAATATATGCATTAATGTCTCAATAAAATAAAAAGGGCTATTGACTTCTGTGTTTGTCACCATGAAACATAGCAATAACATGAATTACTTTAAAACATCAATCTCAACCAACTTGAGAAACTTTGCAAGTTTATTTTGGCAAAAGAAATGACAAGGAAAGTCTCACATCAAAACAATCCTACCTAGTATGTATCTTTATCTTTTGCTCTACAACAACACGTTGCGTTGCGCAGCGATTGAACGGATATTTTATAAAGGGCTTTTTGAGATTTATATTGCATAAATCTCAACGCGATCAGATAGATCATACGCTGTGCTGCGCGGTATAATGTAGCAGAGGATAAGAATTCTACCTAGTATTGTTGTATTTGCCAATCTACTAATCACTTAATGAGACACATTGCCATTTAAAAAAAGGCAAAATAGATTGTTGTCACCAATAATCTTTGCAAGAGCAAAGTCCATCTTTAAAATGATGAAACCTATTCCTATCTCTTACAACTATCTTTCTATCAAAAATTTTTGATACAAACTTGGTCCAATCATGGCAATCCCAACAAACCCTCAAATTCTTTACAATTCTCATTTCCACCCCTTCGTCCATTGCAATCAATCCGAAAGCAATCGCAAGCTTCTCACTGTGCCAACTGATCGCATCCTCTTTCTCTTCTTCTTCTATATCATACAGAACCTCCTTCGTATTTGCCCGATAACCCGCTAACCTGAGCCTCCTATTAACCTCTCCTAACATTGATTTGATCTCTCCATACCTTGGGTGCGACTTGTCTCTAACAAAGAACTCATGGACCTCACCATGAACCTCTATAACACTACACCCTGGCTCCTTTCTCACTCCTTTCTCCTTCATTCTCTCTCTAACACTACATACCCCCTTCCAATTTCTATTATCAGCATAAATGTTTGATAAAAGAACATGGGCACCATCATTGTTGGCCTCAATATTTGTGATCTTATTCAAAGCATATTCACCTAACTCAACATTATTATACATCTTACAAGAGTTCAGTAATGCACGCCATGCACTGGCATGTGGTTCAATTGGCATGTTATGGATAAATAGCACAGCCTCATCTAACATACCAGCTCGACCATACAGATCAATCATGCAACCGTAATGCTCATGCCACGGTTCAATTCTGTACTGATCGCTCATCAAGCTAAATATCTCACGACCTTCTTGCACTAAACCGGCAACACAACAGCCTCGAAGCAACCCAACAAAAGTGACTTCATTTGGTATAACTCCTCGACTCTCCATTAGTTCAAACAACTTGAGGCTCTCTTTGGCTGCCCCGTTCATGGCTAAACCACTAATAGCAGCATTCCATGTGAAAACATTTCTCTCTCTCATACTCCAAAACACCTCCATAGCTTTCTCGACACTCCCACATTTAGAATACGTGTCGACCAAAGATGTCCCAAGTGTAACATTTAATCGTAACCTATTCCTTTGTATGTAAGCATGGACCCATGTCCCCTGATCTAGAGCCCCCAAATGTGCACATGCTGCTAACACCGGCACCAGTGTCGACTCATTAACTTTGGACCCTTGATTTAACATCTCACCAAATAGGTCTAAACCATCCTTAGACCGACCCACGTGTACATAACCTGCTATCATGGCATTCCAAGAAACAGTATCTCTCTCAGGCATTTTGTCGAACATCTTCCTGGCAGAATCGACCTCGCCAGACTCGGCCAATGCAGCAAGCATGGAAGTAATTATGACCATATCAGGGTTTATAATTTCACTGTAGATAAAATGAGCATGGGAAACCATACCTAGTGAAGAATACATATGTATAAGACTGCTTTGCACATGGCGGTCAGTACCGAATCCATGCCGTGTAACGGCACCATGGATGGCCAAACCCAACAACCCACCACAAGAAGCTGCCGCACGAACGAGAAAAGTGAAAGTGAAATGATCAGGAGAGAGAGAAAGGGAGAGAAGGTGGCGGTAGAGAGAGAAACAGAGGTGAGGAGAGGGGCCTGAGGAGTGGGCCCTGATGAGGGAGTTAACAGTGAAGAGAGAAGGTGGGTGTGGAGGTGAGGTGGAAAGGAGATGGTGAGAGTAAGAGAGGAGGGGAGGAGAACTGGAGAGAGCGAGACTGGAGAGGAAGGAATTGAAAATGGAGGCGTCGTGGGTTAAGGAACCGGAGGTGAGGAGGTGAGCGTGGATTTGAAGCGCTTGGCGAAGGGAGGTGGAGGTGTCTATGAGAGAGAGGGGACTGTGGTGAGGTATTAGATTTTTCAACGACGCCATTCATTTATTAGAGGTGTTCTTTCTGAACCTTTAGCTCTATATATATAATCACGCTCCAAACATATTGTTACAAAAAAATAATTAATGTTGACTCATCAATTCTAGCTTCTTAGTTAAATTCTCACCAAACATAAACGATACTTGAACATAAATCTTTGGGAGATACTATTATACCGTAATCAACACTGATTTTATTATTTATATAAAATGAGTTAATATTCATATAAACGGCTTTATTATGCTATTTATTTTTAACAGTATTTTTACTATTCAATTCAAAATATCACTAATATGAATAATAATTCACTTAAATTGAATAACAAAAATACTATACAAATAAATTACATAATAAAATCGTTAATAAGAATAATAACTCATTTAATCTGAATGATAAAATCAGTAGTGATTATGATATCAATGACGGTATGTATATATCAATTCCCTTTCTTTTAATAAATTGTTGTGACATACCATCATAGCGTGCAGGTATTTAGTTTATCATGTAGATAACAACCATTTTTTTCAAACCTTTCTTGTAAAATGATTGAAAAGCAAGGAATTTTACATCAGTCTACAAAACAAAATTTAGGAAAAAAAAAATAACAAAATTAAGGGAAATTGAACATCAATATGAAATTAAATAAGATAAAATTCCCACAAAACCACAAACTGATTGATAAAATTGCCTTGACAAATCGTAAACTATGACGATTTGTGAATAATTCGATATACAGTTTGTCCAAAATAAGAAATATTTCTACAAATTAAGAAAAAAAAATCCACCATATGTACTAGACAAAAAAAAAACATCTGTGATAGAGCAAGTATTTGTCAAAGCCGAAACCTGTTGTCTCTTTGTCAATTCTTACAATTGAAATATATATTAATTTCAACCTAAAGTACTAGACAAAAAAATTATGAACAAATAAACCAGCAGAAATTCCCACTCTTTATCTACAGAAAAGGGGGAAAAAAAAAGCAGAGCAAAAGATCATAGCAAAACTTGACTGCTGTACCAGCAACTCTAAAACTTTCAGTAACATTTCCTCAACAAAACTAATCTTATTTCAAACTGCTAACCCCTTAACATCATATTGTTATAAATTAGTAACCTCTAAACCTACACAAAGAATACTTTTCTGATTAATCAATATCAGAACATCTCTGAATCAAGACAGGGATCAAAGCTATCCGACTCCAAATGTAAGCCCAGCAAATCAGCCATGTCATATATCTCATCTGCGTTTGAATGATAAGCATCTCCGACAAGGAACTTGTGTACTGCCCCATCCAACTCAATCCAACTATATGCAGCCAATTTTTGCACATTTCTATCCTTCATGAGATCCCTTATTCCACGTGCTTTATCCCACTTTCTGGCATCAGCATAGATATTTGCGAGAAGAACATAATTAGAAGAATTTTCTGGCTCCAAAACAAACAACTGCTTGGCTGCTATTTCAGCTAATTCTATGTTAGAACAAGCCCTAGATGCATTTAACAATGCGCCCCAAATCACTACATTTGGTTCGATTTCCATTTCAGAGATGAATTTATAGGCTTCTTTTAGTCTCCCCGCCTTACAATATAGGTCGACTACGCAAGCATAGTGCTCAATTTCGGGGTCAATGTTATGTTCCAATTTGATGCAGTTGAAAATTCTCAACCCTAGGTCAACGAATCCTGCATGGGTACAAGCAGTTAGTACAGCTAGAAAGGTTATATCAGTTGGCTTGAAATTTTGCTCTTTCATTCTTTCGAACAACCTAATTGCATCCTTTGCAAACCCATTAAGTGCAAGTGCCCTTATCATGGAGTTCCAAGTGACAACATCTTTCTGAGGCATTTTATCAAACACCATTCGTGCTCTGTTGATATTCCCGCATTTTGCATACATATCTACTAGTGCAGAACCGACATGCAGACTAAATGCATTTCTTTGGTTTTCTACATATTTTCCAATATTTTCTCCAATTTCAATTGAACCGATCTGTCCACAGGCTGACAAAATACTTACAAGAGTTATTTCATTGGGCTCACAATATTGCGTTTTCATCCTCTGGAAAAGCTCTAAGGCATCCTCTGGCCTCCCATTTTGGGAATAACCAGCTATCATGGCACTCCATGCAACTACATCTTTATGCTTGATTTGATCAAACTCATTTCTTGCCTCATCAACCGCACCGCACTTCACATACATTTCCATCAATGCTGTTCTTACAAAAATGTCCTTTTGCACATTATTAATTTCAATTAAGTCCCTGATCCACAATCCGCTTTGGAGATCACCAGATTTGGCACACAATGACAAAACCGTCACAACTGTAATCGCAGTAGGTGTAAATTTCTCGAGCTGCATTTGTTCAAATAATTTAAAAGCCTCTTTAAAGTTTCCAATACGGGCATAACTCGCAATTATAGAATTCCACGTCGAGGCAGTTCTCCTTGGCATTTTATCAAACAGTCTGCGTGCTTCAACTAACTTGCCTAATTTGGAATAACCACTTATCAAGCAGTTGGTAAATACAGGGTCTTTCTTAGGCATTTCATCAAACAATTTCCTGGCAGATAACGTGTCGCCATTTTTCACATAAAAATCTATCAAAGCGGTTTGAACATACACGTGTGAACAAAACCCGTGAACTAGAATGTAAGAGTGCAGCTGGCTTCCTTCAATTGCAGCATTTATCAATGTACACGCCTTTAAAACAGGAGGTATCATGGCATGTAGTATCTCAGTTTTCCTTCTGTGAGCCAAGAAGAAGGTTTTGATCACCTCTCTATGTAAAGACAGCTTTGAGCAGGATAAAATAAAGGTGTTGAGTAGTACAGGGTCTCGTTGGGAAATTGTGTCGAACAGGTGGTGTGCATATCTAATTGTAGATGGGTTAGATGCAAGCTGGGAAACTAGAAGGGTCGGATCTAATTGCTTTCTGAGAAGAACAGCGTAGATTTGTTTGAGTTGGTTTGGTGTGACAGTGGATTGGAGGAAAGGGAACAAACGAACCTCCATGTGTTAGATTTTTTTTTTCTTTTTAAATGAACTATTGAAAGACGCTTTTTGAAATGTAATAGTAATTTTCTTCTCAAGGAAAGACCTGTGAAAGGAGGCTTTGTTTTGTTAGCAATTTAAATTTCAAATGAAAAGGTCGTTAGACCTTGAACTAGAAGTGGAGATGCTTTAAATCATGTCAATTCTCGTTCCAAAAATGCAAATAGAGGATCTAATCAAGTCACAGTTCAACCAATTTCAATGGACCCGTGTTGCTATTGCATTGGAGGCCCGATTTCAGAGATAATGGAACCCATCCTCCAATAGTTTGTACCTGAGAGATCAACAAAGACTTGTTTTAAGGAAGAATTCGGATTCTGTTTTGAGTCACTACAGTTAGTTTTCACTTCAATTGATCCATAAGCTTACATGAGATTGCAATTGCAAGCATGACTTGTGCGTGTACACACAAAAGCAGCTACAATTCTGTATCTTTTTCTTTTTCTTTTTGTGCGCATTGCATTAATCAGCTGATCAGACAATAAAAGCTTGAATATAGTACTACATGCAAAAGCAAAAACCCAACAATTAATGCAAAATCACACACTAATAAACAAGACCCGAGTTTCAAACAAGGATTAGAAGAATTCAATCAAGCAAAGCCTAGCCGAAAGGTATTTTCTAGGGTTTTAATAAAAATAAAAAAAAGAAACGAACCAACCAAAAAGGACTATACAGAGCTCATAACAAATCCTATTAGGCCAGAGGTAAATAGCATCTATTAAGACAACCCATCAAAACAACCAGTAGACAAATCTACTCAGTTACAAAGAAGAGAGACATAAATAGATCTTTTTCCCATCACAAACAAAGCAATAAATCATCAGAAGATAAAACTTCAACATAAATTCCCATCCTCTTCCGGCTTAAAGAAAAGTCAGCGCCTCCATTCCACAATAGGCTTATCTGTTTATTTACATAAGTTAACAAAAAAGCATCAGAGGTAAGTTCTTATGCTTTTTTTCTTTTTCTTTTTTTCCTTTCAGCATACTACACGCAAAAAACTCTCCAAGTTGCAAATATCACCCCATAACACCATGTAATTTAGTTTTGGTACAGTGCAGCTAAGTAGTGTGTAATGGGTATATACTTGATATGGTACACAAGCATTGGAAACAACCAAAAGAAAAGAAAGATGAAGAATGCTTACCAGTCCCATCTCTAGAAGTGTGCATAGATTTGTCATTCTTTGCTCCACCTTTAGCATGTACCGGTCTCTGAGTGCGCGGTGAGTGAGAACTCAACTTACCATTATTGGTACTAGTTGGGAGGGAATGGCGCCGGGTTGACACATTTTTCTCACCTGAGACCTGCTCGGACCCAAATCGAGGCGAAGCCTGGCCTCTCAGCTTTGTCTTAGCTGATTGCGTCATGGCCATGTAACTTGGGACAAATGGTGAGTTATTATTCTGTACCAAAATGTTGTTATTTTCAGTGTACTCCGGTTTTATTGAGAGAGAAGACCTTCTCTTAGTTTTGTAGTTCTCATTAGAAACTGGGGTCTCTTCATTTGATACAATTACCTCCTCCAGTGGTTTCTCTTCAACAGGAGAGACAATGGCCTCTGTTAAATTACCAATCTGCTCCTCAATTTCGTATTGCTTCTCATTTTGGATAATTTCAGTTGTTTCACTCTCTTTCTTAGTTTGCAACTCAGTTGGTACAGAATTGTCTTTCTTGGGTTTGATTTCAGGCAGTGTACCAGTTGATGCACCTGTGCTGTACCTTTTTGCCTTCTCTATTAGATTTCCATTAGAAAGATCAGAGTTATTAGATCCAGGTACAGAAATGGAAGTCCTCTCAGCTTCAATCTCAGCAGATGAATCTTGTACTGAACTCGAGACCTTTCTCAGGTTACGCTTGACTTTCTCAAGCTCAGACAACGGGCTGCTCTCCTGTGCTGATTCTGATGTAGGGGCTACGAACTTCTTGGGGTTCCTAGCTGAGTTCGTACCAGTACCTGTCTGAGAGGAGTCTGTATTCGGATTGGCTGGGTTTTTGCGGGCATTGCGCTTCAGCTTGCCAGATTCAGTTTCCATGGCATAGCTCGACTTGCGGGTAACTGGTTTTGCATCAGAAGTAGTTTTCTTAGGTTGAGAAATTGGTTTCCAGGGTTTAACCCCTGTCCAAAGAGAGAGCCAAGACAAGACTGAGTTCTGATCCTGTTCATCATACTGGAAGTGTAGAGGCTCGTCCTTAATATGGAAAGAGATAAGCTGGAACAAATATGAGGCATGTATCAGTTATTCCATTGTATTTATATTAGTCAACTGAATTAATAACGGTGAGTAAAACTGTACAGTTCAGTTATGGCACCAACTGACCAGTATATGCTAGTAGTTACATGAAGGTAGTAAAGATTGGTCTTCCGGTGCATAAATAGAAGATTAATCCTCAATTAACACAAAATAACACAAAAACGCAACAAAAAGAAAAGATATGGCAAAACACTGGTACTTTATCTGACGTGCATGCAATTGAAAATGGGTACAGATGCAATATACATATACCTTTTGAGCAAATGCATTACCGGATGCATACTCCTTCCATGTATCAGAGCCGCTCTTGGTAAACTGAAAAGCAAAAGGATCGATAAATAGTGTAACAAAGCTTGTAGATAATTACAGTAAATTAGTAAATCAGCTGAACATGAATTGACAAAATATATTAATCTGAACAATTTATATGCTGGTAGTAGTTCAGCACGATATCAGTGCAATGAGAATATAAAGGCGTCAGTTGTGCAGTTTATTTTGAATGGTCCCATATAACATTGAAAAGCATATTATATGCTTACCCGGAGCTTCGTATGTGCATCAAGACCATTATTGGTGCTTCTGACACTGTTACCGCGAACTAGGGCTTGAAACCGAACAATAGCATATATAGCACGGAGAGATGCAACAGCTTGCCTCCTCACAAGATGCCCTCGAATCAGAGCTTGCAGCCTTATGATGCCTTTTAATGCCTTAAAGGCCCTCCGTGCCTAAACCAATAGAATAGAACTCCAATTTTCAGATCTAAAGTTAAAGAACAGAGAATTGGCTGATTATAGCCCAATTGACTATGCAAGGAACCCAGCTTAGCCTAATCGAGCCTCAGTTGAGATCACAATTTTGTTTGTCCAGACAAAAGCTAACAATAATAAAAAGAACAAAAACAGGCACAATATTTCCTTGGTCTCTTATTTGATGAAGATGCATTTCAAAAAATAAAATGAAATGAAATAACGGCTAAGATCCAGTCAAACCTCTCAAGAGTATATGCTCTAATTATAGTTGCATTTTTCCAAATCAAACTAAATTTTATGGTGAACCGAGTAACTTAAATAATTACCAAATAACCCCTGAAGGCAGCTTGGGCCTTTACTGCAGCTTTCTCTTCTCTGATTTTCTCCTCCTGATTCTCTGATGTATCAAGCTCTACAACCCTTTGTGCGTCAAATTCTTGATTGGTAACAGGAAGCGTGACAGGAGCATCTGCCTGAGTACCAGAGTTTTCATCTTTAGCCCCTGTAGGAGTAGTAGCTCCATTGCTATGACTTGATACAAGAACTGGATCAGATATTACTGGAGTGGTCTCAGTAAAAGCAGGCCCCTTCCCTCCAGCATTGACTTTGTCAGTTGCACCTTTCTACATTTAGAAAGAAATAAATTAGAAGATAGGTTTGTAATAATAACCCAATATTTCAAGTCAAAGAAAAATATTTGATTTTGAAATTAAGGCTCAATGTGCTTTGCACATAATGAATGACTCGATTATACAACACAAGGGTGTAAGTTTCATGTTTTAGTCTTACACAAGAAAACTAGAAATATCACATGCCCTGCAAAACCAATGATGTCATGCATGAACCCTAAAAAACATTGAAAGTATCACACAGGCCCCTTCAGCACGTGACGACTTATGATAATGCACACCGTTCTCTTTCCCTTTCAAAAGATACTCAATATCCCCTCATCTTTTGGCATTTCAGAAGCAAATTGGATGGGAGGATACAAGTTCAACAATTTAATTAATTCAACCAGAGGGAAATCCTAACCTTTGAAGAATTGGATCGAGATGACTTCTTCCCGAATAAAACCGTCTTAATCCATTTAGCCGGTGATTTCCCCATTCTGGAAACTAACCTTTCAACTACCAGAAGAGAACAACATAATCTAGTTTAGTGTTATAACTAAAGCAAAATTTCTTCTGAGAAAAGTAAACAAACTAATTACTTTGTCCAGCATCATATTCATCTTAAAGCATGTTTTGTTTTTACATCTAGGAAGTGGTGCTACAGGTAAGGTAACTGAAATTGCTGCAAATAATCTATCAGAAATGGCCTGAGAAAATTAATAGAACTGGAGAGCAACTTTCTTCTCATGTTAAATTGGTATTGGAAACCAGTGGGAAGCAAAATTACTATCCTTACCACAAGCACAAAATCAAGTTCCTTTTTACTACCGAAATGAAGAAATCGCTTGGTACATTTCTGGATTTTGTGAAATACACTAGTTCAAAGCTGACGAAAATTCAGATCCAAGTAAAACTAGCTCGATTATCGGATAAAAAGCAAATGTGACTAGTAGATACAGAAAATCTCACTAAAATGAGAAGAAATACCTTAGATCTGAGCGTCCACCAGACGAAACAGTGAGCTTCTAAACCCTAGTTCGCCACCCTAGCTAGCTTACTCCATCATCGCTTGGGCTCAAACTACGAAGTAGCGAGAGAGAGAGAGAGAGAGAGAGAGAGAGAGAGAGACGGAAGGAAGAGTATAGAGCACAGAGATCTGAAAACACGGATAAAAGAAATTTCTAGAGAAGAGAGGAGAAAAAAAACAGAGAGAAATTTGAAAAGAAAAAAAAAATGAAAAAGAGGAGGCGGAGAAAGGAAGAAAGCAGAGAGAGTGGCTGAGCTGAGAGAGAGACTGAGAGAGAGAGAGAGAGATTGCAGAAAAGCATGCGCTGCCGAGGACAAGTGTGGGACCCACGTATAACGCCAAAAACAAATCAAACAATTCTCACCGTTTCCTTTCCTAGACCGTCCATTTTGGAAATGAAATGGAGGGGTACTGTTACCAACTTTTCTGTACAAAGTTTCTCTCTTGTAATTTACAAAATTGGGAAATAAAATGGGCCAGCGTTAGTATAATGTACAATTTGACTTTGTGAAAATCTTGATATGTATTTTATCATTTATAGAAAACTTAAAAAAAAAAACTTTACAAAAAATTTGGTTACTATTATTTATATGTTACAAATAAATACAAACAAATAATTAGTATATCAATTTTTTTAAGAGAGATGTCATTGAGTTTTTTGAGATTTGAATTACATTTTTGCAATATTTGAATAAAAGAATTAAGCAACAAGACCAATAAATAATGAAATCTTTTTCACTAGTAAAAATATGAAGTTTGTTATTGGATGGTTTTAAAAATAGAGAAGTTTATATATATACCCATCAAAAGTTTTTAAATTAGATATTTACCCATCAAAATTTCAAATTTTCAAATTTTGATATCTGCCCATTCAAATTTAAGATCTTTATTAATATCTCCATTTTTTTTATTTAATTGGTTTAAATACATATTACCTTCAAATGGTAATAAAAAAAACATATTATGCTATCTGTCCTGATAGTATGACAATTTTTATAATAACTAGATTAAAAAGGTTGAGTTTATACTAACATTTTTTTCTTGTAGTTTCAATTTATCAAATATTAATTTACCTACATTGTTGCCATGTGACAATCTATTTTTATTATCATTTGAAAATAAGTGCAGAACTATCATTTTATTTTTCTATTAATATTCATAACTTTTTTAATCAATTAAATAAAAAAAATGGGGATATTAATAAAGATCTGAGATTTGAATGGGCAAATATTAAATTTTAAATTTTGATGGGTCCATATCTAATTCAAGAAATTTTGATGGGTATACATATAAATTTCTCTTAAAAGGAAGAGAAAAATAGCAACAGACACTCTCCATTTCATATTGAATGGAGAGAAGTTTAAGAGAGAGAAAATTGAAAGAAGGGGTCAAATGCTTGGGAAACACAATAGTAGACCCAAGTTTACAACTCATCTTAGTTGGCTCTGCTCTATGCTTTCTTCTCCTTTTGTAAAAATCACTTTTCTATCTATTTCCACTAAATCAAATACAAACTATAACATGGTCTCACATAAATTTTTATTGGGTATAAACAAAATTTATAAATTAATTATTAAAAAATTATTATAAGTTAAAATCTGAACCGTTGTATTGAAAATAGACCGTTGTGATTTTTTATAACAGCGAGTTATTATAATCCCATAATGATAGCAAATAAGACTTATGGTTTACATACAGTCTATCTATTAGTGCGCTTGAATCTATAACATAGTCTTATATAAATTTTTATTAGATCAATGATAAATAAAATTTATAAATTAATTATTAAAAAAATCTCTCTATAAGCTAAAATTTGAACCGTAATGTTGAAAATGGACCGTTGTAATTTTATAACAACGAATTATTATAAATTGCATTGATGCACTCATTAATTACAGGCACAAAGTGGCTGCTTTTAATTTGTGCCACTGTCTGAGAGGTTGTTGTCTCTTCTAAATTTCCTTTTTTAAGCTAAGCACTTTTGGAAGGCAATTACTATTTATTAATTAGATAACCAACTACTACTACTAATACTACTAAGTATGGATAAGGAGGCAACTTAGAGGAAATTTGCATGCATAACCTCCGGATAATCATTATTTGGCGTGTTTGTGATAGCTGCATCAAATATTCAAACATCATGTCATAAGTTCAAATTTTTTTTTCTCTATCTTGGTGTTTTAAATGTTTAATAATTGTATCAATTGTGGATTAGAATTTAATTAATCGTATAAATAAAATAAGCTTTTATTGGTTTGATATTATTTGGATTTTGATTAACCCAACACGTAAATTTTGAATATGGATTTTGTAAAAAAGATAAAATAACATAAAATTGGGCCCAACCTTTTTATTATATTTTTCCTAAGAAAATTTGGTTATATATAATTATAATGTGATCATTTTAATTTAAAATTAAAATAAATAATTTAATTTTTATTTTGTTTTAACTTTATTTTGCTTGTCAAATGAGAGAATTATAACTAACTCAAACTAACCAATTTGGCTAACGTAAACATCTTTCATGCTCTAACAAATTTAATTTGAACGCAATTTGGCAAATAGCAAATAAAGTTTTTTTTGAGGGACTTACATAGAAATGTTCCTTAGACCTAACTCCTTATGGACCGTAAGTACAGTCACCACTCAGTGTCGAT
The DNA here is from genome assembly GCA_037678475.1 of x Bolboschoenoplectus mariqueter. Taxonomy (NCBI): domain Eukaryota; kingdom Viridiplantae; phylum Streptophyta; class Magnoliopsida; order Poales; family Cyperaceae; genus x Bolboschoenoplectus; species x Bolboschoenoplectus mariqueter. The sequence goes on from CM075269.1 coordinate 2,291,702, forward strand.
CCTCTGCAATTAATAGTTTCAAATTCCAATAATTTATTGGGAAATAATCTAATGTCAATAGTTATCGATATCAAATGGTATCAATTATATTTTTTATACTTAAGTTTATAAACCTAAATTGTTATATGTATTATATATAATTTCAATAATATATATATAAAAATTATAAGATTTTAATTTCATTTCGATAGCCATCAAGAAAGAGGTTTAAACTGTCAAAATCTGGACTGTTGATTTTATTAGTTCTTAATGCATATCAAATAAAATTGAAATAACATAAAACTTTATATATATATGTAGTATATGAACTATATCTCATCAATTAATTTTATTTTTTTAATTAAAAAAATTATTAAAATTTTAAATTTCATTTACACGATTACGATTTGGTACACAAAATCATTGATATTCAATCCCTCTTCTAATTTAATTTATGTATGTCCATTGCAATGTATTGCAGAAGAAGATTGAATTAATGCACTAGCATACAAAAATCAGAATACCATTGACGCAAAATGACATTAGAATAGTGGAATTTAATTAATTAATCAAAGACTTCCTCTTTTGCAAACTAATTAAAGATAGATAGGAGAGAGAGAGAGAGAGAGAGAGAGAAACAAACAAAAAGATTGACCCTCCAACTAATCCTCCAATAAGATGGTCCTATATTATATAATATATTTTTAGTGGAGGCAAATGGGTATATTTTAGAGTTGTTAAGTCTAATTTATAATTTTATTTTTACCTCAAACCCAACCCAACATTATATTTACTATCAAAGATTTACCCTTGAAGATTAGTTTTTATATATAAAAGGTACATGCTAAATATTAAATCTCACTGCTAGCGGATAATTTATTATGGATCAAAATCTTTTGAAAAAATTATTTAATTCGACGATAATTAAGTTTGAATAAAAAATGCCATATTTTAGACATATAACCTAATATGTGTGTTTTTGTGTGTATGTGTGTGTGTGTGTGTGTGAATTTGGTATATATAACCTCATTTGTTTATTTGAGTTTAAATAAATAATATGAAACTAAAATAAGTATAGGTTGTATAAAATTTCGACAAGTGGACTATCTTATCTATGTATCTGTCAATTTGACAACACAATCATCATAATATCAATTTGGATCTTTGTTTAACAAGATTTGACTCTTTTTGTAATATATTGTTAAGATGTCAAGTTGGTGCATACTTACTTATGTTGTAAAATATATATTAATTTAATGATTTTGATAATTAACAAAAAAAATATTCCATGAGTTTGCTCATAACATTTCATGACCCTTCAACAACCTTTCTTTTTCTGTCTATTTTTCTGAAAACAAAATAAAAAGGATAATTTGTGCTTTCTTTAGCATAAGAGAGAGAGAGAGATAGAGAGAGAGAGAGAGAGAGAGAGAGAGACTTGTTTGGGACCATTTGATCAAAATTCAATGGTTATCTTGATTGCAAAAAATAATTGTGATTGGCATTGTATCATTAAAGGCACCGAGCAATGACGGAGTTCGATCAAAATTAGTGAAGAGGTTAAAATATTATTTTTAGTATAATTATAGTAAAATATCTTCAAACCTTAATACATATAATTAGTTTTTAAAATTTTTGAGGGAATTGCGGTTGTAATCCTTTCCGATCTCTACTAAGCTCCGTCCCTGACATCGACAGATATGCTAGCTTGAGCTGTTGTGTATATAATGCAACTGTTGCATGTGTAATTGATTAATTTGTGGATATTTCTGTAATTAATTAATTAATTAATTAATATAATCCAATTAGTAGTTTGCTTAACCTTTTATTTAAAAATCAAAACACTATAAATGAGATACCAATGGGAACAGTTCAGTAATCAATTCCTTCTGATTGGGACTAAATTATAAATTAAATTATAAATTATGACAAAAATTCAAAAAGGGGTTGGTCAAAAGTCACTTCACTCTACAACATTTATTTAATATTGTTGTGTTCTGATAATTAATTAATCAAGCTTAATTAATTGCTAATTAAGAGCGGCACTAATCCATGCATTAATTATACTATAATATTTTTTTATTATTTTATGTTTATCGGATGTAAGAGAGAGTGTGTGTGTGTATTGCGCATGTTGTATAATTTTTATTATTGTAATTGGTGATAACCTAGTTTGTTTAAGTATGCTTGTGGGCCCCAGTCAGATTGTTTATTTTTTTTTTACTTTATATATTTATCATTTTTTTTTCTATTATTTTGATTTGTGTCATTTTTCTGTGTTTGTCTATGGTTGGATGTACCACTTTACATCCATGCAAAATTTTAATTTCTTATTGTAAAATTAACCTAATTTTTTTTACAAAAAAAAATATATGTTAACAGAAATACTCAAATACCTGAGATTATGCAAACTTCTAAATATGAAACATATATAAAAAACAGAAAATTTGACAATTTACAAATTGGGTTGCATGCAATAATTCATTGGATCTTCTTAGTTCTTAGAATAATTGTGAACTATATTATTGGTTTGCGAACAATATCTGCGAACACATTTATATTGTATTGTATATAGTGAATTCATAGTCATATTAATAATATAATTTGCGGATATTGTCAGCAATCCTAGTTGTAAATTTTGCCATCTCAGATTCTTGTAAGTATCCATATGCCATCATAAAAGTGATCGTACCTAGATGATGTCATAATTATTATAAATCACTTCAAAATCGAGCGATCCAAATTGCATCTTAAAAATTTAAGGAAAAACAATTTATTTAATTTGAACCATTTAATTTTAATCATATAGTTCATCTACAAATTATGATAACCGATATAAATTTCATTTCAACAACCTTGATCATAAAAAAAATTCTCCCTTAAAATTCCCAAAATTTTAATTTCCAAATAGATTCTGTTTTATAAAAAAAAAATTAAAAAAAGTTATGTTTTAAGAATATTAAAAAAAATTCCCCTCATATTCACACAAGATTACGCCACTTTTTTTAATCAATGAAACAGAGATATGATTTCAACTTTTGATGCAATTTCAAATCAAACATCTAGAATGCTTAAAATAGATTTTTTAACATTACAAAATGGACATATATATTCTGATACAAGGAGAGAATCAATCAAATTAAATAACATAAAAATAACTAAAGCAAAAAGAGCTCATGAGCTGTCATATTAAAGTGCTTCGGTTCGGTTGAGATTCTTTGTGCCATAAATCCGTGTATAAATCTGTCGCAAGTCGGTTAATTAATAGTTAATTCATCTGCAGTGACCTGCTACACAGAGTGCTTCAAATAATTCAGCAAATGATTTAAAAGTCTTAGGTGACATCAGCCCCCAAGGTCCAAAACTTTTTTAAACAATCAACAATAATTCTGAAATTAAATTATAAGTAAATTACAGAATGATTTCTAAAATATTATATTTTTATTATTTTGATTTTCAAATTTTAAAAATATCAATTTGATCTTTAAAGTATTATTTAGTTCTTAAACCCTTAAAAATACTAATTTAGTTCTTAAACTATTACTAATTTATCATTTTTTATCCTCAAAAATTTTTATTTATAATATTTTAGTTCTACCATTATTATCAGTCAAAAAAATTAAATAAAGATCCATCTTTGCATGCATCATGATATATTTTTTTTTATATTTGTGAAAAATATGTAAATTTTATTTTAATTAAGTTATGATGACACAAACATGAATATTAATATTAATTTAATTCATATTTGATGTCGTGAATAATTATATATTTTTTTATATTATTTGTATTGTTTGATAGTTATGTTTATAGATATAATTATCATTTTTTCAATGAATATTAAATGTAGGATCAATCTGATATAAATTAAAAACTTGAAGGACTAAATTGATATTTTTGTAAATAAACATCAACCTCTTTCTGTTTTGCTTTTGTTTCATTTGTTTTCTTATTTCTTGTTTAATTGTGTACATAGATCACCTCTACGTGATCATAATTAATGAAATTTGAGGGCTTGACTCTCATCTTTTCCTTAAAAAAATAAAATGATAATCAAGTGATATTTTGAGAAATAAATTGATAATTTTGAAACTTTAAGGATTGCAATGATAAAAAAAATGATATTTCAAGGACCTAAATTTGTAATTTACCCCTAAAATTTTAGGAAACTGAAGTCTGGGCGGGGGTCACATGTTTGAAACTGGATAAAAGTTTTTATAAATATGTAAAGTCGAATAGTTTAGACTTTTATTTTTATTCAAAAAAAATTGAAGCCAAATTTTGAAAAAAAAAGAGTGGTTATTTATCTTTTTTTTTCTGACATAACCAGTAAAAAAAATTTTTGAGTTCGGAACAGATTTATTGGGGATGAACTTCGTAATTTTATCCTTGTTTTTTTTTTTCAGGCTTTGTAATAGGGGGGGGGGGGGGTAGCCCTCCATTTAAAATATTAATATCATTTTATTCTATTTATTATATCATCACTTTGAATTTTAAGTCTTTGAATGTTTCATCAAAGGACCTGTAATCATTCATATCATCAAATATAAATTAAAAGTTTCAGAATACTAAAAAAAATATCAAAATTGGTAGGTATCCTATTTGAATTGTGCTATGCATACTCATAATTTATTATTTCATAAATTCTTTATAGATTATCATTGCATGAAGTAAATATTCTGCAATTCTGGATTAATATTTGATAATTTCTTGTTGAATATTTTTGCAATGATAGTAGTTAGGAGGAGGTTCAACGAATATTCTTAGGTTTCAATGAAAAGATTTAAATTAATAATATTATATTTCTTATTATATCTCTATCATTTACTTATTATATTATTATTTTGAAATTCTTTATCAAAACTCCTATAGTACTCATCGAAGTCCCTAAAATTGTTATTATTACAAAAACCATTCAATAATATTTATTGTAAAAGAAGATAAGATTCAAAATTTCAGAACAATATTTAATGACAATTTACATAGAACTCATCGGAATAAATAAATTATAAGATATATAGTTGAGATGATTCAAATAGGAGAATCTGATACGAACTAATTTAATGTAATTTTGTAATATTCTAAAACTTTGAATTAAATTTTGATAATTCTCAGTAGACTCCTTTTGTAAAAAAAAAAAAAAAAAATTTCTTCTCCTTCCAACAACCTAATTTGCTCATGAAACAACAAAAGGCCAACAGAAACAAAAAGAAACCATATTTAACGTTTTTTCTTTAATGCAATAAGATATAATTATAGAATTACGGACTAATTTGTCTGAGCTATTTAGGAAAAGGGGAAGACTACACGACATTAGATAAAACTTTTGCAACTACCTAACAATTAATAAAAGGACAAAGAGGACAAAGATCCATTAATTGATAAAATAAATTAACTTGAACAATTCTAAAAGATTTTTTAAAAATAGGGAAAAAAAAGTATAGACTTATTTTTGAACTAATAGATTCATTGTGTTTTAAATTTCATATAATTTAAATGTCCTTTAGTATTTCATAAAAAAATCATGAAATTTGGGCCATTATAAATTTCATATAATTTTAATGATATTTAATGAAATATTAAGTGACACTTAAATTGCAAGAAATTTAAAACATAATCAATCCATAAGTTGAAAATTATGTTTATAATTTTTTCTATTTTTAATATTTCTTTAGAATTTATTTAAAAAATCATTATCAAAATTATCAAATTAACCATTGTCAACAGATCTCCACCCTAAAGAGTTACCTATTTCAGCAAAATAATGAGAATATAAATTAAGAAGGTCACCGTGTGAGATATTAGTATATTACACTCTTTATTCTTATAATAGAACTTGTTGGATAGTTTCAGGCTGATCTTATAAACCATGTAAATAATCAACCATACTGGCATCTGGAACTGTAGTATTAGAACTAAGCAGTGGGGCATCTAATGGAAAAAAAAAAGGTGATTTGATCAGATCAAGGCTGGACCATTCAATTAATTCAAAATGGACAGTTTAAATATACATGGGACAACTCAATGAATTTTCTATAGTTGGATAGGAGGTGAACCAGTATTTTTTGTCCCCCTTATCTCAGTAGTCATTACTCATTACCAACAATAATATAACTTCCAAGTTATTTATAGATACCAGACCCTTTTTAGACTCCTGCATAGATATATCTCTTACCTTAAAAAAAGAGAATCACATTAAAAACCCTGCCAAGGTCTAACTGTGTAAGTAATAAAATCACTAGCTACCGGTAAAAAAAAATAAAAAATTACGAAAGCAGCAGTAAAATTTGTGTTGTGGAATGGGATATATTCATTTAGGTATCGACAACCCTGTGATAGCTGTCTAGGGAAACAAAATGAAAAAAAAATGAACTGTGCAAATTGTCTGGCCATAAAAATGTCAACATGTTCAATTGTACAAACAACCAAGTACAAGTACGTATCAATGATGGAGAACAATGTACCGAGTTTCTGGTATTCTTGGGTGTTTCCAGTCAGTAAATCTTTTAAGGCGAACATCGTCACATGAAATCAGGATGCACCTCATCCTCTACCAAGTGCTCAGTTGCAATTTTCTCTTTTGCATCATAAGGCATGAAACTGTAACAGCACCCTTGCACAGTTTGATTCTCAATTTCTTCTTTTTCATTTACATCATCCAAATAGTCACTCCATTTTGACTGTTGATTTGACAACATTCGCTTCATAGCCTCCTTTCCACCTAAAATGAAAAAAACAAAATTTAGGGGGTTGTATTAAGGGGATTTTTTATAAAGGGGTGGGGGGGGTCTTATTCCTTTGTGTATGGTAAATGGTGTGTAGCCTTTTGAAAGAAATGCCGTATCAGTTGGTTTGTATACTAGTTTTAGCTAATTTGCTCATCTACTATGTTGGTAGATAGCTTACAACCTGCTAATCGCTACTGAGATAACCTGGTTGTGTACCAGAATAGGTTTGACATGTATAGCACTTCACTTGCATTGAAATCCCTGGAACCTTATAACCATACCCGTACTGAAATCCTTGACTGACTCCTAACAAGGATTTTAAGAGATACCAGTTGAGCAGCTATTGTCTTGATTGTCATTTCCTTCATGATCCCTCTTCCTCTTGGATGCGTTTCTAGGAAATAACTTGTTCTCATAATTCTGCCGTTGATATCTTGAAAAGGTATTTTTATGTTTTGGCAGGGACATTTCTGTCACTATCTCCACATCAAGCTCTAAAACAAGAGTCAAAAGCTTATTTGATATGAATTTTTCAATTAATTATCACTCATTTGAAATAATGTACTACCTTGGATAGTCAAAAGAAATAGCCCTAAAAAGTACTGTATTATCTGATTCTGCATTGTTGCCTAAATAACCCCCCGGCCCCAAATTAACTCTCAGTTGTGGAACTAACTCTCAAACCAGTTCCAACGGTGCACTTAAGGCTTGACAATGTTCCAACTTTGCCTAAATTAACTCTGCATTGCTGAATCACATCCAATTAAGACCAAGTCTGTCCTCATTTGATCCTCTATGGCTAAAAACCAGTACACAATATATCCACAATTAACCATCGGCATATTCCAAAATATTCTCACTACCTCACATATGGACATTGAAGTGCTGAATCATGTCTCAATTAAGACCAAGTATATCCTCATTTTTCCCAGTACCTAAACCGGTACTAAATATACCCACAGTTGACCCACATTTGCCTCAGGTTACCCAAAAATGCTTAAACATGCCTTAATTCTCAATTAGCCTGCCCTAGTAACCCCAAGTTATGGAGTAATTAGCAAATTAAGAAATACAGCAAGCTCAAACCATTTTCCTTATTTTTGTCATCTTCAGTTTCCTCTACAGGATCCATATACTCGCTCCAATCCCTCCTCTTCTTTGACCGAGACACCTCTGTCAGCAGGTCAGAATCAGATGTAGGCACTGACACATCTGTGCTGTTGGATCGGCCAATTTCCATACGTGACATGTTGAACTCCTGGACAAACATGCGAAGGTCACGGGCCCTGGGTCCATGTGCATAGACCCGGCATACTGACTGACGAAGGTTGCAGACAGCACAGACCCATTTGTTGCTGCTCTTCTTCTGTTGTTTTACCTGACACAGACATTTGAACAAATACCTTTATGAGTATAATGGATGCACAAAGAATCTGATTAAAGAACTTTTAACAGCATTCAAGGTGTATAATTGGATATATAACAAGGTGTGGTGCCTTAAGCCTAAGATTGACATGCCAGATTTCTTTGAGTCTGGTCACATTTAGTGGAATGGACAGTTAGGCACTATTGCATGGTGCTGTAGCTCAAAAAGTGCAAATTCAATTTTGAGACAGACATGGATTAGGTTGAACACTTTTGCACAGCTTAAGGGTAATGAACGGTGAATTGGAAATTTGGGAATAGTCGGGATATATTATGCTTATGGGAAACTGGTATATTGGTGTGTGATCCTTGGATTAAGAATTGAAAGAAATTTACAAAATGCAAAGTTGTGAATTTCAATTCCACACCATGCAACTCATCTAACTCATGATATGGAGACATCATTGCAAAAAAAAAATAATAATTGAGTAAATTTTCGTGCTTGCTAAAATGTGTACAATAAAATCCTTCAATGATGAATTGATGAAATTCATAAATGAAAAATTACGGTTTCATTTCCACATAATCTAATTCAAAATGCACGTAGGGGCTTATCAATGAGGATTTTACTTAAATCATGGCATTAATCGATCATAGCGAAAATCAATTGATTAAAATCAATCTCCAGACAGAATATCCAATGATATTTCATGCTTTTAATAAAATATCAAGATAATTTGAGGTATAGATTAAATTTCCTCTAACACGGCCAACCACAAACCCTAGTCGCACACAAACAAACATACGCACGAGAAGACACGGCAATGGTACCTGCATAGTAGAGCACTGAGCGCACTGCAAAGCAACAAACATCGTCGTCGCCATGTCACTCGAAAGAGGGGTGGAAGGGCGCGAGAGAGAGAATTTCGAATGAAAAATTTTGCGAGGGAATTATATTTGTAGAGAGGCGCATGTAGTGATCGTCTCTCTTCAATTTTCCAGTAGCCCAAGTGGTTTCACTGACAAGTGGGGTTGAAAAGAGTATTTTTAATTTGATATTGTCGATATAGACGTAAGTTGCTGTGGTGTAGTGGTTATCACGTCAGTCTTACACACTGAAGGTCCCCAGTTCGATCCTGGGCAGCAACACATTCCTGCTTTTTTGACTCACCAGACATTTTTGAGCTTTTTAGGGAGTTCTAAGGTCTATTAAATTAAAATTTAATTTGATAGTATTAAGATATATACAAAAATTTTGCTTCTGTGCTTTAATAATCATGAGAATTATCAAATTTGATGATTTAATGGTACAACAACTTTTGCTTCTGTGTTTTAATAATAATGAGAATTATCAGATTTGATGATTTAATGGTGCAAGAACTTGAGAATGAAAAGGATGGATTAATTTTTTTATTTTTTTTATGTGGCTGACGAAATAAGGGAAGGGTGCCACAAAAGTGTTTGGCGAAATTACAGAATTATCAGTCAGGTACTCTTTTTTGAATGGTTACAAAATGAAATTTGATGCAGCTATTTGTTTAATAGAACACAACCAATCTTAATGAAATGCCACACTTGCACCTATTGTTCACACATGCTTATATGCTCTAATTCTCTGCTTTTAGTGGAAGTGATCAGGAGTAAAATGGAGTAATTTTAACTTTGGAAGCTAATGTATGGATACCGTCATTGATATGAATTTTATTATTTAGATTAAATACATTATTCTTTTATGTTAGTGATTCTATTATGCAACTTATTTATATAGTTTTTCATTATTCAATTTAAGCGAGTTATTATTCAAATTAACGATATTTAAGTTAAATAATAATGTATTGTATAAAATAAATTATATAATAAAATCATTAACATAAATAATAAATAATTTTACATGAATAACAAAATTTATATGATAATGATATCAATAATGATCTCTCCTAAATATTTTTCCCTTTTAAGTACAGAAAGGAACCAACTTTTAGTCGGATATAACAGGCTTCTGGTTCCAAGTCATTTTACTTCTTTGGTCAAACCATTTTGATTTGGCTTCTTGTAGGTTGAGTTTAGTAACACTACCAAGTCTAAATTGTAATAGCAACAACATGATGTTTCCATTTTCCGAGAAATTTTTTTTGAATTAGTTAATGAGAAAACTCCACGTGTGTATGCATGTATGATGAAAAGAGAAAGAGAGAGAGAGATTACTATTTACTAAAAAAAAAAGAAAAGAAAAGAGAACACTAAATTTACAGTAAAAGAAGAGAAGGAGAACCATACTCATATTGAAAACATTTAAATCAGTAAATTTACACATCTTCTATTCTGCAAAATTTCATTTCTATTTAACAAGAATCAAACATTTTCCTCGTTCTCGTCTTCCACCGGCCTTTCAAATCTGAACCAGTTCCAGTTAGAGTATAATTTCGCCTCATCATCAAATGGGAGATCACTTGTGGGAGGTGGTTCTTGTTTGGGATAAATTACTGGAAGCCTTTTTCTGTACTCTCTCGCCATCTTTTCGGCCTCAGAAAATACCTTCTGTTATACAAACAAATCTGATCAGTTTAGAGGAAGTTATCTTTCTTTATTGTTGTTTTGTATTTGTTTGAAATCACAAGGGTAAGATATAAGTATATGAATATATAGCATTTTGCATAGAATTACATCAAATAAATACAGTAATGGTTAATTGATGAAATAAAGATAAAATAAAGAAAACCTGACCTCTTTGTTAGATAGAAATAATCCAGGCTCGCTTTCTAATTCTGAAATGCTGTTCAACAAATTGAATACAAATAAGCCAAGGAAATTAAGTAAAAAAGAAAACAACAAGTAGAAGAACAAAAATAAAATAAAAATAGGAAAATAGGGAAAATAATACAAACCTAAGGGCAATTTTGTCAGGAAACATTGATTTAACCACAAGCACTTTGACCTCTTCACCTATTTTCAGTAATTGATTCACAGATTCAATTCTTCCTTTTGATATGTTTGATATATGTAGCAATCCACTGTACCAAAACAAACATTATGTAATTCTTTTTATGTGAAATAGACTCTAAGTAGCTTCTTGTAAGAAAATAATATATATATGATCAGATTATCAGTTATTACTGAAACAGAGATAGACAGGACCGCACTGCTACTGTCAGTTTCACGAACAGAAAACAGTGAGACAAACTCAGAAGATGAACCTAGATATACGGTTTGAATTTAGCTCAGTACAGATACTAACCAGGTTAAGTAAAATTACTATAGAATAAAAAACGAGGACTTACTTTCTGTTTGTTTCCCTGATCCTTATTTGAGCACCAAAAGGAAATAATTTAACAACAGACCCTTGTAAAAGTGTCCCTTCTCTAAGGTATATCTTTTCCTGGAGAACATTGAAGAGGAACAAAATGAATATATATCAGCGAAAGGATAGTTTCAAAAACAAAAAGAAGTAAAACTAAAGCTACAGAATTGGCAAGATTTCTTATCTTCAAGCCAAACGATTCAATTAAAAAAAGAAAACTAACCCATGCTACTTCTTCACTAATTATAAGGTCATTAGTTGCTTCATCCATCTTCACAATGCACACTTTTATACACCGACCAACCTACGAATGAATTCACAGAATGACGATGACTATATCCTTAAGATAGAGAAATTGAAGGTACTTATTGAGCAACTTACATAATTTTTGTAGTCAGTAAAATTATTAATTCTTGCCATCAATTTAGCTTTAGGAAGGAATGCTCGGAGCCCCTAAGCATATGCATGAGAATTATTAGTACAATGATACAAAATTCTCATAGTGGACGATATCACAAAAAAAAAAAACATAAAATGGAGATTACCAATAGTAAAAAGTAAAATAGACATATTAGTATGGATTTACACCTCTATTCTTGTAAGAAGGCCACCGGCGTTCCACTCGTATATTTTCACCTCAATCGGCTCATCTTGGTGCATTATCTACATATAAAAAAAATATAAATTTCAATTTCTTCAATGTCACCAAAAGAAAAAAAGATCAACTGATAATATTATTCAAAAAGTAAAAGAAGGTGATTCAAACGTTGAAAATGTTTTGTTGCCTTAAGACTTTGGTAACATCTATATAAGAGATAATATAAGGCCGGTACCCCTTTAATAGATGTTAGATGGTCTAATTGGTGGCTAACTTTTGTTCAATAGTACTTGATTCCGAGCTAAGACCGTGTAACGCTTCTATAAAATAAAAGGATGCTGATGCATCTTCGTTACTATTTTGAAAAGAACACAATTATGGTGCCAAACTGGTACTGTACCAGTAATCCCTGGTTTGGCAAACTCTCAGCAAATCATTAAAACCGACGCGCAACATGAAATCACATATATTGTGAGAGGCAGAGAAAGAGAGAGGGAGAGAGAACCTGCCTCACTCGGTGCCAAGCAAGCCTCCTGAATAACCTTCTAGAAGAAAGCAAGGGTCGCCCACCAAGTGTTCGACCTAATACCTCTCCGTAAACCACCGTGCCTATTTCCAACACTGACTTCCCCGCCCCACGGCTCATCCCCACCTCATCTCTCACAATCCCCATTTTCCCAATATACCCCTTAAACCCATCTCCCTCCAAATCACAAGCCAGATGTTTCGTCTCTTCGTCATAAAGCGGCATGATCTCCTTTTTCAGCATAATTCCCGGCTTATCTGCGCCTACATCCACCTCAATCTTGTTCTCATCTCCAGAAACAACCACTCCAATCGCCAAGTCGCCGGCTTTGGGATCATAATACAAACCAGCCAAATTCCGTTCCTCATCTTGTGGCCTCTCTTCAGAGGCTTGCTCATCGTAAGGCGCTTCTTCATTGCTGACGCCATTTGAGAAAAGGTGGAGAAAGGGGGTCAGATCCGCTTTCGGTTGTTGGATTTCGGGTTTGGTTTCATCTTCTTGAGGTAATGGTTTCGGATTCGGTTTTTCGAGGAGTTCAAGCGGGTCTGAGGACAGTACTGAAGGGTCAGGTTGGGAGGAACTGCTTAGTCGGGTACGGACCCGTTTAGGAAGCGGGCAAAGACGGGGTTTAACGGGTATGGGATGCAGGGAAGGAGAAATGGGAATGGATAGCGCAGAGGAGAAGAGATGCAATGGCATGGTTGGTTCGTGCACCGTTGGAGAAGAAGAAAACTGTTAATAGGTTTTTATTTTCTTTATAGGCTTTAGAGAAAAAAACCCAACTAGGTCCAGTTTATTTATTTATTTATTTTTTTCCCTCTCTGAGGCTTATCGGATTTAGGCCTTTCATGACCCGGCCCATTGTAAATAAAGGTCCAAACTCGAAACGACGAAATCGCAAATTAATATAAGCGACCTTTCTCGCAAGATCTAGACCGTTGGTTTCGGATAACACGGTCTAAAAAGCGGAATGGGGGGCCATCCATATTTTGTTGTGACGAGCAAAATCACCGTTGCATCATCAGATTTGATAATTTGTACGATTATTAAAGCGTGGAAGCGAAATTTTTATGTGAATTTTGATGCCATTGGATGATTGTTTGCCCCTCAGATTAAATTTTGGTCCAATGAGCGTTGAAATTCCTCTGCTTTCCTAAAAAAACACCTCATCAGATAAATGCCCAACTGTTGTTTACTTTCTAAAATTTTTAATATAAAAAAAATAATAAATCAAATTAAAATGTAAGAAAATTATGGGACAAATATAAGATCTAGCCAAGACAAACTTTATAAGTTCATTCCCAGAAAATTAGAATCGTACTTAGCATGTGTGCATTCTCAGAATTTGAGATCGTACTTGACAAATGCGGTCTTAGAGATTTTCTTTAAATTAACATAATGGTTTAAAAAAAATTAAATTAAAAGAAAATATTTGGGATTGTATTCAGTAAGTGTGTTCTCAGAAATTCTTTTTTAATTAAATTTTTTTATTTTGAGACCGTACTTATTAAGTGCGATTTCAGAATCTAAAAATGTGACTCTAAAAAATGATTCCAGCTTTTGAGAATAGACTTATTACACTCATTTTGCCTAAATTTAACAGTTCTCCTGACATTTTCTTACAATTTTTAATTTGATTTATTATTTTTCTTATATTAAAAAAATTCGGGTTTAGTTTCGTCATGCGATGCGATCACATGGTATATAATTTCGAAAGACTCAAAGGATCAAAATGAAAAAAATTACTTCGCATACTCTCCAAGTTTCGCTACATTTCTTCCCAGATTTTTCTCATGGCGAACTCAATTTACATCCCGACTCGATTCCACCTCCTCCGACCAACACCTCTCTCCTCCCGATACGGTGCCTCCAGCATGCGCTCGTCCAGTCGGAGCTCCTTTTGTCTCATAGGTTGGGCCCATGCGCAGCCGTTGGTCCGGGTCCGGGTTCGAGTTCGAACTCGGGTCCAGTGTACCGTGGTTCGAGGAGAATCGACCGATCTGACCAGGCCAAGGCCAGTGAACATTGTGGCAGTTGTAGGAGAAGGTAGCACCAGTCCCTTGAAGAATGCTCCATGGGAGGAGGTCATGCAACACACTGTGAGTGAGAAGTGATACACCGCTAGCACTAGCACTACTTTTACCATCTTTTCATTTATTTTTTTGATAAAGGAAAGTTACAAAATAGTCCCTCCTAGTCTGGTTTTGTTCCGAAATAGCCCCTCCTGCAAATTTCATAAAATAGCTAGAAATGTGAGTGGGTCTGATAGTCTTCTAGTATGGGGATGGATGGGATGAGAGACATCCTGTCCTTTTGAACTTTACTGGGATTTAAGTTAGAATAAATTAGAAGTAACCTTTTAGTGATCAGAAGAGTAAGAGCAGAGCATCTGAAAAAAATAGGGTACAGCTTCATCCTAAAATGATATATTGAACAATTATTTCATTTAGTTATGAAATTTCAAATTCTCTGTAAAAATCAACAAAGTATATATACTGCAAAGTTTGGTCTTTTGTTATAGACATGAGGCATCTTAATTAAGATAGCCTAATGGCGTAGTGTTGGAGATTTAATTCAAAATCAGAAATTTAACCAAGTGTTGCAAACTTCTAATACTGGATCTCTGTTGATTCTTGTATTGAAGTATGAGAGAATCCGTATGATAGAGAAGAAACTGCACCCGGCTAAATGATTTTGCAATAACCATTCAAGCCACCCAAATTCGATACCAGTAATGGCCAATTACTAGAACTTAATTCTGATAATTCCTCACACAACTGTTCTGACAGTGGGCCATAATTAGTAGCCTAGAGGGCTGTTTTGTAATTCTGTCCATTGTCTTGATATAGCTTTTTTGTAATTCTCCTCGTTCTTGGTTGTTGGCTGGAATATCCATTTTAGATTCAACAGGGCTTGCTATAACTTTTTATGGTCATAATTTCCAACGACCACAATACAGGTACCTATATCATACTAGTTTAGGTCTGGTGCTGGTTAGTACCAGTAGGCACTGATTGGGTGGTGGTACCAAAGAGTTGCTATGTATCTCTTTTCTTTTCTTTTTCCTGAAAGAATTTTCTTTTCTCTTTTTCATTGAAATTATGCTGTTTTGAACTTATTTTCTGTCCACAAAGGTGAATAAAATTTGGAATTGTATGCTCTTGATACTGGGTCAAGCAAGTACTATTCTGGTAGCAACCGTTACCACTTAATCAGAGAATGTCATAAGCTATTAAGTTCTTACCACCTTTTCATTCCTTATAATAGGCAAATCGTCTAAAATGGGTGGATGAAGGATTTGAAATGCATGTTTTCACAGATAAATCAATCCATCCTGAAGACAAAAACCATGAAAATTTCAGAAACCAACTTTCGCAATGCGACATGCTAGTAAATGTGGCAGTGGAAAAGAAAGACTCGGTCGATTGGCTCCTAAATAACTGCAAGAATGTGCCTAACATGATCTCCTTTGAATCATCTCCCTTTCTCGTACATAAACTTGGTGGTCAAATCATCTCAGATGGCAAAAGAAACTTGTCAGATGTGGTTAAAACTGTGGCAGAGGCTTGGGAGAGGCACAACTCTGATGATATCCGGTTTTGCATTTTAGTCATAATAAACTCTTATGTTCGCCCTGTCTCAGTACTAAAAAATTTACGTGCCAAGGGGCTATCTACTCTCACATGCATGGTAAAAAACTGTGGGCCCCAAATCATAAATTGTTTGTTGGACTCTAATTGTAGAAAGGCTCTGCAGTGCCTTAACTCTTGTTCGCCAACTGATCAAGTGTGCAACTATAGATGCATTGCATCTTATGAGAGCCCGAAGCTCGAGGCATTCTCCCTTTGTGTCTTACAAAAGCACAACTGTTTAGAATTAGATGCTGAAATTCCTACCAAGCCAAGTGTGCCTCCGTTGCTAACATTTCGTGGACAAAGTTTGAGCCATGATACAGCCGAAGATTTGTTCATTGGTTGGTTGGGTGATTTGGAATGGAGCTGGCGGGTTATTGCGGGTCAAAATCCTGCATATGACCAGTTCCCATGTCAGTACCAGTTGTTCTATAGAGGCAAGGCTAAAGGCTCTTTCTGGTACGAGCCTGTCTTTCAGGTACGAACGTTAGACGGAAACGTGGTATGGAGAAGGAGGCGGTACCGCGTCAAGAGGTCTACCATACCTGGTACATTTTATTTCACAGTTCTAGACAATGGTGTGGTGTCAAAGGAATTTTGGACAATAGTTGATGTGGCCGAAGACTTGAGTTGGGGTTTGTTTCACTATACCGGGGCCGCTAGTGCAGCTGGTCTATCATATACTGGTTCTGTGCTGGTTAGTCCTGATGGGAGGTATCCTGGTACAGTTGGTGCAGAGAAGAGGATTGAGACAGCTTTAGAGAAGTGCGGTATAAAGAGCTGGGAGCTTTATAATGTCGATAATTGCTCTTGTGACGGTGCGCCTTTAGGGCTTCCAGAAGGATCTAGGTTGCATGCAACAATTGCTGTGTGAGTAAATTTTTGTTTCATAACCATAAAAACATGCATATGGCAAGTGATTTCTATCTCTCTTGAAATAAAGAATGAGCAAAAAAAGGAAAAAAAAAAAGAAGAGTAGGTTTGTAGAATGTATGTGTTATATTATGTTTCATAGGTTTCTGAGCTGAAATTTTGTTGATTCATTTTATATGGATTTCAAGGTGCATGTTATTAGATATCTATTATTCTACTTCTGTTGTGTTTATAAATAAAATTTGCTAAATATAATTATTTCTCTGCATTCTTGTTGATGCATAGATACCCTGAATTTTTGGAATCTTGTTTTTCAACTCTCAGTTTTGCAACAATAGATACTCTCTTGATGCATAGATACTCTCAGTTTTGCAACAATAATCTTTTTTTATTAAACTAGTTATTTCTAATTTTTGGAAATATAAAAAAAATTTACATTTTTTCATTAAAAAAAGAACTACAAATTTTCAAAACGAATAAGGAGTCAACCTTTGTTTTAGAAGGATGGATGCCAAAATTCATTATTCAAGATCATTTGATCTTAGAGCATGATAATTATTTAATCCATCATCTAACTCAAGTTATGTTGATTAATACATCTAGTGACTAATAGAGTTTCCGTCCGATAATTTGACGGCAACTCGTGAATATTATTTTAAACTTTTTTTGTCACGTATTTCGTAATAATAACCGAATAATCATGTTTGTTGGACAATTGTTTAAGGTGTGTTTAATGAAATCATGGTAGCCATAAGTTTTCTCCAGTATCTTCAATTGTTATTTCTAATGATTGTACATATCAACTAGTATAATCTACAAACAAATATATAAGAATTGAGGTTTTACTTTGTATAGCTACGGTAAGTAATTATTTTTATCTATAAAAAATGACCTAATAATGTTATGTTAATATTGTTTATATTGGAGACTTAATATAATGATGGTAAATCTTGTCTTTTTGTGAAGAGATGTATATTTAAGTCTTAAAAAATATTTGAAAATAAATAAACGTTAGGACTAACATGAATCCTTATTTAAAAAAAATATTGTTTGTACTTATGAAAATCAACATTGCTAAATATTTAATGTTATATATAGCTTATAATATGCATGAATATTGTGCAAATATATTACATCAAGGGTTGTATAAAATATTTGTGGCTCGTGACTTGTTCGGGATCTGTTCGGGATTTAGCTCACCAATAACTCACTCGAAATCGGCTTGAGTTTGTTGGCTCGTTTAGCTCACGAGCCGAGTTTGAGTTGAGTCCAATTTGCTCAGGATTGGCTCGTTAGCTCGTTATGAACTGTATTTTAAATTTCTGACCCAACTCAAATCCAAACCCAAACCTAAATCCAAAATTCTAACCCAAACCCAAACCCACCCTTGTCTCTCTCTCTCACACTCTCTCTCCTAGAACAGACCCCTCCCCCTACCCCCAATCGCTCCTTAGTTTCCTCACCTTGATCAAGGCAGATTGTCGCACCCTCCCCAACCGTCTCTCCCTAAATAGGATATCGCCTTCGCCCCCAAATCGCTCTCTCCTCAAATCGGATATCATTGTCATCCCCCCCAGTCGACCCCCCCCTAAAGCGTTGCCCCGGCTAGTAGCACCCCTCCTCTTCCCTTGTCGTTGCACTCATTGCATCCGTCGCTGAAGCCATTGTTAATACGATTTATCTCACAAGCTACAAGTTATCTCACGAGCTATGAGCTAGCTCGAGTTTTGACGAGTCAAGTTTGAGCTAATTTCTCAACTCGTATCTACCATACGATTTCAAGCTAGCTTGACTAGGCACCCTCGTGAGTCAAAGTTTGAGTCAAACTTAGCTCGCTCAAACTTAACTCATTTGCATCCTTACATCACTCAATATGTGTGGGTTACAACAACAATTTTGTATGAAGAAATAATATTATATAAAAAAAAGTGCACACACACAAAGCAAAACCAGTGTGTTTTCATAAACATTTCGGCTCGAAATATTTACGGATTAAATTTCAAAATTTCGTGTCTAAAATGTCGATCAAAATAGCACAATAAATTTCTCATATCAAAATCTTATAGAATATTAAAATATACCATTTTTAGAGTTTTTAAACCATTTTTAATGATTGTTTAAAGATGACCACTTTTTGCTATTTAAATATTAATAATTTTCTATTATTTTTATGGTTATTTTTCAAAATTCATTAAAATTAGTTCAAAAATCTTAAAAATGGTAAATTTTGCTATTTTACAAGATTTTCATATGAAAAATTTATTGAATTATTTGGATCAAGAAATTTTGAAATTTGATCAGTAAACATTTCGAACCGAAATATTTATGAAAGTACCATAACTTTACTATATATAAAGTAAAACTAGTGTAAACTTAAGCTTACTAAGTTCTTTGTTGAGCTTAACTCAAAAAATGATCGAAACGGCTCCAAACGACAAATTCGAATAGCTTAACAAATTCTTCATATTAAAATAGTTTTCTAACTATTTTCCAAAAAAATAGTTATAAAACTCTAAAAATAAAAAATTTCGGGATTCTATGATATTTTGATATGAAGAATTTATTGAGCAACTAAGATATATTGTTTAGAGTCGATTTGATGAGTTTTTGAGCTTAAGCTAAGGAGTGTAAACAGATCAAATACAGATTAGATAGTGGTCACAACATATTCGTATCCATTTTATTTTTTCGTCTACGAATACAGATCATATATTAGATGGATACAAATATAGATCCGATATTAAACATATATGAATATGAATCGAATAATAGACGGATACAAATATGAATAGGATTTTATTTAGATATTGTAATCAAAATATCATAAATTTTATACAATGCACAAAATTATTACATTATTTTTGAAAATTTTCAAAATTCACACACTATCATGCAGATTTCAATTTAATTTATGTGTCTTTAATAAATATATGTGTATGTATAATATTAGAAATTGAATAAAATACAACTTCATTAATGGTCTAGTGGTTTATCTCTTTTATAAATATTGAGAGTTCTTAGATTCAAATCTTGAATCAAACAACTTTTTTCTCATTTTATTATAAAATAGATATTCGAAATGCGAATACATATAATTATCCGAAGTTGTATCCGTTTGCCTTCAAAATTAAAAAAAAGGGATATCCGAATATGAAAAAATGTGGATACGGATAATTATTCGAATTCATATTCGTATTCTCTTTCAGAAATTGAAATCATATTCGTATCCACATAAATTTTATCTATATCTGTATTTATATCCATAAATTATATGTATCTGAATATTTGTATCCGCAAAAATTCAAATACAAATCTGGATACGGACGGATAATATCCGATCCGTTTGCTATAGTCATAAAATATGACGATCAGTTATTTGTGAAGTTTTTCTTTCTTGAAAATGATCCTTTAAGGTATGAACACTATATGTATGCACGTGTTAAATTTATTCTTTTTTTATGAATATTAATATATTAATATATATTTTTTTATAGAAGGGATCATTTGACAACGGTTATTTTGACAATTCTAATAATTCGATTTTCGAAACAGCTCAAATGAATTAATAATTAAAAAAATAATTTTACAACTGTATTATTGGACATATAAATAACCTAAAAATCATATTTCTATAATTTAAATATCACTTAATACCACATTAATAATTGTTAATTTTAGATCGTTGAAATTTTAAGTCCCTTATTATATCATGAAGCAATCTTATCAATTTTTATTGTCATAATATGTAAATAATATAAATTTCATATCAATAATGTTGGATTTTTAAATTTGAATTTTATTTTTTGGGGTCAAGGCTCAACCCTCGAAATTACAAAATCTTTGATTTAAAAAAAAAAAATTTCAAAATCTTTGATAAAAAAAAGGAAATTACAAAATCAACCTAGATGCGGATCCGGACCCAAGGCTCACGCAAATATGAAATACCCAATTGATTTGGAAAGGGTTCGAGGAATTGCGTAAGCGGCGGAGATCCGATCGTGGCGTGCTCGCGAAAAACATCAAAACGAAGAGAGAGAGTTTAGAGAGGGGGGGAGAGAGAGAGAGATAAAGAGGGAGAGATGGGGTTTATGCTTCGCGTGAGGTTATCGTCGTTCTTCGCTGGCGCCACCGTCGCGTCGGTCGCCGGAGCTTTCTTCCTTTACAAGGATTACAAGCAGGCGCAAGAGAGCTTGTATCGTCAGGTACTCTCCTCCGTCGATCTCTCCCATCCTTCCGCGATCTCTCTTATTTGTTTCCATTGTTTCTCTGTCTTTAGTTCCTGTTTCCTAGGTCAAGATAGTAAAGAAGCTTGAAATCCGCAATTCATGTACTTGAATATGAGCATGCATAGGTTAGGTCAGTTGAGAAATGATCAAATTGCCAAGTTCAATAGTTTGATTCACTTTAATCTTGTAATGATTAAAAATATGTTGGTATGGTGTCCATTTTTCTAATTAGGATTATCTTAAAACCAAGAATAAGGGATGGTATGTTTTGACATGTGCTTGTCAAATGGCCGTGTTTGCATTACTGGCGTTACTGGCAACATGACATGTGTGATGCATGTTGTGCCAAATGTAGCAACTATTAACATGTGTCCTTCAAAGAATATGGGAATTACTCTTTGAACACCACCTTGAAAAGTTGCACAAACTGCTAGTCCTTTGTTACAATGTCAATCTACATAAGGGCGGATGTAGAGTTTTAAAAATATGGGGGTCAATTGAAAAAAATTTAAATTTAGGAGAATATGGGGGTCAAGCATAGAAAATTTATGAAATATATGGGGTCAATTTAGAATATTTATAACAATTTTACTCTAAAATACACATAAATATACATGAAACATCAAAAATTTTGGAAATAAATGAGGGTCAATTGACCCCCTTTACAACAATGTACATCTGACCCTGTCTACATTCATGTAAATGAGAAGTTAAGATGGTAATTCAGGTATTTTGAAAGAAATCAGGAGAGGGTTGCATGTGACAGTTCGTGATTATGAAGAGCATTTTGAGATATCTCTCATGAATGATGCAGGGGCATTATGAAAATTCTACTACGAGCTTCTTAGTTCTTATAAATTGAACTTTGCCAATTTTGCTACTTGGTTAAAGCTACATTTATTAAGAACTTCTAATGAATTGTAGCAACATCTACATCTCTGGTAGATAGATAGAGAGACAATTTTTTGAATATTGTTAGTTTTACAAAATTGAAAGCGTTGATCGGATGTATATTTATTATCTGCAGTTTCGAAACAGCCACACATGGTATTGTCTGGTGAATAAAGTACATTCGACTTCTTACTGTGTTTGAACAAAAAAGATACCTGACATTTTTTGGTAATTACAAAATGACTAACCATTAGACTCAATGTAAAGTTACCCAAAATCTTTCCGGCTTTCCATTACCAAGTTAAACTTTGTTCAGGAAATCCATCAATAACTAGTTATTTATTATTATTATTATTTTGAAAAAGTTGATATCGAAGGACTGCCTGTGTCCTATTATTTCAAAACATGCTTTTACATGTCAACTTCTGAAATATGAAAACACCATTAAATGAAAAATACAGATATAAGAGAGCCAAAACACACTGAAACTAAACCTAGGTTTTTCTTGCACCAGTTCCTTTTCTTTTTTAAGCAAATGCCTAAGTGAGTGTAGTATCAAGACCTTTCCAGATGAAGGCAGTACTGATGGCTTCAGAGTTTTCATCAACTCAGCTCGTAAGAAAGAAACCCATTGGCATAATTAACTAGTTCTAGATGTTTCCTTTGATAGTCAACTTGTGCTTGAGAAACTATAACAACTCAAAACTTTGCTCAGAAAAATTATTTCACAACTATCAAAAGAGTTCCCTTTGACCGTTCAGTTAGTGCTGAGAAAACTAGGAGGATAAGTTTGTTAATATTTAACTACGTATAGACATTTTCCATTACACTAATCAACAGCTTGTACTTTTGGAGGTTAATATATAATCTTGTGTCTGTACTGTTGCTAGCAAGGATTGGTACAGTATAATACTGAAATGGCCAAAGCTATTCATACTGAATTTATGACGATTCCTCTTCAGATGCATATCAAATAACAGTTTCCAATTGTTTATTTTGTTTTATTTTCTCAGGTAAGACATGTATATGATACCGTAGATGAAAAGTATACTACTCTGGAGAAGCGCATTGCCGAACTAGAAGGACCCAAAGAAACAGCAGTTGCCCCTTCTGTTCCTTCACCAGAAACCGTTATTTGATGAGTTTTTCCTGTTAATTATTCTAACGCCTATTGTTTAGGTTTCAATTTCACAAAAAGGAATATTGTTGTTGTTTCCTTTTATAGTGTTTTGCATGGATGATAAATAAACCTCACTCTTTTGGCAGACAATCAATGAGGTTTTTATTTATTCATTTTGTCATCTTTGTTTTCTGTAGTGTTAGTTCTGCGATTGATCTTGTGGTGAAAAAAATGGTTGTTTTTTTTAGAGAAAGGAGATGAAAATGGAATTGTGTCTAAATAGCTATTATTTATGGAAAGGAATTTTGATCACCGTGTTATCGTTGATCAGATTGCTAATACTTTGATGAAAATAGATGCTGAAAATATATCAAAATCAATACCACATAATTGTGATTTTCATTTTGTTGTTGATAAATGATTCTTATTCCTTCATGCTGATACATTTAAATTTCATCCGAAGAAAGCTCTCTAATATCCAATTCATATATAGGAAGCACCGAAACAGTTGGCATACAAATCCATAACTAAAAATTCATGTTAAGAAGAGAGCTCTCTAATTGTGAATGCATGTTGTAACAAGTTACATATGAATTAACACAACTATCAGTTACACTTGGGTTTTCCAACAAGCATGTATGCTGAATAAACCAACTTCCGACTCCCGATTGAATCTCCCCATTCTCTCTTCATCTCCTCCAAAATCTCATCTGACAACAGTTCCACCCCTTGCTCTTTCGCCTTGACAACGGGTGACCCCGTTTTAAGCAACCCAATGAATTCATCAAGTGTCGTCTCGTACTCCATCTCAAGCTCCATTGGGCTGCCTTCGGATCCGTACCCGACATTCTCAAACGGGAATGGCAAATTTTTGTATTTCTCAAAGGCATGAGCTGTTCTTGGATCCCTGTATGGCAATATTGCATCAAACACCATTTGCATGGAGTGTTTGAGAGGAGATATGTCATAACCGTATGTCCAAACTGCGATGATTCCGTTGGGTTTTTTGAGGACACGATTAGTGACCGAGTAGAAAAATGGCAGGTCGAACCAGTGAACTGCAGTGGCAGAGATGATGAGGTCGACGGAATTATCGCCACCTAGCATGGCAACGAGTTCGTCTTCTGTGGTGGAGATGGGGGTGTAGAGGTAGTGGACTTTCGGGTGTGGGGCCGCGTGCTCGAGTTGGGCTGCGCTCACATCAGTTGCTATGACATGGTCATAGTGTTCTGCAACCTGATATATGACACCATCAGAAAAAAAAAAGAGTTACACATTTCGAGCTAGTTAGTATACTGTATTGTCTCAGTACCAGTAAAACTAAATCAATTTCAACATAAGCACCAGAATGACACAACCATCTCACTGCCAGGATTACCTGGTACCAGATCTTGGTTGGTACAGGTTGTGACTGAAACTTAAATGGTAAATAGAAAAGCTTACCGAATACCATCCGTCTTCAAGCAAACCCTATATGTGATTATTTCCTACTATATCAGAGGAAACTTTCTATACAATCTATAGCTGCAAGCATGTTTCATATGTCATCAGCAATTAACAACCAAAGATACATTTCTGACTTTTAATTTTCTGATGAGCCGTCACTCTTGTACGCCTCATTTTGTTCAATTTAACCAGTTCCACACAGTAATTACTTCCTTCCTATTTTTTTTTATATATAAGAGTCCCGTTAGCTCCAACATTTATTTATTTTCAAATACCTTCTGTGAAATTTGAACTTGACCTATCACCACATAGTAATTAGTAATTGTAGAAACTAGATAGAGAGAAGAGGGGGTTGCTTCTTTGAGTGGGTTAAGAGATTTTACGCTGACAGCAGCCTGGCCGCTACCGGTGCCGGCATCCCATGCGACCTTGTGCTCAGGAGTGAGTGATGCCAACATGGAGAACCACTCCTTGGGATACTTTGGTCGCCTCTGCGCGTATTCCGCCGCCTGCTTGTCGAACATTCCGGACATCTTTCTCCTCTCTCTTTTTCTTCTCTTATTGAAAATTCTGAATGCTTGCCAGAATTAGACTCTCTAGACTCTCTCTCTCTCTCTCTCTCTGTGTAGATTGTAGAGCACTAGAGCTTTGTTTTGTTGGATTTGCGTCAATTTCTTCGTCCCAAGTTTATAGTGGAAGGATTTGAGAGGATTCAATTTGGATTTGGTGACTGAATTTAGACTTTTCAGGGTAAAGAGTGTGGCGTCTAACATGAAGTCAACAGATCCCTCTTTTCTTTATGCGTTCCAATTAATGCAGCAAACCTGTGGTTGGTTCTGAGTTAAATCTTGTCTTCTTCTTTACGTGAAATTCAGTTATATTTATATTGGAACGGATATATGTTATTTTCATGGCTGTGGTGAAAAAAATGGTTGTTTTTTTTTTCTCAAAGAAAGAAAAATGAAAAGGCTCTTATTTATGGAAAGCAATTTTGAACACCATGTTATCTTTGATTGGATTACTAATACTTTGATGAAACGAGATGCTGAATATATATAAAAATCAATACAACATAATTGTGATTTTCATTTTGTTGTTGATAAAAGATTCTTATTCGTCATGCTAATACATTTAAATTTCATCGGAAGAAAGCTCTCTAATATCCAATCCATACATAGGAAACAGTTGGTATACAATTATTAACTAAAAATTCATGATAAGAAGAAAGCTCTCTGATTGTGAATGCATTTTGTAACAAATTGATCTGAATTAACACATCCATCAGTTACACTTGGGTTTTCCAACAAGCATGTATGTTGAATAAACCACCTTCCGACTCCGGGTTGAATCTCCCCATTCTCTCTTCATCTCCTCCAAAATCTCATCTGACAACAGTTCCACCCCTTGCTCTTTTGCCTTCACAACCCCCGACCCCGTTTTAAGCGACCCAATGAATTCATCAAGTGTCGTCTCCAATCCCATCTCAAGCTCAATTGGGCTGCCTTCGGATCCGTACCCGACATTCTCAAATGGGAATGGCAAAGTCTTGTATTTCTCAAGAATTTGCTGAGCTGTTCTCGGATCCCAGTATGGCAATACCGCATCAACCACCATTTGCATTGAGTTTTTCAGAGGAGCTATGTCATAACCGTATGTCCAAACTGCGATGATTCCGTTGGGTTTTTTGAGGACACGATTAGCGACCGAGTAGAATAATGGCAGGTCGAACCAGTGAACTGCGGTGGCAGAGATGATGAGGTCGACGGAATTATCGCCACCTAGCATGGCAACGAGTTCGTCTTCTGAGGTGGAGATGGGGGTGTGGAGGTAGCGGACTTTTGGATGCTGAGCCGCGTGCTCGAGTTGAGCTGCACTCACGTCAGTTGCTATGACATGGTCATAGTGTTCTGCAACCTGATATATAACATCATCAGAAAAACAGTTACACATTTGGAGCTAGTTAGTATACTGTATTGTCTCAGTACCAGTACAACTAAATTAATTTCAACATTACACTAAGAGCAGCCTGGCCGCTGCCGGTGCCGGCATCCCAAGCGACCTTGTGCTCAGGAGTAAGCGACGCCAGCATGGAGAACCACTCCTTGGGGTACTTTGGCCTCCTTTGCGCGTATTGCTCGGCTTGCTTGTCATACATTCCAGACATCTTTCCTCTCTCTCTCTCTCTCTCTCTCTTTTTCTTCTCTCACTGAAAATGTAGACTGTAGAGCAGTATAGCTTGGTTTTGATGGATTTGGCTCAATTTCTTCGGCCTAAGTTTATAATGGTAGGATTTGAGAGGATTCAAGTTGGATTTGGTGATTGAATTTAGACTTTTCAGTGTAAAGAGTGTGGCGTCTAACATGAAGTCAATATTTCATCAAAAAATGAAAAAAAAAAACATGAAGACAACAGATTCCTCTTTTCTTTATGCGTTCCAATGCACCCAGCCTGTGATTGGTTCTGAGTTAAATTTTGTCTTCTGCTTTCCGTGAAATTCAATTAGTTAATTCAAAAGAGACAAATTTGGTTTAAGTATGATTTGATTTTTTTTTAATTGAATCAGCTCATCAAATCATGTAGATCTGCCGATCTAATCTAGACTACAAAAATAAAATTTGGATTCCGGAAAAAATAATAAAATATGTTAATTACTTATTTTAAATCAATTAGTTAATTCAAAAGAGACAAATTTGGTTTAAGCGTGATGATAAAAAATATTGTTTTCGAATCTCTTTCATGTTTTTAGTGGTAAGTGATACCCCAATTTCATAAATAGTCAAAACTTTTAAAAAGAAAAAAAAAGTGAACATGTGGCACGTCAATAGAAAGTACTTCATTATTTTCATGGTTTATTAATATAAATATTTTCACGTTTAGATGATAAATAAAAATATTAAATAGGTTAATGAATCCCACTACAATAAGAATGCAAAAAAGAAAAAAAAATCATAGAAACAAAATGACATGTGGTATACCAAAGTGTGGGTGCATAAAAAAAATATGAATATATTAATATAACCTGAGAAAATATTTATTGATGATTGAAAAATCTAAATTACACTTCATACGTAACATATAAATAAAACTAATAACATTAAAATAAGAATAAGATGGAATTTTCATTTTGTTAGAGTATATCATCAAGGACAAAATATTTATATCAAAGGTCCATTCATAAACATTTATACTATGTATACAACCTGACTTGGAGAGCATCAGTGTTTCATTATTGTTATAAAATGTATCATTCATATTTAGAAAGAAGGAAAACTTAAATAATTAACGATAAAATTATTATAAAATCAAACAATTCTTCATTTATAATTACTATATAATTAGATCGTTGCATCTACACAAACTGATCGAATGTTTGAACCTATAAAATACATCAATCAGATGTTTAAACTCATTACCCTTTATTATAGAAAAAAGGATTTTCATATGATGGATGATTAGATCAACTTCAAATTTGATGAAAATTTATTTTTAAATAATCTATATCATTTTCTTAAAGATGAACGGTTCGGATCGACTAATCAAAACTTTCGATGTGCTTAGACACACTTAAATATGTTGACACGACTTGAATATATGACACATAAACTGAAGCTCTTCACCAAAATACCTCCTAACATAATGAAAATGGCGAGTAACAGATTCAAACCTCTAAAATTAAAGGATATTGCATAGATTGTTAGGATATAAAAATTCTATTAAATTTAAAATTTATTTGATCATCCATCACATGATATTTTTTTGTAACAATGAATTGTCGTAAAGAAAATTGTTTTGATGAGTCTTCAAACACTAGTAAAATAAAACCAAAACCGTCGATTGGATATAACACCACTCTTTGATATTTAATTAGATTTTTATAAATTTTTGTGCAGCATTTTTTTTAATTTTAACTGAAATTTAGAGGTTTTTGTTGTCTTACAATCACAAAAATAAAAAATTCTGCCAACTAATTTGTGCCAAAATTTTTGTGCCAAAATTTTTATTAATAGAAAAATAAAAAATCACAAAAATAACTATATAAATAAGAAAATCACGAAACTGATAATTCTGCCAACTAATTTGACGTACAAAATACGCCCAATAATTTGGCGTACTAGGCACATATAAGCTTTTAGCATAAGACTATATAGTTCTTATATTATAAATTTTTTATTTAACGCATATTTTTTATTGAAGGTCCTAGAAATTTATGTCTATAACCCTAAATATATTTTTATTACAAAAAAATTTTATAATTAAAAAAGAAAATATGGTTTTATTTAATATAATGTTATTACCAAAATATTAAAAATAATTATAAAAAATAAAATTTTAAATTTTAAAAATAATACCAGAATTCATTGACAATATGAACATGACATATCAAACAGTAAGTAAAATATTAGAATATTTTGCACAATTTAAATAAAAAGTGTATTGAATTGCTGCATTTTTTGTAATAATTTTGATTCTTTTTCCATATTTAATTAGAGATAACGAAAAAAATGTTAAGATTCTGATACCATAAGACATTTTTGTAGTTAGAAATCTTAATAATTATTTGTAATTTTTTGGTTATTAATAAAAATTTTTGGCCAGTGTGTTTGACCTTGTTGTATTTTTGAATTTTTGGAGCTCACCACGTGACCAGAGTTTTCAGTATCAATAACAAATAATTTGATCCAAAAAAGTGGCTTGCATCCAATTTTTTTTTGTTAGTTGTTACAAATTGTGTCATGAATATCCATACCAAATTATAACTTTTACAACATAAAAAAATATTAATTTAAAAAATAAATTCTGCTATAGACTTCATGCACGAACTAAATATTTAAAACAAATATTTGTGTAGATAATGTTCTATTTTATAAAACCGAGGAAATCAAAGTTCTGGAAGTTTTCATATTCAATGTATTTATTGATGTGGCTGAAATTAGTTTATAAAGGTAGCTAGAAATTTTAATTTCTTTCGGAATGGACAGTTTTAAAAAATTATAAGAAAATAAGATAGATCTCATAGATATTTTAAAATAGTTTGATGCTTGAAAAGATGGATGAAAATTGATTGAAGTTGTACCTAGAAAAAATTATTAAGAAAAAGTTGATGAATTAGATCCATATTCTTAATATCTCATCTACAACTTTCAATTTACAGAACTAACCTTTGATTTAGTGATAAAAACAATGTTTTTCATATGAATGATCGAAATTCGAATGAAGGATTTTTTATGAATATTTAAATTTAAATAACTTAACCCTCATCTTTATTTAAAAAAAACTTTCAATCTAACTATGATTAAATATACACTTAGTCCTTATATAACTCTATAGTATAACTATAGTTCAATGTACAGTACTTGTCAGTTACATCATAGCTTTCTTCTTCCATGTATTGCTATATATATATTATATATTATAATATCTGATATGGGTGATATATACAATCATAAATGTACATTCTAATTGTTCACTCATCTTTTAAACCGTTGGATATTGTATTCAATTTAATGTCTCTCTCTTTGCAAAACCAACTTTTTATGATTTCTATGTCATAAAGATTAAAGAGAAAAAAAAATAAGCAACTCTTATGGATCCCATCAGTAAATTAAAAAAGATGCAGGAGTTCATAACGGACTTATTTAATTAATGGTCTATATTAATATCTCATCAATTAGTTTTACTTTTGAAAAGTTAAAAAAATAATTATTTAAATTTTAATTTCATTAGCATTGATTTGACGCACAAAATCATTCACATTGAATTTCTTCTCAATTCTAAATCTTCAAATTAAGTTATTATATGATGCTATTTAGTAATTTGTATGTACGATAAAAATATATGCACGAGTTTGTTTGAAAATTTGAAAATTTTAATAAAATCATAAAATATATTTAATATTCTTTTATTTTAATATTAATTGGCTCGTTCTAGGTGTCGTAACTGTTTCATTAAAATTATCTATAGCTTTATTTTTTTAATTTATGAATGAGATACCATATATTTAAATTTCTAATGACATATTTTTTTTTGTAAATGTTGCTTTCTTGTGTATGGGAATAAGTGCATTGGATAAAACAAAACGAAAAATATATTGGAATAACACAAAAAATTACTTCTTTGATCTACACAAGATTTACATAATATTTTGAAAATTTAAAAATATTAATAAACTCGTAAAATCACATAGTTTAATGATTGTTTTTTCTTTATTTTATTAGTAATTGGCTTATTCTTGGTGCTATAACAATTTCATCAATATTTAAATAGATTAGGATATGTATATGCATAATAGTTTAAACAATTATTTAAGGAAACAATGAAGGGTGAATTTTATGTTAGAAAAAAAAAATCAAAATGAATTATAAAATAAGAAAATATTTGTGAAAATTTATAAAATAAGAAAAACTGCACACTCAGAATATGGTCTCTTTAGGAGAGTGCGGCCTTCTGTGAGATTTTTTTAGGAAGATTGCATTACGAGCTTTCTGAATTGATATTAAACATTTTTTACGGATTTTTCTATAAAAAATTATGTATGTTTGAAACTTGATATTTCATTAACAATTTTTTAAAATTTCAGAGTTTTTTTTAATCATCTGAAATTATTTTTTTTAATTTTCAATTTTAACAGTACTTTATAAAGTATGACGAAATTATTAAAATTATTAAATTTTAAAAATAAATATCTTTAATAAAGGATACTAACCCAGCAGCGCCACCTTCGAGTTACACCCAATAGTATCATTTTCAATCATAACCCAACAAATTTTGACATTATAAAACTTAAAATCAATCAATTTCTATATGTATGTATACATTATTAATTAGTATGATTTATGAAAAATATTTATTTAAAAATTTAATAATTTAATAGTTTCTGCATGTTTTATAAAGTATAGTCAACATTGGAAAAAAAATAATTTCAGACAATATATAAAAAATCTCTGAAATTTCAGAAAATTATTAATGAAATATTGTGTTTCAAACATGCATAGTTTTTGATAAGAAAGTCCATAAAAAATATTTAATATTAATTTGTAAATCTCGTAAAATAATCTTCCTAAAAAAAAAAGCTCCCACAAAAAAGTACAGCCTCCCACTAAAAGACTATACTCCCACAATATAATCTTTCCTAAAAACACTACATTCTGAAAATACGATTTTTTTTATTTTATAAATTTTCACAAATATTTTTTATTTTATAATTCATTTTGATTTTTGTTGCAACATAAAATTTATGCAACAATGAATTCCAATAGAACTCATGCACGAATCACGATGCATTTTCTTTACTCGTGAGACCCACAGAAATTAATAATTATTTATTTGTCTACCATCTTCTGTCCGGAAAAACTTTGGCTTTCTAAATTTTCAAGAGAGAGAACCGTTAAATTAAACCGGTATCCAACATCTTCAAAAATTACTTTAAAAAATTAAATTAAAATTAGTAAATTGAATAATGAAACTAAAATATATTAAAAATTATGATTAAAATTTATTTCATTTTTATAAATATTTTAATTTATTATACTTTAAATTATTTTTATTTAATACATTAACATATTTATTCCTCTTTTACTCACTTACCAAACACTACGTCTACTCCCATCTCATATTGTTGTTTTATTCAAATAATCACGTACTAATATTATAAATGATTAGAAAAATAAATGTTAGTGTCAACGAACGCTATTATTTAAAACAAAAAAAAACTACTGTTTATAATTGAGGAGGTGTACGAGATTATTACGCTCCGTTCAAACTCTTCAGAATTGAATTCTTTTTTCTTTACTAAAAAAGAACAAAATGTCATCATTAATTGAGGAGGTTATCATATACCACAAAAGGAGACAACAACATTAATCATACACCGAAGTGCTAGTACTTGAATAAACACAGATATTATTTCAAATAATTACGTGCCGATATTGTAGATGATTGAAACAGGAGTTTTTCTTTTAGGGAGCTGATATATAGATACTAAAATCGATATCAAAATCGATATCAAATTTATTATTTAGATTAAATGAGTTATTTTTCATATTAACGGCTTTATTATGCAATTTAATTATTTATACAATACTTTTGTTATTCAACTTAAGTGAGTTATTATTAATATTAATGATATTTGAGTTGAATAATAAAAATATTATCAAAAATAAATTACATAATAAAATCATTAACATAAATGTTGACTCATTTAATTTGAATAATAAACTTAGTATCGACTATGGTATCGATTTTAGTATCTGTCAAATATTTTCCTTTCGTTTAACTATGCTAACGCCTATTGTTTAGGTTCCAATTTCACAAAAAGGATCATTTTAGTTGTTTCCTTTTATAGTGTTTTGCATGGATGATAAATAAATAAACCTCTCTCTTTTCACTAACAATAAATGAGATTTTTACTTGTTCATTTTGTCTTCTTTGTTAGTGTTAGTTCTGCGATTGATCTCGTGGTGAAAAAAATGGTTGCTTTTTTGTTTAGAGAAAGGAAATGAAAAAGGTGCTAATACTTTGCTAAATAGCTATTATCTATAGAAAACAACTTTGAACATCATGTTATCATTGATTGGATTGCTAATACTTTGATGAAAATAGTTGCTGAGAATATATGGAAATCAATACAACAGAATTGTGATTTTCATTTTGTTGTTGATAAATGATTCTTATTCCTCATGCTAATACATTTAAATTTTATCTGAAGAAAGCTCTCCAATATCCAATCCATACATAGGAAATAGTTTGAGTACAATCCATAACTAACAATTCATGTGAAGAAGAAAGCTCACGAACTGTTAATGCATTTTGTAACAAGTTAATCAGAATTAAAACATCCATCAGTTACACAGGGGTTTTCCAACAAGCATGTATGCTGAATAAACCAACTTGCGTCGCTTCCCGGTTGAATCTCCCCATTCTCTCTTCATCTCCTCCAAAATCTCATCTGACAACAGTTCCACCCCTTGCTTCTTTGCCTTGAAGAAAAACGTCCCCGTTTTAAGGTACCCAATGAATTCATCAAGTGTCGTCTCGAACCCCATCTCAAGCTCCATTGGGCTGCCTTCAGCCCCGTACCCCACGTTCTCAAACGGGAATGGCAGATTCTTGTATTTCTCAAAGGCATGAACTGTTCTCGGATCCCTATATGGCAATACCGCATCAAACAGCATTTGCATTGAGTTTTTCAACGGAGCTACGTCATAACAGTATGTCCAAACTGCGATGATTCCGTTGGGTTTCTTGAGGACACGATTAGCGACCGAGTAGAAAAATGGCTGGTTGAACCAGTGAACTGCAGTGGCAGAGATGATGAGATCGACAGAATTATCACCGCCTAGCATGGCAACGAGTTCATTTTCTGAGGTGGAGATGGGGGTGTGGAGGTACCGGACTTTTGGATGCGGGGCTGCATGCTTGAGTTGGGCTGTGCATATATCAGTTGCTATGACATGATCATAGTGTTCTGCAACCTGATAAATGACACCATCAGAAAAACAGAGTTACACCTTCCGAGTTAGTTAGTATACTTATTATGTCAGTACCAGTACAACTAAATTAATTTCAATGAAGGCAACCAGAATGACACAAGCATGTCATTGCCAGGATTACCTACTACCAGATCTTGGTTGGTACTGCAGTGACTGTACTGGTCATGACTGAAACTTACATGGTAAATGGAAAGGCTTACCGAACTTCATCCGTCTCCATGCAAATCTAGGTGTGCTTATTTACTGCTATATCAGAGGAAACTTTCTATATACTCTATTGCTACAAGCTTGTTTCACATGACATCAGAGATTAACATCAGATGCTTTTCTGACTTTTAATTTTCTGATGAACTGTCACTTTTGTACGCCTCATTTTGTTCAATTTTGATCAGTTCGATGGTAATTGGAGAAACTAGATGAAGAGAAGAGGGGTTGCTTTTCTGAGTGGGTCAAGAGATATTACGCTGAGAGCAGCCTGGCCGCTACCGGTGCCAGCGTCCCATGCGACTTTGTGCTCAGGAGTGAGCGATGCCAGCATGGAGAACCACTCCTTGGGATACTTTGGTCGTGTCTGTGCATATTGCGCTGCTTGCTTGTTGAACATTCCGGACCTCTC
Source organism: x Bolboschoenoplectus mariqueter (assembly GCA_037678475.1). Classification (NCBI taxonomy): domain Eukaryota; kingdom Viridiplantae; phylum Streptophyta; class Magnoliopsida; order Poales; family Cyperaceae; genus x Bolboschoenoplectus; species x Bolboschoenoplectus mariqueter. The sequence goes on from CM075269.1 coordinate 2,326,488, forward strand.
TCTTCTCTCTCTTTTTCTCTTTTGAAAATGCAGAATGCTTTCCAAAATTAAGCTCTCTCTGTGTTTAGGGCACTAGAGCTTGGTTTTGATGAGTTTGCTTCAATTTCTTCGGCCAATGCAGTTTATATAGGCAAAATTTGAGCGGCTTCAATGTGGATTTGGGTACTGAATTTAAGACTTTACAGTGTAATGGTTGTGGCGTGAAACATTATTTTGTGTATGCGCTCCAATGCACAAAGCCTGATATTTGTTCTGAGTTAGATTTTGTCTTCTGCTTTCCGTGAAATTCATTTATATAACCATTATTTCATGGGAGGTAGAGATACAAATTAAATGAGTCATCATTAATGTTAACAAATTTATTATATAATTTATTTATACAATATTTTTATTATTTAAAGAATTTTTTTGTCTATCTCTATTTAAAAAATGATTAACATCAATATCCCTATTTCAATAAATTTGATATTAATATGCCTATTTATCAAATACACGTGTCTACAGTTTAATTATAACATATGCGTTTATCGTTGGGAGAATTTGCAACTAAATAATACAAGACGCATACACTAGTCACACACTAGATGCACAATCATAGATATTTTGCCATACCATAAGTTATATGACAAGTAATGGCATAATGACATTTGTCATCTTCAATCTAGACTGCATCTGATATACTGGTACTATTGTTGGGAGCGTGATATATTGGTACAATGTCCAGAGGCTTCTGTCATCCACATTTTACCAAAAGGCAAGAAGTAAAAATAATATTAAAAACAAATTAATGGAATCAAAGGAAAGAAGGCACGTGGAAACGTGTAGCAGTAATCATATGGGTACTGCTGTTTGACAAAAAATGTTTTCTGCGTCTCATAAACTCAAGCGGCTAGATGAAATAATTTTGTGCGTCTCAGTCACTAATCTAAAGAAGGTTCAACCGCGTGCGTCTAGATATTGAAATATTTGCAAATTCTCTTAGCGATAAATACGTGCGTTTGATAAATAGATATATTTATGTCAAATTTATTGAAATAGGGATATTGATGTTGGTTGAATAATAAAAATATTGTATAAAGTAAATTGTATAAAATAATTTTATATGAATAACAAAATTGATATTAATCTTATCAGTCTCTTCAATGACCCAAGCTGGTAATTGCATTACTGACATGAAGTAAATAGGTAAATCTGTTAATACGGACTTCAACAACAGTAACCTCCCTGCCATTGTCAATTGTTTAGCTGGCCATCCTGATAATCACTTGCTGAACTTTTGTATCAAAGGCAAGTAAGCTGACTTTGGCAACTTCTTGTCAGATAAAGGAATTCCCAAATAAGTCAAGAGGAAACTTGCCAAGTTTGCATCCTAGAAAATTTGCACACTGCTCAGAGTATTCATGTGAAGAACATGTCAGGATCAGTTCTGATTTTTCCATGCTTACTCCCAGCCTTGACACTCTGTGGAACACTTGCAGAATCAGTTTGAGGGTCTGTAATTGATTGGCTGATGGTTTGACAAAAAACAATGAATCATCAGCATACACAAACATGGCTTGACTTCCATGACAAGCAGTACATACCCTCCTAATCTTTTCAAAGTTTGCATCCATCTAGGTAGGAAATCCATTGCCAAAATAAATAGCAAGGAGATAACGGATCTCCTTGCCTTACTCCCTGTTTCAAGATAATTTTCTTCCCTATTAAACTGTAACACTAAGGTAAAATTTACCAATAATTTTGAAATTTTCGAATTTAATAATTAAATTAATAAGTTAGAATTATATCACACCAAGGTATTAACAAACACCTATCAGTATTCTGATCATAACTCTCTCATACCAACTCCAATCTGAACAAATAAATATTTGACGGAAATATAAGAATAAAAACTACAACTTTCATATTTTGAGTTCTATGAAATTTTGGATGTATAATTCCCAGTAAAATTTAGCAATTTAGTCGGTAATTATATCGAGTTCTAAAGAAAAAACTGCATACTCCCTAGGACCCTTTTAATCATATATTTTCACTGAAAAATCAAATTAAAGTGAGGTCAAATTTCATGAAATCTTAACAATGAGATGTACAACTTTGATATTTTAAATTTTCACAAATTCTGATTAGAACATATTCAAAAAATATGTTTCCTCAGCCCAACTTAAAAAACCGCGCTAGAGAAATTATTGAGCACCAATTTGGATAATTAAATAAAAGAATTAAAAGCCCAATCATAATTATTCAGATAATTAATCTAAAAGTAAACCAAGCTCAAAGTTAATTATTGAAGAAAGAATTTAAATCCAACCCAACTCAAATCCACTCATTTCCTATTTAAACCCCCCATCCTTCTCCTCTCACCACCCCCCCTCTCCTCCTTGGGTGCATATCCCAAGGCAGCAGCCCCCTCTCCATCTCTTCTCTCCTCTCGGTCTCCCCTCACAACCTCTCTCTAGGCCGAGAGCCATCCAAGCAACAACTCAACGTTCTTTCGGGATCTTGAGGAAGCTTAGCAAACCAAGATCGACATCCTCCAATTGAATCTTAGGTGGTATGGGATAACGACTAAATCTGAGTTTAAATTCTTAAATAATAAAGCCAGATAAAATAAAATAAATATTTGTTTTTGCATATTTATTATTTTTCTTCTTTCCTTTCTTGTTCATTTACTTAAATCTAAGATATAGTGGTGCGGAATAGTCACTCAAAGACATTGGTTTGTATCTTTTTTATTCTCATTCGTTTATTTAAATCTCAGATATAGTGGTGCGGAAAATCACTCAAGAAATCTTGGTTTGTATTTTTCCTTTTTCTTTTTACTTTTTCTTTTTTGTTCATTTATTTAAATCTGATGTATAGTATTGTGAAATAATCATCCAAGAAACCTTAGTTTGCATTTTCCTCTCTTCTAAATTTTGAAAAATAAATACTTAATTATATTAAATTAAGATAATATTTATTTGATTAAATCTCAATATATATTTTAGATATAAAATTAAAAGATGGTAAATTAAATTTAGATATGATAGATAGTAATTGAACTATGGTATATTTTCAGTATATTAATCATTGTTAATTTGATCTTTTACTTGGAGCTCGAAGTCATATTTTTTTTCTTCTATTGGAGCTTTTAAATAAAAAAACAAATAAAAACCTAGGAACATAACTAGATAAATTTAAAAGTAAATAACATTAGATTAAAATTTGTTAGGTTCAAAGAGTCAAGAGACTAACACCGAGTCCCTCAAACAAAGCAAAGGTGTGAATTCCTAGACTACTATTTTTCTTATTTTATTTTGTCATGTTTCTTTAATTGTTATTCATGTTGAATTGAACATGGCATTTTTTAAGTTGCTTAGAAATTATTATTTTAGATAGTTAAGTCTTTTGCATTGATCATGTGATTTGAGTATGACGAGTGATATACATGACATAAATAAAATGAAGGAAAAATGTAGGATTAAGTCGTTGTTGGATGAATTCTCGCATCAATAAGGTAGACAAGTGGATACATAAATATTAAAGTGCAACATCGAAATGAGAGAAGTGCATCAATTGTTGGATGAATTTCCGCAATGGTAGGACGTTAGAACATAAGTTGATATGTATGTTGTATATTAGAAGGTATACCTTGGGACTTTCGGGACCTTTCTACAACGTGTGTCTTGCGTGGATTCGCAACATGGGTCTAACCTAAGGCTGAGTGGATTCTCCCCTTAGGCGATAGCTAGGATATGAGGGATGGATTTTCTATCCAGTGAGGCATCACTCTCTGTTTCTTGGATAGATTTTCGAGTTCGAAGAGGCTAGGAATGTGAAGTTGACTCAGATGAATTTCTAAGCAATGAATTAGAGCACTTAAATAAGTTGATTTCGGGTGGATCCCTGAGGCAGTATATTAAAATAAAAGTTGAAATACACTAAAATGCACATGAAGAGTAAATATTACATTGTTGGTATAAAGATATTGTATGTAGATATGTTAATGTTGATCGCATAGTTAGGATAGTCGCATTATGTTAAAAAAATAAGAATTTTATTAAATTCTAGGCTAAAACTAAATTCCGTACTGAGAGAAGTTCAATATCTTATCTGTACCACTTTGTTTGTGGGTTCCAGGTGATGAAGTAAGTGAAATAATGGAAGGACAATAAGAATGAGGACTTGCAGAAGTTTTGTTATTATCTCACTATTTTGTTTTATTTAATTTAATTGAAGTTGTTGTAATAAGGAGCGAGCATGGAAAAAACCTTTATTCAGCTATGCCCGTCTTTTCCATTTTATTAAACTTTTTTTTATCATGATGATTTAATAAAATGTGATATTTATTTTGATTATGTTATTAATAATGTATGTGATGTGTATATACGTCTCACAAACGTGGCGAGTTGTCCTGGGGTGCGACATAAATCGTTTATGATGATCTGAGAGTATCCCGGAAGAACTTTATTTTGAATCCACCAAATCCATTTATGTGAAAATCCCATGTGTTCTAGAATCTTAAGCAGAAATTTCCAATTAATCGTGTCAAAAGCTTTATGAATATCCGCCTTAAATACCCCCAATTTGCATCCATTGTGAACCGCATGATGAATTATCTAATGTGCATACACATATCCCTCGGTTATTTGCCTACCTTTGATAAAACTGGTTTGTGCTTCTTCTATCAAGCCCTTCATCCTTGGTTGCAATCGCATTGCCAGAATTTTTGAGAAATATTTTTGAACCCCATTAAGCAAGCTGATCGGCTGAAAATGCTGAGGCAATGATGCTTCCTGTATCTTGGGAATTAGAGTAATGAAGGAGTTATTAAGAGGGTCAAGGTATTGCTCTTCAATGTTGTTGAAAACAACAAGCAGATCTTGAAGCAAGATTGATGCAAATCGTCTACAAAATTCTCCTATAAAACCATCAGGCCCGGGCTTTTGTTAGCATGCCATGTGTTTATAGCAACTGCAATTTCTTCTATTGAAATTGGCTCTCCAAGCTCAGTCAAATCTGTCAATTGTGAGTACAAGTTCAACCAATTGATTTCAGGCATGTCTGACGACTTTGAGCACATCAAATTTTTATAAAAGTTGAAGAATATCCTTGTTTTTGCTCTTTGCTCTGTATACATGATACCTTCTCCTTCAATTGCTTGGATTTGATTCTTTCTTTTTGTTGCAGTTGCAATGGAGTGAAAATAAGATGTGTTTCTATCTCCTTGAATTGCCCACTTGGCATGAGATCTTTGCTTCCATATATCTTTCTCCAATACCGACAATTCCGTGAATCTTTTTTTGACTCTTACTTAGAATTAATTTCTCAAGAGGTGTGATTCTTTTTTTTTCTTCCACTGTATCCACCCATCTGATAAATTTTCTACAAACTGACAATTAGGTCTTGATGTTTTCGATTCTGTCTTTTGACCATCGTCTCAATTGTTTTTATAACTCTTTCAATTTGAGCATCAACTCCTTGGCATTTGTGGCAGTATGTGATTGATTCCATATTTGAGCAACCATTGATATTGAACCTGATGGCCAGTCTCAAGAGCCATCACAGTGCATCTTGCCTGATCGTAAGGGGAAAAAACCAAAATCGCCAAACGCAAACACCCTTCAGGAGAAGCACACGAAAAACAAAGAAAACCACCCTCTACTCAGGGATTATAGCAACATCATCTAAGCAGAAGCCAAGAAACAAGAAAAAAATAACCCCTCACTCTCTCAATCAAGCAATAAACGATGCTGGCCTATTGGATGGTTTGCGAAGAGAAACTTGATGTGATCCCCCTGGACAATGACACAATTCATAGGATAAACAACTTTGTCTTAATCTTAACAACTCATGGCTTCACAGAACCCACCTCCAACCCTAATGAGCCGTAGCTCAAGGAGAATACAGCAAAAATAACTCCTAACGAAATACCTATCTCTGTGACTGAGAAACCACTCATTCTCCAAGACCTTGACTTCCCACCATCATCGGATGATGAAGATGACTCATACGATAGGGATTTTGAAGGAATCGACCTTGAGAACTTGGATGAGGATGACCTCGATGAAGAAGACATGGACGAGGATCTCCTTGATGACATACCATCCACCGCCGACCACCCATAGTCTCTCCATACACCGCCATTCTCACCACCTACCAATCAAATTATGGTTTTGAGTAATTTATGTATTTAGGTAACTTGTCTTTAATTAGCTGGAATGTACGAGTCTTGGTGACCCGGTGAAGTGTGCCGTTGTTAAGGACACCATAACCTCATCTCTTGTTTCAATATTTTGTTTTCAAGAAATCAAATGAAATATTACTTCTTTTTTTAATATATGCTCAATTGCCCCTCCCCGCTTTTCTGACTTCTCTTCTCTACTAGCAAATAGAACTAGAGATGGTACTATCACTACATGGTCCTCTCAATACTCCCTACCGCAAAGTTACACTCTCCGATTCTCAAATTTTGTACTGCTCATAAACACTATGGGTTTCTCATTCTTGCTTACTAATGTTTATGGGCCTACTGACATCGCCTTAAAAACACACTTCCTAAACGAACTTCGTTACATCACAACACTGCACGACCAACCTTGGATACTACTGGGAGATTTTAACCTTTTAAGGGACCAATCCGAAATCACCTCCCACAACCCAAATATACACTGCATGTTGTCCTTCAACCAACTTATAAATGACCTATAGCTAAATAAGATCCCTCTCTTTGGCTGATTGTACACATGGTCAGATAAAAGGCCAAACTCTTCCTTTTCTAAGCTTGACAGGGTATTTCTCTCTAGCCACCGGTCTACACTTACATAGCACATTCCTACTTTGACCGATTTACTAGTCACGACGTTCGACCATACCCCGTTGCAACTACTATTCCGCTCAACCCACAATATCCGCTATAGATCATTTCTTTTTGAACGCTATTGGCTAAACTACATGGATGCTCGTGATGTCGTACACCAAGCCTGGAACTCAATCTCACTAACCCCAAACCCTGTGATAAATCTCATCAGGAAATTTAAGGCGGTGTGCTTAGTGACCCGACTGTAACCTTACCTACAAACCCTCATATCCCCTCACCAAACAGCTTTTGTCAAAGGGAGACATATTATGGAGACCTTCATGACAACACGAGAAATCATCAACCACTTAACCAAATGCCACATCCTATCCTTGCTCTTAAAAATTGACTTCACCAAGGTCTTCGACTCCCTATTCTGGCACTTCATCATTCAAATACTTAAAGCGCATGGTTTTCCCTTGCTTGAGAGGTGCCTTGTTCTACCATATGCAGGGTCTCCGCCAAGGCGATCCCTTATCTCCCCTCCTTTTTATCATAGCCACGGATGCTCTACAAGCTCTCTTCTCAAACCTCCAACCCCACATGATCTCTGTATCAACACTATAAACAACCTTGCTACAATTTGCGGATGACACCGTTATCATATCACTGGCACATGTAAAAAACCTGAAAGTCATCTCTCATGCCTTACAAGCCTTTGCTATGGCATCTGGTTTACATATAAACCTCCTCAAATGCGGGTTCCTCCTTATTGCTCTCCCAAACGACTTAATTCACATAGTATCCACGTTATTGAATTGCCCTCAACTAACACTCCCATTCCTTTGCCTTAGGTTACCTTTGACCATCCGTAAACCTACAAAATCTAGCTTCTTACCACTTATCACAAAGGTGCAACAACACCTAAACGGCTGGTCTACTAAGTTCCTATCCATTGCGGGCCGTGCAATCCTAATCAATTCGGTGATCAACTCCCTGCCGCTAAACAATATGCAAGCCTTTTTATTGCCTACCTGGCTCCTCTCCCTCCTGAGAAAAGTGCAATGCAGATTCTTATGGGGAGGCTCATCAGCTACTTTCTCAGGTGAAAATTGCCTCCTACCTTGGGCCAAAAACACGGGGGACTCGGGATCTTTGAACCTCCACACACAAAACCAGGCTTTAATAATGTGATGGCTCTAGACCTACCATGCAAACCCTTCCTCTCTTTGGTCAACAGTGCTAAACTCGCTCATTGTAACATTACCAACCAACTAGGGTCAGGATATGCCTCCCTACAACACCTTCTTCTTATCTGACCTATCCAAACTCTTGCCACTATTCTCCATCTCCATAGAGATCAATGAAGCCTCGGCGCTTTGGCGAGGTCTCCTACTGGACAATATACACCGCGATTGACTTACCAATTCCTCATAAACCCCGGAATAAGAGTACCAACCCTATCTGAAATTTGGAACATGAAGGTACTGCCAAAAATTAAAATTTTCATCTGGCTCCTCTTCCATAACAAACTCCAAACGGCAAACAACCTCCAAAAAAACGGATGGCCAGCCATAATAACTTGCGCATTATGTGCACACACCTTATTCGAAACCTCATCACAGCTATTCCTTCATTGCCCTGTAGCACGTTCAATGTGGACCTCCATCACAAACCTGCCTAACCCTCCCTCCATCAAAGCAGCATGGATACAAGCCCGCAGCAACAGCAAGGAGCAAATGTGGGCTGTATACCTCTGGTTGCTATGGAAGGAGCGAAACAACAGACTCTTCCAAGGGACAAAATGAAGCCTGACGACAATTAGGGGGGATATCATATACTGGGGTAATAACTGGGTAAAATATTGTTGAGATTAGTAGCATACGTGTAATGTAATCTATAACCTTCCCTTTCTCTTCCTTCTTTCTTTCCTTACTTTTCCTCTGCTTGTAATCTAGCTCTTTTTACTTTTGCCTGCTACTTCAAAAAAAGAGCTAGATTACAAGCAGAGGAAAAGTAAGGAAAGAAAGAAAGAAGAGAAAGGGAAGGTTATAGATTACATTACACGTATGCTACTAATCTCAAAAAAAGAGCTAGATAGGCCTTTTGCCTGCTACTTCAAAAAAAAAAAAAAATTTCAAACCTGAATAAATGTGTCTCTTGAAATTGTGCTACAGCATTGAACAAAATCAAGCAATGATCTGAACTGGTATTTGGCAGGGCTCTTTGAGCGGAGTTAGGCATAGCTGAATTCCATTCCGTTGAAATAAGAAACCTATCTAGCTGTGCCATCTTTGGGTCATCTCTTGCATTTGTCCAGGTAAACTGATGACCTTGTAGCGGTAAGTTAATGAGACCCAACTCATTGATCAGATCAGCAAATCGTAGCATCCCTCTCCAACTAGAGCTCAATGTGTTCCTTTCCTTAGGTGCTAGAGTGACATTAAAGTCACCGCACAGGACCCATGGCATGCCATGATTTGGCTTGATGTCTGATAGCTCTCTAAAGAAGAAATCCCTTGAAACTGCTGTTGATGGTCCGTACGGACCCGTGAAGATGAACCTTTGCTCTCCATTAGCTAATTGGAAGGTGACACAGACTGAAAATTGGGCTAGCAAATGAGAGACATACTTTATTTCGTTTTCTGATCATGCCATTAAAATACCGCCTCTTGTACCTTCTGCATTCAGTGTTTGAAAATGTGCAAGGCACCTTCCACAAATCTCCTTTACAATACTAGCATTGACACTATTCAGTTTGGTTTCTTGAAAACATACAATGTCCGGGTTTTCCATAAGTACCAATTGTCTAAATACTAGTCTCTTGTCTCTCTCATTTAAACCCCTGACATTCCAACTCATGAAAGATATGCTTAGATTATAATTCATAATTCAAATAGGATACATCAATCTCTAAGTTCCTAAAAAGTAAGACCCCACTTCTGTTGCCTAGCAACCACAAAAAAACTATCCTATTTCTACTTAGTCCCTGACAATTACTTCTTCTCCTCCTAACTAAAGACTCTTTCTCCCAAAAACTAGAAGACAACAACATAAAAAGAAAACTGAAAAATATTTGAAATAAAGATACTTCTTGCAATAATTTGACTAGCCTCTCAAGCTTCAAAGTCCAGACATTCTTCAGCCGACATCTTAATTGCCTCTTCCATCTTTTTTTTCCAAGTCATTTGTCAAGTTCTATCCATGCTGCTGTCACTACTGCCTCAGCTTGTTCAAGAGACACTGGATCTTTTTTCTTCATGTAAGTTAATTCAATTGTCTTGCCTTTGGTGGACTTCTTCCTCTGATACTTCTTTTGTGGGTTGATGACAGTAGCATAGACAGTCTTCTAAGCTCTTTGCACTGGTGAAAGATAAGTTCCTTCATTCTTCTTTGAGAGCCTTGGGCAGCTCAGAGAAACCTGGTGGCGATCCGGAGTCATCAGTTGCTTGAGTCTCATTAGGCCCATTGCTGAATGGGAGCAAATAATTCTCTCGAGTTTTAGGCTGGGCGAAGGCTTCATAAAGTCCATTCTCTTGGGCTGGTTGGTTAGTAGGCATGTCACCGCTTAATCTCTTGGACCCACATAACTGAGAAAAGTGCATCAGGAGAATACGAAACGGCGGGACCAAAATATATCTCGGAATCTGCCAAGAGATCTTTCGGCCGAATTATGTCCCAAAAATCGAAACGACAATGTGTTTCTTTTGAATTGTGATGATCTGACTGTCTCCTAAGATTTCTTTTGAATTTGATGTACAGTACTTGTCAGTTATAACTTAGCTTTCTTCCTACTACATTTGGTACCAGACTACCAGTCAAGGAAGAGGCTAGGTTTGGAAGAGAAATTGAGCAAATTACTAATACAGCTTAAGACTTTTTGATATAAACTTTTTTAGGCTACATTTTATCTTATATCTTTGAGACTAGTATCAGTTCAGGTTAGTGACTCCCAAAATATACTTGTGATTTTTAATTGCAACAATAGAACATCAAAGAAGAATTGCAAAATGAAATGTCAGAATTGGATCCGCAAGGAGGGTGCACATCTGGCGAACAGTATCATGCGACGACGAAGAGAACAAATTTAAAACATTTTAGTTCCTATTCTGGATACTCTTAGTATCAGGTTGTGGTAATGTTTAGGATAATATGTAAACATTTACTGCTTTCTTTTAGTTTCTTTTTGATATGATCAAGAGCAGCTATTGTAGTACTTTTGGATATTTTGGTTTCATATCTTTGTTTACTGGAGTGTGATACACAAGACATTTTAGTTTTAATATGAAACTAATGGTCTAACCACTTTTCAAAAAAAAAAAAAATTGCTATAGTATATCCAATACTGTTGTTTCATCCAAATAATCATGTGTCAATATTGTAGAATATTGTAGATGATCGATCGAGGAGCTCATCTCGTAATTACTATGCTCTGTTCCAACATTTCAGAGACATATTTTAATTTAGTGAATATCTGAATACACTATTTTTGACAATATGGTATTAAACACAAGCCAATTTCTAGCTAACCAGCTGGAGTTTATTAAAGCAGATAACAACATAAGTGTAATTGTCCATCAAATTGCTAGTACTTGAATAAACATAAATATTATAAATGAAAAATTTGAAAACAGAGAGTATATCATATCAAGACGAACAAAAATTGTGATATTCATTAATTCTTTTCAAAGAACATAGGAAAAATATTAGATGCCCCTTATATCTCCATTTTTTTTTATTGAAATAAGAATATAAAATTAAAAAAATATTTACATTGAAAATCAAAACAATGTTTTGCAAAACCAGTAAGTTCGTATATATTGGATGGGAACCACTTTTTTGATTCGCACATTTTTACAAATCATATTTGATTCGCAGACAATAAATATGATTTTTTCTAATTTTAAAATTTATAATTCTGAATTTTATTCTTCAAACTTTTTATTTTTGAATTATCATATTTTAAAAAAAAAAGTGTTATATCTCCCCAGCGTGTATTGATGTGCTGGCATCTCACAGTACAATTCAATATTTGAAAAGCAGTCCATCTTTGAGATGTTGATAGTTACTGCCCAAAAGTGTTGTGCTCAAGCTCAACAGTTGCATATCATTGTATATGTGATAGTGATATCCTGATCTAAAGTGACAAATAATTGAGGTGAGATCCACGTCAAAAACACAACAACTGTATAGGAGTTTGTATAAAATAATAAAATTTAATTTAGTTGCCAAAACTTATCAAAAGTCTAATAAAATTGTCAGGAGTCAGGACTAAACTAAGCAATCCTAAATACTTAGCTAAGCTAATCATTGTTCAAATTCAACACTAGTAAAAAAAAATTATTATTTGTCAAAACTCAACGTTTGTCTAAACAAATCACCAGCTGAAATCATACTAAGTTAATCAACTAACAAACAATTATTAACCCCTAAATTTGTTGCCTTAAAAATTAATTGTAGAAAATTAACAAAGCAAATTCTGAAATTAAAAAAATGAACAATGAAAAATGGCACCACCTTACAGCTTAACTGCAGCAATTAATATTACAAAAAAAATAATTACAGCAATTAATGTTATTACAGAGATTAACCACTAAATATAAATCATAAAGAAATCCAAATTTGCTCAAACTAATCAAGTCACTTATTGACCAAACAATCCAAGTTAAATTGTAAAATTAATTGAGGCATATCAGGGGGCTTCATATCAACACTCACTAGAACATAGAACATATATTCTTTATTCTTTATCACGATAAATTCATAAAATTGGATCAGTCTCCAATCCATAATTGATACTCAACATTAAAGTAAAAGCACCATGATCAAGAACTTATTGGATGATTGTTTTATTCCAAACGCCATTAATCAGTTAATTAAACTTGGGTTAATTTTCCAACAAGCATGTATGCTAAAAACACCAACTTGCGCCTCTCTGTTGTATCTCCCCATTCTCTCTTAATTTCCTCCAAAATCTCATCTGACAACAACTCCACTCCTTGCTCCTTCGCCTTGACGAAAGTCGACCCCGCCTTAAGTGACCCGATAAGTTCGTCAAATGTCATCTCCACCTCCATGTTGAGCTCTATCGGGCTCCCCTTGGACCTGAACCCGACACTCTCGAATGGAAACGGCAACTTCTTGTATCCCTCCAAAGCATACGATGTTCTCGGATCATTGTACGGCTTCTCCGCCTCGTGCACCTTCCTCATCATGTTTTCCAGATCGCGTATGTTGTAGTTATATGTCCAAACCACGATGATTCCGTTGGGTTTTTTGAGGACACGGTTCGCAACCGAGTAGAAAAACGACAGGTAGCTTGATGGAATTGTCCCCGCCTAGCATGGCAACTGGTTCATCTTCTGAGGTGGAGATAGGGGTGTGGAGGTAACGAACTTTCGGGTGCGGGACAGCGTGATCGAGCTGTGATGCACTCACGTCAGTTGCTATCACTCGGTCATAGTGTTCCACCATCTGATCCATGACACAATTGGAAATATAATTGTCTGATTATATATGTACCTACTATATATATATATATATATCAGAGAAAATTTTCTATATATATGATCTATATATTGCTACAAGCATGCTTCAGATTTGAGGGGTGTATATAATTAAAGATTATACACTAAGAGCCGCCTGGCCGTTGCCGGTGCCAGCGTCCCAAGCGACCTTGTGCTCAGGAGTGAGCGATGCGAGCATTGAGAACCACTCGTTAGGATATTTCGGCCGCAACTGCGCATATTGCTTTGCTTGCTCGTCATACAATCCGGCCATATATCGTCTCCTCCTCTCTGAAAAGAGCTTAGTTTTGATGAATTTGCCTCAATTTCTTCTCAGGAAATAATTAATGACATGATTTGAGCGAGGATTTAATTTGGATTTGGCATTTAATTTGGCAATTGAGTTTCTAGGCATATATGATATATGTATGGAATCAAGGATCAAGTCAAGAGGTGCCTTCAATTTCTTTTCAGTACACAAATCTTTTTTAAGTGTCCGAATACTTTTCATTTCTGTCCGTTACTTTTTTAATTATTCTTTATTCTTTGTTTATCAATCATATTTGTCTATCTGTCCAATTATTAACAATTATTTATTAAAGGAAACTGACTTTTTTTTATAGATTTATGTAAATTTTGTTAACATATTTGTTTTCGTTAATAATTATATATATTTTTAATTGACATATATTTATATGAAATTAACTTATAAATAATGATTGATTTTTAGTAAGATTTTGCTTGAGTGTCCAACCCGATTAACTGATAATACAAATTAAGTGCACCATAATGAAGGAGGCATATGTGAATAATCAATTATATTTTTTTGTTGAACTTATCACTTATAAGATATAGTGTTAGAGATATAAGCAAATAAAATATCTTAGTTTATTAGATAAAAGTACAATAATTTATGTACTTATTGTTCTATAATCTAATCATTAAATTAAATTATCTCTAAATTTTTCAATTATTAATTTAATTTAATCATATAATAATAATGATATTTATTAAAAAAGGAAAATTGATTGACACAATGTTATATATTGTTATGTTTCTTTTCAATTACTGTTTTTTATAATCACCAGATAAACTAACAAATTATTTTTCTGTTAATACTTATGACATTGTGCATATTCCACAATTAGATGATTTATTTATTTACTCATCATCTAAACTAGCATATACAATTTACTTGATTTCTTCCAAATTAAACTGGAGTCAGTTACTTAAGTAAAAAAAAATGGGGGGTAATTAATGCCCCCCAACTTTTATAACCATGATTTAAGTTCCCTAATTGTTAATCTTTTTTCTTCAAAAAAAAAAATTTTGCAATCCAACAAATATCCAAATTGGGCTTGACATAAAATGAGAGAGAAAATATTGAATTGGGCCTATAAATTGTTCCTTGTTGAATTAAATCACAACCACCTCTCCAGCAAAAGAATTAAAAAAATTTAAAAAGTATTTACTACATTCAGTAGCTTAAGATATAATTAAATATGGTACTGTCAGGAATAATGAACTATATGAGATGCTTCACAAATAATCAAATATTATATTGTGTTGATATAGTACAATATTTGCCAAATCTAGTTGGATACAACCTGTCAATTATCATCTAGAAAAAAAATTAATTGCTAGTTGTTAGTGGGCACCTAATATTATATTCTCTACACCTATATAAAATTGTATAATCCAATTAAATTTTAATTAGTTGCAATGTTTTTAATCAAGCAGGCAGCTAGCTATGATTTATAATTTTTGAATTTTTTTTTTCTTGAAGGATATATAATTCAAGTAATTAAAGCACATCTTTTAGGCCTCATTTTGTACAGAGTAGTGTTAAGATAATATAGAATAAACTCAATGTATGATATTAATTATTAAGCAATCAATTTAGTGTATTAATTCCAGTACTAATTAACTGGACTATGTATTATTTCCGATATGATATATAGCACATAAAACACTCAACATATCAACATAACATAACCTTCAAGAAAAGAAAAACAAATATAAATATATTAATTCTGATTCTACTATGGATAAACAATTTGTTTCATTTAATGAAACAGGTGGCTAAGCTGCTTATTCTCAAAAAAAAAAAATTCTACTATGGATGATTTATAGCATAGAACAATTCAAAAATTAAAATATATTTTTTGCGATCTAATTTTTTTTTTTTGGGACTCAATTGTCAACACCATAAACACATAACATATAACGCATAGAAAAACACAATGCCATAAATTAAAAAATAGACACCCAAATGCTATCAAATCTTCACAATATATAAACTCTCATATTGTCAACTAATTAGCTAAATTTATTTGTTTAAAAGGATAAAGACAAATTTCTGTTTCATATTATTTGATCACAACTATATGTGGCAGCACCTTTGCCACAAAATAAATAACAATCTCAGAAATTATATGAAGACAACATAAATGGAGGTGAAATGGGTCAAGCAAACTTTGACTATATAGAATGTCATAATTTGTTCAAACTTTTGATGGAGAGATATTAAATTCAGTGAGAGTATACCAATATATATTTTGTCAATGGTCGACAACATTAGTCATGTATCTCTTTAATTTTGACTAACATTTTGTCTACCTACAATTAGAGAAAATTCTATTATATATATGCTAGAGTTTAGGCTATAGAAATAAAAATTTCGAGTATTTTTTTTGTGAATGGAGGTTTATTAATAGCGGATTATATTGATATATTTAGTATTTAAAATTCGAGGGGGTTTTTTTTTGATAGAGATTGATTAACAACAACTCAGTTTGATAATTCTTAATTACTGTAAAAAAGTCTATTTCGAACCTTCTGTAAAAGATAATTTATTATTTTTAAATTCAACGAGAGGAAAAATGCAAATATGCAATTAATACTTATACATATCATATACATAAATATTGATAAAATTTGATGTAAATTTCATCGTCCGTCAAATTCCATGAAATATTTAACATTTAATAGTTGATGACATTTGATGAAACATTAAATAAATGTTACAAAATTAATTTATGAAGCGCCTGTAATTTATTTCTATTTTCTATTCTTTTATATAATTTAAACATATTATAAAAAATTTCAGAATAAAATAAGAAGCATCAATAATCCTAAACTTTCTTAGAGTAAACAAACATTCAGTGTTGTTAGTTTTTGTAGCAAAATGTGTTTTAAATTTAAGAATATGATATCCAACCATAAAAGGAAAATGAATAGTTATATCACAAAAATATAAATTGAAGGAGGATTACTTAACAATAGTTTATTTTGATAATTTTGACAATCTTTTAAAATATTAAATTTGAATTTGAAATCCAACATTGTAAGTATAACAAAATCAATTGTCCTTGATACACTATAAAAAAATATTAAAATTATATGAAATTTAATTGTTAGAGTATTTATATGTCTAATATCATACTTATAAATTTATTTTTTAATTTTCAATTTTATTTATTTTTTCTAAATTTATTGTTAAAATTGTTAAAATAACTATTTTCACGTGATCACTACTCTAAAATAAATGACTTTAAACATCCCACAAATACAATTACCATGTAGAATCTTCTCTTTATTTAATGAAATATTGTGCATTTGTCTATTTTTATCTAATAAAAAATAAAATAAATGATAACTAATTTCAATCATCCATGTGCTGTTGCTTATGTAACTAACACAACTGAAATTAAAGATAATAATAATTACACAACACAACATGTATACATTTCTTTGTATACAAGTTATGCATTACTTTTCCAACTGAATCTGTACACATTAATTCTCCACATAAAATCTACTTCAGATATCACATCATCCATGGCCACACTACCAGAAAGAAAACCAACAAATGAAATTTCCAAACAGGTCATGATCACCTGAAAATTGAAATGTTGAGAACAATACATTGATACAAACAAATAGCTGTGTTGACAATTGTTAGTGATTCCATCCATGCATCTGGCCATTCCAGTACTCCAGCCACTCAATGGTAATGGGTTCCAGTTTCTAAAAGCAATGGTGGCAGATGTTTCCAACTTTTACCAGTACATTAGAAAAAAGTATCAGTATTCAGCACCCAATGAGACAACAAACCATGTGTTAGCTGTTGCTTAGTTGCAACTGGACCAACAAGCTCCAGCTTAGAACCACTTACTCAGAGTGCCGATCGTTTACGTCCTGTATAATCTTCCATCCGTGTAGCGAGTCAGAAGTTGCTGAGTTAATTACTTCTGATTTGTTATGGACCCACAATTCAGTGACTCAATTCATTACATCTATTTAATATTTAATTTTAAAATAGAATATTTTCTATTTTAGACTAATTTCTATGCAATTTCTTTGTTTTGTTTTTTTACCAACAAATTGGTACCAAATATAAGCGTTAGAATAATATTAAAACCTGCAAGTATCTAACATTAGAGTAGTCTAAGCACTTAATATCTGGCAACAGACCCTATACCAGTATTAAAATACCAATCACAATTTTGAATCAACTAATGTTCTCATAACATTATACTATCTATCATGACATTAATAAAAACATCTGAGAACCAAAAGATTCTTTGAAATTCAAAATATAGGAGGACCTTATTAATATTTCGGGGAGAAGTTACATAAGGTACTTAATACCTTTGTCTATGTTATTGATAAATAAATCTTGAATCAAATTCTATTATGATTCATATTCAACAAAAATTTAAAGGATCTAAATGTTTATACCTATAATTCTGTCTTAGCAAATTCATGTCATATTTGAATCTTAGTTTTTTAAAGTTTTAGCTAATATACTTGAAATAATATAAAATATATGCACAACATACAAATATTACTGTACATTTTTCTTATAAAAGTAAATATGGGTAAATGAAAGTGGACTAAAATGGAGATTAATTGATCTCATTTTTGGGTTTTCAAAATGTACAAGTTATTAATGATTTTCTTTATATGTTTATCCCTATAAACAATAAAAAAAACTTAGTTCTTTCATGATATAAATTATATATACAAGGAGAATTTAGATGTACATGTGTTGCTATGCACATACCATATATAAATTTGGATGTGCATGTGTTGCCCCCCCCCCCCCCCCCCCCCCCCCCCCCCACACACACACACACACACACACACACAGAGAAATTGAGTTGGAACTTAATTAACATGCATGGTGCATATACCTATATATGACTATATCTATCTAACAAGTTGTATCCATGAGAAGAATTACAAATTTGGCAACCTCACATGGGTGTGTTATCTTAATTTGACATCATGGCAAATTTGCAATGCACTTTCAATCTCTCATATGGTGGTTTGTGGAAATAAGAAATGTTTGGTAATAATTAATGGACGGATGTGTGTGTATATCCTTTTAATTGCTAGTTATATATTCATGTTCAATTAATTTATCTTTGGCTACATTTCTTTTTTTAGTTGAATGTTGAAAGTGACATTTTTTTAAATAAAGTCTCCTGTTAATTCCGGTATTTATTTATTTTTAAATATTTTTTATAAGATTTGAACATGCGTCTCTTTATAGAAAGATAAAATTTATCACTTTTGTGTTAAGCTTGCGGTTCTATTGAAAGTGACATTAGTTGAATTAGCTAGCTTAACTAAATTAATTTAAGGACGGCTTTGTTTATTAATTAATAGGCAAATGAACTTTGTCAATTTTTTCTAATAATAAATAATGCTAACCAAGACCAATCGTGCATACCATTATTTTCTTCAACCTTTTCAATTCTTTTTTTTGTTTTTTTTTTTGCCTATAACTCATAAGATATGAACTAATAGTTAAGTATTCTATATGACTATATCCATCAATCTTTTGTAGAGATTTTAATATAAGTTCGTTAAATTTGACATACATTAAATTGCATATTTAATACAATAATGATATATTTTGTGTCTCTATAAAAAAAATATAGATTTAAATTCCGTAAAAATAATTTAAAAATAAATAAATAGCCTTATATCAAAAATAAAAATAAAAAAGTGTGACGTACATTAGCTTTTTAAGCCTGCTAATAGTAGTCCTATGTATAAATTATTAAAAAAAGGTCAAGGATTGTTAACAATTTTATGATTTTTTTATACAAGACTTACACGTGTCAATACTCTATTAGTAGGCGATCCCAATAATACCAAAAAGTCAAAAAATGATATTTAAACTTTTTTAATTTTGAAAGATGGCTAATGCAAACAATATATTTTTGAATCATCTTTCAAAAAATTAATAATAAAAATATTTTAAAATAATACAACGTGGTTTGTATGATATTTTAATAGGTATATTAAATTGAATAAATAGGATTAACCGCTTGGACAAGATTAGATGCAATTTGACCGTTAGTATTAGAGACAAAATGCTAACATAATAACAACCAAGTAAAACTCCAGCTAATTTTATAAAAATAAAAGAATGTCTAACATTTAATAATGTCACAAAGATCTACTGTGACTCCACAATTGCTGTCAACTAGTCAATATCAATAAAACATTATTAATTTTGATTTAAATTATAAAAAAAATTATTTTTATTTTTATTTTACTAAGCCGACATCCCAAACCATAAATGTTTTTTTAGTTTGTAATTTTCTAAGAGAGCTGATATACAGATACGTTTATTGATATTGTTATCGATACAAGTTTAATTATACACATTAAATGAGTTATTAGACATATTAATGACTTTATTATGCAAACTTATTTTATACAATATTATTATTATACAACTTAAATGAATTATAATGCATATCAATGGCTTTATTATACAAAGTTATTTTGTACAGTATTATCATTATACAATTTATATGAATTATTATATATATTAATAATATTTATATTAAATAATAAAAATATTATATATAATAAAATCATTAATATACATAATAATTTATTTAATATATATAAATAAATTCGTATCGACGATATCAAATACGATATCAATGATGATATGACTATAATATTTTCCAATTTCTAATTCACGGTCAATATCTCTCTCACCACAGTGCCACACAAACATTCAATTCCCGCGTGTGACGTAGCCACCGATGCCTACTTCTTTCCTCTCCTGATCTGCTCTCATATCAGTGCAACCATCTTCTAACAGGTCCGATTCCATTCCCAATCAATTCAATTCAGATTCTCCGCTACACTCAATACTACACCGCGAATTGCGCAAACAATCAAGATGATTCGTAATCCAATCATATATGAAATAGACGGGTCATAATTGCACTCCTTTAACTCTACTCCTTATTTATATTTAGAGTTCCGTTTGGAAATAAGATAACTTGAGAATAATTAAATGATAAAATGAAGATGTATTTATATTTTTTTTAGAAAATACTTATAGTTAATGATAAAAATATTTATATCATATATTATTATGATTGAAAGTTATACAAGTTATATTTATAATATAATAAAATTTTTAACTTTAATTTTTCTATAATCATCTCAAAAATAAATATTTTCTATACTAACTATAAACACTTATAACTTTATATATAAATAAATTATCTATTTAGTATAAATAATTTTGATGTACAGATAAAGAGTGTAAAATATGGATGCGGAAATAATTTCTTTACATAAAATATTATATATATATCCCAACTGCTTTTCCTGCCTCGTTTTGTACAAGTCAGAGACGTTGTTTTCATTTCATCTCCTTCCTGGCTGCTGCTTCTTTCCAATTTTCTTCCAATATTTTACGAAATTCGAGAACGATTAAAGAGAATTAGATAGATAGAGAATCATATTTCATAATGCCATCACCCATGCTCAATGCTTCTTCTCGCACTGGCTCCTCTTCTTCCACTTCCATCTCCATCTCCATCCAAGCGCCATTAACTGACACTCTCTTACCCAGCACTTCTTCTCTCCCAATGCGAGAGGCGACGACCAGGAGGAGGAAGAAGAACAAAGAGGTGACATTACTTTTATCTCTCTCTCTCTCTCGGATCTTGATTGATTGTTTCTTTCTTTCTCTTTTGCGTTTATGGAGCCGTTCTCGTTCGATCTCAAATATTACATACAGCAATGGAGTTGGGCTGAACTGTGTTGTTTCGATTGCGAGTGCGTGCAGCTCTGGCCGAAGATCGTGCTTCGCAAATGGCTCAATATCAGCTCCAAAGATTCCGACTTTAGCGCTGACGAGGTTGAAACCACTGAAAGCGAGTTTGAGTATGAAGGTAATACGTGCACAATTTGAGATTCCCTCTTTACATTCTTTCTTGGTGTATCTTTTTCTTGCACGCTAGGTGTTTGGTATTATGCCTGACTCAACATTAGTAGGTCGTTTTCCATTCTGGGAGTGGGACTAATGTACTGTTTCATACTCATGCTTGACTAGTATAGTAAGTAATGAAGCAGCTTTGGTTATTTTGATGGGAGCTGATATACTAATACCATAATCGATATTGACTTTATTATTCAGATAAATGAGTTATTATTCATATTAACGACTTTATTATACAACTTATTTATACAGTACTTTTGTTTATCCAACTTAAGTGAGTTATTATTCATATTAGTGGTATTTGAGTTGAATAATATAAGTACTGTCAAAAATAAGTTGCATAATAAAGTAGTTCATATGACTAATAACTCATTTTACATGAATAATAAAGTCAATATCGATTACGATATCAATGATGGTATCTCTCAAACATTTTCCTATTTTGATATCTCCATTAACTGCCATTCCTAAAATTTGGCTAACTGAATTGTTGATTCTGGTACTGCCCTGATTTTTGCAAAGACAGTCTCCATACTGGATTTACTTGAAAATCAGTTGTCTGATAATTGCAATATCTTTGTTTTGACAATTTTCTGATTTGACCAAAATGATTTCAGAGATGTGTGGTTGGGAGCGGCAATTGCATGATGAAGAAAGGAGGTTGACTGAGTTAAGGGCTGAAACATTTGGTATCTATTTATCCATGTACTTGTCGAAATAGATTTTTCATGTCCTTTAATCTATGAATCTTGTACAAGTGGTTGAATCGATTGCCTCATATCTGTTTCATTTGCTTGCTGCTTTAAACTAGGCAACAGGATAGGTGGCATTCCAAGCAGGCTAAGGAGAAGAAAGTCAGAAACACTTCGTGCACAGTACATTAACACCAAAGAACTCAGGCATGAAACTTTTATATTTATTTATGTTTTTCTAGTAAAATAAATTTAATGTACGAAATGGAAAAATTGAAAAGTTATTGACCATCTTATGAAAACTGGTTGCAGAATATGTGTTGGAACATGGAACGTAGGTGGGCAGCTCCCACCTGATGATCTGGACCTTGCTGATTGGCTTGACATGTCCGAGCCAGGTGATATCTATGTACTCGGGTATTTATTCTTTTTTTTTTAACGATTCCATTCATATTTCGCAGTTTCTTAAAATAAGTAATCGTCCTCTTATGGAAAATAGATAATGCCTGATGAGTATTAACAAGCTTAGTGGTACTCTCTGCATTACATGGTACTGGTACTAATGAAGAACCAACCAGGACAGATAATGTACCAGGTAGTACTGACTATCCTGTTCTTATATATGTTATTTTAATTTATTAATGATTTATGCAGCTTTCAAGAAGTAGTGCCACTAAATGCAGGAAACATATTTGGGGCTGAAGACAGCCGCCCAATTCGCATGTGGGAGTACCTGATCCGTGAAACCCTTAACAAGATCCAACCTGTCAAGGAGAAATACAAGTGCCACAGTGACCCGCCTTCTCCTTCTCGATTTAAACCCTCTGATGATTCTATTCCTCTAGAATCTGAAGTAAACTCAGACTCAGACACTGATTCTGATGAAGAACAAAACCCATTTGCCAAACCTAAACCTGAGACTGTAACCAACCTGAATTTAGAGAAGAAATTAACAAAAACACTTAGCCACTCCGAGAGGATTGGTATGATCTGGCCGGAACAGCAATTGGATGTGGCATCATCAGCTAAGGTGCTGAAAAGTATGGCATCATTCAAATCGGTGCAAGGAGATGATAATTTGAATTTGCACTCAAATTTGAATCATGGATTGAATTTGGAACTTGATTTGGAGAGCGCCGTGAGTAGGAAAAAGAAGAAGAGGTCAAGTTTTGTGCGAATAATAAGCAAGCAAATGGTGGGTATATTTCTGTCAATCTGGGTTAGGAGAAGTTTAAGAAAACATATTCAAAATCTAAGGGTTTCGTCTGTCGGTGTTGGTGTCATGGGCTATATTGGTAACAAGGTAATTTGGTAGAGTATTTAATAATCATTTCTTTTAATTTTAGATGTTTGTACTGTACTACAGTCTACAGATAAAATATTGAAAACATTTTTATCCCCTTTTGCTAATTGGCTATAATTTTATACAAGTAATGTTCATAACAGACCCAATAATAGTAGATTTTAGAAAAAAATGCCCCATTTTGGCATAAAAATTTCTTTAGATACTTTCAATGTCCATGGATTTCTTGTTATGAAGTATACAAGCAAATGCTCCTAATTTAGTATTGTAAAAGATGTCATAAAAGTATTTGTGAACAAGCAGGGTATTGGCCTATTCCTTAAATTGATGTTCCATTTCTACTGCAGGGGTCAATATCTGTGAGCATGTCAATATACCAATCTCTATTTTGTTTTGTGTGTACACACCTCACGTCAGGAGAAAAGGAAGGGGACGAACTCAAGAGAAATTCTGATGTGCAAGAGATTCACAAAAGAACTAATTTTAATCCTCTCTCTTCTACAGTTGGCATGCCTCGAACTATATTTGATCACGAGTAAGCATTTCAAATATAGTTTTATGCATTTCAAATGCTGATATAAAATTGTTGTAATTTTGCGGAAGTCCCTTTAACATTCAGCAAAGACATAAAATTATTCTTTTGTTGCTTTTTTTCAGAAGGATTATATGGTTAGGGGATTTAAATTACCGAATCAACATAGCAAATGAGAGAGCCCATCAACTCATTGCCAAAAAAGAATTTGATAAATTGTTCGAGCGGGATCAGGTTAGTTAATATTATTTTCGAAAAATTTTATACATGCGGCAGAAACCTCAAAATGATATGTATATGCGTGCAAAATGAATAATGATATTATTGAGTAGACATGGGAGATATCACCTGTATTATATACTCCAATCCTAGTTCCTTTAAACACCTGAGACCGTATCTCCTCTCTCAGTTGATTTGTGATGAATAGTAACATAGAATGTAGTTAATCTTCTTTCCCACATTACCGAATAGGGGTATCAAGAATATATTTACAGCTTTCTTGGTGCACATGTAATTGCTTATATCATAAGGGCTATGTTATATTACTTTCTTGCCGTTCTTTTGACATGTCATTTTGAGGATTTGCAGCCATGCACATGACAATGGTTTTCATATTTTTTTTTTCTTTTCCTATTTTGTGCTGAATATTTTTTCTATTGTCTGGTTCATTATGTAGCTGAAGTTTGAACTGAAGAAAGGGGGTGCCTTTGGTGGGTGGAGTGAAGGGACAGTTACATTTCCACCTACATATAAATACGAATTTAATTCAGACAATTATACTCAAGATGGGAAAAGAACACCTGCTTGGTATTACTTTTTCACATTTTTCTTATTTTCTGGGTGGTGGAAACTTTTTAAGTAGTTCTTTTTTCTCAAGTTCTTTCCTCAGCATTATTGGTTTACAAACATTAAAAATTTCTTTGATTAAGCTACCAACCAAGCAATGCTTTGTACTGGCCAGTATCAGTTTGAAAACTGGTTCTGTCACTAGAAACAATAAAAGTTTCAACATCTTGATTTTCATGGTGAAGTGAAGGCAAATTATCAATACCAGAAAGATGTCATTTTGTACTAGCAACTTTTTCACCTGTCTTGGTAAACCGGAAGCTTGGCTTTGAGCAATGTTGGCAATTTTTATTCAAAGGAAAAAAAACGAGTAACTATGGCAATTTTTTATGCAAATTCATGTGTGCACCTAAAAACATAATGATAGTATGAATACCTGCAAAAGAGTAAGTATAACAGATAGCCCTCTAAATCATAAGCGATAGTGTTATACATGATGTTTTCACCTTTTCTTGGGCACGAGAGTACTTGATCCTTTTAATTACTTTTTTACTTCTCAAAAATGTAGGTGTGATCGAATTCTTTCTTATGGAAAAGGAATCCGCCTAGTAAGTTATGAAAGAATAGAAGAAAAGCTGTCAGACCACCGACCCGTTAGAGCAGTGTACATGGCTGAGGTAGAGATGTTCTGCCACAGAAAGTTACAACGGGCTCTTACTTTTACCGATGCTGAGATAGAAGAAGAATTGGCAGCTGAGGCTGAGGATAGTACATCTGGGTTCGGAGGCCTTGGCCTGGAAGAGGTTAGTTGTGTGCTAACATTAACATAAAAGCCAAAAAATATAGCATGCATAACTGTTATCTTTTTTATTTATGAGTAATATATGAACATACTCAACTGATAAATGATTAACAACTTGGTAATTCGGATGTTCAACATGGGAGATATTTGAGCAGAAGGAAGAAAAATAACCCTTGAACTTGTGTAATTAAGCCTTGTGGTGATTGAAATAAGAAAAAAGAATAACAGAATGATTTAAAAATGGTCATACATTTTTCTTTATCTTAATTCTACACCAATCAAGAAATAAAAGAAAGGGAATTGATAAAAGTAAGCTTAAAACAAATGGCCTAAAATGTAAATTTTGTTCTAATGTATTATTTAAAACTGGACATGCCTGACCTGAATACAGTCTAATTATGTTTTTCTGGTTTATTTACTCTAGGAGGCACATTTCTGGGACTGACAAGGAGATAACAATAGTTGCTTACATTCTATAAACACGACCGCATTAACAAAATTAGACTACAGTTTGTATAAATCATGTTGTACATTTATTCAGAATAACAGATTAATTGTTGATATACTGCAGCAAATGTTCAAAGAAATGGGAGAATTAGAGGATTTTTATGTAAATATAAAGGGAGAATAAAAGGGTTCTATTGGTTTGACTTGAATTAGGGAAATGGGCTTGTGTTGAGAAATGTAACAGTAATTAGAGCCCAGAAGCCTAGTTCTAGATCAGCCCATTTTTGTGTTTCTTGTACTTTTGATCTTTTTTTAAGAACTTTATAAAGCTATCCAACGAATGTACAATGAAATCTATACTTCTTTTGTTTTTATATCCTCTCTTTTCTTCATTAATCATTACCATAAAAAAGATACCAAATTTTCCACAAAATTATGATCAAAATTCAAAGTTTGTGATTCTCATGCCTGGGACTTCAGAAATGGAACCACTGCATTACAGCTTTTTTTTAGGTTTTTTCTTGAGACTATAGTAGTCTTGGAAAGATAAGATCATAGAAATTTCTGAGATGGCCATAGAAATTTCAAGGGATCCATCCAGCAAAAAGAATCCCTTGAAGTTAATACTAGTCTTTATGCGTATAATTTATTCGGTTTCTCATCTTCTTCTTCTTTTTCCTTCCTTTTTTTTCTTTCTTTCTTTTTTTCTTTCTTTCTTTCTTTCTTTCTGATTTGGACCTTTTTGTGTTTGTTTACTATTATTATTGAGTCCTTCCTATAAAATGAAAAATCACTTCAGCTGGAGAATAGAAAAGAAAGAAAAAAAAAGAATTAAAAATATAAAATTGTTAAATTATAAACATTAAAAAACTTATAAAACATTTATTTATCTTGATCTTTCCCAGTTAATATACAGTCATTACATAAAAATTTCTTCTTTTGATTTAAACAAACAAAAATTGGATTTTCACATATAAGTAAACCGCATGATTTTTTTTTTTAAAGGCAAACAGTGATGTTTTTGGAACAAAAAGAGAAAATCAAGGGGATTCATCAAAAGAAACTTCTAATTTGTGTTCAATTTATTTCCATGTGGTACCATGAACAATTTAGCATGATACCAACAATCAGCCTTAGGTGAATGTCACTGTCACAAAGATCCATTTGAAGAAGAAACATCAACCATAAAGACTTTTCTTCACAAGGAATCAGTAACCCTTTTCAAATAATCAAACAAGAGATTCTAAAGTTGCTTATTTTATAGAAACACATCAATCTCATTTCACTGGCTGGTCAATATTCCTAATTATGAAGTTCTCTTTCTTTATATTAGACCCCACAGCAATATCACTTTCAGAGACCTTGGATGCCTTATCAGCTCATTTTACAATTAAGTCATTTTAACAGCATCAAATTTTGCTCTATTTTTTTCAAAACATAAAAAAGAAAAAAAGGGAGAAGAAACTTTTAAAACTCTCTAAGAAGAAAGGAATATCACCAGAGAAGTTGTAGATTTTGTGTGTTTTACGGGAAATGACAATAAAATATCCAAATTAGCAAGAAATATGTAACAACTTGGACAGGGTTGATGAGTGATACATAAAAAAAAAGGATGTTTTATGTGTACAAAACAGAAAAAAGAATGAATGGGTAAATTTTAGCAAAAATTATGATTATAATTACGGGAAGTGATCTTGTAGATGCTACCAAATTACAGTAATAATGTCTCTAATTATTATTTGACAGGAATAATTAATAGGCAACATAAAAAGCAAAAAAAAAAAGATAACTTTAATTTACAAAACAAAGGTTTTTACATCATATATCCATCATATAATGTACAACTTATTCTTCACAATATATTGCAAGCTAATAGCAGATATCTTTTTTTACTCACAGAAATGTTACACGCACACACTCTGTTAGATTCCTGCTGTGCCAAGACAAGGCAGTATACCATGGATAAATGTCCATGCAAAAGGCCACCCATGAGCCCCCATCTAATCTTTTTTTTTAATACAAAAGTAAAAAAAAAAAATGAGAGAGAAACGCCCCCCCCCCCCCCCCCCCCCCCCCCTAAAGAAAAAAAAACTTTCTCAAAAGTACAAGAATACCCTTGATCAAGAAGCATTTTGGTTTTGGGATGCATTATGCCAGTATTGATAGAACCTCTGCCTTGCATACTCCATGTAATCAAAGTCTATATCATTGACATGTTCCTGTTTAATTTCAAAAGAAGAAACAAGAATTTTAGTTTAAACCAAAATAAAATGAGGGATCCAATGCCTATGGTGTCTATTTTAATATTTATACCTTTAATTAATATATGTAAATTGATAGATATTATTCTAATCCATCTCAATAACATGTATATAAAAAATTACTGAATTTTAACTTTATTTAAATAGTTATCAAGAGGGCGAACTAAATCATAAGATTTGGTCCGTCGATTTTTTGTGTAATTATATAGTATGACATATATAAAATATCCAATTAATTAGTTTTGTTATTTAAGAGTTTAACAAATAGTTATTTGAAATTTAATTTCATGGTCATTGATTTGACATCGATAACCATAAGCATTGGATCCCTCAAATAAAATTAAGTTTCACAAGTAGAGTTGTGGTTTAGAGGTATAAATGCCATACCGAAATAATACCCCAAAGGCCCCAAATTAGGTGACTTGCTTGCTTGTATTTCTCCACACTATCAAGGAGTTTATCTACTTCTGATGCATCAGGTTTCTCATCTGCTAAAACAATTATTTAGTCGAGCTGACCTTTCAAGTTTCCAAAAAAATAAAAAATAAAAAAGGAAGAACATATATACAGGACCACAGGACCATACACACATCATATCCTAAGGTTCCATTTGGTTGGAAGCAAGCAAATTGGGAATGTAATCATATTCAATTATCAATTACTAGCCTTTGTTCTGATTCTTTTATTCCTTTTCTTCCCTTTCTTTTTGTTGGTCACAGCTTTGTTCTGATTCCATGGAAAGAGTAGTTCTTTACATGGTAATAATACTTCAGATCTCCAGTTTGATTTTGAAATCTAAAATTGCAGGTTTCATTTTCCTTATATTTACCTGATGTGGAAAGATAGATCTGCACAAATCTCCTACGCTCCTCAATATCTGTCATTGAAAATGCATGAAATTGTGAGAATATATTGTATATATGAGGAGATTCAGCATCTCTACTGAAGTGTTTCTAACAAAATTCATACCAGGATATATAGAATAATCCAAAATGTGAGGTGTATCAGTGTGATAATTGGCTGCCATTTCACAAAAATGATTTGCTATATCATATGCAACTGGATTGAAGCTTGCATACTCATAATCCTGCCAAAAATAAATTTTAAAAAATACCTGTTAGTAAGTGCAATTCCAATACTGAATGAAACTGTGAAGAGCAGAAAAAAAAAGAAAAAGAAAATTAAAGTTAACAAAATTAGGTGAGCTCAGGTGTATGACTTATATACATGGTATATGTACATGGCATCCAAAATATTTCTAATACGAGTATTCTTTTCAGGCCATTTAGTTTATTATAGGGATTTACTGGCATATTTACTACAACTTTGATTGATTCTTCTTCTGAAGAAAATTCTTCCAAAAACTAACTAAAAGAAAATTACACTAATAATTTATTGAAAAAGAGAGAGAACTTACTATCATAGTAACTATGCCTGTTACTTCATCCATCATAATATTTCCATACTGGAGGTCATTATGACAAAACGCTATTCTTTCTTCTTTTCCTGACAATTCCTTCTCTAATTTTTCAATTTCACCCTCTAATTTATCTAAACTAAATTCTTCAGCCTCATAGATTGGGCACACCATCTTTGCACTACTCAACCAATTCCTAATATAAAGACAAACAATAAGATACATGTTTATATGTATGAGATTTGATCATATCAGCAATTCATCAGCAGGTTACATACCGGACCTGGTTCAGTTTTTTGACCAGTAAGATGACTTCTGGTTTGAGATTATAGTCCATTCCTACATAAAGACCTCATCTCAGCACAGCAGAAGCTAATACGACATTACAAGTTTTGATTATATTAGATCGATGTACCTTAGTCTGTCCCAAAGCAGAACTTTTTTTGGACCAGGCATGTCAAGGCCATGAAATTCCCACAATTTAGAGGCAATTAAAGCTGATATTTCAGGGTCCCTTAGGTCCACGGCCGAGAGAGTCTGAAAGAAGAGAAGAAAACATAATGTAAGATATCTTGTAGATAAGATTTCCTTTGTCGTGGAAATCTGAAAATAAACAAAATTAGTCATTGGGATCAGATAGCATGCTGATGCTTATAAGGGGATAAAAAAGGAAATTAATGATAAGTCAAACATTGAAGGAAAGATTCATTTTTTTATTTATCTTTATTATATGATAAAGAGGAAGTTTGAACTTTGAACTTTGAACAGATGATACAACAGATAATAATTAAATTGAAATATCATATATATGATATATATGGTCTGTAGTCTGTACACTTAATTGGTAAGCAAATGCAATTTTCTTTATCTAAATTGTTATTTTATTATGGTCTGACTAAACCGTGTATAACAATATGAAAACAATTAATGATATGGTAAATGTCATTGTCATGAAGGTTCCTAAAGATATGGACAACTTTAAATATCAGGACAAGAAAGAAATATCATTATGACTTTTCTTATCAACTCATAAAAAAAAAGTTAAACAAGAGCTTCTAAGCTACTTTTCTTGAATAGACTGCTCATTCTATCAGTCCATGTCAATAGTCCCCATCAAATTGCCCCTTAGTCTACAAAGATTTCTTCTTTTAACACTCCACAAATGCATAATTTCAAAACATTTCAGATGTCCAATTAATTACCTGAGTTATTACAGTTAGAAAATATTGAAACCAAAATAAATTAACTGTTTTTATTTATCAGAGTCAGTAGAGGAGCTTCAGCCCAAAATAAGAAGAGGCCAACTTAACTAACAAAGAAAAAATATGGCGCAAAATTAATTAAGGGTGGCCATTTTGTGGCTTAAATAATAATTGCCTCAGAAAATATATTGTCTGTGTATAAAATTTTGAATAAAAAGGAGGGGCTATGACCCACTCTGATCAATGCTAATCTCTGCCCCTGATCAGAGCCGACATCTTTTTTCTTCAAATTTGGAGAAAGGCCAATTTCTCCAAACTTTTCTTTAAGAAGAAAACAGAGAAATACTTTCCTTTAGGAACATTTAGCAATGTTTTGACATGTTAATACATAAACAGAAAAAAAAAATGGACACCAAATTACAGAGGGTGTGTCTATTCTTTCTATTCCAAGATTTGATAATAACTTAACTTAACAAACATAGAAGGGATCTGACACCAAACTAACTCCTGAAACAAATCAATTTACCAGAAATTCAAGAAAAAGAAAAACACTGAGCTGTATTTGTTCTTACTCTTGCATGAAGAAACTCCTCGATCCGGCCATTGGGGAATCGACCGAGCAGCAAGGGACCCTGTCCATGCTTCGAAACACACTCAAAGGTGCGCACCTCCTCCTCTCTATCAAAGAACACATCCACCCCGTCTCCATACACCCGCACGAGCACCTTCCTATCTACCTCGCACTCAGTGCGCCACCTCACCTCATAGACCGTGTTCGTCATCGCTCCCTTCATCTGCTTCACCTCCACGGGAGCACATCCCTCCGCCACGTCAGCCCACTGCGATGCCACCTCCTTCAGCACCCCTCTCGCCTCCTTCGGGATCCTCGCCATCACTTCTATTGCCACCATCTCCGATCAATTAGTCGAATTTCGTTGAGGTTTTGAGTTTATCTGTTTTAGTTGAATGAAAGATGCGCTTCGATGAGGGAAGAAAAAGAGAGAAAAGAAACAATAGAAAGAATGCGTGGTAGCGTTTGATTGGACGCAGGATGCTGTTTCCTGTTCTTTGTTTTCTGCACTGCTGGTTATGTTGTTATTTTCAGAACAGAGCTGTCTGTTATGTTATT
This sequence comes from x Bolboschoenoplectus mariqueter, assembly GCA_037678475.1. Classification (NCBI taxonomy): domain Eukaryota; kingdom Viridiplantae; phylum Streptophyta; class Magnoliopsida; order Poales; family Cyperaceae; genus x Bolboschoenoplectus; species x Bolboschoenoplectus mariqueter. Next base: position 2,358,612 of record CM075269.1, read on the forward strand.
TTGTTTCTCGCATGGGAGGATGTATGTAATATATAGAGACGGTGCAGCACGGAGAGCCGTTGGATTTGTGACACGTGTACGGTTCGATCTCTTCCGATGACATAAGGCGTGTGGGGACAGATTTCGGTGGCCTCTATTTCGGCTCACCTTGCGCGTTCAAATTACGTATCAGATATTGACACGTGTACGGTTGATAAAGCATCACACAAGTCGGATTGTGCCTTTTTGTTTGGATAAACTTCTAGTTCTACACCAGTGACGCTAGCTTAGCACAAGATCACGATTCGCAACTGATATTTGGGAAAATTACAAAAGTAAACTCTCAGTTTTTTTATGCGGACTCTTCCAAACTCCACTTATGACAGATCGGGGTGGGGTTATCTGATGACGTGTAATGCTGCTATTGGTTGTCTGGTATAATTGGTAGTTTTTTTTAAGAGTAAAAGTGTGATTCATGCGTGTAACTGTAGTACTGTAGTCTCCAGTGAAGTCCGAAATGGTGGGGAACTGTCGCTAGATATACGCGCGGAAAACTTGGTCAATTTCTTCGCGTCTTATTATAGTGACAGTTATACCCCTTAAGTTAACTCAACATGAGTTCTGTTCTTCTGTGGCCATCGTTAAGAAGTTTCATGTGGCGAGTCAATTCGACTTTGGAGTTTGGAGGAGGATCTACTGTGTGCAATATTGATGCTATAATTTCTTGATATTAATAATTAAAACTAGGATTATAATCTCGCCACCTTGTTTATGACTATAAAAAAATATGGTCTAAATGGTTTTCTCTGATTAATTATTTGATTATTATTTTTCTTTTATAAATGCATTGAGGCATCATAGGAACATGGACATTGAAGCAACTAATCCCTCTATATTCATATAATAATAATTATCACTAAGTGATAATTCAACTTTCTTCAATGCAGAAGAAGAAGAAGATCATGATTTTAGTCAAGATTCATGGTTTTATGATTTAGCCATTGTAGGTACATTTTCCAACAAACAAATATTGGTGTTGAATGTTTCCTAACAAAAGAAACATTGACTCACAACATCAAGATCTCTACTCGTGAAATTTTTGTGGTAAGATCGGTGTAGCAATCCGTACATTGAGGGATGATATATAAGTTCTATTTAACTTTTTTTTTAATAAGAAAGAAATCAAACCCCTAATTTATAATAATATAAAATCTAATTTTGTCAAAAAGGTTTTCTCTAATTAGATTACATGTAAAATTTTAAGGGGCATCCTTTAACGACTATTATTTTGACAACTTTGATAATCAATGTTTAAATAATTTTTAAATAATTTTTAAAAATTCTCAAAAATAGAAAAAAAAATTGAGAAATATATTTTTTAACTTACAGATTGATTTTGTTTCAAATTTCACTTAATTTAAGGATCCTTTGATATTCCATCAAAAACTGTTAAATATGTATCATTGTAAATGTTATGTAATTTTGATAGTCTTTAATAGAGTATCAAATAATACTTAAATTATATGAAATTTGAAACACAATAAATATATAAATTAAAGAACCTGTTTATAAACTTTTTTCAATTTTTAAGATTTTTGGGAATCATTTAAAAATCTGTTGTTAAGATTTTCAAAATAATAGTCATTAAGGACCCCACCCAAATTTTAAATCTCAAATTTAGCAAAAATGTTGATGAGTTCTATTTATTTATTTCTTTTTGGTTGAAAATGAGAAAGAAATCAAGCCCCTAAGTTACAACAACATAAAATATAATTGTGACAAAAAGGGTTTTTCTCTCATTATATTATATTTTGTGGGAATTATATCTTAGATTAAGCATGGGCATTGCCTTTTTTCCAAGAGACATAAATTTAATTTTACTATTTTAGAAAATTATATCTAAAAGGATATGTTGAGAATTGAAGCCCTTTTAAAGAAAAAAAAAAGATTAGGTGCTTGATGAATTATCTAATTTCTACTTTGGATCTACACTTTTAAATTTTACAATTTTAATATCAAGTTGGGCACTAACGGTGGAATTATATATGCAATAATGAAAAAGAAATTAACACCATCATATAAAAAAATTGAAATTAGACACCTAATTAATTTTCAAAACCATTTGTTTCATTTGCTACTAATTAATTGTAGCCGAATTAGAAAGTTATAATTATCATTAAATATTGTCACCATTTTTTGGGAAATTGCACTACTTGGTGTGAAGTCTCATAAATTAAATATTGGTAGTAACATGAGCTGAGGTTGCCTGATTGCATTGAATTCACATATATGAAATATGATCATATTTAAATGATGTCATACTAGTTGGGGTTGGATAAAGTAATAAATGTTGGAAAAAATTTTGTCAAATTTGGATAATATATAAATATGTATATTTCAACGTTGGAATTTTTCTTTCTTTTTTTTAGTAGACTACTAAATTTCAAAGCTCAAGATCCTACTTTGAAAGTGTTGATGGAGAATAATTTTTTTTACAGAAATTATTCTTACACCCCTACGTTTTTCATCCCATCACACAAAAAGTATTTATACTAAATAGATAATTTATTTATATATAAATTTATAAGTATTTATAGTTAGTATAAAAAAATGTCCGTCATTTTTTCTTTCCTAAATGATTTTAAAAAAATTTTAATTAAAAACTTTATTGTACAAGTAAAAATACAATTTTTATAACTTTTAATTCTTAGTAATATAAGATATAAATACTTTTATCATTAAATATAAATATTTTCTAAAAAAAATATAAATACATCTAGAATGCAAATAAAAAATATAATTAAGAAGTGTAATTATCACTCCTCTTTCTTTAACACATTGTTTTAACATTGGTACATGATTTCTTTCTTGAAAAAAAAAAGAGATTGGAACTTAGTTGCACTTGCAACTTGTAACAAAAATACAAAAATGTCAGAAGCAGCATGTTGTACCAGTGGAGGGAAGCAAGTGTAAATTTTAATCCATGATGCAAACTGACAAGATAATGAGATCTCACTGTACTAAACAAATGAAAAGTTGGTGAAAGATCATTGTGACAGTTCTTCTCTTTTTTTTCTCCTCTTTTACATTCTTTGGTGCAAATGGAGGATATTTTTAATTGATGGAATTTTGGGAAAAGGATATAAAAGAGAGAAGCAGGAGCCACTTGATGAAAAAAGTTATCAATATGATAAAGAAATGTATTTATTTATCCAAGTCAACAAAAATACAACCTATGATCAAGGATGCTGATCTTCTGTTGCACAATATGTATGTACAAACATGTGGATTATAGGACGGATTTTAAAGATTTATTTTGAATAAATCTTGACATAATTGAACAGATAATATATTGTACTATACGGTGCAGCGTAGCAGAAGATATGAATTATATGATCAACTCACATGTAGGCTTCAATACCTTAAATTTTTGAAGCTTGGTATCTATCCTCTTGCATAAGTCAATTACATAACTTTTGCATTTCATATTCAGCATAAATATCCTCCATATTCAGAAAATATCTTCAGTTTTTAACTTTTGTTTTTATGCATGATTTTTTCCTCTACTCATGAATTTGAAAGCAACTAATTGCAATAATATCTCAGAGAAATTAAACTTGAACGTTTATGTGGGTAAAATTATGAATAATTTAGCGTAAATTAAATTCTTACGGTATATATTTTTAATAAATATTATTTAAATTAAAAAATAAAATCTTCGATGTGTTTCTAATTACTTCGATAGAATATTTATCTATTTTGAATCAATTTAGAATTTGATTGGTCATACATCACAAAGTCATTAAAACTCCAATATTAAAATTTTAAAATTATTTAATGAAAGACAAATCTCTTCAAATAGACTCAAACTCAATACATATTATATCTAAATAATTAGAAAAATATTTATAATTTTAGTTTTTCAATTTAAATAATATTTTCTAAAAATATGTATCATAAAAATTGAATATACGCTACAATATTATTCTAAAATTATAATTATAATGAGCAATTAATGAAAGTGATGGGTTGTACATCCAGTGAACCACTTGAACTTAGAATGTAACATTAATTTATGATTTTCCTGTCCATTAAATAAATAAATGGATAGGATATGGAGTCATGTAGTCAGCATGCCAAATTGCCAATCCACTAGCATGCAAATTAATTGAGGGATGAAATTATTTTGACAATTTGACATGAATTTAGAAAGAAAAAAAAATAAAATTGAAAATTAATAAAATAAATTCATGATATGTTATTGGACATATAGATATACTTTTTTATTATTTAGATTAAATTCTACTGTGCTCCTTATCTAAATGATATTTTCCAAGTAAATATATTTATAATCTTAGCTCTTCATCAATTTCAATAAACTTTGGCATTATTGTTATACCTATTCATTAATTAGTTGGGTGTCAATATATTCTTCCATCCAACAAACAAAGAATGATCCCCTTTTGCCTCTTTATTTTTTTCTCTCATCTTAATTTTTATTTTACAAGACTGATTGTTTTTAATTTAAGACATGATTGGTTACAAGTTCAAAATAAATATTCAAGCACTTTGTATGGACAATGTGAAGATAGAGGAATATATATATTTTTTAAGCAAAATGGCCACAGAATATCTACCTCTTTATTTATTAGAATTATTCAAAGTGAAATCAAGAAAGGGATGGTAGAGAGATGGTCAAAGCATCTTTATGTTTTTTTAATTAGGTTCATTAATATTTAATTGCTTCGCTAATCATGTTTATTTTTATACTTTGATAAAATGTAGCTAGAAATGCTAGGAAGTAGGAGAGGAGCTCCAAAAGTGACAAAATTTTGTGGTTAGAAATGCTCAAAATACTGTGACAGAAATAACAATTTGACATTGTGGAATATAAATCAGAGATGATTTTTTTTGTAGAAAAATATATACATAATTTTCTCCGGAAATATTAAAATGGAATATGACATATATACTTGCTTCAAATTTTTTTTTTCTATTTTTTTTAGAAAAGGAAGGACCGAGTCCCTCTCTTATTTATAAACTACAGCAGCATTACTAAAAATGTTAGGAATATATCATTATTGATATTATCATCGATGTCAAAATTTATTATTTAAGTTAAATAAATTATTATTCATATTAATGACTTTATTATATAATTTATTTGGTGTAGTATTTTTATTATTTAAGTTAAATATCACTAATTTGAGTAATAACTTATAAGTTAAATAATAAAAATGTTATTATAAAATAAATTGTACGATAAATTCATCAACATGAATAATAAAATCGGCATTGATATATTATATATGTATATCAACTCTCAGAATCTTAATAAAAGTCAACTCAAAATCCAAGTAGACAAGTAATATATATTAAAAAAACATACATTTTTGAAAAAAAAGTAAATAGAAGACGGAAAACGCTGAAATCAAAATTTCAAATAAAAACAATTATTTTTTTGGGAAGGGATCCCTTGACAACAAATATTCTAACTTATAGATTGATTATGTTTTAAATTTCATACAATTTAAAGGTCATTTGTTGCTCCATCAAAATTATATGAAATTTTTAACGGTTTAAAATTTAATAAAAAAATGATGGAATATCAAATGACCCTTAAATTACATAAAAATTAAAACACAATCAATCTATAAGTTATAAAATATGTTTATAATTTTTTATTTTTAAGATTTTTAAGATTTATTTTCAAATTATTTGAAAAATAATTATCAAGATTGTTAAAATATTAATTGTAAAGAGATCCCTCTCTATTTTTTTATTCAATGGAAACTGGTGGGATTTTTTATTGGATGAGTTATTTTTCCCTTCTCCCTATTTTTTTTTTTTTGATGTGGGTATGGTTCAATTTTCTCATCCAAACCCAAAAAAATGAGCTTCCTCATGGGAAAAACAAAATTGACTCGGAGTCATTTTTTGTTTTCACAGGAGTTATCATGGCGATAGGGAAATCTACAACATCGGCATTTGATTCCCATAAAAAAAAAAATTGACTAGCTGAACAGTAGTGAATTATTAGACGTGTTAGATACGTTAGTACGTATTAGTAAATATGTGTTATGTACGTAATATGTTATAATACGTGATGTGTTCTCGTGAAATATCATTAGATGTATATATCCGAAATTTCGTATTATTTCGGCACATCATGCATGGCACGGAGAACGACGCGTCGCGTACGGGGAGCGTGCTGGACAAGCATGTATAGGGCATGTACAGCTTTAAACTTTTGGATGAAATTTAGGACTCGAGAGATAAAAAAAAAAGTTATAAAAATATTTAATTGTATTTTTTATTTGTACCTCACATTTATTTTGTATTTTTTTAGAAAATATTTATATTTAATGATAAAAATATTTATATCTAATTAAAAATTTTACAAGTTGTATATAATACTTGTGCAACAAAATTTTTAACTTTAATTTTTCTATAATTATCAGTGATAAACACTTTTTATGCTAACTATAAACACTTACAAATTCAGATATAAATAAATTATCTATTTAGTATAAATTTTCTTGACATGTAATAAAGAGTATAAAATATGAGATGTAAGGATAATTTCTCTTAAAAAAATAGAAGGAAAACACACTGTAATATGTTGAATTTAATTAGTGAGCTGTTACTAGTTAATTTTTGCAATTGCAAACTGGGCCAGAAATGAAAGATAAATCATATCGTATTTAATAAAATCTACTATATCTAAGAATTATTTCATTTTATTTATTTTTTATGTTTGAAATCAAAACCTTCATCTAATCAGAAATGGGACATTTCACTTTCATCCAATTAATGAGTAAATCAAATATTACAAGCATGTAGCAGTTAATGTTTCCTTGTCTTCTTGTCAATGGCACATATCAAATTTCTCTTTGGATAGAGACATTATTGTCCTTTTTAATTTCTTTTTGCATTGAAATAACAAAGACCAAAGTTACATTTCATAATATCATGAGACATGCCTCCTCTGTAATCTCTTTTCATCTAAATCCCATACTAGACCTACACTCAACCTCAGTTGACAAAGAGGCTGTTAAAGATCACCTATAAGTACCACCTAAAATATCCCCAGTTCCAGCCCCTCTATACCCATCTATGCTCATACCAGGGAAAAAAAAATTATATAAAAAAAATAAAAAACCAAGCCAATAAACACCACCCTAAAAATTATGGCTCTATAACTTCTGTTCATATTTAGACTAATAAATGACATAAGAGGCTGATAAGGATCACCAAGAGTGACTCCCACAAAATCCCCGGCTTCTTCCTCTGGCTTGCACTGATGATCTGCACAGGGAAGAGGCACTTATCCGTCGACGCGTTCTTGTCAGTGATGGTAGCGAGGCCATTGAAGTCGCATGATCTGACATCCTGGTTTTGCATCTGGAAGAACATGTTGAAAGCATATGAGGCATTGCCGATCAGGCTCAGACCATGACATGATGAATTGTAGCCGAGAGAGGTGCAGTCGGCTGTTGCACATGCAAAGTTGATGCTGTTTGGTAGCTCGTAGTACCTGTCATCACATTACCAAACTGGTATTACTGTCATGCTTTGTGTACTGTGTATATGGGAGTTCGGTACCTCTTGCTTTTGTGTACTGGTACCACATTTGTATTGGTCGGTGTTAGTGTGCCCGTGTGCATTGCTGTTTTCTAAGTGTCACTGTTGAAAGACACTGTTAGCATACCTGTCATCCTAGTAGGTACTAGGCACAATACCTGACAGTTGGTATGTTGTATCAGGTGGATGTAGGTGGTCAGATCAGGTCACTTACATTACTGACATGTTTCAACTATAATTTCCTACATATACCAACTTAATTAGCTATACATGTGTATATGTAAAATTAAAAGACCCAAACATCGATCCATCTGCTCAGTACTGGGTTGGTTAACGACACATACTGACCAGTACACATTGGGACCTGGCATTACCGTAACAGGTCAAGGTTTGTAGTTTGTACCTTTCTTCAGCTTCTTTCTTCGAGATGCACCACTGAGCTGGTAAGTGTTCAATCCCCTTAGCCCCAACCAAGTATCGCTCCTTTCCTGTACCGGTCAAATCCATGGGAAATTTCGGTTTACCATCGTATGTAAACAGACCCCAATGCCTCTCAAAATTTCCTGGCAATATACTCTTTCTATTCTCATCTATAAGCCCAAAAAGGTAAACCTCCATAGCACCTGGTCGTTTCGGGGTGCCGGTCTTCTTGACTATTTTACGCAAAAACCCATCGTAAAATCTCCTAGCATTTTGTTTATTTGCATTTTTGTCCCCATCAGTCGGCCAACCGACCTCTCCTACTATAATCTTCATGTTTGGTACACCCGCTTTTATCAGAGACCATACCAGCATATCGAAATTCGCATCAAATACATTAGTGTACACTAGTCCTTTATCTACAATGGGTTTTGGGGTACCATCAAAAAATGCGAAGTTGAACGGAAAGTGAGGGTTTTGGTACAGGCTGAGAAACGGATAGATATTGACAACAAAAGGTGCACCAGTATGGTTCAGGTAGTGGACTATTTTGTGCATAATTTTGCGAATGTCAGCACGAAATTCGCTGGCTGATGGTACTGGGTTGTCACTGGGTGAGTTATACACGTCAGCATTCAGCGGTACAGTTGCTTTGATAGTCGTGCCGTGACCTGCTTCATCAAGGGCCTTTTGGATGTTGCGCAAAGCGGGATAGGTCGAGTTGATGAACATGCCGTTATAGCTCTCTAAAAATGGCTCGTTGCCGACTGCTACATATCTGAATTGACAGTTTTTTTTCATCAGTTGGGCAAGTGAAATGTTAATTTATGATATGCTCATTAATTTCTTTGTTTGGGGGTTGTAGGCTGGGATACTGGTACCAGACCAGTAAGGTCTGTACCATGCCAGTTGGTACAATGCTCAGCTCAGCTCAGTACTTGTACAACTTGTATTACTTCTTTACTGGTATGTCTGTACCAAATCAGCAGAAAATGACACAGCTTCTTAATGTTATCAAAATAAAACAAAAAAGTGTCACCGTCTCTCGCCATTTTGCTATCTGTGTACCGGTCACTTCTGACAAAGAAAATTCTTCTTTTCAGGAGCAAACTACTAAAAATCATATATGATATATCGCCTAATTTAGCCAAGATCAAATCTTGCTATTTATATTCTATGCACAAATAATAAAATGCCATACCATATATTGACAATATGGTCTTTAGTAATTTTTTGGGGCCATTTTTCTTGACCCAATAAAAGCATCTCAATTAAAAAGAACCTACAACAATATCTTGATAAAAAAAGTTGACATAGTTTTTGCCCAACCACAATGCACTAGAATTGAAAAAGAAAAAGAGAAAAAAAAAATAGAACTGAAAGTGTGACATTCATAATCTAATATATCTGGTATAGATAAAACAATAATGCAAATATAACAGGAAAATTTAATATCAGAAGCAAAATGCATATTTTTTGCTTAAATGATATAACTGAACATGGGTGAAAGTACCACAAATTAGCCAAACCAAAAAGTATAAAGAATTGCCACAAACAACAATTAAAGTAAACCTATCAATTCAAATAATGAAAAATATAGTGTGATGCTCTGAAAAATTCAGAAAAGAAGATATATATCCATTCAAATAACAAAAAACATTGCATGACCTGAAGAAAAACAGAGACACATTATCTAATGAAAGACTTCAAAAAGCAAAAAATAAAAAATAAAAAAATAAAAAGCAGGAAGAAGGAAGAAGTAAACATGAAAATAACATACCGAATATTTACTCCGTGATCATGATAGTATCTCGTGACATTATTCTTGACCCAATTCTTGGCATAATTATAATCGTTCGCGATTTGGCTGAGCTGATCATTCGGGATGGCGACCATCGTCTCAATGTGGGTCCCACCAAGCGCACTCATGGTCCACGGATCGGCATCAAAGAGCTTCACCTTTTTTATCCCGTTGGCTTGAAGCATCTCGACTATGATGGTAGGGTTTATCGGGTGTGAAGTCATGGTGCCCCAATTCACCCCTAGTCTGTCTAACCCAGTATATGCATTTGGTGGAGCTGTGGCAACAGAGAGATGGTAGCATGTCAGAAGAAAGAATGTGATGTGTAGTGCGAGGTTCGCCATAGCGAGAGAGACAGTGCGCGAGAAACAGAGGAGATCGGGTTTATTTCCGGGTTCTTTTCCTTTTTCTTTGTTCTTGAAAAACAGAGGAGATTGGTTTGTTTTCAGCTCTTTTCCTTTTTCTTTCTTCTTTCCTTTTCTTTCTTTAGAGATGAGCTTGGTTGATTGAGAGTAGTATTCTTCAGTGTGCAAATTTGGGAGGAGATCAAAGAACAGAGAGGGTTTTAGAATTAGAGAGGAAGAAAGAAAGAAAGAAAGAACAGAGAGGGTTTCAGGACTTAAAAATGGATCAAGATTCGACCGTTAAATGCGCGTTGAAGTAAGAAATATTTACAGAGGAACCATTCTATTGTGGGTTTTTACTATTCTTGTTTTTCTTTTATCGATAATTAAGAGAAAGAAAATTCGATCGGAGAAATTAATTGTGAAAAGAATTGTAATTTTTTTTATTATTAGGAGCTCGGTTATTTTATTTCATATAACAATTAATAACTATAGAGAGAAGAAAACCCAAGCCCAATAATGCAATTTTACTAAACTAAGATTAGAATTGAAGAACTGATAAAGCCCAAATTATATTTCTGTATATATATTTTTTTCTAAAGTTTGTTGCATTTGGTGACTTAATAAAAATGAATTGTGTATCTTATACAAGATAACAGTGTATTTTGATTAAGTTTTGTTTTTATTAATTGGTTTACGATTAAAGAAAAAGAAAAGTTTTGGGTTATTGCAATTCATAAGAGTTCCAATATTTTTTAAAATTAATTTTTTTTTAGTAAAAATTCACAAACGCGCACACGCGGTTCCGATTCCATTTTTTTTAAATAATAATATAAAAATAAAAAATAAGAAGAACGGACTTCGAAATTTTATATATTTAAAACTAAGAAGTTCGCATTTATTGTTTACGAATCAGTTCTAGTTCACATACATTATTCGCAAATTTATTTTATAGTTTTATAAACTCACTATATAAAATACATCACAGAAGCGTTCTGGGTTTTATAAACTCTCGATCGACTTGTTAAAATAAAGTTCGATAAAAATGCCCATGGCACGTTTCGATCCGTTCGGCTCTATTTTTGACAAGGTTTAGTTTAAGCATGGATAAAGTTGAGCATATTATATATAAGTATGTATATTTTTCAAAATATTTCGTAAATTTCTTTATGAATGTTTGTATAATTTTAATATAGTATTGAACATAATAAGGATTAAATTTCTTTTAGGAGGGATTCCTATGCCATTTTATTTCTATTGCAACATTTGACATCCAAATGTCAAATACAAATTATGTCGAAATTTTTAATTAATAAATTTTTTTAAAAAAAAATGAAAAATGATGTCTAAAATTTGAGTATAATTTGAAAATAATTTGATTTCATCCGTTCATCCATCCGATCAAGATATAAGTAGAATTGAGTTGATTTTTATTGGACTTTGATATGAAGTTCTCTATATTAAAATTTTGTTGCTACCATTAAGTCTTATTTGAATGAATAATTTTTCTTTACAAAAAGTCTACTAATTTTTATAAATCAAATAGTAGTAGTAGTAGTAGTAATAATAATAATAATAATAATAATAATAATAATAATAATAATAATAATAATGATAATAATAATAATAATAATAATAATAATAATAATAATAATAATAATAATAATAAGAATAAGAATAATAAGAATAATAATAAGAATAATAATAATAATAATGCTAATAATAATAATAATAATAATACAAGCTGCAAGAAGAGAAAAACTAAAATATTGGCAATGCAACTTTATTAAAAAAATAGATAAACTAGTTTCTTGCCAAAGAATTCCTATTTACTATCTCTGAGGCAGATGATGACATTTCATGGAAATGATAAGCCTAGAAAATTCTGAAGCCAATCAATAAATTTCTAAATGAAATTAATATGGGCCCACTCTTCATACTATTTTGCACATTAATGACACAAATCATGACACACACAACAAAAAATTCAACATGTGCTATATGTAATGGGGTTGATAGTGAATGGATGCAACATTTATTCAAGTGAGTATGTGAGGAAATTAATACACAGATGATAACACAAAAGGAATTTCATTAATTTCAGTTATATGCAATATAAATGCACAAGAAAAGGATAGAGAATTTTTGTTTGATCACTCAGTTTATTATCTGACAAGAGAGATTCAATAGTTTTTACTTGTGCTATTTGATCTCCTTTTTTCTTTTACTTTAATTCAAATCTCTTGAGTTCATTCTTACCTTTTTTGTTTTACTTTGTGATCAAACTTTGATTCAATATAATCAAAATGAGGATGTTGAATTGATCCTCATTTTGTTTCTGAAAAAAGAAAAATAGTAAATCAGGTTTCTCCTTATTCTTTTCGGAAGCGGTGAAATTTCAACGTTTATTGGACCAATTTTCGGTCCAATGGGTAGATTAACTGTTCGATGGTATCAAAATTTGCATAAAAGTTTGACTCTCATGCTTCAATAATCACATGAAATATCATATATGATAATCCAACGATTATTGCGTCAATCGGACAAAAATTTAATTCAATGAGCGTTGAAACTCCCCTCGTTCCATTCTTTTCTTCCTGATTAATCCCTTTTGAGATCTATGTTCTTTTTTCCTCATTTTCAAAAAAAAAAAATTCTCACTACTTTTTTGCTGTGAACGTGTATACCAACAAATTATATCACGTAACTTCCATTCATAAATGTGAACTATATACAAAACTTAAATCTATATATAATTCATTCGTGGTTCTTGAAGTTGTGCATGACTTTTTATTTTTTTTGATAAAAGTATTCAAAAAAGAACATCCGTTCTCATTCTTTTCTGAAAACAATTACAAAAATAGTTAAAATATAGAAGATAAATAACACAAAACAAAACAAAACAAAACAAAAGGAAAATAAATAACACAAAAGAACAGACAAAACAACAAATCAGTGTCTGTCTGATCTGCCACCACAGCCAGAAAAAGTCATTATATCATGCACAATTAATTTCAACCACCTCTTGAAATTAATTGTGCATGATATAACACGAGGGACGCAATGGGGCTGGTGCACTAATTAAGGCAGAAAAAGTCACTATTTTTTATTATTTTTGGATGAATTTATTAATAGGAATAAGGCAGGAAAAGTCACTATTTTTTTATTATTTTTGATGAATTTACTAATTGGAATAAGGCAGGAAAAGTCACTATTTTTTATTATTTTTGGATGAATTTATTAATAGGAATATAGGATGTTTGCGATCTTTGAAGATTTAAAACTAAAACGTTTTTAAAGTTATTTAATTAGTAGTATTTTAATTGAGGTATAGCTTTCACTCAATACCTCAATGTGTAGACTAGTATAAAAACATTTGTAGCTCGGCCGAAGTGTAAATATTTTAATATTTTTTTTATTTTCAAAATTTCGATTTAGGTTACTCAATAAATTTTTTATATCAAAATTTTATAGGATATAAAATTTTCTATTTTTAGAATTTTTTTAAGTATTTATTTCAATTTTTTTAAAATGACCTATTTTCATATGAATGTTTATTTTATTATTATTTTAGAGCCATTTTAAAAATTCTGAACAAATAGCTAAAAACTCTAAAAATAGAAAATTTTCATATCCTATAAGATTTTTATATATAAAATTTATTGAGCAACTCAAATCGAAATTTCGAATATGACAAAATATAATTCGGAGCGTTTGGATTTCGACCCGAAATACAAATGTTCTCATATTACTTTTTATTTATATTTTAAAATTTGATATTCAAATACCAAATACAAATTGTTGCTCTTGTTATAATCATGAGAAATAATATGCATGTAAAATTTATTGATTTTTTATATTCACTTTTCACCATATGATCTAATATAAAATGAAACCTAAAAGTATAAAATTTTACTTGCATACACTTCTCATGAAAATAAACAAGATCAACTATTTAAATTTGGCATTTGGATGTTCAATTTTGTAATATAAACAAAAAAAAAAAGCATTTATGACATTTTGTGAGAAAAAAATTTATGGTATTGAGACCCTCTTCTTCTTTTTCATTGAAAAAAAACTCAAATAGTAATAATATAACTTTATTAAAAAAATATAGATAAATTAGTTGCAGCCTAAATGAATTTCTTGACTATCTCGTAGGCAGATGATGACATTTCATGGAAATGAGAAATCTCTAGAAAATTAAATTCTAAGGTCAATCAACAAATTTCTATATGAAATTAATATGGGCCTACAGTTCATACTATTTTTGCATTAATTTTGGAAAATTTTGGCACCTCCATGATGAAGATTTTTGCATATTAATGACACAAAACAAAATACTCATCTAGGGATCAACATGTGCTATAATATATGTAGCGTTGTTGATACTTGATATTTGCATGGATGCAACATCTGTTCAAGCGAGGAAGATGTGAGGAAAATACACAGATGACAACACAAAAGAATTAATTTCAGATTCATGCACACATGCATCCTACATTCCTATTAATAAATTCATTCAAAGTTAATAAAAAAAGATAGTGTCTTTTTTTCCCCACCTTGGCTTAGTGCACTAACCCCATTGCCTCCCTCGTGTATGGCGTGCACAATTTCTTTCAAGTGAAGACATTGATTTGTTGAATGATTAATCTGTTATTTGTTTGTTAGTGAATGATTTGTTGTTTAGGGTTTTGTGGGTATTTTGGAGGCCTGATATATGTATGTATACATACATATATATATATATATACGTATATATATATACACGTATATATATATACATATATATATATATGTATATATATGTATACGTATATATATATATATGTATATATATGTATACATACGTATATATATATGTATATATATGTATACATACGTATATATATGTATATATATATATATGATCTTTGTTAATTTTGATATTTTATTTTAAATATTTTTTGTAAGACTTGAACTTATATTTCTTCATAAAAAAAACGAATCATATCATCACTATGTTAGACCTACAGTTCTGATATTTAATTTGTTGTTTGTTGTTATTTGCTTACCTTTTGTTTTGTTCTAATACAGTTATAATGAGATGTGGATGTTCTATACTTGAATTAGTTTTGTAATTATTTTTGAAAAATAATGAAAGCAAGTGTCCTTTTTTTGATACTTTTATCAAAAAACAAAAAAGAAATCATGTACAACTTCATGAAGCGTGAATTATAGATAAATTTAAGTTTTGTATATAGTTCACATTTATGCATGGAAGTGACGTGACATAATCTGTTGGTATATAGGTTCACAGTGAAAAGTTTCCAATAATAATATTCAACAATTTAGCATGCCTCAAAAAAAGTAGTGAGAATTTTTTTTTTTTTTTGGAAAATGAGGAAAAGAACATAGATCTTAAAAGGAATTAATAAGGAGAAAAAAGAATGGAACGACAGGAGTTTCAATGTCCATTTCAGCGATGAAGTTAGAACAAATTTATAGCGGGGTCAATTTTAATTAAAATCAATAATGATTATTATTATTATTATTAGTATTATTGAAATAAAAAATACTTGACTTTAAAATAGAAGAGCTAGAATTTAATAATTATCATATAAATAAAACATTCAATTTGCTTTGCTTTGCTTTTACAAAGTCTAATTTGTTGTGCTTTTCATTTTAAGAGAAGTCATATAAATTTATGGAAATTTGTATAGCATTCTCGTAAAATTTCTTTATGTTACGTATATACCCTAATTTTTTACAATTTTAAAATATGTAAATGTGTGTTTTTTTTTTAAATAGATATATAATCAATGGACAATATGAACATCTCATAAATGAAGAAAAATACTAAAAATATCAGAGTCATAATAAGTAACTTTTATTTAAAGTATGGAGGTCAATTTAATATTTTCTTTACAATTTGTATTGAAAAAAGAAGAAAAAAAGAAAAAAAAATAATTTATAAAGAAGTGTATTTTTTTTTTTTACTTTTATTTAGAGTAGGGATCAATTTTATGTTTTCCTTACAATTTGGATTGAAAAATAACAAGATACTTCATAAAATTAATGTTATACTTTTCCTAAAAAAAATGAAGGTCAATGGTTAACCCCATTAGTTAATTACAAATCCGCCCCTAATTTTTTGATAATATTGATATACCGATATGATTTCATAAACAGTTTTTATATTTTACACAATTAGACTAATTAAATTATAATAGGCAACCAAAAAATGTGCAAGAATATAATAATTGAACAGTTTTTATACATTTTGCTTGTTTCAGACGGCTCTTCAATGGAGCTGAATTTTCAACTGTATCACAATTATAGAAAATAAAAATTCAAGAGAGATCATTAATTAAGTGATTAATTATGATTTGTCACCATCGTTTCCGTTCCATCATCGTGGGATTATTAACAAAGAAAATTAAAACCTAATACATATTGTTGGTGATATTTTTTGTTGTCATTATTATAGTTGTTGCTATGTCATGCATCCAACCACATGAGGATTTATATGCAAGTTTTAACTTGATTTTTTTCTTTTTGAAGAAATTCAATAACAAATTTAATTTTTCAGAAAAGGTTTTAGGATTAAATCACATAATCTCAATTTTAGAAATCAACTCGATTTTTTTTTTAAATTGAGGGGTGAAAACATAAATTATCCCTTCCTTCAATTTTTAACTTGCTTTTATATAATTAATATAAAATAAAATATGATTTTAGTACATGGGTTTGATATCTTCATGCCTAGCTCTGGGATACAAATTTGATATCCCTATATATATATATATATACTTACTTTTTGGATCATATAAATTTAATTAAGACTATAAAACGATAAGTTGTTAAATATGACAATTGGTTTTGGTAGGTAGTACAAAAGGGTTATGTACCAACAACAAAATGTAACTATATATTATTCAAAATTAATTAGGTGAAGAAATAAAAATGATAATATTGCCTTCCTAACTTAGTAAACAAATACTATTATGTAAAGAGAAAAAAAAATAGTACAATTAGAAGAGATAATGGGTAATATTTATTGATTGGTCCATTAATTACCTCATATTTTTTTCCCTAGAAGGTTTTAAAACTACAAGTCATTATTTTAGAAATTTTTAAGAAAAAATGCTATACATATTCTATATTGACTTCCCAACTTATCGTACACTTCTTAAATAAATATCATTTTTATGATTAATCACATAGTTTTAAATGAAAGAAGAGTTTAAACCTTTAAGGGTAAATTCTTATTTTTCTCTCACTGAAATATCTCTGTTACATGAACTGTGTATCCAATCGTATGGCATCCACCAAGAATGAGATCTTTCCATCCATCACAAATCCGCACTATATTTTGTAGTAGAGAAACTGCCACAGAGGATCTTCTATTCATAATGCAATTTCATATTTGAATGGAAAATGTTACGGAAATATCATTATTGATATTGTCATCATTAATACGGATTTTATTGTACATATTAAATGAGTTATTATGTATGTTAATGATTTTATTTATAATGTTTTTATTATTTAACTTAAATACCAGTAATATCACTAATATACATAATAACTCATTTAAATTGTATAATAACAGTACTGTACAAAATGAATTTGTATAATAAAACTATTAATATGAATAATAAATCATTTAAGTTATATAATAATATTATTATACAAAATAAATTTACATAATAAAATTTATATGAACGATAATATCAACGACCGCGTATTTGTGTATCAGCTCCTTATTTAAATTGGACGCTGACACGTGACACGTGGGGCAAGCTCGTTTGTGGAAGGCATCCTATTTTCACATGTTGTGAAGCTCCGATTTTTTTTTTTTTTTCTATTTTAAACGGCTCTAGAATATATGGTCTCAATCAAATGGTCTAGGTACGTTTAAAGAAAATTTCGAAAAATATTATGATGATACAAATATATCGTCTTCGTTATTTATATAATTAAATTTGTTTTTTAAGTAATTAATTTTATTATTCAAATTATTTCTATTATATTTTTTATTTAATTTAAATATTATTAATTAAAATAATAATTTATTTAAGTTGGAAATTATAATATCCATAGCATACGAATCATATATGAAAATAATATAATATTTTATTATTTATATAGTAATTTAATTTATTTATATAATACTTTACTATTTAGTCAATATATGAAAATGATAATATTTATTGTGTTCCTAACTTATTACTAAACATTATTATATTAGAAAAAAGTATGATAAGACAAGGCGGATAATATTCATTGACCGATGGCCATTACCTTCATTTTTTTTTTCAATTTTATAAGTTTTCATAATTTTATGTAAAAATGTCCAACATATTTAAATAGACCTAAATATTTTTAAAAGACAAATTCAATGATTAGCTTTCGTACTCTTCCGACGCATACATTTTTTTATGATTCTATTTTTATAATATAAAATTAGAGTCGACATATATGTACAACGATTAACTTGACAATTGTGATAATGATTTTTCAAATAATTAAAAAAATTTAAATAGAAAAATATTCATAGACATATTTTTGAATTTATTAATTAATTGTATTTTAAATTTTATTCAGTTTAAATATCATTTAATATTTTATCAAAGACAATCAAAATTATGTAAAATTTAAAGCAATCTAAATTCAATAGTGTTTAATGAAATATCAAATAAAACTTAAATTACATAAAATGTAAAACTCAATCAATTTATAATTTGAAAAAAAATATATATATATTTATAAGAAAATTTATATTTAAAATTTTTAAAAAATTATTTTAAATTTATTTTTAATATTATTATTAAAACTATCAAGTTAACCGTTACGAAGGAATTATCACTCTTAAAATTATATGTCCTTCATATACAAAGAAAAAGATAACAGTTGCCAAATTAAATGCAGCTATAGTTGTAATCAATTATGACTTTTTGTCTTTTTTTGATAAAGAACTCCGTAGAAATATTATTTACTATTTTTTTCTCAAGCTTCAAAACTACAATACAAATACAAAAAAAAAAAAGAAAAAGAAAAAACAAATATCATACTGTGGAAGATGTAATTGATTAGCTCATCTCATAATAATCTATGATATTACTCATCAACTCATTAATACTAAAACTACCCTTTTCCTAGGAAAGAATCAAATTTCCCTCCATGATTTGGCATTGCTACATGACCCAAATTTTAATTTGTTTTAGTTTTAGATATGCAATTAATACTGATTACAAGGTACATAGCATAATATTGTCATTAAATTATGAGTATAGTTTTAAAATTGTCAAATGTTGTGAAAAAATACGGTGTGATTTAGTTATGTGATATGACATAATCTGATCAAATTTTCTTTACATTATGTAATGTGATATGATGTGATAAAAATAATAGAAGAAAGTCACATCATATTTATGACATAAAGCACGTATGACATGTCATGTTTAAAAATATTATGTCATACCATGACGTGTCAATACGTGACTTAATGTCATATATATATATATATAACACATTACATACTCCTATTTTAGAAATGATTAATCATATTTGGTCACAATTTTCTTCAATTTTGACTTTTAATTGACAAAATATTAAAAAAATATTTAAATTTGAGGACAAATTGTACAAGTTATTGTAAAGTGAAGAAGAAATGTTAGGAAATTTTTTGTTGTACAAAATATATTTTATTTTTATGTTCAAAAATGAAAATATTTAAAATAATAGATGTATGACTTTACGCAATCATATCATGTGCCATACCGTATCGCATCATGTGACATCACTAGTCATCGGCTATCATTTTTAGAACGTTAATTATGAAGTCAATTTCCATTGGTTAAAAAATTTATTTTATGGGTTTTGAATTTAGATCTAAAGATATCCTTCCCAGAAACAAAATAAAAGAAATTTAAAAAATAAAAAAATCTTCCTATTGCTTTTTGGTTTTTATGAGGACTCAGTTGCAAATTGAATTTCAATCATCTGCTATGCTACATCGTACAATATAAAGTATTATCCGTCTGATCATATTAAGATTCGTATAAAACAAATCTCAAAACAAAAACTGTGTAATCCACTTATTTATATATTCTGTAGCACTGATTGCGTAACAGTAGATTAAAACCCAAATCGGATTTACTTCCAAATGAGGGATTCCAAAGTTAGAATCTTCTCCTCCGTCTGAAAATCAACTACCCAATCCAAGCTTGATTTGTCTTGATTTGTCTATTAAAAAATCCCTCATTCTCTGCCTTGATTTCTCTACACCTCTCTCTTTTCTTACAGAGAGAGGATACCATTTAATTATCACACCCCCATCCAAACAAAGATAAAGAAAAACAAAGCAAAAATGGAAGCAAATCTAATAACAGAAAGCACTGGCAAAATATACATCCTGCTCTTTTGCTTCTCTCTCTTACTAAATATTTTCTTCCTCTGTCAACACTTCTTCTTCCTTCCTCCAACCCAGCTCGGTTCAACCGGCTCGGAGTTGAGCTGGACACGGGATGCGGCTGAGGAGGCGGAAGCAGTTGCGGCTATCTCCTGCTCTGGGCATGGCCGTGCATATGTGGACGGCGTGTTAGAGAACGGGCGGCCCACATGCGAGTGCCACACGTGCTACACCGGAGCTGATTGCTCTGTGTTGCTCTCGAATTGCTCGGCTGATGTTGACAGGTTAGTGATCTATCGACCACCTTCGTTATATTTCATTTTTGGATATAGCATTTATGGTTTCTTTTTCATTTTCTATATGTTTTCTTTTCCTCTTTTTGTTCTTGATGAATACATGGTAGGATTGTTTATAATTATATATATTACAAATGATTGGATTTTTACTTTCTAATATAATTTACAAAAATTTGAGGGACCTTTTGGCACAGTGGCAGATATTCCCCGTCCAAAAAGCTACATGTCATCAAATCACTTTCCTGTTTGATTTTGATATTTTAAATTTTTTGTAAGGTAGTTTGTTCTACAGTTAATCATTAATTCAAAACCAAATCATGATTCATCACATGTAGTTATCTTTCATGAAAAGCACTCAGCTTGTATAGGTGGATTTTTCTTTTTCATTTTATTGTGATAACCATTTCTTCTAACTCATCTCTAGACATTATATATCCATGAATTTTTCACACCTTAGAATGCATCTTTCTCTATCATATTGATGTACAGTTACCAAGAATTATGATGCGTACTTCTCCATTTCAGTTAAAATATAATTATTGGCAATTATATGTGATTTTGATTAAGTCAAGATGTATTTTAACAACCATACATCTTAATCTTTCATACTCTTTTTTTGAATTATTTAAATTTACATTTGCATATTGTGCAGTAGCCAATTATTTAGTTTCCATTTAAATTGACAAAAAGAATAGTTGGAGTTACATTTAAGATAATAGATAGGAAACTAAACATAAAATTCGTTTTTTATTCTTATTTTTCTATCTATTTGTTTGATGATGTGTGTGTGTGTGTGTGTGTATTAACATTTTTGTGGACCTATCGCCTATATGTTAGGAGATGAGATGTGACATATCTTATGTTTTGTCTAAATTTGAATAGGATAATGTGTTTCGACCCCTAAATTTTTTATTTGTGATAAATTAGTGTCTAAATTTTTAATTTGAACAAATTCTTTCTGAATTATACAACTTATGATAAGTGATCTTTTGACTATTAATATGTTATATAATACTCAACTATAAGTTATAAAAATGATCAAAATATCTGTGTATGTCTATATTATAATATTTAAAATATTTATGCTATATGAATTTTTAATTTACAAAAATTTATTAACTATTTTAAATATTATATGAACTTAATTAAATAATTATTATATAATATATTTGATATTTTATTTTGATTTTTTATGTTTTATTTTAATTTTATAAAAATATGTAGTTACTTAAATAACTAATATTGATAAAAGAATATGCTTTATTTTTATAATACTTTATAAGTTTTACAACAAGCTTAAAAAATAATATTTTCTTACTGCATAACATTTGTTAGTTTTCATATTTAAATAAACAAAATATCTCAATTTTAATTGTTTATATAATATAAATTAAAGCATGTAATACTAAAGTATCAAACATATTATACAATAATTACTTAATTAATTGTCTATAATATTTAGAATAGTTAATAAGTTTCTGCAAATTAAAAATCCTTAGAACATAATTATTTAAAAATTATACTATAAATATATAAGGGTAATTTGGTCATTATATAAGTTATAATTAAATATTAGATAGTAAATTAATAATAGGGGTCATTTATCACAAATTTGATAGTTTGAGAGGTGTGTATTTAAATTCAAAATTTGAGAACTAACTTGTTAGAAGTTAAAAGTTTGAGAGTCTCTCTAACACATTATCCCAATTTGAATTGCATCCACACTTTAGTTTTTCATACTGTTGATGTGTGAATGAGGTCAAATTACATATAAAACCATTTAACCTAACAAACTATAATTATTACAATTTGTGACCAAGGGTCACAGAAAGGAAAAAAAAAAAGAAATTTTCTCTGATGTGCCAGCTTGGTTTGCAGAAGTGGATTTATTTTTCTTTTTTTATTTTTATTTTTTGATCTTCAACCAATAAAGTTTGTTCCCTCTGAAATTAAATTCATGAACTCCTTCCTCATGATCTCTGTTTTAGAAACAAACTAAATCAAAACTTTCTCCTATCCATAATCTCATGACTGCTTTAATCTTAATACATTTATTATGCATTTATGATGATTTCAGTGGAGATCCATTATTCCTGGAGCCGTATTGGATGCAGCATGCGACAGAGAGTGCGGTGGTGCTGTCAGGATTCGACAGGATGAGCTATGCCACCACTGACAAGTGCATGTCTCTCGAGCTTGAGAAACACGTTCGCCGCCTCCATGCAGCCATTGGAAATGCCATCACACACGATAAGTACCTTGTGTTCGGTTCCGGGTCAACTCAGTTGCTCAATGCCTTGGTCTATGCGCTCTCGCCTGAGAACGCCAGTTCACCTGCCCGTGTGGTTGCCACCGTACCTTATTACCTGGTATTAAAATCATTTGATTAATTGGGAATATTGCTGATTTTTTGTATTAATTACCTCTGTGTGACTCTGTCTACGTACAACTATGCGCACAATACGTATCATTAGTATGCACATTATTACATCTCAAAAATGAGTAATAATAGAATTAATAATCATAATAACACTAACGTTAATAATAATAGGTATTAGTTTAATCAAAGAAATAGTAATAGGTATCAGAATATTGATGATAAAACTATACAAATGTTATATAACCAACAACAACAACCCATAAAAGTTCACATTTTTATCTAATCGAGTAAAAGCATCCATTAGTTTATCCTTACAAAATCTTGTCTAATATTAACAAAAGCAAAAAATTTATATATATATATATATTTCAGATGTACAAAGCGCAGACAAACCTATTCAATGGGCGAGAGTACGAGTGGAAAGGAGTAACCTCAAAATGGATGAATTCAAACGAAACAAACTTCATCGAGTTTGTGACATCTCCAAACAATCCTGACAGTTTATTGTATGATTCTGTTCTCGGGGGTTCGTCCGTAATCTATGATCATGCATACTATTGGCCCCACTTCACCGCCATACCAGCATCCGCAGATGGAGACGTCATGATCTTTACCATGTCCAAAATCTCCGGTCATGCAGGCAGTCGGTTCGGGTACATTCAACATCTCTCTCTCTCATCATAATTAAATTACTACTACAAGTTCCATTTCGTATCTGTACTAGTAAACTACATTTATGATAATCATTTTCCTTGCGAACCAAACTGTACTGGTAAGTTCTGTTAAATATTTTCCACCTTAAGCGAGTTCATTCGATTCATCTCCAAAAGAACTTTTTTAATTCATTCTACATCCAGGTGGGCATTTATAAAGGATGAGATCGTCTACAACAAGGTACTGACTTACATACAATACAATAACATGGGTGCGTCACGGGACATGCAAATGAGAATACTGAAAATTATGAAGGTGATTCTGGCAAATATTCGAAGCGATGATAACGATATCTTCAAATTTGGATTCAACAAACTGAGAAAAAGATGGCAGAGGTTGCAAGAACTCATTAATTCTTCAAGCAGTTTCTCACTTCAGAAATTGTCTCCTCAATACTGCACCTATTTTGAAAAGATCAGAGATCCCTCTCCCGGTTAGTTTCTTTTTTTACTTTTTTCATTCTTATTTTGCTCCTTTTTCCTAAATTTTATAGGAAGTGTATCTATCTACAGATGATGAGGTGTGTCAAGTCAGGACCGATCTTGGCATGAATAATTCGTTTAATTCAGAATTGCAGATTAAAATTGTCTTTTTCTTTCCCTAAGTTTGCTGTAAATTTGATCTAAAAATATATTCAAGTTCGGAACTTCAACAAAGTAGTTTTCAAGCCAAATCCAGTTATATTACAGTCCAATTACATTATAACTTTTGGAAGTTATTTAGGTGAGATCATATTGTTTGTTGGTTCTAGTGCTAATTAACTATTTATGGAATATTGACTTGGGTATCAATAAATCAATTTTTTGCATGAATTTCTCTAAATATGTAAAAGAACAAATATGCTAATATCTTCAAGTACATGCATATATATATGCAGCTTATGCTTGGTTGAAATGTGAGAACGACGAAGATGTGGATTGTGAAGACGTATTAAAGAAAGGCGGCATTATTTCACGCGGCGGTTCACTCTTCGGAGCGAGCACACGGTACACCCGGTTGAGCCTTCTCAAAACAAACGACGATTTCGAAATGCTCCTAGAGAAGTTTAAGCCTCTTGTCGCCTCCTCTAAGGAGCACTCCGACAAGATCGGTTCGTTTTGAAAGCACATTAATGGTTACATTTAAATCATTGATTGCCAACGAGCCGTTGATTAATTTGTAAGATATGATAGTATGATGTGATCAACCATGTGTTGATTATATATAAGATGCTATACTACAAATGTAATCAGCAAAAATATTGATTAATTAAAATATGATGATGTGTAAGGGAAAAGGGGCAAAATAAACGGTCTTTAATTATGTTATGTTTCTATTGTGTCATTGTAATATTGTAAAGAAACTGTACAATTTATATATCTCAGCCATGTGAAATCAATACATATATGTATGAATTTTGTTATAGCATTCTCATGTAAATTTTCTTATAATATTTTCTCCATTGTTATATCCGTTTGATTTTTCAAATTTAAAAAATAAAAATTTAAAATTTAAAATATTGACTGACGAAAGACAAACTGGTCAATATTATATTTAACTCTAATTTATTTCCAAGTTTACTAAAAAGGTAAATATCATAGCAAAATTATAGATTTCTAGTAATGTTTCATTTTTAGAATGACTTTGTATTAATTTATGACATCCCTCGTTTTGTTGTGGTATGGGCTCTAACCCTAATTGTATTTTAAGTTCTGACACTATTTTGCATTGGAAAAAGGAAAAAAAGAGATCACAGATATAACCTATAAAATTATTTGTACCTAGAACAGAACAATACAATAGATATTTTAACGCAAACAAGAAATATGCTCTTTAAATTTGTTTTCTAAGAACATACAGACTATTTATACTGTATTAATGACTTGATATATTATGAAATATTAAAAAAAAACAAAAATTATTGATGTTCACTTTCTGGAACTTAGGAGAAGGCCCAAAATGGGAAAAATAAATCCATTTAAAGGCCTAATTAGAATTCTTTCAAATTGAGCCCTAAAAAGGTAGATAAAGGTAATATTTTTTTATCCTAATAGGCCTTATTATAATTTCTTCAATATAAACTCAAATTGATTTCTAGGCTTGCCCAATTCCAAATGGCCTTTCTCTTGCTATCATTTGCAAACTAGATTATTTTTTTTGTTTTAATTGGGTTTTCATGTCAAGCCTAATGGTATGGGCCTATTATTTGGAAATGAAGTTAATTTTCAATATTATTAATGGGATCAGAATTATATTTTACGGTGGGTGAATTAAACATTATCTATTATTTGAGAGTAAGATAAAAGTGAATAAATAAGAAAATAGTGTTTGTTGTAACTCTCATAAGTAAGGGTTATTTTAATCTTTAATTTTATTTCAATTTCAAACATTGTTTACAAAGAAGAGGAATATATAATTACAACTATTTTGCAACATATCATGCAAACATCTTTTTGCTCCCACAATTCAAATTCCTAATTCAAATTATTAGTTCACTTTGACAACTAACTGTTGTCAATTGAAAATTAAAAATTTGAAGAGCTTTTTAGTGTGATATCAAAATGCGAAACAAATAAGTGCACATAATTAATTACACCATATATATATATGGGTTTAGTGTTTAGGGTTTAGGATTTATGGTT
Source organism: x Bolboschoenoplectus mariqueter (assembly GCA_037678475.1). NCBI lineage: Eukaryota > Viridiplantae > Streptophyta > Magnoliopsida > Poales > Cyperaceae > x Bolboschoenoplectus > x Bolboschoenoplectus mariqueter. The sequence continues at coordinate 2,385,147 of CM075269.1, forward strand.
TAAATATATATATACATGTATACATACATATATATGTATACGTATATACGTACATATACATATATATGTGTATATATATGTATACATATACATATTTATATACATGTATATGTGTACATACATATAGGTATACGTATATGTATCCATATACATATAGGTATACGTATATGTAAACATATACATATACATATATGTATATGTATACATATATATACACATACATATATATGTATATGTACGTATATACGTACATATCCATATATATGTGTGTATGTATGTATATATATATATACACACACACACACATATACATGTATACATATACGTATACATATATGTATATGTATACATATATATACACATACATATATATGTATATGTACGTATATACGTATACATATATATGTATACATGTGTGTGTGTGTGTGTGTACACACACACATATATATGTATATGTACGTATATACGTATACATATATGTATATGTATACATATACGTATACCTATATGTATATGTATATACATACATGTATACATATATATGTATATGTATAGGGTTTAGGGTTTAAGGTTTATTATTTTATTATTATTTTGGAATCATATTAAAAAATTCAAAAAAAATAGTTAGAAACCTCCAAAAATGGAAAATTTCAGTATCCTACAAGATTTTAATATGAATAATTTATCGAGCTACTCAGATTTGTCGTTTGGAGCTGTTTTGATAGTTTTTTAAGTTAAATTCACCAACCCCTAAACCTTAAACCTTAAACCCTAAACCCCTTGGTGAGCTTAATCCAAAAAACTACTGAAACGGTTCCAAACGATAAATCCATATAGCTCAATAAATTTTTCATATCAAAATCTCATAGGATATCGAAATTTTCTAGTTTTGGTCTTTCTAACTTTTTTTTTCTAATTTTTTAAAATGGTTCTAAAATAATAATAAAATAATAAATGTTTATAATATTAGAATTGGTCTTTTTTGAAAAAAAATCTGAAATAAATAGTTAAAAACTCTAAAAATAGAAAAAATTTGTATTCTATAAGATTTTAATATAAAGAATTTATTGAGTAATTTGGATTTGAAAATTTAAGTAGATTCGATAGATTTTTAAGCTCACGCTAGCTTTACTCATATATATGAGAAAAGCTAGCGTAATCTTAAGCTCACAAAAACCGTTGATGAGTTTAACTCAAAAAATTATCCGAAATAGCTTCAGATGACAAATCCGATTTGCTCAATAAATTTTTCATATCAAAATCATGTAGAATACTAATTTTTTCTATTTTTGAAATTTTTTAACTATTTATTTCAATTTTTTTTAAAAATAACTTATTCATATATAAAAACATTCATTATTTTCAAATCTCACCAAAAAATATATGCATTTAAAGACTTATCATCCACGCACACAGTTTTAATTATGAGTCCGAAAAATATGCCAAAAAAAATTAGAAAAATGTAGGTACTCTTAATCAAAACAAGAAGACAGCTACATGGTCCAATCAAAGACGCAACATAATCCATTCAACAACAAATTAAAATTAAAATTAAGATTAAAGAAAATGTAATAAATAAATAGTTAGCACGTGTGGGTGCTTGAGAAGTACTTGTTGTAACATAGCTGGTGCACGTGTGAGTTGGATCCATTGTCGGTGGTTGCTACATTGATCTCTCTGGCTACTACCACACGCCATCAATCAATCCATGCTCATTTAATTAATTAATTAATTAATTACAAAGAGCATTAAGTCAATAGTATTAATTTGTCAAATCTTAATTACAAGCTACATGCCACTGTTCCAACAGCTTCATGAATTGTTTTGTTTAATAATTTAATTATTTGCAGTTAGGGAAGTTTCCAAGCAGCATCATTTCATTTAAGGAGTAATTTGTAATTTTTTTTAATATTTCGGACAGAGAGAGAATAATTGGTTTGTATTAAAAAAAAGAAAATTTGGATGATGTTTATTAAATGCACTTGCTTATTTTGCACGGTTGGTTGGCTTGGGATTAGTAATTAATTTTGTTAGTTCAACTTGCTCAAATTGCTTATAGTTTCATGGATGGATTTAAATTAGGTTGACAGATCTGATATTGAAATTCAATTTAAGTATATATACAATTATTATTTTTGAGGAGTTATGGTGCAAAATAAATGTATTGTTTTGTTGTTTATATTACTGTTTTATTTATTCTTTATTTTTTTTTGGAAAATCTTTATTGTGTTGTTCTGTGGGAACTTTAATTGTTTTTTATTTATATTATTTATTTAATAAAAGATAGGATTTAAATCACCCGACTTTTAAATGTCCATAAAAAATACTCCATACAACATTTCATACGAAAAACATTATTTTTGTCACTAAATCAAAAGCTAGCTCTTTTAATTGGATTTTTTTTAAATACCAAAAAAATTATTGCATCAACATCAAGAGATATTCTAAAATATCTTGCAATTATGCAAAAAAATATATATTATATATATGGAAATGGTTAATTCCACCGTTTCCTCAAAATAGCAAATAGGTATATAATATGATAATATATATTTTGGAATGTAAATTGGACCATTCATGACAAAGAAAAAGACAAAAATGTTTCATTTTCTCCAGGGTTTTAAGAAAGCAACACTTGTGAATTTGGAGAACATAATCATATCTCCTTTAGCTTTTTTTTTATAATGTGGTGATGATTAATTAATTAATTACTATCCTTTCTAATATCTTCAAATGATATTTACATGATTCATTATTAATTTTTATATATAGTAGGAAGAAACAAAAAGGTCACTAGTTATCTTGACATGATTATTTTGTATTTTTCTTTAATCAAGGAGCATCTCCTCTTGCTCCTCAATTCAAATCATCAATCATGCAAATATTATCTACATCTATAATCCTTCTAATTAATTTTATAAAAAAAATAAGAAAATTTTAAACAGTTACACTCAGATGCTTCCATTCTAAAAAGTACCAAATTTTGCAAAACTGTAATTAACAGTAAATATGACTTATAAAATTTGTCATTTTGCAAAAGATCAATGTATTTACTTTTCAAATAACTGTTCATGTACTCCAGTCAACATAGATAAATATATATATATTTATTTTAGTATTATCTCTGTTTGTTTGATAAGCGAACTAAAATTAAAATAAAATAAATATTAAATTATTTTAAAGTATTAATGTTTAATTGTAGTGAAAGAGATAAAATAGTAAGAATAAAAAATATTAAAATTATAAAATTTAGTGATTTAGTTTTACTCTATCTCTATGGATATTTTAATTTCACCTTAAATCGCCTCCATTTAATATATTAAAACATCTTAAAACACTTAAATCACCTCTACTCTATTTATCAATCGGAAATATAAGTTTACATATATACGATAAGTATTTGAGTTGTCAATCAATGAGGGACCTTGTTGATTATAAAAGATGATTAATCAAAAATTAATCAAAAATTAGGTGCATATGACAAAAAATAAAAAATCTTGATTACATGAAGTTGACCTTGTTGGGTAGAAATAGGGGCAGCCTAATTTTTCAAGGGTCCCATCATGTTGCTTTAGAAAGCTATGGATTTATGTGTTCCAACTACATATTTATATAGTGGCATGATTGTTACAAACAATGATTATGATTAGATGTTAACTAATAATTAGCACATCCAACCAAAATTTGCAATTTGATATCATTGATCATCTGTCTCTTCAAGACAAATTACAAAATTGAACCAACTTAATATTCAAAATTCAATAAATAATAGAAAAAGACAGAGTTTCAGTTTAATCAGATGAATTTGTAGGCAGAATTTAGTGTCAATTTTTTTTGTCAAAAAAATGATACAATCATATTGCCCATTTATTTTATTAAATAAATTAAATATCTTGTCAAATGTTAATTTTTGACAAAAATTTTATTGGCCTTGCACTGTCATTGTCCCTAATTATTGAGTTGGGTGTTAATTTTTTAAAAAAAAATCAATTGTTGTGTGCTATATATGTAGGCCTTATAAAATTTAAAAGTTTTGCTTGCACACATGGCATTATTTGGTAGATATATAATTTCTAGCTTAAACTCTAACAACAGTTTCATTTTGTATGGTGAAAGATTACTATTATTCTTTTTTATTTTATTTTATGATGTTAGATTAATAATTGACAAGTGAATTACTAATTGCAATAGAACAAACCAATTTAATTCTTGTTGTTTCATAGTAATTAAGATCTACCATTTGACACAAAAGTGCAGAGGTAAAAAAAAACAAAGATTAAAACTAATTAACTTGTTGGAAATATTTATCAAAATAATTCTATGAGATTGCACCGTATGATTCTAGAGATACATCTGAGTAATTTGTAAATGTACCTAAAAATGATGCTCTCTTTTTCTTTGCACAGTAAATAAGCTTTGTCGCTTTCTTATAAGTAGACAGTGGATTGATTTGATTTGACCATGAATTTATTGAGAGATATATATAATATATATAATATATATATAATGTATCTAGCTTTTTTTGAACAAGTAATGGTTAAAATCTTTCCATGCTGCTGTCAGATGTTGCTCTTTTTAGCAAAAGTGGTCCAATTTTTTCAAAATTTAGCACTGAGGAATTAATTATTCAATGTTTTTGGTCAGTTTACTGTCACAAGTAAAATAAAGTGGAACCTGGTTATGAAAGTGAAAGTGAGGTTTTTTTATATTTTGTAAATGAATTTGCATAATAGATTATTAATATCGACGTCAATTATTAATATCGGCATCAATATGAATTTAATTATATACATTAAATTAATTATTATGTATATACAAATTTCTTTTCAAATATCTTTTACAGAATTTAAACCTGTGTTTTTTCGTAGAAAAACGAAATATATCACCATTATATTACTTTATTACTAGTTCTAGATAGTTTCTATTTCATACAAAAAGAAAAAAGTAAAAGAAAATTGAGTAATTTGTTGTAAAAAAAAAAAAAAGTAAATCCATTAGATCCTTTATTGTACTCTAAAGAAGCGACAAAAAGAGATAATTAGTAAATTAAAATTTTCTGATCATATCATAAAGACATCTCTACCCTTTTATCCAAACAAGCACCAAATTTTTATCTCTTTGCTTTAAAGTCATAATGCCACATAATATGTTTCCACTATATATATATGGGGAATGGAATAAGTTGCAACCTATCCATTTTCATTCAAGGAATTATGATATGGTAGGGCCCAATATATGACAACTTAACTAATTTTCTACTATATAAATAATGAAATAACTGTGTAAGTTGTAAGCTCAAAAAATCAGTTTTTAATGTAATAATTAAGATAAAAAAAATTATTTTTACATCTCAAATTTTGTATCCAATGTTTAGTATAAACATTTTTTAAAATTACATGTTTTAAAATTTAAATTCTGCCCCCTAAATTTTACACTCCTTAGTTTCAAATACTTATGATGTAAATAAATGATACAGATAAAAGATATAATATCACTCCTCTTAAGATAATATTATCCATATAAAAATTCACAGATCCGTGATTTAATTGAAAGATTTTTTTTATGAATATCTAAATTTGAAATTTTTATTTTTATCTAAACTTTTTTTTTCAAAAACTAAGATTCATACCCAATCCAACATAGAAACAGTTTCTAAAATTCTCTTTTTTTTATGATTGTCTTTTCTCTTTTCTCATCCATGCACAGCATTTTCCCTCATGACAAATAAAAAAATAATTACTCTTAACATCTACTTTTGTCACATAAGCAATATTGTCTTGTATCTTATATTATCTAAATATATTTGTCTAATCAATCATTATTGATTAAGAAATACAAAATTGAATAGTCTCCAATTATTGCTTAGTTATAGTTGTAGTTTTAGTTTATTTGAAATACCAAAAACATATCTCTCCAACTGGAATCCATTTAGCACCAAACAATCATGTACCTTCATCTTTTGTTAGTTAATTAAGAAGGAAAATATTTAGGATATAATATCATTGTTATCGTCATCGATACCGACTTTATTATGTATGTAAAATGAATTATTATTCATGTTGAGGATTTTATTATGCAACTTATTTTCTATGATACTTTATTATTCAACTCAAATATTACTAATTTGAATAATAACTCGATTAAGTTAAATAATAAAAATACTATACAAATAAGTTGCATAATAAAACCGCTAATATAAATAATAATTTATTTAATGTGAATAATAAAGTCGATATCGACGACGATATCAATAATGATATTTATATATCAGCTCCCGGTTAAGAAGATAACCAAAATATAAACATTATATAAGTACAAACTACAGAACAATAAAATCCAAAAGCTTCATAGTTTTGTTGGTAAAGAGATCTAAAGAGAGGTGAATGGAAGATTGAATAAATTCAAATCTTTTTTCTAGACTAAATGATTTTTGTTATTATATATAAATCACATATGAAGATCTAGTTTGGTCAAGTCAAAATAAAAATAGTTACACACAAATTAAGCAAATAAAATAGAGAAAGAAAAAAAATAAAGATATAAGATGTGTTAACAGAATTCGGACAAATCTAGATCCTACGTATCCAAAGATCCGTAATCACTTGGTACACCTCTCTATTTTCCAAAAAAAAAATTATAATTTAATTACTAATTATTGTTTCTTTTCTAATGTTCAATACGTAACAAATTAACCAAAAAATATCATTATAGGCTTATATAAATCTCTAATTAAAACTCAAGCTAAACACATTACACAACTAATCTACTTGCCAAAATATGATGGATTCAAGACTAAAATAAAGGTTTTTTACTACATAAACTTCAAACTCACAAAGGAGATATATGAGATTATTTTTCTATGAGTAAATTACACAAATAGTCCTTAAAGTATCACTCTTTTATCATTTTAATCCTTAAAGTTTTAAAAATATCAATTTGGTCCTTAAAGTAACACTTAGTTACCATTTTGGTCCTTAAATTTCAAAAATACTAATTTAGTCCTTTAAGTTTCTAATTTATACCAAATTGATCCCGCATTTAATATCCGTTGAAGAAAAAAAATGATAATTATACCTATCAAGTTTTTAATTTGTACCAAATTGGTCCTACATTTATATTTATGAAAAATATATAAATTTTATTTTAATTAATTTATGATGGAACAAGCATGAATATTAGTACTAATTTAATTGATATCTGATGTCGTGAATTATTATATTTTTTTCATATTATTTGTATTATTTGATAACTATGTCTAAATTAGTCTTAAAACTAAAAAAAAACTAAAATGATATTTTTGGTATAAATTAAAATTTTGAAGGACTAAAATGGTATTTTTGAAACTTTAAGGACCAAAATGATAACCAAGTAATACTTTAAAGATCAAATCGATAATTTTCAAATTTTAAAGATCAAAATGATAAAAAATAATACTTTAAGAATCATTTATCTAATTTACTCTTTTTCTATTAGAAGTGAAAGTTTAGTAATAGTTTCAGTAAAAAGAGACTTTAAAAGATCTCCAAGTTATAGCCAAAGAGAAGGAGACAATTTTATGAAACAATGTTGACAGTTTACAATTGTTGAGACAATTGTTCCAACGGATAGTATTAGTTTTTCCTTTAACGGTTGTAAACGGATTTCAACGGTTATTAAACCCATTCCAACAATTTTATTCAATCGTTAGAATAAAATCAATTGTGCATCTTTCAAAATTCTTGACACAAATGTGTGAAATAAAAATAATATTGTTTTCAAATCGTCAAATTAAAAAACAATCAAAATAACACATAAAATGTAACTAACAGCAATAGATTTTTTTTTTTTGAGTATAGTCCTATTTTATCCGAATTTTCAAATCGAATTGAGTAGGTATTGTCATAATTCGTCCGAATTTTTAACCATAAAATTATGACATACAATCTGAACTATTTATCCGAATCATTCGTAAATCTAAACAAACTCTTTTAATAAATCACAATATTTCATACATATTACATTCAAATTGAACCGTCGAGATGACATGTTATAAAATCCGTACCATCACAATTTATATGACGATATATTTGGACTCAATCTTGACAAAATTGGTCAAAACTGTAAATAAAAATAATTTCTGGTCCCTTTCAAAACTATTAATTAATTGGGTCTGTGGTTAATTAACCTTAATACGCAAGATTAGAATTGAGATTGTTATCTTATTATTGCTCTATTTGGATTTACAATTTTCTCTATAACAAACAACAAAAAAATTATTTTTCTTTGTTTTTTTTTTAACTTCTGGTGTTTGGTTAATGAAATTTGAAGGCTTGACTTCCATTTTTCTCTTCAAAAAAAAAAAAAAACAAAGACCTCATTTGATTAATTTTTTTTACAGTGAAGTATAACTCAACTTTTATTTTTTTTAAAGATAAAAAAAAGATCAAGTTTTTTAACTTTCCACTTAATTCAAAGTTGGTGCTCTAGCCTCATAATTTTTTTTTTTAAAATCCTCCTAATTAATGTTGTTTATCTAGTTTTAATATTTCACATCATTGTTATATTTTTTTTTGTATAGTCGATGATTCTAAATTATCTTAATTTTTCTGTAATACTCATCTCAATTTACTGACATATCTCATACAATAAAAATTAATAAAATAGTATTTTATAAGAGAAGTATGATTGAATTTAAATTCAAAACTTAAATTAGTTGAATTAATAAGCTTAAATAATATAACAAATAAATAATTAAATATTGTGGTTAATGAAGAATATTATTTTTAGTAAAAATCAGTTAGTTTATATCTATTGGATGTTATATTTTGTGTTCTATAAATTTGTTTTTGGTTGGTATATATTTAACACTGACACACACTTGTAACTTATGCTTATGTTCTCTTCTCTTGTAGTTTAGCTTGTAGTAGGTTTTGGCAAATTAGTAGACAAGTTGTAATATTTTTCTTTCTTTTTTTTTCATTTTTTGTGTGAATATCTAAAGGTAGGGAATCTTTTGACAATAATTATTTTGATAACCTTGATAACGGATTTTCAAAGAATTTTGAAATAATTTTTAGAAATTCTCAAAAATAGAAAAAAAGTTCAAAAACATATTTTTTGACTTACAGATTGATTGTGTTTCAAATTTCATATAATATAAGGATCATTTAATAATTCATCAAAGACCGTTAAATATGAATCATTGTAGGTGTCATGTAATTTTGATTGTCTTTCATGAAGTACTAAATAATATTTAAATTGTATGAAATTTGAAACACAATCGATTTATAAGTCAAATAATATGTTTATAATTTTTTTCTATTTAAATTTTTTTTAAAATTATTTAAAAATCCGTTATCAAAATTATCAAAATAATAGAGTTTAGGGTTTAGGGTTTAAAAAAAATCCCTCAACCCTAAAATAAATTTTGACAATTTTGTCAAAATTATGAAAATAATAGGCATTAAAAAACCCCTCCCATATCTAAATACTCCCCTGAAATGAAATGGAAGAGGATGAAGTAATTTTCACTTTGATAAAAAAAGAATAATAACAAACAAATCAATCAATCCAAGGAAGAATAATTCTAGTGAAGATGCATTGCAGAGAATATAATAAGGTACCTCAACTCAATAGCAAAACCTCCAAACCTAAATTGAACAGCTTTGTGAAGAGAGCAAGGATCCTATCCAAGAGGCTGATCATGAATAATTCAGGAAATATCTGAGCCATACACCTCCAATTTGGTTTGATTTGTTTCCAATAAAATGGAAAGCAATTTGCATGTAGAAAGTGTTGAATGTGTCAATGGATATGATATGATATTATATGATATAGGTTGAATGAGGATGTTTTTGTATTCATATTAGTTTAATATTATTTTATTTATGTTTTATATTTAGTTGTTAATTTTAATGTTATTCATATTCTAGTTTACATCTTAGGATTAATGATAATGAATGTGTAATGAATGATTATCAAATAAATTGATAATTTATGTAATTTAACTCAAAAATATAGCAAATAGATAATATATAGTATTCTAAACATATCATGTACATAACATGATAAAAATATAACTAAATAAAATTATATAAAATATTAGGTATAAATCAATAGCATAAATAATAATAATAATAATAATAATAATAATATAATATATTTACATAATTAAATATATGAATAAAATTTGTATATAATTTTATACATCATTTGCACTGTAGATTAATGGATATGAAATATCTCTTATCCATACTTTTGTTAAGTAAGCTAACGAAATTTTTGTTTAACCCATGTCTCAATTTATCCGACAAATTAATGAAATTTATTTATTCATATCCTTCTTATTAAATATGATATGAAAAAAATAGACAAATAAAAAGATTTTCATTGACATTCAGAGGCAGATAGAAGTAAAACAAATGAGGGTCAACTGACCTCCACTTCTTCCTCAAATAACATTAATTTATAAAATGATTTTCTTATATTTTTTATGCAAATTAGTAAATTAACTCATTATTAGCTCTCATATATTTATAAAAATTTTATATTATTGAACCCCATAATCCAGATATAATTATGATATACAAAGAAATTTCTGCCTCTTGCATCCAAAGGTCCGTATGCTTCACAAAACTTGCTAGATTGGAGCGGATCTCTGAGGTTGGAGGTATATTGGTACTCCTGTTATTTTGTCTTTGTGATTTTGTTTTATTAGCAAAACACTTCAATGAGAATAAAATTGTTACTTCTAAAATATAAGTATATTTTGATGTAATTTTTGGTTGAGGTTTTGGATTTGTGTTCAAAATGTTTCTCTCGCTTTTTATCTGTTTGAATTTTATATGTATGTATATTTATATTATATTTGAATTATGTAGTTTGAAGTTTGAAGAAATGTTTTTTTCTAATCACAAACTTCTTACTATGTATTTAGTTTCTAACATTGTAAACATAATCATATTATTCACATAATATATTTATAAAAAATGATGAAATTTGATATATATTTCATCATACATCATGTAACTTAAAATTTCTATGGTGCCAAATTAATGATCATTCATGTACTATCAAACAAATACAAAAAGTACATGAAATTTAATTATTAGATTGTTTATATGACAAATAAAAAACATATAAATTTATTGAATTACGAAAAAAAATTCTAAAAAAATGATAAATTTTAGTATACTAAAATATTTTGATATGAACAATTTTTTAAACTTCTTAAATCGACATTTTAGATGTAAAATTTGAAATTTAATTCGTAAATATTTCGACAAAAATATTTATAAAAACACATTATCCAAACTCAATATTACTCCATAAAAAAAAGATGGAAGTAAAATTGAGGCCTCCAAATTAATTAAAAAATACGACAAACCAAATAGTCTCAAAAATTAGATATCCGTACTGATCCCAATTGTACGGATGAGGTTCATTCCAATCACACGTGGGCACGGTGCACGTACACCAAGCTAATTAAATTGGTCTCGCTCTCATAAAGCTTTCCAAGACCAGGTTCACAAGACAAAATCCCACAGATAACGGTACAATATTGTTTGAATTTAACCAATTTATGAGCAAATGCAACGGTCTCAGAAATTGTAATTAAGAGGTCCAATTTAATTGAATCAGTGCACATTAATTAATTTATTAGGTTAGAATTAACTGGACCACATTATATTACATAACTTGGACAATAATATAAACGAGATATTTTAATTATCGTTCAAAATAAATATATACATATATAAGATTAACTTTTTGCTTCAAACATTAGGTATAGTCCATTTTTTCATATGTACATAATTTATTTTATTAAATGAAATAAAAGATTAACTGTGTAATAATTGAAATCTTGGTAAAAACTGTTTGAACGGTTGAAATCATAATTTTTTAATAAGGCGAGAAGGTACTATAGATAAATAAAATTGTAAACATATTTAACTATATAAATTAATTTTGCATTAAATATTGCACAAATTAAGTATCTTTTATTACTTTATCAAAGATAATTACATGTGATGATATGAATCATCATTTCAAATTATTTAATAAACAATAAAAATTACCTCTCTAAGTTCAATATTTTCTATATGGGAAGGGATCATTTAACAACTATTTATTTGACAATCTTGACAACGGATTCTTAAATAATTTTGAAAAAAAAATAGAAAAATAGAAAAAAATTTATTTATGAACATCTTTTGAGTAAAAATAAGGGCCAAGCCCTTATCTTTTATAAACATATTCTTCAAATTATAGATTAATTACGTTTTAAATTTTATGTAATTTAAGTACCAATTAATATTTTATTAAAGATTATTAAATATGAACTGTTGTAAATATCATGTATTTTTTATAACCTTTGATAAAATATCAAATGACACTTAAATTATATGAAATTTGAAACACAATTAATTTATAAGTTCAAGAATATATTTATAATTTTTCTATTTTTAAGATTTGTCTTTTTGATATAATTTGAAAATCCCTACCCTTTCTATATACTAATATGCATTTATGTAGTATTAATCACATTTCAATACTAGATTTTAATTTAAAGTATTATATATGTATTTGCATAGTCAAAAAATTATCAGAACAATCCATTATACCATTCAAATTTGGTATAGGTCGGTATCACGGACGTATATATTGGTACCACATCACACGTGCGATCAAAGGCCCCACACGTGCTTGAGAGCAACAATTTATTCTCCTCAAAATAAGACATAATTATGAAAAAAAGACTTGCTTAATTTTATTTCCATTGAATTTGTATTTTATATCTTAAAAAGTTACAAGGAGAAGAATTAATTTGATGAGTGTTGTACACTCACGGTAAATAAGTTAGAAATACATATAAAAAATTGTTATTATTGAAAATTAATTCACATTATAATTTGTTACCAATTTACCTCTATATAAATTTAGGAGCAACTTTTTTAATTTTATTTCATCCTCCTTTCCTCTCTTCTTCACTCTTCATACTAAGAAGAAATTCAATGTCTATCAGACCGAATTTAATTTAATAGACAGTTTTAATTATCAGATCGTTAAATTTAACTGATTAATCTTGTATATGCATTCTTCTTTAACTGATTAAATATTATCCAACTGTCTCCTTAATGATCAAATAAATCAATAATTTATGTAATATAATTTAGAAATATATCAAATAAATAAATAAATTTTTTTAATCACATCATATCACAAAATATAAAAAATATAATGATTACTCCTATTGCTTTTAACATAATATGATTGCTCAACAAAAGTATATTGCACATCAAATTTTCTTTTGGTACCTTCTATCTTTCAAATTAAAAAAATATATCTTTTTAGTCTCACTATTTTGTGATAGTGTAGTTTTGTTTTTAGTACAAGTACCATCACGGATCATGGATGCATCACAATGCAAACATAATGAGGAATCAAAGAAAATAACAAAAATGAAAATGCTATAGTAGAACTTTTTATTTTAAAAAAGTAAAAAATTTAGTTTCATCCTAAAAAGTATATGTTGCATTTTTCATTCCGCACATAAATTATTATTATTTTTTTCATAAAGATAAGGATCAAACTTCTCAATTTTAAATATTCATAATTTTTTTGTTAAATTTTAAACCTACGACCTTCGACACAAAAGATAGTATCTTAATTAGTCTGAAAATTGAATTTCAACCTCACAATCTCAAAAATTAATTAGATTTTGGGTTTCATTGAAATGTTCTTTTTCTTTCTTTCTTTTTTCTTTTTCTTTTTTGTTTGGAGATGGGTCCTTGACATCAATCAATCGAAATTTCTGTGCCTCATAAATTAGACCTGATGAAATATGTATATATTCACAAATTTCAAATAATTAGTGAGATGCTAAACAAGCAAGAATTCAAACTTGAAGTGCATATTGTACTCTTATCATGCAACAAATAGTGCCATCATAGACCCCTCTTGTGTTACATTCCATTTCTCTTCTTTGTGATCCTCTGCAATGCTGTTCAATTTTTCTGCCTGGAATTCACACTCCTTGTAATAAGTTTTCTTTTTAATATAAATGTGCATTTTTCATTTGGGAAATTCATTTTTTTTTTCATATGATTGAATTTTCATGTAAGTGTTCCTATATGGTGCTTTCATCAAGTGTAATTATATTTGCTGTCTAGAATATTTACATTATATATTACTGATAGTTCGGTAGAGCGTACAACTTTTTTTTGTAGACAAGTATGTTGTTGTCCTAGTTTTTTTATTTATATTAATTTGTGTAATTATATATTTGTGACTTTATATTCAAGAAATATATATCTAAAGTGAGTAAAACAGAGAGATAAAAGAACGTTGATTTAATGTGATTTATTAATCTAATTGTTAAAATATACAAATAATTTTTGCTATTTATTTGATGGAATATATAATTGTTTTCTTAAAATAATGTCAAGTTCAATTAATATATCCGTTCAAAAACTTTAAAATAATACCATCAATCAGTCAATTAATTTTTCAAAAGAGATAAAATCCATTTACATATATCTAAATATTTGGTGTGCTCTAGCCAAAATGAAAAAAGAACATTCCTGAATTGTACATAAATACAATCAACAAAATAACAGAGGATCTGTTTATTCGTTTGCACGGAGAAAGCTACAGATACATACAAGCTACCAGAAAGAAATTAATTTAATTTCTTGCACGTACACTGAGTTTGATTGTAGCATAATGGCAAAATACTGCCTTACAAAATCTAATAGCGGGCTGAAAAAAATGGAATAATTAAACAGAAAAATATTTAGGAGATAATATCATTCATATCGTAATTGATATTGATTTTATTATTTGTGTAAAATGAGTTATTATTTATATTAATGACTTTATTATGTAATTTAATGTTGATAATATTTTTATTATTTAACTCAAATATTATGATTTGATAATTCACTTAAGTTGAATAACAAAAGTATTGTATAAATAAATTACATAATAAAGTCATTAATATGAATAATCACTCATTTAATCTGAATAATAAAATCAGTATCAATTATGATATCAATGATGATATCTGTACATTAGTTCCCCTAAATTCTATGAGTGTACCTTATTTGTAAACAATGGATTATTTATGGATATATCATTTAACTTCTACTTATAATGTAATGGATAAATGGACACGTTATTTAGAGGAGGGATCACATAGTAATAATTATTTTCAGAAAATTAACAACAAATTTCCGAAAACTCAAAATAAAATTTAAAATTGAGAAGTAAATTTATAATTATTTTATTGGATATAAGTAACAATCAAATTTCATGCAGTTTAAGATAATGTATAAAGAACCATCAATTTTGATATATGTACGGTGAAATATACAACAAATTTCATTATGTTTTATATACATGATATGTGAATATATATATAGATCACATCTAAATTAAAATAAAATTTTATTTTTGAAGATTCTACCCATATACATTCAAAATATATTAACAGTTTTAATTTGTTTTTATTTAACAGAAAATTTATCAATCTTCAGATACTTATCAAAATAAATCTGTCATTACTTTGAAATTGTTCTCAACATAAATATATCTACAAACAAATTGCAAAATGAGACATGAACAGACAATACAAAATACAGCCTCAAACTTTCAAAGAAATCAATCAGTCTAAAAAAAAGAAAAAAAAAAGGAAAAAAAAAAGAAAAGAAAAGAAACTCAGGTCTCAGAGACTGAGTAAAAAGCCTGAAAAGCAATCATCTCTTGACACAAGAACTTTTTCAAATGTAGCAGCTAGTCAGGCAGAAACAGCCATGAGAAATGAGAGAAATTAAACTAGGTAGTTGTGTACTAAACTACTTGGTTGATATATGATATATATATATATATATGATATGTATCTATGTTGGTGTTTTGAGCCACAATGGCATTAAATGAGACGTTGATGTTAGTGAATAGGCCATGATTTCTGTGTCTCAAAGTTGGCCTACATGTTCTAACCACAGACCAAAATTATTTCCACTAGCTAGTTATTCTGTGTATTTATTATTCAATCTTGCATGCATGAATGATATATAAATGCCTAATTGTGATGGTACTATTGATCTATTGCATTGCTCTCTTTTTATTCTCCAATTACATTATAACGATTAAAAAATAAGATGATGTTAGAAAGGATGCATGTCATGAAAATTTTAAATTGAGACAAATAAAAAGGATGTCATGGGTCACAATGGCTAATTCTGTTGTGAACCGGAATTTGTAGTCTAGATGAAGATATCAGATTGAAATTAACGGTTGTGATTTATTAATCACTAAATTTTTTTTAATCCATAGCAAAATAGTTTATAAATAATGTTGTCATAATATATTATTCTTTGTATAAACAATTGTAGATTCTAAATTCAACCTGCCAACTAAGAATAATTTGAAGATTTTGAATTCAATCTTATGCTAAAGACATAAAGTAATAATTAATAACATATGCAAAAGTTTGTTAGTTAGCCTCATCTTCATAATTAACAAGTGATTATAATCTCTAGAACTTATTCTTTTTATCATCATCATCATCATCTCATTACCACCACAACCACATAGAAGTGCATAAATGAATAATTTATAACCTGGCAGTTATATATATATTGGGTTTGAAGTTTCTTATGTATAGTAGTGTGCATGAAAATGTTGGTAGATAACTAGATTTATTGTATGCTCTTTTTTTTTTAAATAATTGGAAAACTGTTTCTCAACAATGTGCATGATAATTGCAATAGCAGAATTAGAATAAGAATGCTTGCTTATTACACTGTGAATATATATATATATATATATATATGATATATATGTATATTTCATCCATAATCTTTAGTTACATGATAGAAATGGGGTTAATTTTTCTCATTTATTTTTTTAAGAAGAAATCCTTCATAATCAGTGTCCTTACTAATGTGCTTCAATGCAAAAAATAAAATAAATAAAAAATAAAAAAAGATAATAAAAAGTTTATTTTTTTGAGATAAAAATAAGAGTATGAACCATTCAAATTTAAAATTTCATAAGAAACTCCGTTCAGATTTTAAACCTACGTCCTCTTCTTGATAATTAAAAACATGACACATTCCAAATAAAAAACCAAAAGTGTTTAGAAGTTGAAAAATAGAAAAATGCCACTCAGAGTTGTCTCTGATCACCATATATATAAATATAAAGATTCCTTAGTCCCAGAATGAGAAAAAAATGCACGCCATCTTCGCATGGTGCACCAATTTTAATGAACAATGGAGGAAACAGGGAGAGTTGGATATGGCTATAATATAACTTAGGTGGATATAATATATATGCTCATGAGCTCCAACCCATGTTACTTATAATAGGGAAATTAATATATTTGGATAGATGACAAATTGCTTTGGATGGAACCTTTGACCAGCTCCATCTCAGTCTTAACAAAGAACCCAATTGTTTTATTTGTTTATTTATTTCTTTCTTTTGATGTGGTCCTCTCCATTATTATTAGGTGCAGGAGAGCTCCATTGTTTTCAAAAAGAAGTAATAATTTTTATTCTTTTTTTTAGTTTTAAAGAGTTGCTTCAATGATCTCTAGTTATATATTATGAACTCGTTCAATATAGTACTTATGTAGCTTTTAAACTTTTTAAAAAGATAAAAATATTGAATTTCTTTTTTTTTGAAAAATTGGCAGTGGCTGCCAAATGATAAAAATATTGAATTTCAATTTCTAATTTATTAAGTATGTGATACAATCTTGCAAAAGTCATCCTATATTGATACAAATTCTCATTTAGTAACTCTTCAATTAATTTTAGAAATTGTTTGGTCATTGACCATCAAGTACTCATAATATTATAAAGTTTTTTCAAATAATATTTTTATTTTGACTTTCATTTTTATCAGTCATTATAGTAATAAGTTATCAATATAATTTATCCATTCATTGATATTCTTATTTAAATTCTTACCCAACTCATAGTTTAACCACATGCTACTTGCTTGATAATTAGACATGTCAATACAGCACCTCTAATTCTCCATTGTTGTAGTAAATTGAGGGATCTGAAAACCAAGTTTTGGATGGTGGCAATGCCAGCTATTTTGGGTCTTGAGATGTAACAGGAGAAATAAAAATTTCCTTCAGTGCATGCTCAGTTTCTCACTAAAAAATAACAAGGTCCCA
This sequence comes from x Bolboschoenoplectus mariqueter, assembly GCA_037678475.1. Classification (NCBI taxonomy): domain Eukaryota; kingdom Viridiplantae; phylum Streptophyta; class Magnoliopsida; order Poales; family Cyperaceae; genus x Bolboschoenoplectus; species x Bolboschoenoplectus mariqueter. The sequence goes on from CM075269.1 coordinate 2,403,319, forward strand.
CAGACCCTTAAGGTGGGCCCCACAAATGCTAAAGAGCCATGCACTCCCACATGGAAACAGGGCACTTGTGTCAGTCCCTGATTGGGTCTGCCTGGATTTTGCTGTGCAGTATTAGGGTTTGGAGACCCAAAAAAGTTGCCCCAAAAAATACAGAAGGTGACTGGAGACCATCTCCTAGGGTTCATGTCAATTCCCTTTAAACAAAGGGAGGTTTTGTGGTTTTCCAAATGTGAATTGCACAGGGAATTAATCTAGTCAAATGGCAACATGAGAGCTTGAAGGAAACTTTGCTGCTGCTGCCTTCAGACTAAAAAAACACTTTTTTGTACCGTTTTCAATTATGCACCTGAAAAAACCTTAAATTATCTCAAGGTACAAAAGCCAAATTTTGTAGACTTGGGCAACTTTTCGGAGATCCACTGATGATCGCATAAAGTGCCTACAGGAGAGATTTTGTGATTTTCTAAGGGTACACATGTAATTATTTCAAAAGTGTGTTTACATTATCATTCTATCATTCACAAAGTATTCAACAACAATTGCAAAGCAAAAGGAAAACATATCATTGGGTGATCAGCACCACTAATTCATGATTGAAAGACATCACAAACACAAAACATATACTATACATAAACAAAACAGTCACATACATAAATTAGGGCTTTCTTTTTGTATCCACTTAGTGGATAGGTATCCTGCATCCATATTGAGAAAAGATATTATATGCTTCAATTATGAGGTGTTTGTGCACAAGGTCACCAATGTACAAGTTGTAAATGCTATAGCAACCACATGGGTTTATGGTGGTAAACAGGTAAAGAGAGACAACTATTTCCAAATATTGATGTAGAAATTGAACAAAACTCCTTATGTATGTACAACACAGATGACCCTAATTACCCAGGTGTATACTAAAAAGACCCTCAAAAAAAGAAAAAGAAAAGGAAAAAAAAACAAAATAGAAAAATCACTAGTTTTGTAAATACATAATATTTTTCGAGTGGCAAACACTATGAAGTAGAATAGGGGAAAAAATTGTTGCCGTTTCTTGGTACTGTGATGGTAATGGTTGGTTCACCCGAAACCTGCTTCATCAGTTCTCCTCTTTTCCCTCCTTCAATGTGCTCATCCCGGCCATGAACCCACCATCCATGGAGGCACCGGGTGGACATGATGAACCCCTTGAGTCAACTGTGGACCCTGCTTGTATCTCCTTGAACATAGTCATGACCTTGAGCATGGTTGGTCGTCTAGATGGCCTATCATCCAAACATGCACATGCAATCTTTAAATGCTCCAACAATTCAAGCTCAAGCGAGGGGTCTTCTTTGAGCATCTCCTGATCAAACACATCAGTGATTCTCAATTTCGAGTGTTGCTTCACCCATCCCACCAAATTGTTATCCTCACCAAAATCTGCACAGTCAGTTGGCTTCCGCCCTGTAAGCAGCTCAAGCAGCACCACTCCGTAACTATACACATCTCCCTTGGTTGTACACCTGAAGCTTTGGTAGTACTCAGGCGGTACGTATCCTGGAGTACCAGCCAAGGTTGACACACTAAGGTGAGTATCCATGGCACTCATGAGCCGTGCCATGCCAAAATCTGAAACCCGAGCTTCTAGATGCTCATCTACCAGCACATTACTTGATTTCATGTCTCGGTGGATGATGTGTGGAATGCAGTTGTGGTGAAGGAAAGCAAGGCCCCTGGCAGCCCCCACCGCAATCTTTCGTCTAGCTGGCCAGCTCGGCTTCATGCCGGTTTTCTTTCGATCATGCAATACATCCTCCAAACTACCGAACTTCATGTACTCATACACCAACAACCTTTCCTCTCCTACTTTGCAATAGCCTAGGAGCGGTACGAGGTTGCGGTGCTTGATTTTACCTATGGTCTCCATTTCAGCAGTGAACTCCCGGTCTCCCTGGCCTGATATGTGTATTAACTTCTTAATGGCAACGATTTTACCATCTTTCAATTGGGCTTTGTACACATCTCCAAAACCACCTGACCCAATAAGGCTATCGTTGTGGAACCCGTTAGTGGCCTCTAACAGATCCGCAAAGGTCAATTTTTGAAGAGGTTTCTCAAAGGTGGCAAGGTTTATGCTCAAGGCATTTGTACCAGACAGCTTCCAGTTGGATATGGTGGCAGATTGTGTTCGGCTATCAAAATAAAAATCTCTGGATGTATTTGACTCTTCTTTCTTCCTCTGCCTCTTTCTACTCTCAATTGCAATTATTACGAGGCCAAATATGCAAAAGAGAGAGAATAATAGTCCTAATGCAACACTACCAGCTAGAGAGGCCTCACGGTGGGAGCGCTGGTGGGACCCATTTCCACTCGACTTGGAATTATTATCACAATACGGCAACGGAAACCCGCAAAGACCAGAATTATTCTCATATACATACTTTGGAAAGGTGGCCAAGGAACCTAATTCGGGTATGGATCCATTTAGCCTGTTGTTAGACAAATCAATCTCTGACAAGGACATGGCAGAGAAAGAAGCGGGTATTGGACCTTCTAATTGGTTATGTGACAAATCAAGAACAGCCACATGTGCCATCCCACCCATTTCAGGTGGTATCAGTCCCGATAACAAATTATGCCCAAGATTGAGAATCATCAAGTAATACATGGTGCCTATCTCCTTTGGTATACTGCCATCAAGCTGGTTGTAGGACAAATCAAGGAATATCATTGACCCATTGTTGTTAAAGGTATACTGGGTATTACCCATATAAACCCGTGTGAAGTTGCACAACCGTTTACTTGGCATTCGGGTCAAGTCATCAGACCGAATCCCACCAAACTCCAATAAGCTACCTGTACCATGGCACTGACTATTCTCATCATTTCTCAAATAAACATACCGCTTACCTGTCACCAAACCGACTGCCACCTTACCAGATTGTTTAGCCAGAGAGGGCGGAATTGATCCATTAAGCTGGTTGCTATTCAAATCTAGCCATATCAGACTCTTACAGTTGCCAAGCTCAAGAGGTATGGGTCCTGTTAAGGAATTGTTACCAAGTTTCAAAATGGCCAGATTCTCAAGCTTCCCAATCCAAGCAGGTATTGACCCAGAAAGATGGTTGCTCGCAAGTGAAATCCAGTTGAGGTCGGTACAATTCGCCAACCCATCAGGTATTTCACCTGTCAGGCCGTTGTAGTCTAGAATTAGGTTTTCGAGGGATTTAAGAGAAGATAGCTCGGCAGGTATCTCTCCATTCAAGTTATTCTGCCACATTATAATATCCTTCAATTTGGAGAGGGTCCCCAGTGAACCGGGTATGGATCCAGTAAGTAAATTCAAGCTTAGATCGAGGGAGACCAATTCGGTGCAGTTGCTTAATGAATCAGGTATAAATCCAGTGAAGTAGTTATTCTGTAAATAGAGCTCTCTTAAGCTGGAGGGGCCATTGGTACAGAGAGGCGGTATGGGGCCAGATAACCCGTTAGAGCTAAGATCCAACATCTCAAGAGTTGTTAGTTTTGAAATGGATTCGGGCAGGCTACCGCTGAAGTTATTAAACCCGAGTTCTAGGAGCCTGAGGTCAGGCATGGAAGTGAGGGACATAACGGGAACTTCGCCGGAGAAATTGTTGTACGCAAGGCTGAGAATGGTGAGCCGTGTAAGAGAGGCAAGGTCCGGTGGCGCGGTACCAGTAAAATGGTTAGATGAGAGGTTTAGATGGGTTAAGCCGAGACAGTTCGAGAATGTACCCGCCGGTACAGTACCCGAGAGGAAATTGGTGGATAGGTCCAGATACTGCAATGAGGTGCAATTGGAGATTTCAGGTATGGAGCCAGGTATTTTGTTGCTGGAGAGGTCCAGTCTCTGGACTATTCCAAGACCGGAAAGCACCCACTGGAGGTCTCTGGTGCTTTCGATCTTGTTGTAGGAGAGGTCGAAGCTTTTGAAGGGGAAGACTGGAGGCATAGCAAAGCCCTTTTTCAAAGGGTAGACTCCAATGGAGTTACTGGAGAGGTTAAGAGACTGGAGGGAGGAACAGGATGTGGCAAGGGACGCGGCGTCAGACACTGAGCCGTGGAGATTGTTACCGGAGAGATCCAGTGCGGCGACTTGATCGGCACATTTTGTAGGAGCCGAAATGTCGCCGGTGAGGTTGATGGAACGGAGAGAGAGCGTCTCTAGGTTTTGGAGAGAGAGAAGGTAGGTTGAGACCAAGCGAAAGTCCGGGCTGAGTGTAATCCCTTGGATTGTGAGAGAAGACACGCGGCCCCCTTTGCAAAGGACACCTTGAAACGAGCAGGGGCCCTGGTTAGGATTCCATGCTGAGAGTAAACTAGGGTTAGGTAGAGAGTTCTTGAAGGAGAGTAGAAGATCTAGGTCTCCGGCCATGGCTGGTACAAAGTGAACGAAGAGAAGAAGCAACAGGTGGAGTGTGGCCATGGAAAGGCGCGCAGCGTTTCGTTTCTCTCCCATGTTAGCTCGTGGAGGACTTCTTTCTTCACCACTCCGACCGATCCGCCATTAAAGTGCTTGTCCGAGCTTCGGAAAGAGAGAGTGTGTGTGCTAACAGGTGGCTTGACTTCTGTATGGATTTCTCTAGTCGCTCGAAACCACCACCATTAGAGAGAGAGAGCTTGATTATTGAGGTAGAAGGACAGAGAGAGAGAGAGTGGTCAAATGTTTTGGGAGTGAGCTTGATTGAAGAAGGAGATGAGAAGAGAGAGAGAGAGAGAGAGAGAGTAGAGCGGAGGGAACAGCTGTAGGTGTGGTGGGGTCACATGGGCATGTGCAATTGAATCGTACTAGCAAGCTCTCTTCTCTTAAATCAATCGCTTAAACACACTATTAATTAGGATAATCTATTCTATTTCTTTAATTAAGTCTTACTTCGACTTATCCCCAACCCCGTTTTCAAATCAGACCGTTGATATCAGATCCGACGGTGGTGATTGCCTCGACAGGATCAAATATATATCTCTATCCGCGACAAGCAGTGCTCTGCTCGAGACGCGGTCACGTGCCTTGAGTCCGTTCGCTCCGCCAGATTTTTCTCCATTCCTGAACTGCCCCTCAATGAAGTAATCAGTTGGAGAAGAGTACAAGGGGTCAGTGGAGGGTGTTATGGTAAATTTGCGACAGTCGAGCCTGGGAAGAGTTACTTCGAGAAGGGTTTTTGTCTTTAATTCCCCGGATCCGAACCAAAGCGTGCGGTTTGATTAATGTAGGTGAAATGACTTAAATACCCCTCTATGCTCCTAGTTCAATAAAGGACGAGCGCTTAGATCAGAGGAGCACTGGATGAGTTGTCAGCATCGTGCCCTGTTCGCAGAATAAACTAATCAGCTCGCATCCTGACCGTTCGTTCGTACGACTGCTCTGGACCGTCAGATCGGGACCGTGGGAAAATGGACGCTCCGCATCAGACAAAAAGATGCAATTTTTTTTTGTTTAAAAAGAGGTTGAATTGGGGATTTTTTGTTTATGACCCTGAAAAATATATTTGAAAGTTAAATAAATATGGACACAAAATTAAAAACATGCACATTTTTTTAATTAAATATTAAGTCTAGACAAATATAACATTATTGTATTAAATTTATTAAATTTTAAGGAAAAAATATAACAAATACTATTGAAATTGAAAATAAAAAAAAGTGACGTGCCTAACCTTGCCTCTTAGTAAATCTGTCACTGTTACTTTATCCATAATAGAGGCGAGCAATTTTTGCAATTAAATTTGTGGATAAATTATAAGGACAACATATGATTTTATCATCAAGTTTTCATTCATACTTTGCAGCTTATTGTTTTTACAAATAAAAATGATTAGTATCTCCATAAAAAATGATGATGCTGCCAATATTTTGTACATTAATTATGCAAAACAAATGTTCTTCAAGTTTGCAAGAACAAAAAAAAACACATGTATCCATCCCACATGATCAATTTGACATAAGTTTAACATGTATCAATCAATTCAACTTTCCTCTTTAGTTTTACATAACATTATTAATTACCATGCTACACAATAAATAAAACTTGCGCCATTCACTTCTTTATTGCGCCAACCTTTGCACGGACTATTAAATTTTCCAAAGGATGTAAGCGCAAAATTGCAGATGGAATAAATAAATAAATGAAAAAGCGTAAAAGAGCGTAAAAAAGCGCTAAAAGATGATAAAGTGAAAAGGAGATGATGGGTGCTACGCAAGACACGCCCGTGCGTCTAATTCAGCTGACGTGTCCGCCGAATCGCATATCCTGTCCAGTCCCTGTTGTTTTCTTATTCCTCTTTCATCGCTCCAGTTCATAAAGCGGGTTGGAAATCGCCTTCAGTACCAACTCGTTACACGGAAGTTCACTAGCTTGATCGTTTCCGTGCCAATGGCTGGCGCACAACACGCACGAACGAACTTATTAGACCTACGTGGCTACGTAATTGTAATTGCCAATTGGACCCAAAATCATGGCTCGTAAAAAGAGAGATATGTATAAATATATATATATATATATATATATCACAATCTCGATCTCGATCCATATATTTCCTAATAATAAGTTTGATCAATCATCAGGTCATGTGAAGTGGGGTAAGGTAAGGTAAGGTCGCTGGTGTGAGGATGAACAATTATTATTTAATTAATACGAGTGATAATTGTATTTTTTAATAGTATTTTTTATTGATATTTTAGATCAATTTTTATTTTTTTATAAGATATTTAGAGTAAAGATAAGATGAGATTAACTTAAAAAATAATCGAAATGGTTTCAAACGATAAATCTGAGTTGCTCAATAAATTCTTTATATTAAAATCTCATGAGATATTAAAATTTTCTATTTTTAGTACTTTTTTAACCATTTTTTATTTTTAAAAGTGATCCTAAAATAATAATCAAATAATGAATGTTTTTATACGGGAATAATCCATTTTTTAAAAAAAATCTGAAAAAATATTTAAAAAATTCAAAAAATAGAAAAATTTTGATATTTCATAAGATTTTGATATGAAGAATTTATTGAGTAATCTGGATTTATCATTTAAAATTAATTTGATAAATTTTTAAGTTAAGATCACCAAATATCTTGATAAGTTTAAGCTTACACTAATTTTATTCAAATATTTATATCTAATGATAAAAATATTTATATTTTATATTTCTAAAATTAAAAATTATATAACTTATATTTATATTTGTATGATAAATTTTTAACTTAAAAATTTTCTATAATTATCTAAAAAAATAATAAATATTTTCCATACTGATTTTAAATATTTACAAATTTAATTTAAATATAAATAAAATATCTAATTAATATAAGTATTTTTAATGTACGGATGTACTAAAATAAATGGTTCAAAAATAATTTCTCCATTATTTAATTAATTAATTAATTAATTAATTAGGCGCTGAAATCCGAGTGGGGGGCCCACACTGACGCATGGCACGTGCGGCTGTCTTTGGGACCGTGATGGAATGATTCCTAGCCGTTGGATTAATGCCATTATTGTCGGATTAATCGGCCGGTCTGGTGTCATTAGTTACTGATGAGCGAAACCCCGAACCGGGTGGGGACCTCAGTTCGTGCAATGGTTTTTACGCGGGGCCCACATGTCAGGGACCTTAACTTTGTTGAGTGCACTTGGGTTGGAATTATTAGATAGAATCCACCGTTGGACCGGATCTTAGAGTACTTTCTTTTTCTTTCTTTTTTTTTCTTTTTTTCTTTCTTTCTTTCTTTGTAGTTGAATGAATGAATGAAAAGGTTTTTTTTTTTTGCATCATCATCATCATCATCATCATAATATCATCATCCTAGTTTGATCCCCACAGAGGATGTGATGGCTATGAACCTCTGACATATCATGTGTGATGTGTGTGTGTGTGTGTGATGTGTGTGTGTGTGTGTGTGTGTGTGTGTGTGCAATTTTTATTTTTATATCTCTTCTATCAACTTTGGTTTGCTACAATTTTTTATTTTTCTCTAGATTTGTAAATTGCACCGAGATTTATTTTGCCAGCAATTGGAAAATAAAATGAAACACCATGTATGATAAATCATATGAGAGATATTTTTTTTAATTAAGGATTTATGTTAGTTCTAACATTTGTTATTTTTAAATTTTTTTTTGTAAAATTTGAACTTATTTCTTTATAAAATTGTGAAATTAATTATCATTTGTGTTAGATATGTGTTTCGATATCTGCAACTTTGTGTCATTCTGGTGTAGCTTTAAGTTTTTTTAATGCATTTATTTGTTAATATCTCTTATTGTTAGTGATTAATTTAAATTGTGTTATGTAATCGTGTGGATAAATGACGTTTTTAATTGACCGCCAATTAAAAATGTCCATTGACCAAATCTATAACTAATTGTTTAATTTAGTTGTTAATGAATAAATAGACATATTAGTTGTTGATATGAAAAAAAATCAAACATCATATATTTGCCAAAAAAAATGTTTTACAAAGGTATTAAGTGCTAAGATAAATTTTTATTTATTATGTTTAGTGTTCATACAAAATGATTCTGATCAATGTGCATCCAAAAAACCAAGTCTAGTGTAGGCAAATAGAGATTTGTGTGCAACCATCTTTTCATATTTTACTTTTTTGAAAAATAATTTTTGATTAAGTAACAAATCAATCATCTTTGTATCAGAGGTTATAAGTTCAAAACTCGAATAAAATTTTTTTTTATAAATATTTAAATTTAAATAATTTTGATTTTGATTTTTATCTTAGAAAAAAAAATTATTACATTCCCAAAAAAAATAAACAAACCATATGAAGATGTCAGAAATGTCATATATAATTTCTTAAAGTCTGGGAGACAATATCAGTCAAATATCAGAGTTCTATGTTACATTATATCATGTCAGCCTAATTAAGGTTTATTTATATAATAAATAAGATTAATTATATACTGATTAAGATTAGATTGCATAAAAATATTAAAAAATAATTATTAAATGTTTAATCAATTTACTCGGGTCGGGTCGACCCCTGACCCGAATGGGCTAGATACTGGTCAAAAAATTTTGACCCGAGTTAAATTGAGTTGGGTCAAAAAATAATAATAAAATAATAACGACCCAACCCGACCCATCGACTCAATAGGTCAACCCGATCCGAACTGAAATGACCCGAAAAAAACGAACTTTTTTTTTTTACTTGATCTTTTATATGTTACTACTATATATACTAGTTACCTCAGATATTTTTACAAAAATATAATTAGAGAATAAATGAAGGATTTTAGGTCTCAAAAACTTATAACAACATCATCATAAATTCATTTTAAGAGCAAAAAAAAAAAAACCACTCAACCTTATATCAAAAATAGAAATGGACCGTTGAGTGTACCGTTGGTATTCTTATAAATACCGAATGTACCAACTTATGTAAAAATAATAAGAATCGTAATGTGTTTTAATTCATCATTTCTAGCCTTTCTCTGTTTCTATTCTTACAAATTTCAACAGATATTAATACATTCTAAAATGCCCAATTTCAAATAAAATAACAAAATGAATATACATATATACTTACATATTTGAACAAATGATGAAAACTCTATGCTTGGCAAGAGCCAATTGTATCATCAATTCATCATCTCATTTTTGAATGAAATTAATGGTTCTTGCATCATTAATTATCTCATTTTTCATGCATGTCTTCAGCGTTTTATTTTATTTTCAATTTTCTCTCTAATCGGTTTTTTTTCACCACATTTTTCTAGGCTTTTACGTTTCATGAATCATGAACCGTGATAATAATATTACATATTTTTATATTTATATCTATATTTATATTTACTAGATATATCATTTCAAAAAGGATCTATATTTCAAAAGCAGTTGTTAATGTAGTATTTTTCTTTCAAGATATGTAAAAATATAGTTAAAATTTTTATGTGTTTGAACTTAATTGAGATTTTGAATTAAAAAAAGATATATTTATTTATGTACTCAGACTTACTTACGATCTTGAATCCGCTCTCGCATCATTCCGGCATCCATACTATCTTCATAAAATATCGATGTCGGTGTATATATATAATATTAAAACATTTCTCATCCAATTTATATTATGACCACATATGGATTTTATTATTTGTAATGCTGGATTTGTGGCTGAAATATTTTGATAATTTATCTAATGATAATTAGGCATTAAATGTGAATTATTCTTTTATCTAAAATTAATTTAATTTTGGCATTTTCTTCATTTGACTAATTTGGTTAGATAAGATTATGTCAATGTTATAGCTATTGTTGCAACCACATTAATTAATTGCATATATAGGTGTTCGTATATATATGCAGCCGCGTATGATATGCATATATGAACCACGTATCGAAAATATTGTATAAAATATATATTCGACAAATTAATATCGTATATATGAATTGTATATCATATAAATTAATTACCCGCATATACCAACAATTATTTTCTTCTCGCATCATCTCAAAAATCAGGTCACATTTGAAATATGAGGAAGTCTAAAATACAACACATTGTACGAATGGATTCGTGTAACAGCTTAAAATTTTTAATTTGAAAATAAAAATTATCGATCAAAATCATTCAATATAATCTCCATATAAAAATCTTATAAAAAATCAAATTTTATATTTTTTAGAATTTTTTTGCTATTTTTTTTATAGAAAGAAAAACAATTGATTTAAGAATTTTGAAGCATCTAATAAGAACCATTTTCTTGTCATCCAAAAAAATATCATAAAAATACTAAAAAATATAAAATTTGGTTTTTCACAAAATTTTGATATGGAGATTATATCGGACTGCTTGGATTAGTCACTTTTAACTTAAAATTTGAGATTTTAGTGTATTGTACCGGTCCATCCATACAACGCATTGTATTTTATCATTCCTCTTTAAAATATTGCTAATATAAATTAGAGTGGTGACTGGTGAATAAAATTTAATCTTTTTTTCCTATTGATTTCATCTCTTCTATAAATAGGGAAGCGGAGTCTGTTTGATGTCTATCAAATCAAATTTGAGTCCAATAGACAAAATAATCATTTGATAACATCAAAATTCACATTGAAGTTTCTTTCTAAAACCTTAATATTTATAAAAAAAATATGAAATTTAATAATCCGACAACAAATAATATGCATTGAATCTAAATTTGATCTGATAGGCATCGGACCGTCATTCAATTACCAGACGAGATGAAACAAAGAAGAGGAAGGAAGAGAGAGAGGTTGTTATGTATATGGGTCTGATTTCACATTGAAGAGTCATGAAGTCCATTTAGTCATGAAGCCTATTTTTAGACTGTGCGATTCACATGTTATTTTCTGTTGTATTGTAGAATTAGGGTTTTTTTCCCGGTTTATAAATATGTTTCTCTGATGTACTCTGTAATAATAACTTTTGAGAATAGTGAAATTTATGTTAGCGGCAGCCGTGAGTTTTCTTTCTCTTGAGGATTTTCCATGTAAAAATCGGTGTGTTTATTGTCTCTCTTTCTCTTTTTCTTTCTTTGTGATTGTATCATTGCTCTTTGTCAAATCCTAACAGAGATGTGGGTTGTGGGTTGTGGGCTGTGGGGCCCATTCCATTTAATGATGGTGAGGTGGGGCCGGAACTGAGGATGTTGCTGTTTTAATTTATTTGCAACTGATTTCATACCAGAGAAACAAGAACAAGTGCATGCATTCCTTGTATTTTTTTCTCATTGCTCATTTCATCCATCCATCACCATTTACATCAAAAAGGAAAAACAAATAAATTCCGAAATAATCGGGGGTTGTTTTTGTTTATGATTTTATCTCTTGAGAAATGATGTTTGTTTGTTTGTTTGTTTGGCGGAGAACTGGAGATAGTGGATGCACAAACTCTCTTTGGTGGAGTTTTGTACTAATTGTGCGCATCAAAAAAGTTAAAAAGATTGTTGCAATTTGCAATGCTATGTTGTTTGACTTTGCAATGATATAATTACATATATGTGTGTTATGTATTGGGTTGTAAATATATGGCATGCATGGATGGATGGTTTGTATTAGTAATTAATTAGTCCATCCGAGATCATAGTTAATTAATTTGTGAAGATGAACATGTTAAGCGTAAAAAAAAATATGGAAAATGTTTTGTTGAAAATTGGAGAATTTAAAATATCGATATTTGATAGTAGTGATATAAATAAATAAAATTGTTTTAATGTTACTATATTAACAATGAATCACTTCAATTATAATGGTCTTAATAGATATGTAACTTAAAATAAATAAATTCCGGTAGCTAAATTTCACCATGAATACCTTGAGGTAAAAATTTACAATTTTGATTTTACAAGTATAGTTTTACAAATATTTTGGGTGTGGATAATGTCTAATTCTGTCAATTTGCTGATTAAAAAGGCAATAGTAGAAAAATCAATATATTAATTCATGGGCTGAAAGTGTTTATGGGCCAATTAATTAATAAGTTTTATCAACTTTAAACAAGTTAATACTAGGCCCAAATTGGGCCTTATCTCTAGTATTATTTGTCTCATGCTTGATTCTAATATGAGTTATTTCACGAGCTACGAACAAGCTCGAGTTTTTACGAGTCAAGTTTGAGCTGATTTCTCAGCTCGTATCTGCCTTACGATTTCGAGCTAGCTCGGCTCATCAATCTCCCGAGTCGAGTCTGATCTGAGCCCAGCTCGCTCGAATTCGGCTCGTTTACAGCCCTAGCTTTGATTCTCTTGCAAATTTTAATTCATGATCTATAGTGATGGATAATTAAGTAATTTCGTAAGCACAATCCTCTTTACAATGCAACATATATGTATAAATACTCTTGAGACATGTATAACAGTACTGAAAATTGAATTTATGTATGTATATAATGCTCATCATCATACAACAATCTGCTAAAAATTTCATTCATTTTGGGCAGCTTACAAGAACTGCACTGAACAGAAAAAAAAACAGTGTCAGCAAACTGTGCAGTTGGAAGTTTTTCGACCTCATTTCTTGCTCTTTCTTTCGTTTATTTCAAACTGTTTGGCCTCATTTCTTCATATTTTCTGTCGTTATAAATTCGCCTTTTCAATGGCATGCGCAACACGTACGAAACTCCTTTTTTTTTTCTTCTTTTCTTTTTTAGAGAACTACATCACAGGCTCACAGCTCCTTGTTCTTTGCATACTTCATTTTACTGAATCAGAAAACACAGTAAACGTAAATTTTTATTCTGTTAAAATGTACACAGTAAGTATATATTGCCACTCCTATCAAACCTATTTGCTAAGTGGGCCTGATATAACTTGGAATTTTGCAATGGAAGTAAAAATATTTTTATTCTGTAACTTGTGATAGAAATCTCGACGAAATTTAATAGGTTTTGGGGAGTGTAGGCGACGAATTTTCTTAATTTTTTTTGTTTATTTTTCACCAGTGCAATTTCTTTGTCCGTTGTCTCACTCTCTTTCATGAAAAAGAAAAGAAAAATATTTGGAAGATATTATGATTGATATTATTATGATAGTATTAATACTGATTTTATTTTTCATATAAAATAAATTATATATGTTAGTGATTTTATTATGCAACTTATTTTATATAATATATTATTATTTAACCAAAATATCACTAATATGAATAATAACTCACTTAAGTTAAATAATAAAAATACTATACAAAATAAATTACATAATAAAATCACTATAATGATTTATTTAATATAAATAATAAATTCGGTATGAACGATAATATCAATAACAGTATCTATGTATTAGCTCCCAAAAGAAAAATAAGTTAAACTCGATGAGTCGTGAATTATATCATAATTCAATCACAATATTCAAGATGCTTGTCGGTTACAGATTTAAGCAATTATATTAAACATTAATGTGATTTTAATACAGTACCTTTTGCTGAAATTGTGCCATGTATCTATCTCATACATGAGCCATATGCAATTCCATTAATGCCAAATAAATCACATTTGGATAGAGGTTTTATTTGTGAAGGTAACACATGAATCACAATTTATACTCTGTAACCTATATTGTAATAAATTAATGGGATCAAAAATAGGCCATAAAACCTATGCCTCCTGCATCCATTAGTGAGACCAAAAGTTGGAAATCTCTATACTTGCAAAGAAATATATAAGAAATTCCTTCATATATAATTTAAATATATTGACTAAGGAAATTTAGTGTTAGACTCCCATTTAATTCGATTGGGTATCAGTCAAATTTATTCGTGCTATCAGAACGACTAAGAAATAAATTTTGAGTGTTTTATCTTGAAGACAGAAGAAACAATATAATTAGATGAAAAAACAATATCTATCTTTAAGATATTGTACTCGGTTTACAGGACTCATCAGGCTTGTTCTTAATACTTATTTACCTTAGTTAAATTTTTTACTTAAAATATAAACTCAAATTTATTATTATTTTGAAAATTAGGATCAATAATCATGTTCTAAGAAATGATAATTCCGAATAATTTTAGCTATGATTTTGATATGTATGATATAAATGAAATACGCTATTTGTATTGTTACATGTTATTGGTTAATTTAAAAACAGAAACTTAAAATAAAAGGAATTATTAAGGTGCAAAAAAAGATGAAAGCATGCAAACTTTTCTCATGAAACAATTCTCTTTTATTTCATTGTTCTATTAGGCTTCCTCTTTTAATCTTTCTTTATCATCCTTCTACTTTGTAAAAACAAATAATTAATACTGCAATGCCTACTATGTCTTTTCATATCTTAGACAAAGATAATGGAAATGAGGGGCTGCAAAATAAATGATGGAAGGAACGAAATAAAATGACAACAATTGAGCAATTAATGTAAATCCTAACCAACCAATTTTCTCATTGAAACTAATTAGTTTGGTCGGTACCACAACCTGATACAATGGGGTTCATGAATTCAGTTCTAATTGTAGCAAAACCTGGCTACTGGTCTTGCCATCTTTTTCTTTTTCTTTTCTTTTCATGTAATTTTACTTTGCATATGTTTTAATTGAACCATCAATTATGACAATCCAATCCTTATTTTCTTTCCATCTTTAATTTATCTATCTGTCTATCTGTATCCAATTAAGTTGGTCCTATTTGCATTCCGTTCTTTTCTTATACTTCTTTTACTAACTTCAGTAAAGTTGTGTATATGAGGTAAGATCTCACATTCCTTTGTGATGAAAAAATAGAACCATTTATTAATAATATAAAAACGTGTTGAGTTTTGTGGACCAGATTACCAGAGTTCATACTAGAAGAAATTTTAATACAGTACACTAACACATATATATGGAAATCTATTACAGAAATTGACCGATTACAAGGCCGATGATAAAGAAGATAATGAACAGTAACGCTAGTACTATCCACAAGATATGAGAGTGCTGATGATTGGTCGTCGACAAATCCTGAGACCCGTCTCCCTTTGACGTGGACCTGCTGTCACAAGGCGGCAATGGTAAACCACAAAGACCAGAATTATTCTCAAATGCAGATTCAGGAAATGTAACCAAAGAACCTTCTTCAGGTATGGGCCCACTTAGCCGGTTGTTTGACAAATCCAACTCTGACAAAGACAAGGTGGAAAAGGAAGAGGGTATACTGCCTTCTAACATATTATGAGATAGATCAAGTATTATTAAGCTTTTCATGCCTCCCAATTCTAGTGGCAACGGTCCCGTTAGGCGGTTGTGCTCGAGATATAAGGAAGTCATATATAGCATTGTGGACAACTCAGTTGGTATGTGGCCGTCGAGCTGGTTGTATGACAAATCAAGAAAAATCATTGATATGTTATTTGTAATGTATTCACCAGTTTGGCCAATAAGAGCCGTATGACCTTGTAATAAGTTACAATAACGTATAGTCGGAAGGCGCATCAGGTCGTTATACCGAATCCCATCAAATTCCAAAAAGACATTCATACGGTGGCATAGCCTATTGTCATTAATTCTCTTGCTGAAATATAGCCAACCGTCCACAATAAGATCGGCAACAATTTTACCAG
Organism: x Bolboschoenoplectus mariqueter; assembly: GCA_037678475.1. Taxonomy (NCBI): domain Eukaryota; kingdom Viridiplantae; phylum Streptophyta; class Magnoliopsida; order Poales; family Cyperaceae; genus x Bolboschoenoplectus; species x Bolboschoenoplectus mariqueter. The sequence goes on from CM075269.1 coordinate 2,419,321, forward strand.
ATTGTTTTGCCAAAGCAGGTGGAATGGACCCATCGAGTTGGTTGCTGCTTAGATCTAAATATACCAGGCCCTTACAGTTGCCAAGCCCTGGTGGTATCGACCCAGTGAAGGAATTATTTCCAAGTATCAAAACCACAAGTTTTTCTAGCTTACCAATCCAGATGGGTATCGACCCTGTAAGCTGGTTGCTTGCAAGAGAAATCCAGTTAAGACCGGAACAGTTCACTAACACATCAGGTATTGTACCAGTAAGATTGTTGTTGTCCAAAAGTAAGTTTCTGAGTGACTTGAGGGATGAGAGCTCAGCTGGTATCTCACCATGCAAATTAGTCTGCCACATTATAAGATCCCTTAGGTTGGTGAGGGACCCTAGAGAATTGGGTATGGACCCAGAAAGCAAGTTCAAGCTCAGATCTAGTGAGACAAAGTTGGTACAGTTACTTATTGAATCAGGTATAATCCCAGAAAAATAGTTATCCTGTAAGTATAACACTTTCAAGTTGGATACATTGTAAGTGCACAGTGAACCGGGTATTGGCCCTGAAAACGTGTTTGCACTAAGATCCAACAACTCAAGACTCTTATGTTTTGAAATAGAATTGGGTAAACTGCCATTGAAGTTATTAAATGCTAACTTTAGAAACCGGAGTCTGGGCAGGATTGGGATTTCAATTTCACCAGAAAAATTATTGTGGGAGAGGCTGATAATGATGAGACCCGTGCATGCTTTTACGTCGGGTGGGGCCTTACCAGTAAAATGGTTAGATGAGAGGTTTAGATAAGTTAAGTTGATACAACCTGAGAACGTACCGGCTGGTACAGTACCAGAGAGTTCATTGGAAGATAGGTCGAGATATTGTAGGGAAGTGCAATTGGTAATATGCGGTATGGTGCCTTGAATATTGTTATCGGAGAGGTCCAGATGTTTCAGCAAGCCGAGCCTAGAGAATAACCACTGGAGATCCCCGTTGGTCGCAATCATGTTGTAGGAGAGATCAAGTACTTTGAGGTGGGAGAGAACTACTGGAGAGGAAGGATTGAAGCCCTTGCCAATGTAATTATCGGAGAGGTTGAGTGACCAGAGAGAAGGACAGGAGGCGGCAAGAGAAGCTACATCAGAGAGGAAGCCTCCGAGGTTGTTACCGGATAGGTCCATTTTAGCGAGTCGAGTTGCAGAATTTTCAGGGAGAGCTGAGATGGGTCCAGTGAGATTGGTGTAAGAGAAAGTGAGGATCTCCAGGTTTTGAAGAGAGAGGATATGAGCTGAGACAGAACTGAAGTCTACTCCAAGTGGCAGTCCTCGAATTGTCAGAGACGAGATACGGCCTCCTTTACATATTACGCCTCGAAATTTACAGGCTCCATGCATGCGATTCCAGCTTGATAGCAAGTTGGGATTTGGGAGAGAATTCTTGAAGGAGATTAGAAGGTCAACATCTCCAGCCATGGCTGATGATCCACAAAAGAATAGAAGATGCAGAAAGAATGACAGTACTACTGTAAGTGTAACCATTGTATTTGTATATATGATGAACTCTCTCTCTTTACTTGTGTTATGTCATTAACTATATATGTTCTATGTTCTTTGTTTTGTTTTCTTCAATACACAACTTAATTCATTGCACATGTTGTTCTTCCTCCTCTCTTAGTCTCTTGCTATCTGGAAAAAATGAGTTACTGAGAGCGAGAGGACAAAAAAGGTGAGGCTGTTAATTAATTTCGTAGATGATTCTGCTTTCAGAACAAAAAATATCTGATTCAGTGAAAAGAATAGTACTGTGCTTAATTATAATACACAAAAGCTTAATTTAGTCAAGAATCAAGACTCCAGAGTGTTTGATCTACTAAACAAATGTGTGGCAATCATTCAATTAATTTTAATGGTTTCTCTGAAGTAGGACCCAGCAATTAATTGTCCTCAATTTACAGTGACAAGTTTTAAATAAGTAAATTTAAAGTAGGGATTCCTTGAGAACTGTTAGTTTGACAGCCTGATAATGAATTTTTAAATAATTTTAAAAAAATTTAAAATAGAAAAAAAATTATGCAATTTAAATTAAATGTTATTTGATATTTCATCAAAGATTATTAAAATTGTATAATATTTTCAACGGTTCACATTTAATGATCTTTGATAAAATATCAAATGATATTTATATTGTATAAATTTGAAACACAAATAATTTATAAATTCTAAAATATGTTTATAATTTTTTTTCTATTTTTATGAAATTTTAGAAATTATTTGAAAATTATTTAAAAATATATTATTAAAATTATTAAATTAATAATTATCAAGAGATTCCATCCTAAAAGCTTAACATCTAATGCTAAATAATAGAAAAGAAAATAAGCATCCAGACAATAAATATAATATTGAAGAAAATATTGTTAATTGAGGAGAATTGAGGTTCGACCTTTTAAGACGTGATATGTCATTATGTCATAATTAGAGTGTGACAAAAAATAATGGGTAACTTTTTTCAGGAATCACTAAACTTTACTTTAAATTCGTTTTTTACCATTTAATTTTTATTTATCAGTTTTAATCACTAAACTTTGATATTTATCTAAATCTGATCACTTCATTAGTTTTTTCATTCAAACTTAACGAAAACGTATATGATAATATGAATTTTGTATGTTTATTAAATTATCAATTAAAATTATTGAATTATTATTGTCCTATGATTCATAGCATCTTTTTATGATATTCAGCATGTAAATTATTAAGCTAATTTATGTTATCTAATATTTTTAATTATTTAAAAACAAAAAAAATCATCCATTTTTTTCTATTTGGCCAAGCAACTTGTTCTTTTATTTCAAATTTTGTTTAGAAATATTATTATTTTATAATTGAAATTTTGATACTTTCCTTCTAAAAGTATCCCAATTTGTAGAATTTAATTATTAAAAAATAATATATCTCTTTATTTATTTAAATAATTAGAAAATTAGAGTTTAATGTATATTCTAAATTTATATTATTGCTCTTTAGAAAAAAAAACACATATTTTAAAATATGATATGTTCTAAATTTTTGTGAAAGAAAATATAAAAAAAATTATTTTTTGTCTTATATTCTCATATTTTTAAATTTTATATAAAATTCTATATGTTTAAAATAGAGGTCATATAAACTTTCCGTTAAGTTTAGATGAAAAAACTAATGGAGTGACAAATTTGAATAAATACCAAAATTTAGTGACTAAAAATGGATAAATATAAGTTGAGTGACCAAAAACGGATTTAAGGTAAAGTTTAGTAACCTCCGAAAAAATTTACCCAAATATAATTATTTGCATTTTTTGCTTTCAATTTTTTTTTACTCATTTCTGCAAACTTTATTTGTTTAATAGAAAAAAATTATATTCATATTCTCTCATACATGTATATCATGGATATTTCAGAAATAATCACATATATATGTTGCCAACTTAATTTCATGCTACTGAATAATAGAGTTCTCACTCAGCAAGTCATGGCGTGAAGAAAATTCCAATTCACCCCAGGATGTAATCTATGTCAAAAAAAGAAATTATTTTTACGTTTCATATTTACATTTTTTTATCTGCACATCATAAATATTTATATTAAATAAATAAATAATTTATATTTATATTTATACATATTTATAGTTAATATAGAAAATATTTATTATTTATTATTTTTTAATGATATGAAAAATTTTATTATATAAATAAAAATAGAATTTGTAAAATTTTTAATTCAAATAATATAAAGTATAAACATTTCTATTATTAAATATAAACATTTTTTAAAAAATATATAAATATATTTAAAATATAAATAAAAAATATAATGAATAAATACAGTTATCACTCCTCCATATCCGATAAATTCAACATGAGACTCGTTACCGACCGCAACACGCCACTTCGAACCTACCTGCAAGTATGACCATAACCTTCTTTTCTTGAAGTAGTTGGTTAAATGAAGGACACTGAGCAAAGCCAGAACTCCGAATAGACACAGTTGAACCTATCGATTTCAACTGATTCCACGAATTGCACTGCTACTTCATCACAGTTACATGGCACATATGGAAGGAGAGGAACCAACGCACCTTCCAACAACAGGCCTCACCACTACATGTAATAGCTGACAGGATCATCCAAAGGACTAACACAGAGAAAAAAAAATCATGAAAACGCAAATTGCATTATTCAATGAAGAGCACAGTAACAGTAATGAAGTTGAAATCACTTGAACCGCAGGCCTTACCCCAAAATTAGAAGAATATGATGAAGGAAAGAAAAGGTCTAAATTGTTTCTATTTTGTGTTTGTCGTCTCTGCTTCGAATAAAAGAGAGGCAATTAACTCGATCGATATTACCTTTTTATTGGAGTCTTCTTTTCAATCATAAAAATGCGTGCAAGAAACAAAAAAAAATTGTAAAGATATTAACTCCAACCTTTAAGATCAAACCTAAAAACTCAATATCAACATAAGAGGAGAGGCCTTCAGTAGAGAGCGGAGAACCAATATATATACGGTGGTTGTGGGGCTACTCCTCTTTGAACGAAAGCGGGGATTTCAACATCCATTAGATCAAAATTTAATTCGATAAATAAAATAACCTTCGATGATATTAAAATTCTCACAAAGGTTCTCTCCCACGTGTTAATAAATGTGTAAATTATCAAATTTGATGATCCAATAATGAATTAATAAACCATGGTCTCCCTTTGGAGAGTGAAGATCATGGTTGAATCGATTTGCTAGAGGAAGAGCATGTTTTTTGATAGAGCGAAAGTGATCGAAGGTTTTTAAGAGAGGCGTCTATTGTTATATATATATAGAGAGAGAGAGAGAGCGCATGTTTGGGGTTTCTCCAAAGAGATGCTATATATAATAATAACGATTAAATCCAAACCGTCCATAATCTATATCGGACGGAGGACATAAAAGGATGATATTACAAGGATGTAGCTTTTATCAAACGTTTTTATATGGGAGCTGATATACAGATACCGTTATTTATATCACCGTCGATACCGACTTTATTATTCATATTAAATGAGTTATTATTTATATTAACGACTTTATTATGTAATTTATTTGTATAATATTTTTATTATTCAATTTATGTGAGTTATTATTCAGAATAATAATATTTGAGTTATATAATAAAATACTTTATAAAAAAATTACATACTAAAATTGTTAACATAAATAATAACTCATTTTACATAAATAATAAAATCAGTATTAATGACAACATCAACGATGGTACCTCTCAAATATTTTCCTTTTTGTATACTACTGTAGATACTGTAAATTGAGGACAATTAATTGCTGGGTCCTACTTCAGAAAGATCGTTAATTAATTGAATAAACGCTGCATGCACATTTGTTTAGTGGATCACACATTCATTCTCGAGTCTTGAACTAAATTGTGTATGCTTTTGACTGAATCAGATAACTTTTTGTTTGCATTTTGAGGTCGAATTCTATTGACAGGAACTGAATTAAAGCAACATAATCCTACGAAATTCATTTCACTAACAACTGATCACCTTTTGTTGCCCTCTCGCCTCTGCAACTCATTTTAATTTCCCACATATATATGTATATATATTCATATATAGCTAGAATGGACGAATGAAGTGCAATGAAGTTGTACTGAAGAAAACGAAATTAAGAACAAACCCCACCTTTCTCCATTTAAATCAAAACTTTGCAATGGATTCTAGCAATCAAAAGAGGAAAAGCAATAGGAGCATAGAACATAAGACAGAGAGAGTGCACCATACATACAATTAATGGTTACGCTTACAGTACTACTCTCATGCTCTCTGCATCTTCTCTTCTTCTGTGGATCATCAGCCATGGCTGGAGATGTTGACCTTCTAATCTCCTTCAAGAATTCTCTCCCAAATCCCAACTTGCTATCAAGCTGGAATCGCGTACATGGAGTCTGTGAATTTCGAGGCATAACATGTAAAGGAGGCAGCGTGTCATCTCTGAGGATTCGAGGGCTGCCACTAGGAGTAGACTTCAGTTCAGTCTCAGCTCATATCCTCTCTCTTCAAAACCTGGAGACCCTCACTTTCTCTTACACCAATCTCACTGGACCCATCTCAGCTCTCCCTGCAAATTCTGCAAATTGACTCGCTAAAATGGACCTATCCGGTAACAACCTCGGAGGCTCCATCTCTGATGTAGCTTCTCTTGCCGCCTCCTGTCCTTTTCTCCACTCACTCAACCTCTCCAATAATTACATTGGCAAGGGCTTCAATCATTCTTCTCCAGTAGTTCTCTCCCACCTCAAGTTACTTGATCTCTCCTACAACACAATTGCGACCAACAGGGATCTCCAGTGGTTATTCTCTAGGCTCGGCTTGCTGAAACATCCGGACCTCTCTGATATTAGTATTCAAGCAACCATGCAACAGATTACCAATTGCACTTCCCTACAATATCTCGATCTATCTTCCAATGAACTCTCTGGTACTGTACAAACCGGTACGTTTTCAGCTTGTATCAATTTAACTTATCTAAACCTCTCATCTAACCATTTTACTGGTAAGGCTCCACCCGATGTAAAATCATCCACAGGTCTCGTCACTATCAGCCTCTCCGACAATAAATTTTCTGGTGAAATTGAAATCCCAATCCTGCCCAGGCTCCAGGTTCTAGAGTTAGCATTGAATAACTTCAATGGCAGTTTACCCGGTTCTATTTCAAAACTTAAAAGTCTTGAGTTGTTGGATCTTAGTGCAAACAAGTTTTCAGGGCCAATACCTGGTTCATTGAGCACTTATAATGTATCCAACTTGAAAGTGTTATACTTACAGGATAACTATTTTTCTGGGATTATACCTGATTCAATAAGTAACTGTACCAACTTGGTCTCACTTGATCTGAGCTTGAACGTGCTTTCTGGGTCCATACCCGGTTCTCTAGGGTCCCTCTCCAACCTAAGGGATCTTATAATATGGGAGAATAATTTGCACGGTGAGATACCATCTAAGCTCTCATCCCTCAAGTCACTCAGAAAATTACTTTTGGATTACAACAGTCTCACAGGTACAATACCTGATGGGTTAGTGAACTGCACCAGCCTTAATTGGATTTCTCTTGCAAGCAATCAGCTTACAATTCCAGGCTAGGAAATGCTTGGAAGGTTGTATTTCAGACACCACACTTCAGCGCCAGAACATATAACTTCCAGGAGCCATTCCTGCTTTAACGCACCAGCCAATCGAAACATATATTAGCACTACACTACGCATCTCTTAATACTATTTGAGAAAACTCCTGGCCAGGTTATTCATTCAATCCTGTTTTTCAATCTTGTTCATGAATGAAATAAAAAGGCTGCGACCTGGCAAGAATGTGTTTGAATCAAGTAAAAATACACCCCTATTGAATCATCTTTTGCGGATAGAAGGAGCTCGCTCTTTCCTTTCCTCATTTATCATTTCATTTTCTCATATAAAGTTTATTTTTACTCCTGATAAGCTAGTTGGTTTTAATACTTATAAATAATTCCTTCACTGGATCAATACCACCAGGGCTTGGCGACTGTAAGAGCTTGGTATATTTAGATTTGAACAGCAACCAACTAAGTGGCACCTGCTTTGGCTAAACAATCCGGTAAAATTGTTGTCGATCTTATAGTATACGAGTGGCAATTTTTCAGCCAGAGAACCAACGACAATAGGCGATGCCACTGTACTACTCTCTATTTGGAGTTTAATGGGATTCAGGAAAATGACCGGATGTGGATTTTGACTATATGTAATTGTAACTTGCAAGGTCATATGGCTCTAACTGGCAGCAGTGGTCAATACCTTACAATTGCACATAATATATCAATGATTTTTCTTGATTGTCATACAATCAGCTCAACGGCCATATACCAACCGAGTTATCCACAATGCAATATTTGACGGCCTTAAATGTCAATAATTTTCCTAACCGGGCCAATACCACAAGAATTTGCATGCTTGAAAAGCTTAATAGTACTTGATAAATCTCATAATATGTTAGAAGGCAGTATACCCTCTTCCTTTTCAACCATGTCTTTGTCAGAGTTGGATTTGTCAAACAACCGGCTAAGCCGACCCATACCAGAAGAAGGTTCTTTGGTTACATTTCCTGAATCTGCATTTGAGAATAATTCTGGTTTTTGTAGTTTGCCATTGCCGCCTTGTGACAGCAGGCCCACGTCAAAGGGAGACGGGTCTCAGGATTTGTCAACAACCAATCATCAGCACTCTCATATCTTGTGGATCGTACTAGGGCTACTGATCGGTATCTTCTTTATCATCGGCCTTGTAATCGATCAATTTCTGTAATAGATTGTCATATATCTTGCATGTAATTACATATATGTGTTAGTGTGCTGTATTAAAATTTCTTCTAGTATGAACTCTGGTAATCTGGTTCACAATACTCAGCATGTTTTTGGATTATTAATAAATGGTACGGTTCTATTTTTCATCACAAAGGAATGTAAGATCTTACCTCATATACACAACTTTACCAAAGTTAGTAAAAGAAGTATAAGAAAAAAAGTAATTCTAATGTATATTTAATTTTTATGATATATCGTTGTATATCTTTTATTTAGTTTCAAAAATACATATAAACATTAAATAAATATATTTAATAATTTATATATGAATTTTGATGATATTACACTCAAGGATAATGTCAAATTGATTAAAAATATATATAAATGTGTTCAAAAACTTTGTAAATATATTATTTAATAAATATACAAAATCTATATAATCATATAAGTTTTCTGTTAAGTTTAGATGAAACTCGCTTTTAAAACAATGGACGGTTCGACTTTAAAATTACAACCCACTATAAACATCAAAATCAACAACGTACAATTTGTTTAGTGACTTTACTATAGATAATGTCTAACATACATATATTTTGTTATAGAGTTTTAAATCTAAATTTATTAAAACTTTTTAAAAAAAAATTGAAGAAACAGTGGAGAGCTAGAGGCATGACAAAAATGTGTTTATATATAATATTTTCATTTGGATAGAGAAACAGAAAGGATGGTTTATCTTGATATTTCACTCTGAATTTTTTTTTTCCAATTGTCATTTTTTTGTTAAAAAACATTGCCAATATAAACACATTGTCATGTTATCCATTGACCAATCAAAGTTGACCTGTGCAAGAGGTTTTTACTAAATAAAGAAAGACTCAATAAGTCTTCGCTGGCAACTGCTGCTACATAGTGCACCATCCAATTAAAATCAGATTCTTTTTTTGGTCAAAAAAGGGAAAAGCCAATTCAGAAATTTTATATTAAATCAAGATGAATGGAGTAGATAAAAAAAATGACTTTGAATAATGAACTGTAATGAATCTGAGCCGTCCAATTTGAATTGGATGGATCCACATTGATACAGTACATGGACAAAATTGTAGCACCACACAAATCAGAGAACACAAAAAATGCAACAGAAACTTGCTCGAGCAATAGATAACAAAAATTCCATTATATTCAAAAGTGAAAACATAAGTTATGACAATATATGATGAAAGACACCTACCTAATTATAGACAACTAATTCCCAAATATGGAAAACTGAGAAATTTTATGAGAAAAAGGGACTTCTACACCAGAAAATTTATCAGAGCAAAGAACAAAAACAAAAGCTCCTCCTTCCCAAATTAATTCAAAATTAATTAATGATCAATACAATTCGTTAGCAGCAATACCCTTGCCTCATTTTTTCCCACAATGGTAACAGTTCCGACCGCAGTTGACCATGAACCGCGGCTGAACCAGCTCAGCATCTCATGCATGCTCAATACCGAGGTTGGCGCCATCTTGGCTGTGATTCGCCGACCCATCGACCCCACCATTGTTGCGTCAGCTATCCTCCTAGATGACCACCTTGTACAATCCCTCAAATCCCTCCGTGCCATCATTTTCCACACCGATTGGCACATCACAGACCCGGCAGTCTACCTTTCTCCTTTCCTAGATGTGATACAAAGCGATGACGTGCCAGCAGCTGCTACCGGGGCTGCCTTGTCAGCAGTGCTGAAGATACTTCAATTCGGAGTTTTTGACAACCAGTCGCCAGGAGCATTTGATGCCGTCCATTTGATCGTTTCTGCCATCACTTCATGCCGGCTTGAACGAACCGACCCTTCCACAGAGGATGCCATCTTAATGCGTGTGCTCCAAGTGCTTCTTGCTTTGCTTCGCTGTCCTGCCGGCAGGCTTCTTACAGACCACGCTATTTGCACAATCGTCAACACATGCTTTCAGGTTTTCTATTTCTCCATTGCATACAATATCAATTCCTCTATTGCATATGGAAACCGCATCTTTATATTTTTACAAATCGGCATAGGTTGTGCAACAATCAGTAAGCCGCGGCGACCTTCTCCAGCGAGCTGCACGCCATGTGATGCACGAGATAATACAGATAATATTTTTGCACCTCCCAGAAATAAAAGCCCCTGAGCCAGGCTCTGTTGACTTATCGGAATTGGAGGAGGAATTGGGCTCACTTACAGGGTATGGAGCCCGGTGCATGGTCGATATATTCAATTTCCTGTGCTCGTTACTCAATGTCGGTGACATGGTTGTTGCACCAGAAGGATATGGACCCGCCGACGAGGACGTACAACTTTTCACACTTGTTTTGATAAATTCCGCAATTGAGCTCGGTGGTGAATCAATCGGGTGGCACACAAAGTTATTGCAACTGATCCAAGATGATTTGTTTCACCACTTGATCCATTATGCGACCCGGTCGGGGCCTTTGGTTCTCTCCATGATTTGCAGCACAGTCCTGAATCTCTATCACTTCTTGCGCAGGTAAACGTCTCTACCTCCTACATGAAATACCTATATAGTTTTCCTTTGCATTTTCATAAGATGTAATATTTGTGAACTAGATACTACCACTACCAAAAATGTATGGACTAAACTTGTTAAATTCAACTAGATTTTTTTTTCTATTTTTGAACTTGCTGGCACCTCTTTTTGGTTACTTCACTTGTGTTTCCTTTACTGTAGTTTTATTTATTTTTTTTAGCTTTGAAGAGAATTTTCGTTGAGAATATAATTTGTTGTCTGACAACATCTCAAATCAAGTTCTGGGTATTAGCTAGCAACTTCTATAATAATTTACACTGGTTCAAAATATTAGGTAAAAGGAACATATTGGTTTCTTGGTTAATATTATCATATATATCCAAAGTTGGAAAATAATACATTTGAAAAAAGGGCAAGTTAAATTAATACATGGACTGAAAGTTTGATTTTGTTTAAATTGTAGGTCATTAAGGCTCCAGTTGGAGGCATTCTTTGTTTACATTCTGTTACGAATCGGCTCTGGCATGAATGGGCCCCATTTACAGGAAGTAGCCATAGAAAGCATAATAAGTTTCTGCCGGCAGCCGAAATTCCTAATAGAGATGTTTGTTAACTATGATTGTGATCCAATCCGACACAATGTGCTCGAAGAGATTGGCAGGCTCTTGTGCAAAACTGCATATCCACAAATCAATGGCAGCCAAATGACGCCTATTCAAATCCATGCCTTCAACGGACTTGTCCACATTTTCACCACCATTGCCGACAGCATTGACTCTGCTGCCACAGACCAGTCTAATGGCAAAGACAGATACAAACTCGACATGTCAGAGTACGACCCTGCTTTGGATAGTAACCCGCCTGAACCCAACTCAGATACATGGGTTGATTTTGTCCGGAAAAGAAAGCTTAAAAAGAGTAAAACAATGATGGCTGCACACCATTACAACAAGGATGAGAAAAAGGGTATGGAGTATATGAAGTTTGCAAATCTTGTAGCAAATCCACCTGAACCTAAAACCATAGCCCGCTTCTTCCGATACACACCGGGCCTTGACAAGCACAAAATTGGAGACCATCTGGGCGACCCGGGTGAATTTAGCATACAAGTGTTGAAAGAGTTCACCGACACATTTGATTTCACTGGCGTTATCCTTGACACTGCACTAAGGACTTTCCTTGAAACCTTTCGGCTACCAGGAGAGGCACAAAAGATACAAAGAATCATTGAGGTCTTTTCAGAAAAATTCTTCGATCAGCAATCTTCGGATATTTTTGCAAACAAGGATGCAGTATTCTTGCTTTGTTATTCTCTCATCATGCTTAACACCGACCATCACAACCCACAAGTGAAAAAGAAGATGACTGAAGAGGAGTTTATAAAGAACAATCGAGCAATAAATGAGGGATTGGATTTACCGAGGGAGTACCTGTCGGAACTATTCCACTCCATCTCAACAAATGCAATTGCATTGTTCAGCCAAAATGGAAGTACGCCCAAGGAACTAAATGCAAACCTATGGGGTGAATTAATCAGGCGATCGCTCACCGTGGAACCATTTATCATATGCGACTTCAAGCATGAGCTCAGCCGTGAAGTTTTTGCTACCATATCTGGTCCAGCAGTCGCTACACTAATGACTATCTTTGACTACACCAATGATGAAGAAATACGAAGTGAATGCATAGAAGGGATGATCTCAGTTGCACGTATTGCACAGTACGGGCTAAGTGATGTACTCGATGAGTTGCTTTCCTGTCTTTGCAAGTTTACTACCCTTTTGAATCCCTACAATTGCACAGAAGACACCCAGGCTGAGTTCAATCAGAGCATAAAAATGCGCATGGCCATGCTCGCACTCTTTACTATTGCGAACCGGTTTGGCAAGTCAGTGCGTGGTGCATGGAAAAATGTAATAGACTGTATTTTAAAGCTCAGGAGAATAAAACTATTGCCGCCTTTGGGGATTGATTCGAGCAATGGATCAGCAAATCTGGTCACCACTGGATTGACAACAGCAATGCATAACAAGTCAGAGTCTGGTGTTATCTTTCCTTCCTCGCACCAAGGATTAGGGACCAGCCGCTATATTTCAGGGATGATTGGCAGGTTTTCACAAATTTTATCGCTCGAGACTGGTGCAGAGTCAATGATTAACATGAATAGCGAGTCAGAGGTTAACATGAAGTTGATGCAACAGTGCCAAATTGGGAACATATTCACTGATAGTGGGAAGTTTTCAGAGGAGTCACTGCACCACTTGGGCCGGGCGCTCATATTTGCAGCTTCCGGTAAAGGGCAGAAATTCACTTCAGTGGGTGAGGAGCACGATACAATTGTATTTTGTTATGACCTCCTGTTGACCGTCACCTCTGCTAACACTCACCGGTTCATGGCATTTTGGCAGCAATTTCATGAGGCTTTCTTTACCCTCTCACAGTACACAATCATGTCCCCATATCCATTTCCGGAGAAAGCCATTGTACCACTCTTCAAGATTGCCGGTAAGATCATATCGGCAGAGACACCACGGCTTGATAAGCAAGCAGAGGAGGCCATAATTAAATCCATTCATCTCATGGTAACAATAGAGAACACAATCGACATGTGTTGTGACATCATTGTGGCTTCAGTGAAAGCGCTCATTGAGGAGCATGGCGGGAGCATACAATCATCAGCCGTATGGAGATCGCTTCTCATAATTCTCTCAACCTCTGGTCGCAACCCTCAGACCTTTGACGAGGCCATAGAAACCTTGAATAATCTCGTGACTGGTCCCCACCTGACACGATCCAACTATTTGTTTTGGGTTGACGCAGCATTCAACTTGGGCGTACATAAGACAACCCCATTAGATAAGAGTTTAACTATTTTGGAAATGCTAGGCAAGTCCATCAACCCAATATTACAATGGCACAAATCGAGCATCTCTGACCCAAGTAACCCAAATAATAACAGCTCAGAAGGTAACACGGAAGACTTGGGTTCAAGGCTTACCCCATACCACCTATTCATGAAGCTGGTAGAGGCAATAGGAAAACCGAGCCTGGCGCGACGAGAGGAGATCCGCAGCAAGGCATTGGTCGAGCTGAAGCGTTGTTTCCAAACTGCAGCCGAATCGCTAGATCTCTCACCAAAAAGCTGTCTAAACTGCTTCAAAAACCTTGTCCT